>OW964838.1:29928068-31128068 GCA_943142095.1 Ophonus ardosiacus
TGAAATAAACGAAATATTAAAAGTGATGCGTTAATTTTGTCCACGAATGTATTTATTCTTATTAGAAATTAATTTGTTTCTCAATATACTTTTATTATTGACCCCTAACAGAAAATATTCTCGTCGAGTTAATGAAAATTACAAAGAATCGTAAGATATGCCGAAACAATCCAATTTTATTCGATTAGCCTTTTAAATTTGTTGACATACTCTTTTTCTTTCTAATTTTCGTTTCACGCTCCGACTGTCGCTTCTATATGAATGTATATTATTGTGCCAGAGGTCCTGACAACTCTATAGTCAGAAGGCATTTACGAAAATTCTACCGGTAGATACCGTACGTACCGACTGCGTTCGAAAACACAAGTGGTTAATAGTTACCATGTTCGAAAATTGTACCATATCTACCAGATCCATGATTTGTGGATCGAGTAATTCAGCCGGTAAATGAAGAATCTAACCTCAAAAAAAGGTAGAGATGTCCAGCGAAGTTGGAATCGGAAGTATGTTTCAGAAGCTAATTATGATAATACAGAAGACGAGACGAGATGACGTTTAACTACGTCAAATTTCAAATTTGTTTTATCTTTCAATTGGTTTTCATAGGTTATAAATCTATTCTGTTTACCGCTTGTGTTCTTAAAATATCTATCCCGGTAGTTGTAACCTGATGAACAGCTGTTTACCGATATATATACCGGTAACAGTCCACCGGTAGAATTTTTGTAAATGCCTAGTTGTCTGGATCTCACAGGTTATAGATTCTGTTCATAAATGAACTATGTAGCATCATTTACGTATATCGTCAAGAATCATACACTTGTTTACGTGAAGTATACTATAAATTTAGGGTATATTCCAAAAATAAAATATAATAACCAAAACCATGGTTTCGGTTACCGACTGGTTCTAGTCACGTGACTATTATTATTGAAACAGTTCGGTTTCATTCGCGGGTGATTCGCGGAAACCCTAAAATTTTCTTTTAAAGCATTACGTCTATCGTCTTTATAATCCTAAATTATGGAGTGGAAAATTAAAATACGTACAATGTAAACCGTAGAAAATAGATGCAAACATCAAAGAGTCAATAAATAGTAGCTAACCACAGTAACCTATAAAATCTGACATCTTATGAAAAAGGACAGAAGATGTTAACCGGCAAAACCGAGGTAAAATCATGGTTGCGATGGTGCGCTTCGGTTGCAATCAGTTTAACCGGAACCATGTTTCATAAATGTACAATTTTTACCATTTGATATTATTGGAACACTTTTGGTTAACCACGGTTAAAATTTGTTATTTTTGGAATATACCCTTAGTATGTGTGTGTTACTGACCTGTACAACTTTGTGTGGCCTGGTGGAATCGTCGAGCGGGTCACCGGGCAGGATTTGCCAGTGGTCGAAGACGCACTGCGGGAAGGCCTGGCCACCGGTGTTGGAACGCAGGTCGGCGGTGAAGCCGAACGACTCGTTTACGGGCAAGTATGCCTTCACCACGAACATCGGGGTGCCGGTCACTTGCAGTTCCTCGAACACGTGCCCACGCCGTCTGTTCAACACGCCGTAGATGCCGCCCACTGCTACTTCAGGGCACTACACATATTCATCATTCATTATTATTAAAGATGAGCTAAATAAAAATTTCTGGATTACAGTAACAAAATTTTATTTAAATTCTCGGGTCGACCGGTTTCGAGCTCCACATGAGCCTTCCTCAGGAGATGAGAATTAAGAAAATTTTAGATACATGGCAAAAAAATGAAAACGTAAGTGCAACATAAAGCACATGGATTTCGTCAAAAGATAAAAAAATAAATTATATAAAACTTTTATAAAAAACTAAGAACAAATGTTCTACGTGAACCACACCCGTGGAACTACTTAAGTAAAGACTTTACTTTAATTAACAGCAGATGACGACACAATAGCAAGACAGTAGCTTTCCGTTGTTTGAAACAAATATGTAGATTCAAAAAAAATCTAATTAACCCTCCGTTACCCGCGTGGCGTCTATGAGACGCCACTCTGTATTTTTTCTAACATAACTTTTGAAATCGGAATGTTGGGACAGTCCCCTCTTACATACCTTCCTTATACTGACCGAGGATGAGATACAACGCACTACAGCATTCAAATGTTATACGTTCTATAGTAAAGAATAATAAATTTTAATCACAGGTCTGTCCGACGCCACGCGGGTACTGACGTTATAGTTTCGTTAATTACAATTTTTGCAAAAACACGTAAGTTTTAGTGATTGAAATATAAATAAAACAATAATAACCGAAACAAAAAATAAACAGACGTTATTTCATAAAAACTTTAGCTTTATAATTAACTCAACAACATGTACAAAATCGATCAAAAACAAAAGGCCTACCTAGGGAACTAAGAAAACGCACTAGTGAACTAATTGTTCAAAACGATTTTGATGAAGCAAACACCAGTACAAGTGTTCCCCAGCAAAAAAAAAAAGGAAAAGGAAACCAGTGTTGAAGGTACTGAAAATGTACGAAAAAGGTGTTACATCTGCGAAAGAAAAAAATCTTATGACGAAATATAGATGTATAGAATGTAATAATTTTATATATGTTTATAGCATGCTAACAATTTTTGTAAAATTTGTAATTGTAAAAAAGAATAATTAAAGTTCATACGAAGGATTTAATTTTGTTTGTATACTAAATTTAATTTCTGTTACTTTATATTTTAATTTTATTATTATTCGGCGTTTTCTTTCAATCTGTTTATATTTTTAATAAATAAACATGTTTAAAAGTTAATATTTTTTATTTATTGGTCGATTCAAACATAAAAATGTTTTAATTAATTATTTGTTAACGATATCTTTGCCGGAGTCTCTCAGACGCCACGCGGGTAGCGATGTTACGAACATTCGCGCGGGTAACGGAGGGTTAAATATAATTCGAGGGTTCAATAAACTAGAAAATAATTCTTTCTCAAATTATTTTCAATTTATTTTTACTCTTGTTATATTAATACTGATAAAATTTGAATTTTGAATAATGGAATGTTTGAGAGCCACGGGGCTGCAAATGCAATGGTTGAATGCAGTACAGCACGGTAGGCTAACACTTACTTTCCCTGCATTTTCTAGTGACTACCACACTGGATGCAAGAGCCACTCAAATGTAACAGGGTGTTTAGTTTACATAACAAAAATGCAATTACATACCTGGATTTCACATTGGTAGACGGGCTCCATTAGACGGGGAGCGGCAGTCAAGAGACAAGCGTACAGACAACGCCTGGTGGTGGGAATGATTTGGCCACCGCCTCTGTGGATGGCGTCAGCGTGAAGTGTCACGTCGTAGATGTTGAAACGGACACCGCGCAAGTTCTCTTCGGATAAAACACCCTACAAGACACAACAAATACATTTTATATTTCTATTTCAAATTAAATGCTTGCCTAAATATACAGAGTGGCGCGCTTAAGACGATACACCCTTAATAACTTTGAAACGAATTGTAATAGACATACAGTAAAATTTTTGAAAGAAGTCCGATCAAGGCCATTTACGAATAGGGCTGTTGCAAGAATTTTTATATGACTTCTAAGTATTAAATTTTAAAAGATATTGACCGGTAGTATTTACTTAAAATTTTAGTCACCCTGACTAACTAATTACCATGACTACCATTTAGAAATACATTGGGGTGATTAAAAAACAGCTGAATTTGTTACTTTAGTCAACGCTTAATCACCCCTGTTTAAGAGTAAATACTACGGGTCATTGTTCTTTAAAGAGCCTCAAATTTAAAAATATCACGAAATATCCTTTAGATATTTTACAATTAATTTTTGAAATTTGGATAAAATTTTGAATAAGTCACGTGATCTGAAACAGAATGTGACGTCAGAACACATACATCTTCAGCGGTTCTAATTGGTCCGTTTATAATGTAAAAATTTTTGTGTTTGGTGTCAAGTGTATTGTCAAAGTTGTCAAACAAATGTCAAATTTTTAAGATTGGTTCAAGTTGTATAATATGTAGGTAATAAAAAGTTCAAAATAAAATGAGTAATTTACGATATTGTATTGTGCCTTCTTACAAAAATACTGTTACGAACAAACCTACTATAGAGTTTATAAATTTGTCAAAAGATGCGCTGGAAAGAAAATTGTGGCTAGAAGCAATAGGTTGAAGAGCTGATAGAAAAGCAGAAAAATCGTGTTTTCATGTTTGTGAAGATCATTTCAACTTTCATCCACCTTCAAGATAACAGTATATTTTTGTTGCTTCACTTTATGTTCAGGGAAAACTTTACATCTACTATACAGATATTTTTTCTCGACATAGATCTGCATATCCTATAGCAGATTCAATGTAAGAATCATAACCAGAACCTTAAAGTAAAATATATTATCAATTTATATAGTAAATTCAGTTCTTATATTTTATTTTATCTCAGATCTTTAACACCCCTTATTTCGGTAGCAACAAAACAATCATTCTCTGATATAAATTCAGCCACCATCCAGCTACTGACCTTCGGTAAATTGCCCGACTTAGCTTGAGTGTAATTATTATTCATTTACAATGAGCAATGTCAGCGTCAAATGTCAAATTAAAAGATTTTTTATTAACATGTGACAAACTGTAAGCCTACGTTTATTTATGTAAATAATATGAATAAACCTAGGTGATGGAAAAACTATTTTCCTATTGCTATTAATGATGTAATGTATGTGCTTCTACGTCACAGGAGTGGGGGGTAGTTTTTCAGGACACCAATCTTTTTATTTAATTATTTCCACAAATAACAGCAAATTATTAAAATAAAAATTATTACTAAGAAAATCATTGCATAAACTTTCATTTAAAATAGTTTTTGAAAAATGTGAAACAGGCTCATTGTATCTATGAATTAAGGTTGTGTGATGTCAAATTTAGTAATGTCTTTCACTTAGTTTCTATGAGGGTACATAATATCTTGTGTACCTCATAAAAACTATGTAAACGACACTACTAAATTTGACAGTATAAAATCTTAATTCATAGTTGCAATTCGAAGATGGCCTTGATAGGACTTCTTTCAAAAATTTTACTGTTCCCGGTTTACGCTAAATGTTTTAACATCCAGGGGGCCACATTTTATTAATTTTTTTTTTTTCAATTTTTAAATCTTAAATTGCAATATACCCCTTGTGACATATCAAATGAAAGCTCTTGAAAAATGCTACACAGGCATGTCAATAAATTGATATTTGAATAAACCGTTTTAATTAATAACTCAAGTATAAACAAATGCGTGCTCCGGTACATGTAGCTATAACCTTAACTTTAGCATTATGCCGTAACCCTAGAATATGACAATTTCTAATTTTCAAGTCATAATGCTAATGCCAACCAATTAGAAGTGTATATGTTCGTGGACGACAGCTTGATTCTGGAAATATGTACCACTGTCAATTGACATCTGTTATCATTTTATTATTTTTGAATATTTCTGTCACATTGTCTTCACTAAAAATCTGTTGTGGCCAGCACAAGACCTCTCGCCATTTCCATTTTATGTTATGAAAGTATTGTATTGCACTTCGCTATCGAACCGTCGTTTTATAACAAAACTCAAATACTGTTTTTTGTTGTATTTAGCATGTCTTCTGCACACATACAATTCTAATTTTATATATTTTTCACTGTATGAGGAAGTTTCTAAATGTCAGAGATTCTTCCAATTCATTAACAAGATTGGCGGTATTTCTAGTGGATATTATGCATGTTACCTATAATTCTAAATATTTAATTAATAAAACAATAAAAAGGATTAAATGTAATTCCCAGAAAAAGCTTTCAGAATGTAAATAAAACTTTTGATTTTTGACACTGACATTTGACATTTACAAATTATGTTATAAACATTTGAATTTGTCAACTGATTTCCTTAGTGTATTTTAGCCTACTCGACTTAATATATCCCGATATTCTATATATTATAATGTCTTTATCTCTAAATTTATAAAAGATATAATAAACATTTTGAATGTAATGTAGAATTTTATGTTCTTCAATAAAAAAAAAACAAAAATTTTCAAAAAATAATATTTAGAAGAATTTTTTTTAAAAACTACTACTTCCGGTTGTTACCAAAACCTTTTCAGCTCTTCCCATGAATGTCAGATTGAGGAATTCATAGTTAAACTGGTCTTATGTCTTATAGTTTTTGAGTAATCGTCCCTCCAACATCCACATACATATCGTCGCCCAGATGTCAAAACCTCGTATCTCACAAAACCCAAGTTTTCAGGATACGAGGTTTTCACATCTGAAATTTTGGAACTACAAGGTACGAGGAAATTAAATTCAACACAGGACATGCGCATTAAGACGATATTAAAATACGAGCTTTCTTAACTTATGTGTTGCGTATTTATGATGCTGTTGAACATCATAAAAATGAAAATCGGTTTATATGGACCTTAAATCGTGCTTATTCACTTAAATCTCGATATGTGATTTTTAGCATGAATCCAATACCTCTCTTAGCGAGAGGTAAAAATAGGTGTCATTGAAAAAGATGTCCAGCTAATACAATAGGCTCTTCAACCACATTAAAATTTAGCATATTTGGTACTAATTTTCAATAATACGCTTAAAAACAATGTCGAAAAATATAACACTTTATTTAAAAAATATGTATTACGCCTGTAATTTATTATTAAGAGCATTGTGTACATCCACCGTAAAAGCTTAAAACTTAACTTCATTCTAGTCTAATTACACGAAAACTATTAGAGATGTAAAGGTGAAATAAATTTTATATGGAAGATGAAGGATGAATCTAGGTTTCTCCGGAAAAAGATATTTGATAATTTTATATTTTAACAATATGACAAGCTCTAAAACTACACATATTTTGTCGTACAATTTAGGGCTTTTAATAAACATTTTTCGTAAAACTATCTTCACAGAAACTTCTATTCATTCTTTAATAACACAAAGATGTAAATAACTTATTTATTACTATGCCCATTTCAATAAATTTAGACTGGAATGAAGAGGCTAAACGGTGTAAATTTGTGTGAAATTTTCGTTAGTGAACTACTGCCTCTAGCGGAATATTTAAGAAGTATGAGACCATCTCTGTCTTTTGTAGTTGACCAAACAAGTTTTGTGTTATACCATTCATATTATAAGTAAATTTGTAATATTCACATTAGGACATGAAAATAACTTATTTTGTATATATGCAAGTCGGAGTGGTCTTATCTTAACATATTTTCACGTTAATTTTTTGCCTCTACAATAAACTTTGTTTATATTTGTTATCAACATTTGTAATTCCATTCTAGAACTTATTGTTGTTGTAAACTACCCTTGTTTCCATCATTCCGTTATTGTCTTTTGCTATTTGGAAATATTGTGGTGCTTTGTTTTGATTTGAGTTAATTTTGGACTTAATTTGTGATTCGCTTTTGGAATTTATTGGTTAGATTTATATATAGACGACTTATTTGGCTTTTCTTGTGGATTTGATTCTTGGTTTACATTTATTGTAATATATATTTGAATTTCATTTTTATTTCACAAAAATGGATTATCGACGTGGAAGTAAGAAACGACTCTATCTGAGTGCAAAAAGAATCAGTTCAGAATCTGCACAATTATCTAAGGTAACTATTCATTTTTAAATTTGAAAATGTTTCTGAATATGACTCAACACGGGTATTTCATTTTATTTAAATGTTATGTATAAAACACGTATGCAAGACAAAAATAGACAAAAATAAAATGTTCAAAATTTTAAAATTTGATGTACAAAAAGTGTGTTAAATTAACAAAATAAATTTAATATAGCCTTTTAAATATATATATATATATATATATATATATATATATATATATATATATATAATATACTACTAAATTTAAGCATTCGTTTACAATACCGGGCCTAAATTTATTTATATAAATTAACTTAGTTTATAATTTAGTAAACATGCAAGATATCTTATAAAATATTCGATTCGATAGTTATAAAAGAGTACATTTAAGAAATAAATGTACTTAAAATTATATTTCAAAAGTATTTAAATTTTTACTACTTAGGGCCGTCTTTC
Source organism: Ophonus ardosiacus (assembly GCA_943142095.1). NCBI lineage: Eukaryota > Metazoa > Arthropoda > Insecta > Coleoptera > Carabidae > Ophonus > Ophonus ardosiacus. The sequence continues at coordinate 29,936,163 of OW964838.1, forward strand.
ATTTCCTTTTATACCTATAATTAATATGTCATTATTATTCATTTTACAACATATATAATAATATTTCTGTACTCATCAATGTAAACAATATTTCTAACGTGCTTTAAATATATCGTCATCATTACCGATGTCTACATGTGTTGTAGATACTGGCACACCCGGAAATAGACCCAGACATAGACGTAATTTTAAAAATGTTATAATCGGATTCTAGGGATCTTAAATCGTGCTTATTCACTAAAATCTGGATATGCCAATTTTAGCATGAATCCAATACCTCTCTTAGCGAGAGGTAAAAAACAATATTACATAAAAACTACAATTTTACAAAATTATTATTACAATACTATAATTATACTCTACAATATTATTTTCAATACCAATATTAACAGAGTAAGGCTGATTGAAAGTAAATTCTAACGGTAGTACAGGCTGCTACTGTTAAATAGACAAAATTTCATCATTGAACCACGACAAATATATAGCTGGGCAGTTTATGGCTCAGCAATGATAGACTCCGCCTACTGTAACCACGTGCTTTACCCCTCTCATACCTCACCGCCGGCAGCACCCCTAACAGAAACTGTACACAATGCCCTTAAAAGTAGATTTATTTTACCTCCAATTCGACTGTGACGTCATACCGACTTGTGACAGAGAGAGTGCGCGCGCAAAATATTGGCGTTTGCATTTATTCATCTGTTCTGTCACTATTTCTTAATATTATATTAGAATATTTAAATACAACTTTACACATAAATACAAATATCAAACAATTCACAACGTAAAAACATCAGCTTTCATGTGTCAACTTGTTTAAATGTTTAAAAGTTTGACTGAATAGTTCCGCAAGTCTACACGAGCGGCGTTGTTCTGTCATCAGGCGGTATGACGTCACACCGTAAATTTCAATTTTGTATAGAATCTTTTCCAATTAATTACAGGCTTAATTATATCACAATACAGATAAAAATATGAAAAATATTCATATATTAACGTCTATTTTCGAAAAATAAGTTTAAAAAAAATTGGTTGAAGAGCCTATTAATTGAACAATGTAGATATATTTATGATAAAAAAGACTTGTCGATTTTACAAGAAGTGACATTATAGACCTGCTCTTATTGGTTTGTCCTAAGAAATACATAAACCGGGCAGCATTAAAGTTTAATGCAAAGTCATAATTCTCATGCTAAGGTAAATGCATAAGTTTACAGCTTACAGCCTTTATTTGAATCATTATTATCTAAAATTAATGGGCCACTTCGGCTCAGGAAAAACTGTTCATGCTCATTTTAAATACCGATGCCCATTATTCGTGTTTCACCCGATATATTACGGCCCAAAACAAACAAATTTAATGATCTTAAAACAAAGATTATTAACGAAATCCAACGAATCAATGTATCAATGGTGCCGTAGCATACCACAAACGGACATAAAGATAGAGGTCCTGTGACAGCGTTTAAGCACCTCTGATTAATTTACTCTCCTTCTTTGCACCGCCAGCACTGTCTTTGCGCAAGCCGACGCCCCTAGGGGCCCCCACACACGCTCTAGAGTGGCACTGTTGTGCAGGAAGGTACAACAAATTCAAACAGTTAAAAATCAAGTACATTACCTCTTTAGCGGCCCACTGGAATCCAGCAACTACACTATCCTTGATCTCATTAAGATATTGCACTCCCTTGGTGCAATCAACAAGGATATTGGGCCCCGTACCGTCTGGGCCGAAGCACCAAATCTTCCTCGCTTCAGTCACATCGTAGTCGTACTTCTCGCCCAAGTAACGCGCGCGCACTTTGAAGTCATCGCGAGGGTTCACGTCTCCATTATCAATATCTTCAGCCAGACCATCAGGCATGGGCTGCGCCTTCATGAACAGACGATTATGCTTGTTGGGAGACTTAGACAGACACATCTGGTCAGACTCCTCGCTGACTGTTTCTCTGTAAGAGACGACGGGGTCGCTCTTCTTGATGGGAATGCAGGCGTGGTCTTCTTCGAGATCTTTCAGGCAGATTTCGAGGTGGAGTTCTCCAGCTCCGGCAATGATGTGCTCGCCGGATTCTTCAATGATGCATTGGACCATAGGGTCGGATTTGGCCAAGCGTTTTAAGCCTTCAACGAGTTTGGGCAAGTCGGCGGGGTTTTTGGGCTCGACGGCCACGCGCACGACTGGGGACACGCTGAATTTCATCACGCGCATGTTGTGGGCGTCCTTGAAGGTGGTGATGGTGCCGGTTTTCACTAAGAATTGGTCAACGCCGACCAAACCACAGATGTTACCTGTAATGGAATCAATACTTTAATAGTTATAAATTTATTTCCAAAGAAAATAAAATTTACTCCTTCAAATAGCACTCGAACTTTTGACAGTTATAAGCATTTATGAAAATTCTACCGGTGAACTGTTACCGGTATACAGGGTGTCTCAATAAGCAGGGTTGAAAAAAACCCGGGTTTTTTATAAAAAACCCAGCCCACCTGGGTTTTATTAAATAAAAGCGGGTTTTATTGACAAACATCGAAATATAGTATGTATCATTCTTAACTTTAGTTTTATAAAGTATCTTAATACACATACAAAAGTCGGCGTAATAGATAATAGATATTAATATTATTAAATAAATAAATATAAATATATCATCACGGCATATTACCCATTTCTGGGTGTGCCAGTATCTACAACATATGTAGACATCAGTAATGATGACGATATATTTAACCGTGTGGGCGCTTACTAGGCGTCACCTCACGGGCACTCATAGCTGGTATGGAGAGTGCACCACAGGGATCACTTTTGTGCCATTTAAAATTGGAAATATTTAATAGTATTAATATTTTTTTTTTTTTAAGACTGTAATGTAATAAACAGTAAATTAACTAGAGAGTGTACATGCGTACAAGTTACGAATTAATATTAATAGTTGCAAGTGTGTACAAGAATAAGATCCAAGTGTCACAACTAATAGTATATTTAATACACAACTTAAAAAATAATTAAAATGCTGACACCAGGATTGAAGTTGTTAAAATATAAAAGAAAAACTGTGCAAAGCACAGTAATGAAGAATATATTAAAAATGATCAAACACGAAGTACACAAAATGAAATTGATTGTAAAATGTTGCCGGTGACAAAAATTTATGTATATATGTGTGTACCATATAAGTATATACCATATTTAATTAATAAAATATGATTTCATAAAAGTGGGTTTTTTAGATGGGTTTTTTTGGGTTTTTTTAGATGGGTTTTTTTAAAAAAACCCGGGTGGGTTTTTTTGGGTCGGGCAAAATTACAACAACCCTGCAATAAGCTTGCTCACTATTGGTAACTTTTTTATTTGAAGAGATACGAGGTTGGTTAGATGAGGAAAATTGTGCCATTTTATATTAGCAAATTGGTCATGTAGACAAAATAAAAATTGTGTCAGCGGTTCCCAAAATTTGGGACAGAATATATATTTTTTAAATGGAGCTATATATTTTTTATTATCTTATTGGAAAGAGTATTTTTTTCTCTTTCCAATAAGGTAATGTTGTTTATGTACATTTTTTTCAAATAAACGGGTTAATTACGTTAAAAGATAAAAATTATATTTTATTAGTTTAGGTCAAGTAAACTATGGAAACAATTGTCTTTTATAAAATTATTATTTTATTAATTTATTTTACAGTAATGACAAAACAAAGAAAATATTCAAATTGAAAGCAATTATTTTTTTCGCCCATTTAAACTCTTTTGGAAAGAGAGCCTACCATTCTACTTAACTGGTGTCTAGATATAACTTTCCATATAGCACGATCGTATCTAACTTTTCGTCATTTGTAAAGTTATTAAACATTATTAAACACAGAGAACTTTACGGGAGAAATTATTAAACGTCAAACAAACAAAGAATCAATTGTTTCCATGGCTTACTTGACTAAAAAACTAATAAAATAGTTTACAAAATTTAAATAACTCGTTTATTTGAAAAAATAATAAAAAATACATGGTTCCATTTGAAAAATATATATACAGGGTGTCCCATTTAAGGTACGAATGCATTGGTATCTCGAGAACCGTAAGAGCTACGAGGTTGGTTAAATTAGACAAAAGTTGCCCCATTAGGAGGCTATTTTAATGGTGTTTTGTTATTTGCGAAAAAATGCATAGGTCACTAGATACAGGTGAAAATGTAAATTTCGCGATTTTCTTTTTTTGCTTATAACTTTGTTATATGAAATAATACGAGATTCTGGTTTGCACTTTCTTAAGGCACTTTTGTATGGTGAATTTGCAGAAGTACTCAAATTTTTTTTATAAGTAACCATTTACGAGTTACTGATAGCAACTTTTATTTTTCATATGGAGGTCATATTAAGCTGTGGCATTTTTAAATAGAGATTTTTTTTAGCTTTACAATGATATAAAACAATAATAATTTATTTTTATAATTAACAGAAAAATTAATAAAAATTGTTATTTATACTAAAATTAAATTGAAAAAAGTAAATCGAAGACTGCTATGGAAACAACAAACAACAAAAAAGTGCAACAATTGAATTTCTGAATTTTATTTGACAATAGTAGATTATTACGATTAATAAAAATGAATTTTTCTCGTTGGGAAAAATATGATATGTTGAGTTGTTACATTCGTTGTCAAAGTTCGTTTATTACTCGTAATAATCTACTATTGGCAAGTAAAATTCAGAAATTCCATTGTTGCACTTTTTCGTTGTTCGTTGTTTCCATAGCAGCTTTCGATTTACTTTTTTCAATTTAATTTTAGTATAAATAACATTTTTTATTAATTTTTCTGTTAATTATAAAAATAAATTATTATTGTTTTATATCATTGTAAAGCTAAAAAAAATCTCTATTTAAAAATGCCATAGCTTAATATGACCTCCATATGAAAAATAAAAGTTGCTATCAGTAACTCGTAAATGGTTAGATATAAAAAAAAATTGAGTACTTCTGCAAATTCACCATACAAAAGTGCCTTAAGAAAGTGCAAACCAGAATCTCGTATTATTTCATATAACAAAGTTATAAGCAAAAAAAGAAAATCGCGAAATTTACATTTTCACCTGTATCTAGTGACCTATGCATTATTTCGCAAATAACAAAACACCATTAAAATAGCCTCCTAATGGGGCAACTTTTGTCTAATTTAACCAACCTCGTAGCTCTTACGGTTCTCGAGATACCAATGCATTCGTACCTTAAATGGGACACCCTGTATTGTCCCAAATTTTGAGAACCGCTGACACAAATTTTATTTTGTCTGTATGACCAATTTTCTAATATAAAATGGCACAATTTTCCTCATCTAACCAACCTCGTACCTCTTCAAATAAAAAAGTTACCAATAGTGAGCAAGCTTATTGAGACACCTGTATACTTAATATAAATTAATTATGGTATGCTAATAAAAAGCTCTTCTTTTAGATACAATGTTCCCGGCAGCTGAAAACTGTTGGGGAAATTAAAGGGTATCGGGTAATTAACGGGCACCGGGTATATTTCGGGTAATCGGATAACAATTTTTATACCCGGGTACATTATTATCGGGTAGGTTCCGAGTACCCGGGTACCCATCGTCATTCCTACTAAAAAGGTAGTATTATTCTATAAAAAAAAAACATTTTTTTATTAATTTGTGAGATATTTGAATTTATTTCCAGGGCCACAGATGACGTCACATTATTGGTAACTTCTCGCGCAGCCTACTACAGAAATTCGTGTGAGAAAGATAGCTATAGGTTTCTTTAAATATCAAATGCAGCTATACAAAAAAACATTTATAACTTTCTGATATCACGAATTGCTTCAAAATTAAACGAACTTTAATTTAAAAATATTTAAATAAATTGGTTGATGGGCCCATTGGAATTAAAAAATATAGTTATATTTCAAATTTCTAAATTTGTAAATCGTTCATAAACCATCGTATGCGTTTTAAAATCTAAATTATAAATTAGTAAATTAAATTCATCAACTGTTTTACGAGAGCTCGTATTTAAATGTTTTACGTCATACTCACACTCGCAAAAGTGCTGCTTTAAAGCCAAATTCATAGATCACACTCAAATTTGAGTAAACATTTGTGTGCACTCAAGAAAAAATTAATTTCATGAACACTCAATTAAAAAATAACTATGATACAAATAACCAGGGCATCGAACCCGAACCTGAACCTGAACCGAACCAAAACCGGAACCAAACCGTAACATTTTAGGGAACCCAAACCGAGAACCGAACCTCAGATATATTTTTAATTGAACCAGAGTCGAAACCGAACCGAGTATTAAAATTCAGGTTCGGAGTTCAACTCCGATTCAGGTTAATTTTTAGTTCGAAAAGTAAATACAAACGATAATCGACGTCTTAGGCGTCTGCGTTGCTGTCTGGGCTGACTTTTCGTGAAAATTGTGTTCGTTTCTTGTTGCGTTTTGCGTAAATTCCGGCTCTCATTTTACATTATTTCGGACCTGAACCGCGAACAAAACCGCAAATTTTATTAATGCTTGAACCAGAACCGAACCCATCTTTCAAAAAACAAGTTTACCTGAACCTAAACCGAACCCAGTTTTTGGCGGGTTCGATGCCCTGCAAATAACTAATAAAGGTTTAGGGAATAGTAACTTACCGCAAGGAACATCTTCAATAGCTTCAACATATCTTCCCATCATAAGAATAGTTCTTTGGATAGCCTTCTCATACAAATCTTCCTTCTTTCCGGGTACGTAGTTGGGCCCCATGATACGGGCCTTCATTCCGGTGGCGACTTTTCCGGAGAACACACGGCCGAACGCGTAGAAACGGCCCTTATCGGAAGTCGGTACCATTTTCGACACGTACATCATGAGGGGGGCGGTCGCGTCGCAAGTCTGTAACACCACAATGCCTTGTGATTAGTTAATAGGTATTGGAACTATACGAGGCGTTCAATGTGAAATAAGGTAAGTCAGATGCCGATTTAATCTCCGTAACAGGTGGCTGCAACCTCTGAATCCAGGAGTGAAAAACTCAAACCAGGAAGGAGGGTGCAACTGGTACCTGATACTCAGTCTCGTCATCGGTTTCATCATGTGAAGTTTCTTATTTAAAAGGGAATATTCACTTTTTAAAAAATAAGTACATAACCTAGTGGAGTTATAACACGAGTTTTTTTTAAATACCGAATGTTTCGGAGCACCGTTTCAGGATTTGCAGATGTCCTAGATGTTTAGGAAAAAACTAGCATAACATAATCCTAGAATTTAATCGTTTGCACATTCCAGGGTCAACTTTTTGAGATAAGTTTACTATACTCTGTTTCTAAACTATAGACAGTAACTAGAAATTCTACTGAGAAAATCAAAGCCTGTGATTGCAGGGTTGAAAAAGCCCAGCCCACCTGGGTTTTTTAATAAAACCCGGAGTTTATTAAAAAGAACCCGGATTTTATTAAATAAAAGCGGGTTAAAAATCGATTTATAGTATGTACAAGTTACAAATTAATATTAATAGTTGCAACTCAAATGTGTACAAGAATTAAATACAAGTGTGTAAGTTATCTCAGTAGTTGTTATAGCCGCGTTAAACAAATACTATGTTTAATACACAACAAAAAATAATGAAAATGCTGACACAAGGATTGGAGTTATTCAAATATAAAAGAAACACTGTACAAAGTTCGCACAGCAATGAAAAATACCGGGAGTTTATTTTATCAGTAAACATAGGGTATATCATTGCCATAGTTACGGTATGAATGTTTGACAGCAATGTATTGAAGCGTTTATTTTATGAGTAAACATAGGCGGTTAACATGGGAAGCAGATTTTTGGAAATACAAAGTGTTTGGCAATAAATCAAGCCATGCTATTGAACATGATAATAGTAAATTACATCTTGTACATTATTTAATATTAATTACTTTAATAATATTGCAAAAATTGCAATAAATTACAAAAATTGTCAAATAAATAATTGTTTCAATATCTTAGTATGCAATATGAAAAGATTTCCGAATGTCTCCGTGGCGCAGTGGTTATAACACTAGCGCCTAAAATTTTTGGTTGGAGTTCGATTCCCCATTGGGGTAATTATTTTATTTTTTTACATAAAAATTATTGAACTTTAAAAATCAGTTTATATTTCCATATTACAATCATTTGAAAATAATAACATTGTAATAAATTTAAGAGAAAATGATTGAGAATAATTGATTACAATAATCAAAATATTGATGTAATAACAATGCATCGTATTTTATTTGATAAATACAGTAAAGACATAATATTTCCACAAATTTATTATATTTCAGTTATTTTTATTAATATCAAAGGAAATACAATGCATTGTTATTGCATCATTATTTTGATTATTGTAATCAATTATTCTCAATTATTTTTTACATATTATTATTTTTAAATGATTGTAATATGGAAATATAAACTGATTTTTAAAAGTTCAACAATTTTTTATGTAAATAAAATAATTACCCCAATGGGGGAATCGAACCCCAACCAAAAATCTTAGATGCTAGTGTTATGACCATTGCGCCACGGAGACATTTCGAATTCTTTTCATATTGCATAATAAAAAACTGAAACAATTATTTATATGACAATTTTTGTAATTTATTGCAATTTTTGCACTATTTAAATAATTAATATTAAATAACGTACAAGATGTAATGTACTATTATCATGTTCGATAGCATGGTTAGATTTTTAGCCGGACACTATGTATTTAGAAAAAACTGCTTCCCATGTTAAACGCCTATGTTTACTCATAAAATAAACGCTTCAATACATTGCTGTCAAACATTCATACCGTAACTATGGCAATGATATACCCTATGTTTACTGATAAAATAAACTCTCGGTATATTAAAAATGATCAAACACGAAGTACACAAAATGAAATTAAGTACCAAATAAGTATGTACCATATTTAATTAATAAAATATGATTTCATAAAAGTGGGTTTTTAGATGTTTTTTTTTTTTGGTCGGGCAAAATTACAACAACCCTGTGTGATTGGCCGCTGCGCTATTTCGTGAAACCGCATTTAACTAGACGAAATTTCAAGTTAACCTTCAAACATAACTGAAACGTCAAACTCTCAGTAGTTGTCAAATTTGCACGTGTTTTTTGTTTCATTTCTCTTTTTGTGATATTTCACGAACAAAAACAGTTATAATATATAAATTTTTCATCAAGGAACTACAAAACAATAAAGCAATTAATTTGTAATTAAAAGTATGTATTTATGATTTTATATGTATAAATTAAGTAGATTATCTATAATAGTTTGGTTAATAAAAATATAACCTGGAAAGTATAAATGCTGACGTGATTTTAACATTTCAATTCCCCCGCCAAATAAATCTAGTGACTTTTTTGGTAACTTCCAGCGGTGTAAATGTGACTTCGTCCAATGCTGTCTATAGTTTAAAAACATGGTAGTCACCTCAGGAATTTTCAATGTTCTTTTATTTCTGAGCTACAGGTAAAAACTTGTTTTTCGCTATTTCCACAATATATCTTATTATTAAAAATTGTTTTAAAATTTTTTTTATCGTTTTTTAGGTAGAATAAAATGACGTAATTCGATTTTTTAAAATCGATTCAGTGGGTTATATTAAAGTCTGTACTAAGACTTGTATTAACTAAAACACTGTATTAGCTTAAAACACATTTTAAAACAAAGGTGATTCAGTGGTCTGTATTAAGCTGTTTTAATTAAAACTCTTCTGTTCCAAAATTACACTTGCAACACTGTAATAACTGTCAAAGTGTGAAATTGGTGTATTTGAAACATCAATATTATGTATTTGTGTTGTTTTAGGTTATGTTACACTACTTCATGAACTATGTTTTAAATTTTAATATATTAAAATGTCAGGAAAAAGAATTACAGAACCGAATTGGTTTAATGAAGAAAATATTATTATAATAACAGGCAATGGGGTATTCTAATGATTTTTTTTTTCTGAAACTTTCACGTATATGTATTACAAATCAAAAATTTTGAGTTCTTTTTTATTTAATTTGAGCGAGATATGAATTTTTAAATATTCTTTGAAAATTTGAATTTTACTGGATGTGACGTATGAGGGACTCATGACATTTAAATGGCGAGGCATGTTTACATAGGTATAAACACAATACTTGGCGCGGCAGTCTATCTGTCATTCGGCATTTTATGTTTGTTGCACAAAATTTTTTAGATGTCATGAGTCCCTCGTACGTCACAACCAGGGATTTGTTAACTACTGGATGGAGCAAGTGTATATCGATAATGTATTTCTTGTGTACCCGGCTAGATTAAGAGAGAACACAGGAAGTGTGAGTGAGAAAGATATACATAATTCCACTTTAGACAAGTGAATTTGATATTCATATCTGTCATATTCACATCTGTCAAATTCACGTCAAAAATTAATTGTGTTTAAGTATATTTGATCATGAAACGTGAAATAAGTACGCATACAACCAATGCAACGCTTAATTAGAACACATATAAGAATATGTCATGTTTATTTGTCAAATTATTTTTTAGAAGAAATCATAATTTTAATCATAACTTACTAATAAAACGACACAGCACCGTTCATCACATATTTTGATACACAATTTGCAACACAACACCTTCGAACCATTGTCATATATTAAAATAATCATATTTCAACGATGATATCAAGAATAAACTAAAATCTGTCAAACCTGTCAAACAAAAGATTTGAAGTAACGGAAACAAAGACAACAAATCGGAATTATGTATGACTATCTCTGTCGATCTAGCCGGGTACATGGTAAAGATTCACTCGCTCCATCCAGTAGTTAACAAATCCCTGGTCACAACCCACGTGATGCCTGTTCAGCGGTAAAATAAAATACAAGAAAACTCATGTTAGGAAAAAAAATTTACTTTTTTTTTTCATTATTTGGTCATTTTAAAGCATAATTCACAATGTTATAACATTTTTTACCTTAAATTTTACTTCATTAGAATACCCCATTATTAAACGGAAAGGTATTATTGAAAATAAGGGAAATGACATTGACATAAAGAAAAATAAAAAGCTGTATGGGGAGACATAAAAGCTGAAATGGAGACAAGTGGTTTTAATAGAGGATTGCTGTATAAAAGAAATGTGGAGGAGATTGAAATACAATTCAGAGTGAAATTGCACATTATTTAAAAGAAAAACTACAACTGGAGGAGGTACATCACCGCTAAACTCAGATATGTCGTCTCGAATCAAATTTATTACATGCTGAAATACATCTTTTGATAATCGGTATCACTTTCGGAGAGAGTATTGACGTAGTTTTTCGTCTTCTGTATATTCTTTTTCGTCTTCTACAATCAACAACACGCATAACATGCTCAACTCTTTCAACTGCACGTATTGTGTCACCCATTTTAATTAAACAAAGTCAGAAAATAAACAATATAAATAATTGTTGTAACTTGCCTGAATTATTCATTTTCTCTTTTATTATATCATTGTAAGTTCAATATTTGCTTTAGACTACTTTATGAAGAGTCAAATATATAATTTTACTTTAATATTTCATATTTGACATTATGAATTAAGGTTAATACCAGGGCATCGAACCCGAACCTGAACCGAACCAAAACTGGAACCAAACCGTAAGATTTTAGGGAACCCAAACCAAGAACCGAACCTCAGATATATTTTTAATTGAACCTGAGTCGAAACCGAACCAAATATTAAAATTCAGGTTCGGGGTTCAACTGCGGTTCAGGTAAAATTTTAGTTCGAAAAGTAAATACAGCCGATAATCGACGTCTTAGGCGTCTGCGTTGCTGTCTGGGCTGACTTTTCGTGAAAATTGTGTTCGTTTGTTGTTGCGTTCTGCATAAATTCCGGCTCTCATTTTACATTATTTCGAACCTGAACCACGAACAAAACCGCAAATTTTATTAATGTTTGAACCAGAACCGCTCCCGAACCCATATTTCAAAAAACAAATTAACCTGAACCTAAACCGTACCCAGTTTTTGGCGGGTTCGGTGCCCTGGTTAATACAATACTTAAAACATATATAACCCATTTTAAGAAGTGTTTTAATTTCCTAGACAACTAATACACATGTATTAAAATAAACAGTCTAAAACAGTCGAATACAAGCCACTGAATCAGGTTTTTTAATACAACTCTTAATACAGATATTAAAACAGCCTGGTACAACCCACTGAATCGCACCCAATATTTTTATGGGAATATATGTTAAAAATATTATCATTTTTTTCTTATTTTATAAGCTTCGTCATTGAAGTTCCTTTTCATGACTCATTATGGTTATTCGTCATGAAAAGACGAACTTCCCTGCCTTGATAAGTAAATGATTAAATAAATTGGAATGTAAATGTGTAATATTTTTATGTATGTACCTTACCTTAACACCAAGGGCAGCCTCATCGTCATGGGGGCCTTCGTACAGCATCTCCATACGGTATTTCTGGGCGACGACGGGGGAAGGTAAGTGGATGGCAATCATCTGCAACAGGGCTTCGCCGGCGGGCAACCACGTGCGCATCACCACCTTCAGCAGCGCCTTGCCGTCCTTGTCCTTGTCTTCGTGCTTCAGCACAATGCCCAGTTTGGACAGCAGTTGTTCGGCTTCTTCTTTCCTGTATCAACAACGATTCGCATTACTAAAAGGTTTTTTTTACATTATTCTAGTATTAAACAACAAATTTCAACAGTGTCTACCAAATAAAAAATCTGATGTGGCCATCACATGTCCTCCCGCCAATTCCATGTTTAAAATAGCATTGAGCTTTAAGTATAGTTTCACTTCCGATTGATCGTTTGTAAACAAAATCTACTTTGTTGTTCCAATAAATAGAAAAGTTTGTAATACAAAATTTTAGATTATATTTTATTATGTTTTTCCTGAAAAATCTGTTAGAGCTTCAAATTAATTACTACATCCGGTTTATCATATATAGTCAAAATCTAATATGTTGTTTCAAATTATATAAGAGTATTAAATACCAACTTTGCAAACTTTTGGATCATTAATATATTTTAAGGAAAAATCGTCACACACACACATTATTGTCAAAATCATCACCAACTTCCTTATGCTCTAAAACGCAATCTGTGTAAATTCTTCGCCGTACATTATCCATTTCGTAAATGTGTAGTTGCAAACTATTATTTGACACTTTGAAATCACGTTCTTATTGAGAGCTGTTTGATATATAATGCTGTAAACATCAAACTTGAATCGAATTATCCTGTATATCTAATATTTATGTATGAAGGAAAATATATTATTTTTACAAACCTTAATTTCATTGGAATCATATTTAAACTACTAAATTCTTCTTAACACGGTTTCATTATTAATTTTAATGAAAATTGCTGCGTGACAGTGACATTTGTTTAAATATGTCAAATTTGTTATTGAAGTATTGTTTTTGTTTGACGCAGAGGCAAAGTGATGTACAAAAATAAATTATTTTATAATATAATATAAAATTATTTCAAGTTATTTACTAAATGCTATTATCGTAGAATTGAAGATTGTGCCATTATATTCAATTTGTATTGGTAAAAGTTGCTAAAAAATTATATTCAATGAATTTTTTACAAGAAAAACTGTTAAAAGCTTGTATAAATGATACTTCCGGTTATCCGATATACACTCAAAACTAATGAGCTCTTCCCACATTAGCATAGAATGGATATACAAAATTTCAAATTTTTCTGATTGATAGTATTTGAGTAATCGTGTCCACATGATCCACACACACACACACACACACACACAGACGCACAGACACACACACATACATACCTACAGACATCATTGTAAAAATGTTAAAATCGGATTCTAGGGACATCAAAACGTGCTTATTCACTAAAATCTCTATAACCGATTTTTAGCACGATCCCTATACCTCCCTTACCTAGGGTAGCGGGAGGTAAAAAATCTGATGTGACAAACACAAAACCTCCCACTTTTTTTATTAAATCACATGTTAAAGTCTTTAACTTTAACATGTGATTTAGTCAAAATTATTATAAGTTTTATTTTTGTAAATTTTAACTAAAATAATGTCAAAATTCTTCTGTTTTATAAAATCATTGACTTATAAACAACTTCACCAAAACTGTCCTGATGATGTGTAAAAACTAAATACACGAAAGCTTGACAGATTTTAAAAGAATATATATAACAGAAATTGACACTTCCAAATTACAAGGTTAATTTTTAACAAAACAGCTGACCAAAATCGCATAACTGCGCAAACTCGAATCATTAGTAAGAAGATATAAACCACCTGAAATTGGAAAATATCATGAAATTTGGAATGAAAAATGAAGACATTTTTTGTCATTTATATTACTAGCTGTCATTCTGTCACGAGTCCCCATATCTGCTTGTCAACACAGAACACTAATCTAAACTTGTCAAGAGAGACGAACAAAGTAACATGACTGCTCGCGCCTTATAAATTAGTATCCTAAGTAAACTTAGTAGTATATGACGTCATTACTTTAGGGATATTTTTTGATGACGTAAGTCTTCTGCCATTTTATTTCTACCATATTATGTTCCATTTCATACAACTATTGCTTTATTTACTATTTTCTTATTAAAATGTCACTATTATTAGTTTGAAGCGATTAGTTTTTTGACAGTGACATTTCTTGTCAGTTATATACATTTGAAATATGAACTGCGTAACAAAGGAATTGTGTTTATTTTATAGTCGAGACAGACGACAAAAATTAATGATCATTAACGATTAGTTATAGTATGAGTACCTTAAGGTGATACTGTCAACAAATGTCAAAATTGCGTCTATTAACAAACCAGGAAATATTGACTGTAGTAAGCACGTGCTACTTATTGTTTTGTACTGTATATTTGTCAAATCTCACAATTCAACTCTTGTCAATAAATAATTTTATATAATTATTAAAAGTATAATTAAACACAAAAAGAAAGTACAAAATGATTCATTAATTCAATGGCACTCTGAAATTTGCTGTAAATTGCGAATTTTAATTTGCGTTTTTTTCGTAAAATAAAAAGAAATTATGGGTGAGTTTCTTTATTCAACAATTATTCATGCGCTGAATTCCATCAGCAATTGAAAATGACGTCACGATGAATAGCCGCTGCGACCGAATAAAGAAACCATATACCTATTAACTAATATATTGCTAATGCTCGTATCTTTCCCATAAGAGTAGGTGAAGGAAACACTGTGAAATGGAAATATCATTTCTGCATAAGTCTATCTCACACAAACACCCAACCGGCAATTATGCGTATGCTCGGAAATCTTGATTACTATTGGCTAACGCTGACAGCGTCGCTGGCTGGGCTGCGTTCCAAAATCCACAATATTTTCAAATGTAGTTGCTTAAGATTCTCTACATATGAAAGTAATTTGCCTTCTTGAGGAAGAAAACATGCTTTTGGTTGAAAATAAACATAAGTAAATACGTTGGCGTGTATTACGAGCATACTTTTATAATAAAATTGCTTTTATGGAGCGTATTTTCACATTATATTGAGGTGTGCTCCATAAAAGCGCTTTTATTACGGGCTTGACATTAATGTTGTAATTATAAGTAGTTTTGTTAGTTTTATAAAATTATTTTTAATTTAGTTTCAAATTTTTACTTTAACAAAAGTCTCATTCGTTCCAAAACACAACACATCATACTCTACGCCAAAACTCGGTATTCTTGGTTTTGGAACGCTGCCCTGGTGATGCAGCGAGCACGTGGTTTGATTTCATTTCTGTTTGTAGTTGCACTTCGAAAGCATTTGCTTTGTGTTTCATACAGTAATTTATTGTCACCTAAATAAATTAATCCTGACCAGATTGTATTTCTCGCGCTAGTCGTTAATAAACAAAACTCTGTGATTCGCAAAAAGTGATCATGATTTCCTCGTTAGCCAATAGTAGTCAAGGTTTCCAAGCTTGCGCATAATTCGCGGTTGGGCGTTTGTGTGAGATAGACTTATGCAGAAATGATATTTCCATTTCACAGTGTTTCCTTCAAGAAAAGCAAAGGATCCGCAGTATATTAGTTAATAGATATATGAAAGAAACGGGTTGCTAAAAAGTGCGATGAATCTCCTAACCTTAAATATCAACTGACAGTTAACCACCAGTTAATAAATATAGAAAGTTTTATACCGTGAGTATTTTTTAACGTGAAACATTGGGTTTGTCGTATCCATGGGAACAACTTGACAGCAATGTCAAGCCTGTCCCATTTATAATGAAACATAGAGAACAAATTTGACATTTGAAAAGACGTCATTAGAGGTTAATTTTGTTTAAATAATTGTACCTGCTTTCCAAATGAAATTTAGTTATAGAAAAAATATTGTGTGCATCTTGTGCACTAGTGATTTTCTGACTTGGCTAAATTTCTTACAATATTTAAATATCATGCTTCTTCCAAATTCATTCCTTATGTTTTATTTTAAATGAGACAGGGAAATACATTGCTGTCAATCAAATGTCACATTGACAAGATGTTATTTGAGGTTAATTTTGTTTAAATAATTATACCTGCTTTCAAAATAATTAAATTTAGTTGTAGAAAAAAAATATTGTGTGTACCTTGTGCCTGAAATGCCGAAATATGTTTCGTGCGCTCGAGTGGTTTTCTAACTCGGCTAAATTTCTTACAATATTTAAATATAATACTTCTGTCAAATTCGTTCCCTATGTTTCATATTAAATGGGACACGCAAATACATTGCTGTCAATCAAATGTCGTCACCATGGATATGACACCCCCAATGTTTCACGTTAAAAAATACTCACGGTAGTTAAAAGAACCGTAGCTCTATTGCATTCATCAGATTCTTCATTAAACAATGAAGAATCCAATATGGAAGTCATAATGATAATAGAAATTATCTACATCTATATCTAACCATATTTTATTCGTTGTGAACGTGATATGTTTTCTTATTTGAATCATGCATTTGGTTTTCTTTGTATAATCTTACACCCGCAAGCATGAAACAAACGCAAATGTCAAAAATATAACCTAAAAAACATTTCGTTAGACCCAGTACTACCGATCCATCGGAAATCGTAAAATCTGTCGGTAGTCAAAGCACGATGCATGTGATGAATTTACGATGGATAGTGCGCGGTAATTAAAAACGGTATGATGAATTTCATCTGTAATTCAGCAGTGAATAAAGAAACTCGCCTTATGATTAATTTTAGTCCCATATTGTGTAGTTTTTAATTTTTGCTAACCTGTAATTCATGATGCTGTCGAATATTTTGTAGATAGGATCAAGGATGTACATGCAGAAACTCCTCTTGTTGTCTGATTCCTTTTGCTTGGCCCATTTCTTGGTTTTGGCATTGAAGAAGTTCTCTCCCCACAGTCTGTTCATTAGCTTCACCACATCGATCTTGAATTTCTCCGCGTACATTTCAGCGAACTGTTTGAGGGTGAAGGCCCAACCGTGCAGACCGGAACCGAAACCGACTGAGCCTTTGGAAGGGTCAACCTAAAATGCACAATAAACACACACGAATATATTACCAAGTGTAAAATAATCAAGTATGTAAACAAGTAAATAAGGTAATATCAGATGGAAATACTGTCTTCAATAATAATCAGAACAGGTCTGTGTAATATCATCATTATAATGTAAGAAATCTCCAAATTCATAATGAGGTCATGCACGACTTTTTTTTTATAATTTTAATCGACAGAGTAGTGAAAAATAATAGACCCGTATTTTTTATTTTTCCTCAAATCGATCTTTAATCATGAAAAAATTGTAATTGAAAATGACATTCTTTAAAATGCGGCTGAAGACCCCCGCTTCGTCCCTTGTCCAATGACGTCACAGAGTGAGAAGCACGACCATTTTGATTTTCACATTGTCTTAAACGTCAAAGTGACATTTAAAGATAACCTAAAATTTATTAATGTAAACATGTCGATGGAACGTTGTTTCATGCCAAAATAAAGAATAAAATAATATTCTGGAATATATTCAATGTCTCATATGCGTTTATAACCTCCTACCGTCTAATTCAAAGATTCAAAAGTGAAAGAAACATCTGATGTAACGTAGATAATTTCATGCCAAATGAAAATTATATTTATAAAAATAAATAGAACGATATTATATTAATATAATATAGCATATTTAGATATGTAATCCTCAATTTATAGTTTATATATATTTTTCTTTTAGAAATTATGTGTCCATATAAAATGTCTGTTTGAAATGAGTCTGAACTTCGTTTGTAACGTTGTGACGACAAAACATGGCTGGTTTTTGCAACTTTTTAAAAATACCATACTTTAAAACGATTTTATACAACAAAAAATATAAATAAAAAATAATTTAATCATACTGATCGATGAATTAGACTATCCTTTTTCGATTTAAACAGAAAAAAGGTACAATTATTTTTTTTTTGCATGACCTCATTACAAATAGTGCTTGGAATACCGGTGGATCCAAAAGATAACCCGCCTCACTCCTATTTCGGGGAATACGGGTCGGAATCGATCTTTACCCGTAAGACCCAAAAGACCCGTAAGATCTATATTAACCGTATAATCCGTAAGAAGTATTTCACCGCTTTTAACTTCACATACCGTTGTTGATTTATTTATTAAACATAAACAAATAAATAAATAAATAAATAAATATAAATATATCATCATGGCATATTACCCATTTCTGGGTGTGCCAATCTGCTTTATCGCAGATATCGGTAATGATGCTGACATATTTGTACCGTGCGGGCGTTTATCAGGCGTCACCTCACAGGCACTCATTGTTGGCGTGGAGAGTGCACCACAGGGGTCACTTTTGTGCCATTTAAAATTCGAAATATTTGGCGTCGGTCGGGATCGAACCCAGAACCCCCAGGTTCGCGACCAGACACTCAGGCACGAGGCCACGGGACCCCATTAAACATTTAATATAATTTTTAGATTTTGCGTTCATAATGAAGTCATTACGATACGCAATTGCATATTGCAATGGCTTTCATTTCGATATGCAATTTTTTGTTTTAGAAGGCTGGTATTAGATGACATTTACTTAACCCTTTTTTACGTAATTTATTTTTAGTTAATTGATTTTTTTTGGAAAACGAGAATATTTTAATGCCCGGTTGCTGAAACATTCATCAATTCCTTTTTCTATTAACGGTCCATCAAAATGAACAAATTCGCATCAGTTTCCTTTTTATGACATTTAAATCATTGCTGTCAAAAAATCACATTATTTTTGTACGTTTCAATGAACCGTTGATTAACACGTTCACTGCCTATGACACATACGTTGTGTCATCTGGTATTTTGCATGCTATGCCGATGACACAACGTCTGTGCCATTATTATATACATTCTTCTATGCTTCAGTATCTCACAGGCATTAGGAACTTACAGTTGCGCTCTTATAGGCACATTAGGTACACTTTATACAGGTACATAGTTGGTTTTGGGCACTCTGAGTTCTACAATGGACAATCAATTGCCGGGACCATCGGTGCAAAAGAAAGTACGTTCTTGTCGTGACAAAAAGCTTATATCAGATGCAGAATTACAGAACAAGAAATTTGGAGAAGTATTAGAAAACCAAAAGCGATAATATAATATAATCAGTATATGTCGGGAGTAAATTGCCAGGACTAAATGCTGACATGCCAGTGAAAGGTAAACCATGAGCTGGTATAAAAAACTCATAATACATCTCACATCACTAATTTCTAGAGTACCATTACCAAAAATGAAATGACACAAGTGTTCTGTCATATGGCATAGTAAAAATAATTGTGATATAGTTAGTTTCCACAACTAAGACCCGGCATAACAGGCAGTAACAGGGCAGATGATCGGCAGTGAACGTGTTAAGGAATGTTTCTGCAACCGGGTAGGTTGTCAATAGGGTCCTCCACTCTAATTTTTTTATTATTTTAAATGAAAGTTTGTTTAATTTTGAAGCAATTTGTAGTATTAAAAAGTCATAATTGTTTTTAGTTCAATTGCATTTGATTTTTAAAGAAACCTATAGCTATCTTACTCGCACTAGTTTCTGTAGTAGGCTGCGCGAGAAAGATAGCAATCGTTGTGACGTAGATGTATAGATGTTTAAAATCACTAATATTTCAAAAACTAACAATTTTTAAAAAAACTTTTATCGTCTCAATCATGATTTTATCTTATCTACTTTCAATATAACTAACTTTTTACTCAATTTTCTGTTATGGTGGAGGACCCTATTCATTTAAAATGGGCCAACATTTATCTCGAACATTAATTTTTATTTGAAATCGTCTCTAAAGTGCACAAAAATGGTCACTAAAAGTTCTGAAATCGGCACTAAAGTAATCCATTATACGACGATTTCAAGAAAATGCAGTGTTGCCAACCTTATACTAATTTTTGCGCGTATAAAATAATTTGGGTAGGTATACGATATACAATAGTAAATTTGTATGTAAAATGATAAAATATATGTGAAAGAAAAACGAACTAAATAATTCCTCTGAAGAAGATTGAAATAATAAATAATTTTTAGTGTTCTTTACGGCAGAGTGTCAGAATACAGTTACAAAAACATAACCTATAAAAATAAAATATTCCTTTAATTTTTACAAATTTTCGATTACAAATAAAATTTAATATTATGCAACTTGGCACTGAAGTTTCATTTTATCACTCATATATATATTTATAATAAAATGTAGAATGGGGTATTCCGGTGATATGGAATTAATGCAAAATAATAACTTTTTTCTATAATTTCCATCTTCTTATAGTAGAAAAATATAATAAAACATGTTTAATAAAAAGTTTTAATTCATATTTTAATGTTACAAAATTGGAATTTTTACAGCTCTAGAAATGTCCTTGAAATTTGTGACGTCAAGTTGATAATCTGTTGCTCATTTCAAAGTAAATATTTTCGTTTAAAAACACAGATGATGCCAGTAGTTAACACGCGCGGGTATATTTCTTGTTTGATATTTCGTCCACTTTATAATTATTACTCCTATTTTTACCATTAACAAACACAGGACAAACACCGAAATACACGCTGCTACTAATATCATATGTAAACAAGCAAATGGCTGTCATGAACATGTGGACTTAGGCGCTGAAGTTCGTTGCAGATGTCACCATCGAGTTGACGTCATTAGCGCGCAATGATAAGAAAATTTGAATTGCGATAAAATTTTTAAAAATTCATCTCATGTGATGCATACATTTTCTTACTCAAAGTTAGATATTCAGAGTCCTACTGGTCTATACTAATGTAAAAAGTATTTTTAAAAAATATCGGAATACCCCATTTCATTACCTTAATACTTATGTAAATAACATTTTATGAGACTAATTTTAAACAGTATACTGAAAATTATCAGTTACAAAGCTAGGATTATGCTTCAACAACGAATACGAAAAAAAATCTG
Organism: Ophonus ardosiacus; assembly: GCA_943142095.1. NCBI lineage: Eukaryota > Metazoa > Arthropoda > Insecta > Coleoptera > Carabidae > Ophonus > Ophonus ardosiacus. The sequence goes on from OW964838.1 coordinate 29,957,640, forward strand.
GAGACATGAAATTAAGTTTTGAGTCATAATGTGATTGGACTTACTCTGACTTCACCCATGGGTCCGCTATCGTCGGAATAGGTGGCGATGATGACGTTGACGTTCTCCACAATACGCTGGAAAGTCTGGTAGAGCTCCTCTGCGTCCAGCTGCAGCTCCAGAAGAGCACGGTCCATTTTGTTCATGAACAGGATGGGCTTGATACGTTCGGCGATAGCCTGACGCAAAACAGTCTCGGTCTGCACGCACACACCTGCACAACACAAACAAATGTTAACCAACAACACTGTTTCCATTATTTAAAAGCCCCAAACTCATAATCATTCGGCCGGTTTAGATTTTCAACAAATTATAGAACCTATAAAAGTTACGGTCTAATTAACGTTGGGAAACCTAAGTTTCATACAATAGTGGTTCACTAATAATAAGTATCATCTTAAAAGATGACATAACCATATGAACTGTCATGCCAAATTTCATCCAAATCGAATAAAGCATTATGTTATTATAAGCAAAATTATTTTTTTTTTTTTTTTTTTGAAGAACTTTGAAGCAGAATACTGATTAAATGGTACAATTTCCGGTAAAGGTAAGTTTAGTTATAGTCTATTTGAGAATGACTGGCAGTAATAAATCATTCTGTCAAAGACATTCCAGTGGCGCGCCAATAATTGTTTGCACAGGGATAGTCGAAATGACTAAATTTTTATGGATGCATTAAAACATGTGACTGCCGATAATTGGAAAAACTGTGTGCAACATGTCATAAAGGAAGAAGACCAAATGTGCAAACTTGACCATCTGATAGACGAAACGATCGAGCCATTTATAATTTCAGTAGGACAAGATTCAGAATCAGATTCTGATTTTTAATAATTTATGTATAAATATATAAGTATATGTAATGTAATATGTATATTTAATAGAAATATGACAGGTACCAATATCTTGACAACACACATGAAATAAGTATAAATTTTAGTATGTAACAAATAAAAATGTAAATATTGAATGTATGTATGTAAATATTAAATGTATGCAATATAATAATAATGACTGAGAAAGTTATATTTAAATATTAAAAACTTTTATTTTTAGTAAATGTATAAACAGATCACTCTACAAATCCTATCTACGTCTATGACACAGTCCGACGGGGATTATCGGACGGCATTTCTATTGTTCGACAAGTAAGTTTCGTTCCAGGTACAAAGCGTGCGGCTTATTTTGACCATCCTAGCGTAGTTACAACTGATTTTTCTGGTAGTTTTATTTGCCGCATTGCTGGCAAAAATCCAATACTACTCTTGCAAATAATGATTTATTACTGCCAGTCATTCTCAAATAGACTATAAATCGTCTTATTTTAGCCTCAGGAATCAGTGGTTATTAAGCCATGTCCCCCTATTTTAGAGACACCTGTATAAGAAAAAAATGTGTAACAAAACCGTAGAAAATTAAACCTTTTTATATAAAAACCAATGTTGCCATATTTCTCGGCTGGATTTTTCGTTTCGATACTACTGAAATCATCCACTGAACTTATGATAAAAAATAATTTAAAAAAAAAGGTGAACTATACATTTGGTTTTCATCAATTGAAGATAAAAATTATTTTCTCAATTTTAAAGTAACAATTAGTGGTGGGATCCGGGTTTCGGTTTGGGATCCAAAAATATCCGGATATTCAGATAATTGAATGTTGAACTATCCGGATCTCGGATCCAAATCTCAGTATCGGATTTTGGATCCGGATCTGAGTATCGGATTTTGGATCCGCACCTGAGTATCGGGTTTTGGATCCGAATTTGAGTATTGCATTTTGGATTCGAATTCGAATATAGTATGAGTATCGGATTTTAGATATGGAATTTCAGTATGCGCATCGGTTCTCGGATTCTAGGACCTATTCTCAGTATTGAACCAGATGATAATATTTGAATGTATATTATCATGGAGTCACAAAACCAAATAAATTTGATTATGAAATAATCCATTATACATTTTTGTTTGATGTAGTTAATAGTTGGTATATTTTCCATGTTAAACTTTTAGCATCCGCTAAGAAGGAAATTCCTCGATTCCACAGAACAATAAGTAGGTAACAAAAACAATCCCTTTTATGTGAAACACATGCACGATATAAATAAATAAATAGGTATTTCGACACCTGCAATGAACCTGCAACCATTATTTTTCAAATTTGATCTTAATTTCGTTTTCTTTGAAGTATTTGTTATTTTGAACGTTACAATTTTAGAACTACAGAATTTTCAATATTCTAAGAAAAATGATAAAACGGATCCAGAATTAAAATTCGGATCCGGATCCGTGAACAACACATCGAATCCGGATCCGAATGGGATATGGTACCCAAACCAGGATCCGGATCCAAATCCGAATTAAATTTACGGATATCCGCTTCAATACCCGAACATCGGATATCCTAGGAACCGGATATTTTAAAATCCGGGTACTCGGATCCATGTTTTGTCGGATCTTCATAGCACTAGTAACAATACAACTTTTTAATGAGTTTCAATATAATGACTCACTTGATTAGGGATGCCACGGATGAACTACCTGAACTTGGGAAAATAGAAAATTTCATGCTTATTCACTGAAAACCTGTCATATTTTTAGAACGAAAACATTACCTCCCTTACCTACGGCACGGCGGGAGGTAATTATTAATGAAAGGATGGTATTTGACGATGTAAGCAATTTCGGCGAAAAACCCGTAGACGCAAGGCCAAATGACAATAGAAAAAATAAAAAAAAACTTACCAGAGACGCAGTCAACGACGACAAGAGCACCATCAGTGACACGCAAGGCGGCTGTGACTTCAGAGGAGAAGTCCACGTGTCCAGGAGAGTCGATCAAGTTGATCAAGAAACCCTTCTCGCTCTTTTCACGCTGGTCGGGGTTCGTGATGAACACCAAGTCTTTGTCTTCGAGCTCGAAGTACATAGAGATGGCACTGCAATTCATCAATACGAAAAGTTAGTGATGCAAATTAAAACGAAAACAGTACAAGTTAAGAAAAAGCGAAATGTCAGATGGCCGTTCTTATAAATCGTCACAAATAATCAGTTGTGGAAGAACAATCATCATGTAGGGAAAACAAGTCTACGACAAATGTTATTTATGTAACTAGTGGGATAATAATATACATATATAGTATTCTTCACGTCAGAATGTCGTTGCGCAATAACAAGTATATGATTCTTGACGACATGCCTAAATGAAATAGTTTCCTTTTACTATACTCCACAGACCATATACATTATTTTAGATTGGAAAAGTACATGTTAAGCATCGATACCACATCAATGTCGCCATCTGGTGTATGGAAGCAAAAGTAAATATAAAACTCGGTCGGTATTATCATTACCTACAATTAATATTGGTATATTCGGTTTATTAATTACCCCTAATTTGTAGTTGGAGCATTTTTTTCACAAAATACTATCATTGCGTAGTATTTTATGAAAAATCTACTTCAACTACAAATCAGTCTTACAAAGATTACATAAAATGAGTAAAAATAATGCATTTTTGAAGACACTGTAATTTCATTTAGGAAAGATACAATACTTAATAGCATTCACCCATGTTTAAAACTTCCAACCACTTGACAAATAAATCCCGATAAGTTCGAGACTGTCGAAATCTATAGTTTGTTATCTCTAGAATAAGATTTTGTAATATGTTTTACTGGTATAAAATAATATAATTATATAAAAATACATTTTCACTTTCCGGTAGCAGTACAATTTGGTACACAACACTTTATTCTTGTCTTCTTAAATATTTACAAGTTTTTTCACACAAATAACTACTTATAATACAAAAAATATATTCACAATGACAGTCAGAATTGTTTCAAATGAAAATGACAAATGTCAAAATTCGCGCAAAAGAAAAAATGAAAAAAATTGACACACTAACGATACTGGTGTCGCCATATCTAGTGTATGGAAGCAAAACTAAAAATGCTATCCCGGTATCTCCCATTTGCGTTTCCCGGGCCTGCTATACTCGCCGCAAATGATTATGGACTGATGTTCTACTTTTATCCCTTTCCGCACCCTGTCCCTTGCCCAGCGGTGTTGCCGTGACATGACCAGAAATGAACGCATTTAATATATTTAATACTAATTAAAATTTGTAATACATAACATCGTAAATGACATCTGTCAATTAATTTTTTTTTTTAATATTTCTGATGTTTCCATAATTTTAACAAAGCTGACTAATTTTTAAAAGTTAATCTCTCCTAATGTCTCTATAACTCTATATCTATTGAATATGAAGGAAAATGTATAATCAAACCGTTCAGAGAATAAGATTTTCTTTCATACTGATAATCACAAAATGTCGAAAAATGATATTTAACTGCGTTTTTTCAAGAAAAACTGTTAAAAACTTCAAATAAGGGTACTTCCGGTGGATCAATTATAACCAAAATCTAATCAGCTCTTCATATGGATGTAAAGAAGAGGAATACGAAAGAATTATAATTTTTAGAATTGTAGTATTGGAGTTATCGTCGGAAAAAAATTTGTAACACAAGGACACACACACGCACACACACACATACATACAGACATCATCTTAAAAATAGTAAATTCGTATTCTAGGGACCCTAAAACGTGCTTATTCATTAAAAACTCACCAACGAAATTTTTGACCAAAGACAATACCTTCCTTACCTAAAGGTGACGGAAGGTAAACATAAGTAAGGATAGTAATACGTAATATAAAATATAAAAATTGTCTCTGTGGAAAACTTATATTTATATTTTGACCACAGATTCCACACATCAAGCTAAGGTCGCGCTTGCGTTAAAATACGATAACCGGTGAAATCTAAATAAAAGGTAAGAATAAATGATTATAAGAATCCAAACGTTAATCGCAACACTGACACAACGTGACCGTTAACGCAAACACAGAATCTGTGAATCTACCAAAGTTAGCACTTCTAATCAATCAGAAGAATTTGGTATATTTCTTTGAAATTCGGCTCACTTTTATTTATTGTCTATCTGGCATACATAAGTATAAATAAGGTTAGTATTATAAAATAATTTAAACAGAAATGGACAGTGACGTATTCCCTGACAGTGACGAAAATATAGTATAGGCCACCCAGCGAATCAAGCGGTTTACGTCATCGTTTAGGGATTTTTGAAATTTTCTTTATATTTTTAAATATATTTTATTAACGGTATTTTATTGGTTTTTTTATTATTATTATGTATTTGAAACCTTTAATAGAAATAATTATATTTGGAAATATTATTATTAAGTAAAATTTTGTTAATTTTTGCAAAATGACGTTTGATTATATTTTTTTAATATTGGTAATTCTGAACATGTATATTACTAAATATTATATGTCTACATTATACTTTTTAACCTGTATTGTGATTTCATTTTGTTTTTTGTATTGTTGTTCATTGACAAAATGTCAAATGCTCTGTCATGTTAAATTCAAGAGCTTGTAGTTAATTTATAGATTTATTTTGAAAATGAAAGATAGTTTGGTGGGCTCTTACTTTCACTGAATTGTAATATTGAGGTAATATTTCGTTCTTTTATTAGTAACAATTTGAAAATTAAATCTATATGTACAGCGTGTGGCAAACGCTATACGCAATGTACAGAAACAGTTAGAAATTGTATGGTATGCAGTATTCTGTATTTTTTTTTTAAGGATCTCACATAATACTAAGATGGTTTGTTGCATATGCTACAAGAATGATGTATTTATAACGGCGTAAGCAGTATCGTTCAGAATATTTTAAATAAAATTGGATTTCGCTGAAAAAAAAATTATACCAGACGTTTTACCTTTTTAAGAAAGATTTGGATTTATGAAGGCAACCCACAGATCATATATATTTTAATCCGTTTTACATGCTCATGTAAACTTTTTAACATATGACGTCATTGTTTCTAGTGATATTGTATTTATGACGTAAACCGCTTGATTCGCTGGATGGCCTATATTTATTTTGTATATGTGACAGTTCATGACCATGTCAATAATACAGATTACAATCTGTATAACTCTTTTCATAAATATTCTAAAACCTCTGCAAACGTACCAGTCACACATCTAGTTACTTTTATTCAATTTTTATTAATGACGTGCATTGGCTGCTTGAATAATTTGGGTATACCCTGGTAGCAGGGTTATTATGATAATAATACAGGTTGGACCATAAGTACTACTATGCGTTGTCACTCAATACGAACTAACCTAACTTTTACCACGTGCTTCTGTTTGAAAACATTCTACGTCACCACCTACGTAGTCCATTATGTACGTCTACCATTACAATAAACTAATAATTTCCAGAAATAATATACGTAATTTCATTTAATTTATCTCGTTATTCTTCAAAATGCGCTGACTCATTAATGAGTTCAACTATTAGATAAACTTTCATTACAATTGTTATCATGTTCAAGATAATTTCAACATAAAAAATTGTAGTAAAAATATTACTTTTGTTGGAAAAACATTTTCACATTCATATTTTATAAAAATACAGAACATATACAAGTATAGGGTGTCTCATTTTCGATGTTTCTTTTAAGGTATTTCTGGAAATATTACTGATAGAGCAAAATCATTTGTACATTCCAGGGTAAACTTTTTGAGAAAAGTTTAATAGTCGCCACAGGAATTTTCGATCTTCTTTTGTTTCTGAGCTACAGGCAAAAAATTGTTTTTCGCTCATTTCGAAAATATCTCATAACTTATTTATTATGGTAGTTAGAGAAAAAATGTTTTAACAAATTTTGTACCGTTTTTTAGGTGAAATAAAATGGCGTAACTAAATTTTGTTCAAAACTTAATAATTCTCGAGATATAACACAAACTTATGATTTTTTAAATGGCTACCTATGTTGAAAATAGGTCTCATCTTTTTGCTTATTTTATAAACTTTTCAAAGATATATAAAAATTCACATTCTTTTGTTTTACACATGAATAAAAGGTGATTTATTATTTTTTTGGGGTGCAAAAATTGAAAATCGTTGTGAAACAAATGAAAAAATTTATTATAGTTCGTCATTTGTTTATTTCTAATATTATTTGTTTCTGTTTTACACACATTTATAATTTATTTACTTTAAAGGCATATGAAACCAATTTCTTTTGAAATGTGTCAAAGCCAACTGTGACGTCGATAAATAATTGAACTAATCCAAAAATAATCGGTTTAGAATAATTTTGAGAACGTAATTAATAGATATGAAATTAAAATAAACAAATGATGAACTATTATAGTATTTTCATTTGTTTCACCATGATTTTCAATTTTTATAAAATAAGTAAAAAGATGAGACTATTTTCAACATGGGTTGCCATTTAAAAAATCATAAGTATGTGTTATATCTCAAGAATTATAGTTTTCAAAAAATCTAATTGCGCCATTTTATTTTACTTAAAAAACGGTACAAAATTTGTTAAAACAATTTTTATTTAACTACAATAATAATTAAGTTATGAGATATTTTCGAAATGAGCGAAAAAAAAGTTTTTGCCTGTAGCTTAGAAACAAAAGAAGATCGAAAATTATTGTGGTGACTATTAAACTTTTTTTAAAAAGTTGACCCTGGAATGTGCAAACGATTTTGCTCTATCAGTAATATTTCCCGAGATACCCTAAAAAAAAAACAACGAAAATGGGACACCTGTACAGAGTGATCAAAAATAACTAATTCAGTTGGCAATACTTGAAAAATATTTGAAATTGGTAAAAGTAATACATAAATTTATTTCCTACTTTTAACAGTGTTGACAGTGATATTTGAAAATTTAAATTGGGCACTTACAATTTTTTTATTAAAATGGTTGCTGTTTCCCTTTACCCACGTACTTTTATTTCTTACATTATCCATAAGTAATAATCTAAAGCATCTCTATCAATCAAAATCCTATAGATCAATCCACAACAAAAGAATTTCGTGAGGGGCAGCTGTCAGAAATAAATTTCATACATAATTTACTCAATGATGGAGCCATGGAAAAATTTATGGTTTAATTTTATGTATATATATATATATTATTAAATAATTTTTAAAAATATTCAAGTGAGGTTAAAATCACTCCTGTGAGGGGCAGGTGACGTCATTCTGGAATGGTATTGTATTTGTCAAAATTACATGTCAAATAGTATTTCCGCTTGCACCTGGTGTTGTGTAAAACTGTGGAATAAAAAAATCTCCAGAATTGTATTGCCAACTGCATTTCTTTTTGATCACTATGTCAAAAGTAAATCCCATGCTTTTGAGATTTGAATTATGAACTGTTTTTGTGCATTTTCTTCCTTGTGCCTTTCAATTACCTTTATTTTATTATAGTTTTTCATTTATTAATCGTAAATTTATAATAATATTCCCAATCCATTTCATATAGAATGTTATAATGACATTCTTTTTCGTATTAGTGCTTTTATTTATCCTTTCATAATAATGCGAAAAGTGATAGGTAACCCTCAAGTAATTCATTACTTTTTTTCTTGTAAACGTTGAATCTAAACGGTATTCGAAGAAACCTTGTATGGATTCGTTTCAAAATTATTTTTCGCTTATGACGTGTGACGTTTTACCGAACTGGTGCAAAAAGGCCATCATTTTGCAACTAAACACTTAAATAGCTAATCAGGGCTGCGTTCCAAAATCAAGAGTACCGAGTAGGTATTGCAGTAGAAGTTAGGAGTATGATGTAATTAATTAATTTAAGAGTGTTTTGGAACGAATGAGTTTTGTTGGAGTAAAAAATTGTAACTAAATTAAAAATAATTTTAAAAAATTAACAAAACTATTTAGAATTACAACATTAATGCCAAGCCCGTATTACAGGTGTACTTTTATAATGAAAGCGCTTTTATAAAGCACTCTCCTCATAAAGTAATGTGAAAGTAAGCTCCATAAAAGCGCTTTTATTATAAAAGTGTGCTCGTAATACAGGCCAATGTGTTTACATATGTTTATTTTAAACCAAAACATGTTTTCTTCCTCAAAAAGGCAAATTACTTTTATATGTTGAAAATCGTGATACTTTCTCAGTATTCCATTGTACTCCAAGACTGTGTTTGTGTTAAGATTTTTAAATACGTACATAATTTATTTTTTATAAGTAATCGTTACAGTTCACAACATTATATGTTACACTCTATACTCGAATTCGTACAATGTTCGAAAAATTCGCATAGAACTGCATAGTTTTAAACCCCTGAAAATTCCAAAACCTTGAAAAACAGCCACAACGCGTTGTGGATTTATCTAAACTTACAAAGCTGATATTTATTTAATTGGTTGGTATAACAGCTAATTCTCTTTACAAGCTGGCCTTCAAAAATGAAAATATAAGTATGTACATATTTATTACTTTTCTTTCATTTTAATTTCATTTTCACTGCATTTCAATAAGTTAAAATAATAAAAATCATTATGGCCGTGTGTTTCGCTTACTAGCGTTTTCTAGCGAACAAGTCTCTATCTTTTATTATTTGTAAGTAAATAGTTATTTATGCAACAAGAGTAAAAAGTATAGTCTTATTTCACGAATGGGAAACATTGCGTTTCATTATTTCACGCGTTTGTGTTAGAAAAGACATAGGTACTTTATAAACACATTTGAATTTTAAAAAAATGTACTTTTTTCAAGAGACGTAAAAAAATAATATTTACCTACCAAACGTAAGTATACATATTTTTAAAACGTAGAAAATGTAGTCATAATAAATTATGTTACATAATAATTGTTGACAAAGTATTTTCAATATTAAAAATAAATATTTATTTTGGCAGTGTCGTAGCGTAAATTCAGTGAACTGAATATTTACTAAATTTAGTATATAGTATTTCAAAGATGGGCATTAATAAAACAAGAGGAACCGTTATTATTTTAGTGACAAATTTCGTTTTTCTATCTATCATTTCGTATGTCACAAGTATTTTTTCTGTTATTTGGTATTTCACAATTTTTTGATAGATGCTAGGGATTCAGTAAACATTTAATTTGATTCCATCCGCAGCAAGATGTTAAAATAAATGGACTGTTACTTACGTAGATTTGATGGTAATGCAACGCTCTTGCTCATCTTTTCTTGTGTCGGTGAAACGGGTCTCTCCAGCCTTAGCTCCGGCGATGATACCGGCCTTGGACACCAGGGAGTCGGTGAGCGTGGACTTGCCGTGGTCGACGTGCGCGATCACCGACATGTTGCGGATGTTTCGCTTCTTGTCCATCATGGTCCGGATTTCGTCTACGGTGAAATTCACCTACACAAAAAAAAAAACATTACAACATATTTCTTCACACATTTTTTACAAAAGCGGCCATTAAGCGTTCAATAACGGCACAATTGTCTTCGGAAATGATTTGCACAATAAGTGAAATATTATTTGAACAATCTGTTCGCAGTTCGCTGAAATAAGGCGATAATTTATTACCCCAAATATCAATATCACAAACCTTTTGGGCCTTTTTGTCTGTGTACTATACATTGTATTATTGCACAATTTAATTTGTTAAAATGTCTTCAAAATTTTATATTTCCAGCACATTTTGAATTACTATACCCGGCATAATATGTTGTAATAAACCGTTACAACATATGTTCACAAATTTTTAGGTTAGAATCGAAAATTATAAATTTTAAATGCATGTTTAACGTATAAACACAATATCAAACGATTTCAGAATAATGATAATCGAGAAAATTTATGACAGAAAAAACCTCGTGCAAAAACTAGGGCTGTCAACGTGTACTACAACCATATTTTGACAAATAGTTTCTAAAATAAACAAATTTTACCATAATGAACACTTATTTCACTGAATCACGCACTAAATTCAACACTATTCACCACTAAACCAACAATTTATCAACGAAAAATGTAACATAACAACGTTTCATCTTGTTGTGCAATCCTAACTTGACAAATCCATAATTTGTAATCTAAGAAAGAAACGTGTAAAATACATGGTTTACTACATAAAACATATAAATATGAATAATATAAGATGTATTAGAAAGTATTATTTAGCTTACCATTTTGGATGATCGTAGATTTCCTTAGCAAAGTCAAAACACGATACGCCAACAATGGCGTACTCCCTACGAAAGGAAGAGAAAAGTCTCTCTAGTTTCTAGGAGCTGTCGAGTGCACAGAGGGCACCACCTACTGATATTGCTTTTGTTGTCTCCGCCAATCATGCGTCAGCTTTTATACACTGCAGAACGATAGTCGGAATCACATGGTTTAAAGCGGCAAAATACCAACATTTTGTACTGCATTGATTTCGTGACCAAGGACAATAAAAATAAGTAATGTTGCATAATGTTATATGCAGTTCATAATTCTATTTTATTTCACTTGTCAATAGCCAAATTAAATGCATCTAGCAAAAATATTATTTTTTAAATTCATAAAATATGAATAATATGAAATTTAAATACCGAATTTTAAATTTTATTGATCCTTGTTATGCAAATTTTTGAAATTTAACAAATATGCAATACTATTAATGAATATATTATAGAATTAAAATGGACAAAACAATAATTAAGAAATAAATAATAGTTTTTTATTTATACTGGGTGTCTACAGGAAACGGTGCACCTCTATTAATTTCTTTATTTATAAAAATAACTAATTTAAAATTTATATGCGTAAAGTAACATCAACTTTCTTATTTTAAATGGAACACCTGTATGTTTTTATATTTTTTAATTCTGTGTTAAATTCTAAATACAATGATGTACCACAAGTCAAATTTTGCAATAAAATTATATAAAAATTCAAATTAAGCAACAAAAGTTAGCTGTGGCTTTATTTAAAACAAATGAATTGTTTAACTTGGAAACTGATAGCTTCTGTATTTGTTGAACTTGATTTATTTGAAATCGTCACAAAAGTGCACAAAAATCAATTATTAAAAGCTCAGAAATCGGTCATGCAATTGCAGTATTGCCAACCTTATGACAATTGTTGTACATGTAAGATAATTTGAGCAGGTATACGATTTACAGTACTAAAGTTGTACGTAAAATGACAAAAATATGTGCAAGAAGAACGAACTAAATAATTCCAATGAATAAGTTTGAGATAAAACACCTATTTTTGTAATTTTGAGTGTTATGATAACTTCAATGTCCGAAGTTAGAAACAGTTAGATTGACAGATTATTTTTATACATAACCTATAAATAAATATTCCTCTCATTTTAACAATTTTTCGATTTCAAATAAAATTTAACATGCACCTTGGCATTGAAGTTCATTTCTATCACTCATATGGTTTATTATTATGGACGAGGGCATCGTCAAATAAATTCCACATTTTGATCCATAAATAACTATTATCACAGATTCAAAACACTATACCGTGAGTACTTTTTAACGTGAAACATTGGGTTTATCATATCCATGGTGACGACTCGAAATTTGATTGACAGCAATGTATTTGTCTGTCCCATTTAAAATGAAACATAGGAAACTAATTCGACAGATTATATTTAAATATTGTAAGAAATTTAGCCGAGTCAGAAAACCACTCGAGAGCACTACACTAAACATATTTCGGGCACAAGGTGCACACAGTATTTTTTCTACATCTAAATTTAATTTTTAGAAAACAAGTATAATTATTTAACAAAATTAACCTCTAATGACATCTTGTCAATATGACAGATAACCGTTGAATTTTCCTATAAGTTACGACTTGACATTTGATTGACAGAAATTTGCCTGTCTCATTTAAAATAAAACATAGCGAATGAATTTGACAGAAGTATTACATTTAGATATTGTAAGAAATTTAGTCGAGTCAGAAAATCACTCGGGCACTAGGTGCATACAATAATTTAATTTAGAAAGCAGGTATAATTATTTAAACAAAATTAACCTCTACTGACGTCTTATCAAATGTCAAATTCTTTCCCTATGTTTCATTTTAAATGGGACAGACAAATACATTGCTGTCAATCAAATGTCAAGCCGTAACTATGGATATGACAAATCCAATGTTTCACGTTAAAAAATACTCACGGTATATATAGGCTGGTAGCACAAGCCCTGTTTTAACTAAAACACTGTTTTAAGAAATGTCAAATACAAATTTCAATATTTAATTTTACCTTTATGTTTAAAGAACGATTTTTTAAAAAAAATTTATTTGAATACAAACTATGTTCTGCTTTAAAATCATATTTTGATAAATTTGATACTATTTATTTTTGTTATTAAATAATGAAATCTGACATTTCTTAAAACACCGTTTTAGTTAAAACAGGGCTTGTGCTACCAGCCATAGTGTTTTAAATCTGTGCTATTGTGCAATGTAGCCATAGTCAACTTTTGTTGTTTTAATTTGGCTTTTTTAGTATTATTTTTTTTCAGCTAAATTTGACTTGTGGCACATCATTTTATTCGGAATTTAATGCAGAATTCAAATATGTAAAAACATACAGAAGGTTCCATTTAAAATAAGAATGTTGATGACACTTCCGGTTAAACCGGAAGTGATATGCTTATCATTTATACATAAAAATTATGCCAACATATGTTAAGTTTACGCATATAAATTTTCATTTAGATAACTTTATAAATAAAGAAGTTAATATAGATGCCCCGCTTTTTGAGGATATCCGGTATATCAAGGTCCTGAAGTCCTACTTTTTATGCGGAATTTAGTTGCTGAGGCCGTAGGGCTAAGAAAAATAAACCATATTAGTGATAAAAAGGAACTTCAGTGCCGAGGTGCATGTTAAATTTTATTTGAAATCGAAAATTTGTGAAATTGAGAGGAATATTTATTTTTATATGTTATTTATTGTTAATATGTTTTTGTCAATTGCAGGGAACAAACGAACTTATGTTCAGTGTTGCAAGTCTCCAGACATTGAAGTTATAGTAATGAACTGAAAATTATGTGTGTTATCTCAAATTTCTTCATCGGAATTATTTAATTCGTTCTTCGTGCACATATTTTTTTGTTATTTTACGTATCTATTTACTATTGTGCATCGTACACCTACCTAAATTATCTTATATTATCATAAGGTTGGCAATATTGCATTTGCCCAAACTGTAAGTCTTACAGATTTGTAAATCTGTAAAAAATGAACAAAATCGCAACGAAAGCTGCAACTCTTATGTATAACTTTAAATTTATCAACAAAAATAGATGCGTTATTGTCAGTTTTTTTACAGATTTACAGATCTGTAAGACTTACAGATTTGTGCTGCAATTCTGAACAAATCTGTAAGTCTTACAGTTTTGTAAATCTGTAAAAAATGAACAAAATCGCAACGAAAGCTGCAACTCTTATGTATAATTTTATATTTATCAACAAAAATAGATGCGTTATTGTCAGTTTTCTACAGATTTACAGATCTGTAAGACTTACAGATTTGGTCAGAATTGCGGCATTAGTATATTATAGTCAGTAGGTATGAAATATAAAGTACTATCTACCTGCTATCCAAATCCAATAAAGATGATACTTGACATTTCACTGATTGTGCGTTCGATTTCGATCAGAATTTCGTTAGTTAGTGGGTTCACAAAAAATAACTACTTATAAGACACAAGAAATATAATTACAACGACAGTCAGAATTGTTTCAAATGAAAATGACAAATGTCAAAAAATGAAAAAAAAATGACCCACTAATGACACTGGTGTCGCCATATCTAGTGTATGGAAGCAAAACTAAAAATCTGATGTGGCCAACACAAAACCTCCCGCTACTTAATTTTTATTAATTTAAATACATACCTACCTACGTATTTACTAACGCTGCAAACTGTTCCATTGCAGAAAACTATTGCTTTATTTACTATTTTCTTTTTAAAATGTCACTATTATTAATTTGAAGTGATTAGTTTTTTGACAGTGTAACAAAGGAATTGTGTTTATCTTAGGCTTCGCGACTAATAAAAAAAATTTATTTATCTGTAAAATATATAGAAAAAGTATTAATGTATTCCTGTAGAAAATTCAATAATCTAATTTTCATAAGACATAAAATGCGAAAAAATGGCATTTAATTGTATTTTTTGAAGAAAAACCATTATGAGCTTCAGGTAAAGTGCCATTTCCGGTTACCCGATTTACACAAAAATCTAATGTCTTCTTTTCATATTAGGATAGGATAAAAATTCAAGGTTTCAGAATTTTCCGAATGATATGATTTGAGTTAGAGCGAAGACAAAATCCATACACACACATACAAACATCATCGTGAAAATGTAAAATTGTATTCTAGGGACCTTAAAACGTGGTCATTTAATAAAATCTCGACTTGTGATTTTTAGCACGATCTCTATACCTCCCTTACCAAGGGTAGCGGGAGGTAAAAATGCTATCCCAGTATCCCCCATTTGCGTTTACCGGGCCTGAGTTCAGTGTCATGCAGTTGGGTTCGGTGTAGTGCAGTCCATTTTCATTGAAAATGAGACATCTATTAATATTTTTGTGAACTAAAAATTATATTCCTGATATGAAGTTCAAGGTTACAATGAGACCTCTATCAACATTTTTGTGAACTAAAGTTATATTCTTATATAAAGTTCAAGGTTACAACTGTCAACTGTTTACAAGTGGTGACGCAAAAGAATGGGGACGTATTATTTTATATGCTTATTCGTTGCTTTACACAAATTAATATTAATCAGGATAATATCAACTGCTGGACAACATTTTTACTAGGTTTTCTGACAAGTGTCAGCTGTCACAAACTAGTGTGAAGTTGAAATAATAGCATACCTCGCACTTCACAAGGAACATCGGATCTCTCTCTCTAACTACGTAAGCATGTGCACATCAACAATGAAAATGGTCCATTGTAATTCAGTGTGACAGCTGCTCATACATACCATGTTAGTAGATTAGTTGTCTCGCTCCAAAACAAATGTTTTCTCATCCCCACTCTTGATCAACACTTTTCTACCCTTGCTCACAAGCAAGTGAGCAAGAGTAGGAAAGACGGTCTGTGCAGCTGATTGATCGTTTCTTCGAGCACTAAACTGATCCAATTGTTACCAAAATCTTTTCAGTTCTTGCCATTAATGTCAGATTAAGGAACAAGTAGTTAAATTGGTCTTAAGTATTATAGTTTTTGAGAAATCATCCCTACAACATCCACACATACACACACACACATCCATATATACATCATTGTAAAAGTGTTAAAATCAGTTATACTAGGGACCTTAAAACGTGCTTATTCACTACAATCTGGATATGCGATTTTTAGCATGATTCCAATACCTCTCTTAGCGAGAGGTAAAAAATCTGATGTGGTCAACACAAAACCTCCCGCTAATTAATTTTTATTAATTTAAATACATTTTAACTGCTAGTTAAGTAAACAATATTGCATCGTTTTGATGAAAGCAATGATAAACCTGTCATTTGACACTTTATTTCGTTTCAATTTTGTTTATTTAACCCTTAGTTAAAATTTTAACTAGACATTGAAAAACAGGCCCTTAATTTATTTACTATTTTCTTTTTAAAATGTCACATTATTAATTTGTAATGATTAGTTTTTTGACAAAGACATTTACCTATCAGTTACATTCATTTGAAATATGAACTGTGTAACAAAGGGCATTGCGTTTAACTTACGCTTCGGGATTTATAAAAAATCTATTTTTAAATTTATCTGTAAAATATGTAGAAAAAGTATTAATATATGTCAGTAGAAAATTCAATAATCTTCAATTTACATAAAGACATAAAATGCGAAAAAATGGCATTAATGGTATTATTTTCAGGTTATCCGATTTACACCAAAATCTAATGATAACTTTTCATATTAGAATAGGATAGAAATACAAGTTTTCAAAATTTTCTAAATGATAGTATTTGAGTTAAAACGAAGACAAAATCCATACACACACATACAAACATCATCGTGAAAATGTAAAATTGTATTCTAGGGACCTTAAAACGTGGTCATTTAATAAAATCTCGACTTGCGATTTTTAGCACGATCCCTATACCTCCCTTACCAAGGGTAGCGGGAGGTGAAAAGTGCATTGAAAAACGGAAATTTCCGTAGAACTGGCAACACTGCACCTCACGGACCCTCAAAGCTATCGTAGAGAAAGCACATACATAATAGGGAGTTATTGCAACTTCTAAGATGAAAGAACGTAAACGTTAACCTTATGTAGAAAACACATTATTTTAGAAATAAAGGAATTTCAATTTCAATGTTTACCGCATTTAATTAGTATATTCACGCTAAAAGCAACACAAACGAGGTTACATCCACACTTTTCACTGAAACATAACCTCAAAAGATACAGAACGTGTGACGTTAAACGCTCGCTATTCCATTACACATAACGTGTCTCCTTATACATATAACGTGAACCTTATTAGTACGCATGCGCACTCGGGCGGTCACGTGACTTTAAAGTGCACGTTATTTTTGCGTTGAAGCTGCAATAACCCTCTAATTATACAGTAAAATATTATTTAAAATAATAGTACATTTTATTCCACATAAAAATACATGAATTATTATTTGATAAAATTAAGTTTTAACATATAATACATGATTAACAAAAGTAGGTAAGTAAAATAAAGGGGCATGGTAAGTGATGAGAATTAGTTCTGGTTTAATGCTTTTTTATATAGGCCGGCCAAGGTCCTTGCGGCTAGCAGGATCATCTCCCTTCGGGACACACCAGTAAGGGCCTGCTGCCACTGGGAGTGGTCCACCTGCAACAAACAATCAATACACAATACTCCCTTTGCAAAACAGATTGAGAATTCTGTGCCTGAAAAAAATTAATTTGAGAAGTCTATTTTATAGTAATGGATGCATTGCACAAAGTGAGAGAGATAGTAAAAAATGAGATGTTTTCAAAGCGCAGTTGTTTTTCTGCGCATAGAGATGATAAAATGAAATAGTTGTCAGTTTTAAATTCAAAAAGCTTGGTATGAAATCAGATTCCTTAAAATGTTTACAACAGACAAATGCGAATTACTTTACTTCTGTATTAATTTTTAATTAAATTAACAACTTTTTTCTCATTTCTGGGTTCTTCGGAAATCTATGATACGATAATAATTGGGATGACGCATTACAAGAAGCTACGGAACAATATTTTCGAAATAATTTGTGTTTCTTAACACATTTTACTTCTATTTGTTCCATAGTTTTGAGATATTTTTTTAACAACGCTTCACAAACTAAGCACATTCATTACATGACAGATAATCCATTGTTGCCAGTTGCGTTTATTATTAAATTTTACTATTGTTTAAAACTTAATTTTGACACAAAATTCATTTTTCTCTATTGGATATATCATATTTAAATTCAAAATTGCAATAATTTATTTGTTTTTGCATTATTAGAATAATTTTTAATTAATTGGGCTTCCAAAATTAAAATGCGCCACTGGTGGCAGATTTCTGAACTGATTGAAGTGTACATGTGAACAAAAACAATTAAATAAAAGTAAGGCTATGTAAATAGAAATTAATATAAGTACAACTACAGCAATAAAATATAATCTAAATAAAGGAAATCAAATATTTTTTTATTAAAAAACCAATATACTGTTCATTAAAATATGACTAAAATACTCTTGACCTACAACTACTTACTAAAATTAACCCTATTAACTGAAATATTATTGAAACTATCACTAAATTGTTACTACAAGAAAGATCAAACACAATTCTACCGAAATTAACAAAAAAACACTATACTACATCTCAAATTAAATTAAAAACTACAAAAATTAGTCTCATACCAATTGTACTCTTGTGGAACCTAGCGAAAAATGTACCATTCGTTTGAATTTTGACGTTTGACGTCAGCGCCATCTCTTGATAATTTGGAAGCCCAATACTATCTGATTTAATTATATATCAATTATGTGGTAACAGAGCATCATCTCTACAAAGCTGTACAAAAATATCGCTAGATGACAGACTTAATATGACGTCAGAGGGCAATTACTGTGCAATGCATCCATTAATGTCCAAACGGTATACTATTAACATAATAACCCTGCTTCCAGGGTAATTATACAGTGTGTCCCATTTAGAAGTGCCACCATTGGGATCTCTAGAACTATAAGAGATACGATGTCGGTTAAATGGAACTTTTTGTGCGCGTTTGGGAGGCCATCTCAGATGTGCTTTTGTTTTTCCAAAAATTCTCATAGTGCACTAGATAATGACGAAAAACTGATTATTGTTGATTTTTTCTTTTTCAAATAACTTCTAAACTATTAGTAATTGAGAAAAACGTTTCAAATATAAAAGATAGATATTTTTATTAACTAACCAGTGTTGTACGAAACAAATTTTTATATCCATAAATTTACGAAATATAATACAAACTTATATTTTTTTAAATGGAACCCATATCTGATTTTAGTCTCAAAAAATTAACTATTTTTTTCTCTTTTCAATGTTGTAAGGGTTATTATGTTTTATATTTGTTTTGCCTTCAAAATTATTATTTTTTTCCTTATTTTGTATAAAATTTACAATTATTTTGAAAATATTGGTAGATTTCTATTTAGAAATACTCTTTGTATTTAAATAATTTATTTCGTTAGAAAAATTTGCTCAAAACTCGTATCAAATTAATTTTTATAATATTTTGTATCAGGTCGCCCTTGGCACATTATAGTGTAATTTGTAATTATGAGTCTAGAATAAAAATATTAAGTAATAAAGGCATAAAATAAATTATATCGATCAAATACAATATATTTAATAAAAATAATATATTTTTTTTGAGAAATAATAAGAAAATTCACAAAAATAAAGAAAAAAATTAAATTTTAGAAGCAAAACAAATATAAAACATAATAACCCTTACATCATTGAAAAGAGAAAAAAATAATCATTGTTTTGAGACTAAAATCAGATATGGGTTCCATTTAAAAAAATATAAGTTTGTGTTATATCTCGAATATTTAAGGATATAAAAATTTATTTCGTACACCACTGGTTAGTTAATAAAAATATCTATCTTTTATATTTGAAACGTTTTTCTCAATTACTAATAGTTTAGAAGTTATTTGAAAAAGAAAAAATCAACAATATTCAGTTTTTCGTCATTATCTAGTGCCCTATGAGAATTTTTGGAAAAACAAAAGCAAATCTGAGATGGCCTCCCAAATGCGCACAAAAAGTTCCATTTAACCGTCATCGTATCTCTTATAGTTCTCGAGATCCCAATGGTGGCACTTCTAAATGGGACACACTGTATAACAAATAAAGCCCATGGACATTATAATTTGTTTCTACGGTAATGTCTATTAAAGAGATGTCAATAGCACACTTTTTTTAATGTCCCACTCTTTTCAATATTTCATTGCAAACTACTTCCGAAAAATCGCTACTTCAACTATCAACTTTCATATAAAAAATAAGAGAAATAAAAATAAATTGAATTAATAATAATAATAATAATAATAATAAATCTTTATTGCCTACGAAAACTTTTACGTAGTATTCACATCATGACATGACTTTCTCGACTCCACAAATCTAGCCCATTAGACATTATTTCACCGAGAGTTTATTATTATACTTTTGTTACCTGTAGGTTGTTGGCCATGAGGCTGCCGATGGTGATGGCGAAGCCGGTGTCTCGGTGCGGGTAGTCGGACGGTGTGTCTTCTTGCGCCAGGAGCACAACGGCGCTCGGCACCGGGACGGCTTGCGTCAGCGTCTGCAGACAGATCTGCCGCTCTGGATCGGTCAGCATCAGCACGCCCATATCATACCATCTACAACAACAACTTGTTAATTAGATCTTTCACAACGAAAACAAGCAGCTGATCGGACCGATGGTGCTGTCGCCATCGGACATGTCAGTTCTCAATAAGGTAAAATATTGGGCGCGTTTAGCACTCAGGCAGCGATGAGCACCGCTGCGTGCCGATGATTGCCGAATACAATGGGGTTATGCACGACCTTTTTTTATAATTTTAATCGATAGAGTAGTGAAAAATAATAGACCCGTATTTTTTATTTTTCCTTAAATCGATCTTTAATCATGAAAAAATTGTAAATGAAAATGACATTCTTTAAAATGAGGCTGCTAGACCCCCGCTTCGTCCCTTGTCCAGTGACGTCACAGAGTGAAAGGCACGACCATTTTGATTTTCACATTAGGTCTGTTCGTTTGTATGGTTCTAGCTGCACTAACTTGTAATTTTTTGAAAAATATGTTCGTTTGTGTGTTCGAAGTTGTCTGCACTGTGTTCGTTTGTAGTTGTGCATGTTGCACTAACTTGTCTTAACTGTACTACCTCCCGAGCTAGTACACTTAGTGCAGTGCGCAGTGTTTATAACGATGTCACAATTTGTCAAATAGGTTGTCGTGTATACTTGTAACTATAATTTTTTCATTAATCTGCAAAATCTTATTCTATATTCTAAAAATGAATAAAAGGAAATGTGTTTTAAGAATAGTAAATATTTAGTAATATGTCACTGCATACAAAATATTTATTAAAAAAAAAGTTTTAATTTAACTGAAAACTATTAAAATCGATATAGATATGTGTAATTCACATTTAGTACAAAAATAAGCATTAATGGATTTTTCATATTGAAAGAATTGCAATTAATTTTAACTAAATGGAAAAATCATTATAATTATACATATTTATAAATGGCGTTGCTAGTTAACCTACAATCTGCACTAACTTGTCTAATTAGTGTTCGTTTGAATTTCGAAAACAAGTCTGTACTACGTTGCACTATACTACACTGTGCCGTATTCTCGGTACATTTTGTACAAGTTAGTGTAATACAAACGAACAGACCTATTGTCTTAAACGTCAAAGTGACATTTAAAGATAACCTAAAATTTATGAAAGTAAACATGTCGATGGAACGTTGTTTCGTGCCAAAATAAAGAATAAAATAATATTCTGCAATATATTCAATGTCTCACATGTGTTTATAACCTTTTACCGTCTAATTCAAAGATTCAAAAGTGAAAGAAACATCTGATGTAACGTAGATAATTTCACGCCAAATGAAAATTATATTTATAAAAATAAATAGAACGATATTATATTAATATATTATAGCATATTCAGATATGTAATCCTCAATTTATAGTTTATATATATTTTTCTTTTAGAAATTATGTGTCCATATAAAATGTCTGTTTGAAATGAGTCTGAACTTGGTACGTAACGTTGTGACGACAAAACATGGCTGGTTTTTGCAACTTTTTAAAAATATCATACTTTAAAACGATTTTATACAACAAAAAATATAAATAAAAAATAATTTAATCATACTGATCGATAAATTTGATTATTCTTTTTCGATTTTAACAGAAAAAAGGTACAATTATTTTTTTTGCATGACCTCATTGCTGGACCAATTACATTCGTCCATTCATTGTGTTCGTCAAACTTCGGAGGTCAGCGATGAGAGGTGCTGAACGCGAATATTCACTTTTTGTAAGTTTAAAGTCTGTACTTTAAAGCAGTCGAAAGCATTTTATAGAAGTATCTAACCACTTGTATAGATTTTATAATTTGTTAATGCTTTTATTTAAAAATGTAAGCCAGCTGAACTATTATGAAAATAAATAACTTACTTGTCTTCAACCTGGAGTAGGAAGTTTTCGACGGCGACAACGGGCACGGGCCTGACGTGGGGCTTAGCGTAGGCGGCTGCCAGGCGCTCCTCTGCCGCCCGCATGCCTGCCGCGAACCCCACGGGCTGCGCGGCTATACTGCTGCTCTGGACCTGGATGCCTCTGTAATCACATATTACTCCATAAAAATAATTTGCCATTTTCTTATACATCGGTTTGTTCTTTTTAATAACTATTATTTTAAATGTTATGCATAAAAAATTCAAACGAAGTTTATTTTAAATAAAAATACCTATATATAAAGTAATAAGACTTTTTCAAGCCGAACGATTATTTATAATGGGGTTATTTAAAAAAATATCGATACGTTTCATAAAATCATGAAATCCATCTCATTTAGTAAATATAATAATACAAAATAATAGGGTCCTATACCATTTATTTATTTATTTATTTATTTTTTTTGTTAGGTTATTCTAACATGACATTTCATGTTTTAAAGGTGACCGCAGAAGACGCGCGAATGTCCTTTTTAAAATCAGGCGACCAATTAAATTCTTAGTACCTAACGCGTCATACTCAATGGGGGTTTCCACTAATTTTCAATTTTTTTATATGTTATTTTTTATGAAAAGTTATATATATATATATATATATATATATATATATATATATATATATATATATATATATATATATATATGTGGAGTGTAATCGTCACTGTTTCGATTAGTTAAGGAGGAAAATAGTTTAGTTTTTTACACATCATCAGGACAGTTTTGGTGAAGTTGTTTATAAGTCATTGATTTTATAAAACAGAAGAATTTTGACATTATTTTAGTTAAAATTTACAAAAATAAAACTTATAATAATTTTGACTAAATCACATGTTTAAGTCACTTAAACACTTAAACATGTGATTTAGTCAAAATTATTATAAGTTTTATTTTTGTAAATTTTAACTAAAATAATGTCAAAATTCTTCTGTTTTATAAAATCAATGACTTATAAACAACTTCACCAAAACTGTCCTGATGATGTGTAAAAAACTAAATACACGAAAGCTTGACAGATTTTAAAAGAATCAACTTTAATTAAAGCCCACAATCCACTGACACACCCACGATATTTTCCTCCTTATATATATATATATATATATATATATATATATATATATATATATATATATATATATATATATATATACCGTGAGTATTTTTTAACGTGAAACATTGGGTATGTCATATCCTTGGTTACGACTTAATATTTGATTGACAGCAATGTATTTGCCCGTTCCATTTAAAATGAAACATAGGGAACGAATCTGACAGAAGTATTATATTTAAATGTTGTAAAAAATTTAGCGAGTCAGAAAACCACTCGAGAGCGCTAAACATATTTCGGGCACAAGGTGCACACAGTATTTTTTCTACATTTAAATTTAATTTTTAGAAATAGTCCAGTCATTTGGTAGAAAAATAAGGGTTTATTCCACAAAAGGTCGGGTATTTTTGATTTTTGGATATATTGTATATTTATGGGTCCTAATAAAAAATGCAAGTTTTCCCCCTCGGGGGCCTTCGGGAAGCACCGCCAACTTGAGAAAAAAGGCGCAAAAATGCGGTTTTTTCTAAATATCTCTTCACTTATTTGCATTAGGTAAAAATAGTTATTATCTAATTTGTTGACTATAAAATTCTCTACAACTTTTATCTAAAACATTTTTTTCTATAATTAATAGATAGCGAGCTATAGTGCTTCAAACAGAGCAAATTTCTTGAAAATTACATGAATGCTTCATTTAAATCATATTTTATTATATTTTTTTACGTTTTTTTACAAATTAGTTTTTGACAATCATTAATTATTATTATTTAACTAATATATATAAATATTAATTATTGTTTATAGTTTTTTTTTAATTCTAAAGTCCAGCAAATTTATGATTTTACCTTAAAGTAATTACAACAAAAGCTTTTTAACGGAATCCAGTCCCAGAAAAGTGCGCTGAATAACATATCAATATTTTCCCGAAATCGGAGCATGGGAACCTCCCGCCAATTTGGACAAATGGCGGCATATTCAGGTTTATGGCCATTTGCTTAAAAAAATTATGAAAATATTTAAATTACTCAAAAAAACAAACAATATTACGTACTTGATACTTAGTCTAATAGGTTTCACTATTTACAACAGTTTACATTCGACGTGGCATCGAAAGAAGTAAGTTATCGATAACTGTTTTATAAAAATTGTTAACGTTTTCCTGCATTTTTTTAATTTTTCATCCACCACTCTGATCTTGTTAAAGATACGATGATGCGGTTTTAAAATTTGAATTCAGCATAAAATTCTCTTTCGTATCGTGTATTACACTATTTCTGCCGATGAACGATTGGCGAGTTACTAACAACTAAAACTCACATGAAATTCCTCTAAAATTTTAAACATCTGAAAATCGGCTCTTTTTTCATTTTGTCATTCAAAATTTCAACAGGCTTACAGATAACCAATATTAAGTATTTAATAGGTGTCAAAGTGGTTGATGAAAAATTGAGAAAAGAGCCGATTTTCAGATGTTTAAAATTTTAGAGGAATTTCATGTGAGTTTTAGTTGTTAGTAACTCGCCAATTGTTCATCGGCAAAAATCGCGTAATATATGATATTAAAGAGAATTTCATGCTGAATTCAAATTTTAAAACCGCGTCATCATATCTTTAACAAGATCAGAGTGGTGGACGAAAAATTAAAAAATTGCAGGAAAACGTTAACAATTTTTATAAAACGGTTATCGATAACTTACTTCTTTCGATGCCACGTCGAATGTAAACTGTTGTAAATAGTGAAACCTATTAGATTAAGTATCAAGTACGTAATATTGTTTGTTTTTTTGAGTAATTTAAATATTTTCATAATTGTTTTAAGCAAATGGCCATAAACCTGCATATGCCGCCATTTGTCCAAATTGGCGGGAGGTTCCCATGCTCCGATTTCGGGAAAATATTGATATGTTATTCAGCGCACTTTTCTGGGACTGGATTCCGTTAAAAAGCTTTTGTTGTAATTACTTTAAGGTAAAATCATAAATTTGCTGGACTATAAAAAATCTTTAGAATTAAAAAAAAAACTATAAACAATAATTAATATTTATATATATTAGTTAAACAATAATAATTAATGATTGTCAAAAACTAATTTGTAAAAAAACGTAAAAAAAATATAATAAAATATGATTTAAATGAAGCATTCATGTCAAGAAATTTGCTCTGTTTGAAGCACTGTAGCTCGCTATCTATTAATTATAGAAAAAAATATTTTTGATAAAAGTTGTAGAGAATTTTATAGTCAACAAATTGGATAATAACTATTTTTACCTAATGCAAATAAGTGAAGAGATATTTAGAAAAAACCGCTTTTTTGCGCCTTTTTTCTCAAGTTGGCGGTGCTTCCCGAAGGCCCCCGAGGGGGAAAACTTGCATTTTTTGTTGAGACCTCTAAATATATAACATATCCAAAAATCAAAAATACCCGACCTTTTGCAGGGTAAATCTACCTAATGACTGGACTAAAAACAGATACCGTGAGTATTTTTTAACGTGAAACATTGGGTTTGTCATATCCATAGTTACGATTCGACTTTTGATTGACAGCAATGTATTTGCGTGTCCCACTTAAAATGAAACATAGGGAACGAATTTGACAGATGTATTATAATTTAAATATTGTAAGAAATTTACCCAAGTCAGAAAACCACTCAAGAGCACTAAACATATTTCGGGCACAAGGTGCACACAATATTTTTTCTACAACTAAATTTAATTTTTAGAAAACAGGTATAATTATTTAAACAAAATTAACCTCTAATGACATCATGTCAATATGACAGATAACCGCTATAAGTTACGTCTTGACATTTGATTGACAGCTATGTATTTACCTGTCTCATTTATAACATAGGGAATGAATTTGACAGAAGTATTATATTTAAGTATTGTCAGAAAATCACTCGGGAACAAGGTGCACACAATATTTTTCTACAACTAAATTTAATTTAGAAAACAGGTAGAATTATTTAAATAAAACGTCCACTGACGTCTTGTCAAATGTCAAATTCGTTCCCTATGTTTCATTTTAAATGGGACGGGCAAATACATTGCTGTCAATCAAATGTCAAGTCGTAACCATGGATGACAAATCCAATGTTTCACGTTAAAAAATACTCACGGTATAATTATTTAAACAAAATTAACCTCTAATGACTTCTTGTCAATATCACAGATAACTGTTGAATTTTCCTATAAGTTATGATTTGACATTTGATTGACAGCAATGTCTTTGTCTGTCTCATTTAAAATGAATTTGACAGAAGTATTATATTTGCATATTGTAAGAAATTTAGCCGAATCAGAAAACCACTCGCGCACAAGGTGCACACTATATTTTTTCTACAACTAATTTTAATTTAGAATGCAGGTACAATTATTTAAACAAAATTAACCTCTATTGACTTCTTATCATATGTCAAATTCGTTCCCTGTTTCATTTTAAATGGAACGGGCAAATACATCGCTGTCAATCAAATGTCAAGTCGTAACCATGGATATGACAAACTCAATGTTTCACGTTAAAAAGTACTCACGGTATATATATATTAGAATAAAGAAAACATTTTTATTATAACAGGTTTTGTGAAAAAAAATTTTTGAAAACAGTATTTTTCATATCTCCTTTATAGGTCTATTCTCTAAAAACCTGCTTAATTTTAACAGCCTCTAAAATTATGTTCATCTAGCGGCCCGTCAAAATTTTTGCTACATTTTGGTATTCTGCATCATACTATTTTAGCAGTCGGTTAGTTTTAACAATTTTAACGGTTCCGCTAAAATATGTTGTGAAGTTATGTACATATAGGCACAAACCGTGTGTCTTTGATGAATTCTCAGCGGTACTTTATACACATAACCTAAGATTGTATAAAATTTTGACATTTGTTGACAAACATGTCTCGTTCAAAACGGATAGACAAAGAAGCAAAAAGAAGTTTTAATCAATTATTTAGAGGAAAATAGAGAATTAGTAAATAATACGAAACTAAACCCAACTAATTACGAAAGTGTAGCAAAAAAATGGAAATATTTAACAAATCTGTTAAATAATAACGAACTCGGTCCTACAAAAACGGTTCAACAATGGAAAGAAGTAAATTTTTAGCTTTTATGCCTGGAGAATCGGAAAGTAAAATTAGATATTATCATATATGAGTTAGAATTTATATGTTGAAAGTATAAAAGTATTAATTACTCATTTTATTCATATTTTGCTTTATATTAATAAATTTTTAAATATCAAAAAGGATGGGAAGCAAAATTATTTAAAACAAAGCAATAATAGCTATAAATTAATTAATATAAGTTGCTAAATATAATAATTTACGCCTACCGTTGTATTTGGTAATATTCTTCAATTAAAACCAAACCGATTAAGTTTTGTAATGCCATTTTAACATTTCACAAAATAACGGCACTGTTCTACTGTCCTCTAAATTTTTATAAATTAGCGGATTATTTTAACTCTAACTGCTAAAATTTTAGCAAAAACTTAGGTACAGAATACGAAGTGAAGTTTAATTGGCGTTAAAAAAAAAACTGCCTCTAAAATTTAACGCTTTTAATAGAGAATACACCTATTAAACGGCTAATTTTTACCGCCACAATGACTGCGTACGCTCCCGCCGATTTTTTGCTAAAGCTCAATAGATGGACGAGATATAAAAGTCTATAAAATATAGAAAATGCTTCACTAATATACGATAAGGTAAACAATAATAACTGTATTTACAGTTTTAATAATTTTAAATGTAATGTTACAATTTGAATGCGCTGCCATCTATTACTAAACTGTAAAAACCGTGCCGGGCGTTTACGTTACAAATTTGGCAGCGTTTCAAACGTAGTAAAATGTTTTCATGCATTTAAAAAAAATGGAAACATATTTAAACATTTAGTTAGTGTTTTCATGAATGTATTGTAATATATTTTTTGCCCTCCTGAAGTGTAATGGGAACTTTACAATTGTATACACAGCAAGTGTAACCTACATTTTACGCTTACTGTGTTGTAACTTGTCTATATATGCGGTAAAATAATCAAAATACACTGGACGTTTATGGGCATTCAGAAAAGAAATCATCTTTACTATAATAAAGTTCATGTAAAAAAGTACTACCTACTTAAGTTTTTTTTTTACTTTAACATTTCCTATATTTAAAATTAATTTATATAAACCAAAATCACCGCAGCGACATATGTCATTATTGTAAAAATCCGCCGTTACCGACATAGTCACCGATCGATATACCTGTCAAATACGCGAGTCGAACATTGCTGAAATGTCAAATATCGACACCTACCTATTATTTATTACGAAGAAAACATGAGCAAATAAATATATTATCAGTCATAAACAACGTCTATTATTACAAATAAATTTTCGCTAGTAGAAGTACTATAATGAAGGTAAGTAAAATCAAATTTGGAAATTGACTTAACCCCAGTATTTTAAACTAACCCTTTTCAGAAGTACAACCTATCTCATTAAAAAAAGTGATTTTCATTGTCGTCGGCCAAAAAATTTGATATAATTCTCGTGCGTGAAGAATTTTACAGCGCTCCAGCTAATAAGGCACTCTCCTTAAGGGCTCGTGCCTTAAACAAAGCTGTCACGCTGTAAAATACAACTTACACGCACTCGAATGTAAATAACTATTAGAGTACTAGTGTTATTTTTCATTATTTTGATAATGGTGGAAACCCTTATTAGTAATCAACTTCAATCGCTTGTAGTTTGTGACTTAATCAATATTTAAACATTTTTTTTTTTTTTCACTAATACTCATTAATTTATGTATATTTTCGTCTTCTTATTTAAGGTAGTTAAAATTTGACTATGGTATAGGATCCTATTTGAAATATGCGACTTTTCATTCATAAATCTGCGCTGCGTATAAGGTTAGAATCTCGGCCTACTAATCGCCAACATCAGTATGTCAACAAAAATTGAGAAGTTGTTACACCTTCTATATTTATTTACCGTCCTGTAAACTAAATATTTTGGATACTTGATTTTTCTAAAAATTAAAATATCTCAGAACTACTGCGTATATCAAGTTTTAGCAAGAGTGCCTATTTTTTATGTATTTTTACAATGTATGTAATATTTTAGTAATAAAATGAAGAAAAAAAACATTAATAGGTAAAAAAAAATAACGTTGAATAACGCTTGAATTTAAGGCATCTCTGATTGAGATTCAAAAACAAAAGAAAGGTATAAACATGCATCTAATTAAGTAGTATCCCCAAACCAAGTTTCATAATTTTAGTGAAACATATACCAGAGATATTACGAGTAATAAAAATCTTCATATAACATTTTTTTACTCAAAATGATTCCCCCACTATATGATTTTATTTTCTTACATTAGTCCTGAATATTTAATCAAATTTGAAAAGTACATACATGAAATATAGTGTAGGTACTTACGTTACGGTGGCTTTACCGAAGACGGACTGGAACGCTTCTCTCACTGGACTAATTTTAATTTCTTTATCCGAGGCGACTAGGATATCCAAATCACCGCCAGAGTCTATACAAAAGTAATAATAGTCTTTCCAAAAAATTATTTCATTTCTACTATATTTCCAACTTTCAATTTTATTAGTAGAGAGATCTGATTGATAAAATGATCAACTACCAGTTGTCAAATAAAATCGACAGTGCGTTCAATAATACTAGCAAAACAACTAATAATTCGCGATGCAAATTTAGACGTCAGCGCCACTAGTGAGCTTGTTTGGAGGTTATTGAGATCTGTCAATCTCGTGTTTACTTTGTCATATTTTTGTGTAATTTCGCTTTATTTTTTAATTTTTATACAAACATAGGTTTATAATAATAATATAATAACAACTACGATGTTATTGAATATTCAATGAAACTGAAATGATGTAAAAATATCACAAAGAAATTATTACATAACCTTGTCAGTAATACCTACCATAAAAGTTCCAAAATCAATGGGCTACTTGCGTACCTTTTTTTTTATTTAATATTTTTGAAGAGAAAGTAAAAACTTGCTACCCATATTTTTTCTTTTGGCAAAATTTTTATTAATTAGCCAGAAAAAAATAATGAAATTTGATTATTTGAATTCCCGCCATGTATGACGTAGAATTACGCCGCACCAATGAATAGTCGTAAAGTCACAGCGTGGTGCCGTCCCATAGTAATGGCACAGAATAAACATCTACACAGAAGCGACAATCAGAGAGAGAAACGAAAATTAGAGAGAGAAAGAGTATGCCAACAAATTTAAAGGGCTAATCGGATAAAATCGGATTATTTCGGCATATCTTCGTATTTTACGATTCTTTGTTCTTTTCATTATCTCCACGTGAACATTTTCCGTTAGGGGTCAATAATAAAAGTATATTGAGAAACACAAATTGATATCTAATAAAACCAAATATGTTATTTTTTCAACAAACGATAGGAAAAATCATTATCATAAGGAAAAACATTATATTTCACGTATTCTGAAAGAGCTGTTGTCTCAGCTTGTCACGCCCATGTATTTTAGGGTTATGGCTAATTCAAGCAAACCAAACACGTCTTCTCACTTTTGACATATGTCATTTTGTGAACTGTTTGTGAAGTTTAGAAGTGGTGTTAGTTTCTAATTAAATGGATAAAATGAAGAAAGTAGAATCGGGAGGACTTGTTTGTTCATATAAAGACTGTATAAATAGATTTAAAAAGAAAGGGAAATGTAAGTTTTTTTCGTTTCCGAAAGATCCAGACATGTAAGTTATGTATTAAAACGACTACCATATCATGTAAAATGTATATTCATTTAATAAATATAAGTGTAAAATGTGCCTCAAGGCCTGTGGAAGAGAAGATTTGACGGAGAAGGATATATGGGACATATTCATCGAGTCTGACGTTTGTTTTCCACATCAAAGATATAGAAAATTCTGCATTGTAACAAATTTGTAAAATTCAGGTATTTGTTTAATAAAAATATAATTATGTGATTATTTTATCTGATTTCTTTTTAAATCGTTAATAAAATTTAAATTTTAGTACTTTTATGTTCTAATTTTTCTTTTACAATTTAAAACAATTTAAATTTCGCGCGTTAATTTGTCAACAAATTTAAAGTTCAAGGTCATAAACGTAAAATCGCAACAACAATGGTGCCGGCAAGGAGTGTCGCTTCTGTATAAATGTATTCTGTGATAATGGTATGTTTGTGCGGGTAATGTAGATCACCTGTTTGACGTTTCAGTAATAGTTTGGAGGTTAGTATTTTAGTTAATCTTTTTGGTATCGATATTTTAAATTACAAGTAACTACCTATGTGTTTATTTATTAAGTAATTAATGTATTTGAGAGACCAGAGAGAGAGAAAAATGAACTAATGTCAAATTCAAATTAATAGTTTCTCGCACGCCATGCAATCTATTGATAACATTCTTAAACATGCTTCCCCTCCCCCAGTTCAATATAAAGACGTCACAGAAAATTTTCTTTCTTAATTTAGTAAAAACCAAATAATTATTTTAAAATAAAATTTTATTTTTATATATGTTTTCAATATAACATTACGCATATAGTGACAGAAATCGGATTTTCAGTACCACGCAAGTAGCCCATTAGATAGATGAAAATGATGATTACATACAAAAGTATTGTATATTCTTATCGTGAAACACTTAAATTTGTATAATAACACAAATATAAGAGAAATTACGCAAAAATATTACAAAGTAAACAAGAGATTGACAGATGCCAATACCCTCCAAACAAGTTCATTAGCGGCGCTGACATCTAAACTTGCATCGCGAATAGGATTATTTTAGTGTCTCCATGAACAGCGCCATCTCATTGTTAGTAATTTAAATAACATCCCAATACTCACATATAAACTCGCGCATTTGGGGGTCGAGCGTTGTGATCATAGAGTCGACGGAATGTTTGGCGCGCTCAGCCACGCGAGACAGCAGGCCCCCCGACGCCACCGCGTCCTTCATCCAGCCCAGCAGCCCGCCCGCAGGCTCTGCAGAGGCTAATGTGCCAGCAACTGTTGTTGCTTCACCGGGTGCGTTGTTGGTATTCGACACTGGCATACATGGGGCTGAGGTGGTTACGCCTTTGTTTGGAGGGATTGCTGGGCTATAATATCAGAATAATATATTAAAAAACAAATGTTACTCAATAGGGGTTTTCACTGTAATCAAAATAATGAAAATAACCCCACAAAGTACTAACACCAATAGAGAACCAGCTGCCAGCAAAAAAATTGGAAACAAATTTTGCAAGCAGCGCTGTCGTGTTATATGGCGGAACTATATTTTCTTGTGGGTTATGTAGGAAACATGTACGATATAAATGATTGGCAGCGGTACATATAAATTAATACGCAAGAATAAGAAAGCATTGATAATTTATAAAAATATATTTTGATATAAATCGTCTCATTCATGTTAAATAGTTAACAAATATTCTTCATTATTTCGAGGACAGATTATGGATGATAGTTTCATTGGTATCACCTGATAGCTCATTAGTAAAATGATTAGCTGATCTAGAATAAATAAATATGTTTTCACTTTTCTTATATTCTGAACTTGTTTTTTCATATCTTATCGAAGTTCTATACATACAAAACTGCTTTTCCGATCAAAAAATGATCAAGTATTACATGTAGTATTATAATAAAACTTCTAACAAAGGTGTTAGTGTTGCCATTAGCAAGGCGAGTCATTAATATTGTATATTTTATTTATCACAAAATTTTCAAGTCCAGGGGTTTTGGCAGTGGTATATTTTCACGGACTAAAAAGTAACATTAATAAACACGTTTATATAAAAAACGAATTTTAATGTACTTACAGTTATTAGCTTCACATGTCACATATTTACATCGCTCAATTTCAATTAGAAAATGAAAATTTTAATTGCAGTGGCATAATTTAAATTTAATAGCAAACTTACAATTTTTGACTTTTGACAACTCACATGAATTTGTTTTTGTTTACATCTTTCAAATAAACTGTCAGAACGTCCCAACGAATATAGCGCTGCAGGGTCATATGGACGAACTAAATTTATGCTGCCATTTTATCCATTAGACTTGAAATCCCCTGAATAACCCTATTTGGTTCATGAAAGGTAACTATTCAAGGTCATTTGTTCGAAAAGAGAATACACAACACTTTTATAAATCAGTGGCTTAACAACATTTCTTATTAATAATAATAATAGTATATCATCACGGCATATTACCCATTTCTGGGTGTGCCAGTATCTACAACACATGTAGACATCGGTAAAGATGACGATATATTTAACCGTGTGGGCGCTTACCAGGCGTCACCTCACGGGCACTCATAGCTGGTGTGGAGAGTGCACCACAGGGGTCACTTTTGTGCCATTTCTTATTAGAAGCAGTAAGGTTATTTGAAGTATATCCATTTAATTTATATACCCAAATTCAAATCGGTCAAGCAGCCGATGCACGTCATAAATAAAAATTGAATAAAAGTAACTAGATGTGTGACGTCATGTACTGGTACGTTTACATACGTTTTACAATCTTTATGAAAAGAGTTATACAGATTGCAATCTATATTATCGACATGTTCATGAACTGTCACATCTACAAAATATACAGGGTGTTTCATAATATATGCGCAGGACTTCAGGTTGTGATAGCTCGTCCAAAAATATGAAAAAACTACTCTTGGTCATAAGCTCTAAAGTTGACGGTTTTCGAGAAAAATCAACTTTTATGTTGAAAACATGGTCAATTTTTTGAAATAATTTTTTTTTTTATTAATTAAACAAAATTTTCAAACGTTAGAACAAGTAACAAAACCAAACATTAACTTCATAATTGAAAAATTTGATTGCGTTGAAACAAGCTATGGTTTGGTACTCGGCGATCAGGATGTCTTTTTTGATACAACCGCCTTGCTTCTGCCGAATTAATGCTCGCCATTCCGTAAAGGTAATGCATTTCGCACATTTCTGCGTTTGTGTAATTAATTTTTAATTTTGTAACACAAATTTACTTTTTGTAGGTACAAACAAATTGTTATTTTGACAGGAGGTAGCTTTTGTTTTAAAATTTAAAGCCTACTTGATAAAAAGAAAACTAACGGCGGACATTCCCAACTATTTATTTAACTGAGTATGATTTGTTATTGTTTTTTTTTTATTTTGAAATTATGAAGTTAACGTTTGGTTTTGTTACTTGTTCTAACGTTTGAATAAATTTTGTTTAATTAGTAAAAAAAAAATTATTTCAAAAAATTTGCCATGTTTTTCAACATAAAAGTTGATTTTTCTCGAAAACGGTCAACTTTAGAGCTTATGACCAAGAGTACTTTTTTCATATTTTTGGACGAGCTATCACATCCTAAAGTCCTGCGCATATATTATGAAACATCCTGTATACTATATTTTCGTCACTGTCCATTTCTATTTAATTATTTTATAATACTAACCTTATTTATACTTATGTATGCCATATAAGGGCAATAAATGAAAGTGAGCCGAATTTCAAAGAAATATTCTGATTAAAAATTAGAAGTGATGTCTTTGGCGTTTATTATATAAATCACAGATTTTGTGTTTGCGTTATCGGGCACGTTGCGTTGCACTTAACGGTACTTTATTATAAATAGGCCTTTACAACGCACAAAAATATTTCAAACACGATATAAATATTTTTCAAATAATAATTTTGACAGTATGAACCACAGATCACAGACACTATTATAGATAGGAAACTGTAATGCTTCAAACCGGTACTATAAGTACAGCGCCCCCTAGTCGTGGGAAGAAGAAGTTTTTTGTATACGAGGCGGAAATTTTGAATTGATTCGAATTCAACAACTTAATACTTGATAATAAATTTGAACATCTCACAATGAGCCGATGTTGAAATTTATTTATATCAAATATTAAGCTATTAAATTATATATATTTTATATAAATAATAAAATGAGTTAAATAGTAAATTAATAATAAAAACTATTTTACTTTTTAAATTTTTTATTTTTTAATAATTTTTCGTATTTCTCATGTGCTAATTTTTATATTATCTTCTAATTCTAATTTTCTTCCCATTTGATATTCGGTGTTGAACATTTGTAAATAATTTTTGGGATTTGGAAATCGATGTAAAGTAACATCTGTAAAATATATCAGCAATTAATACCGAGCTTACAAAATATTAATAATGCATCTAAGAACTAATAAAGTACACATATAATACACACCTGTCGCAATGCAGACTGGAATTATTCAGCAATTGATGCGCGGCATATCTTTCACAAAAGTTTCTCACACACAAATCAAATATCTGGTGATAAATTGTTTACTGTTTATATCACAAATAAGCATAAACAACCACAAATAAATGTGTATATATCACAAATAAACAAAATCACAACTAAATTTAAAAAATATGTCAACCAATTTAATAATAATCGAGCTGTCAGTAAGCTGTCATTTTCAAATTTGAAATAAAATTTTATATACTAGCGCCATCTATACGGGGGAAGAAAAGTTATAATGCTGGCCTGCTTTGTGTAATAGGAGATTCCACCGCATGGTATGAACATACAAATTATCAATGTTGCCAACTATAGTAACAAATAAACGAATATGAAGTAGATGTACATTATTTATATATTATTCATGTCATATACGATAAGAAATGAACTCTACTATTCATCTTAATAATAATTATATAAGGCCATACACTTTTTGACGGTTAAAAATGATTGAAATTTTATTTCATTTTTCACAATTAGTGATTTTAATTCATTAAGGTTTTTACACTAAGTGATGACGTACATTGACTGCCTGAATGATTTGGGTATAGCAACGAATAGATGAACCTGACGTCTACCTACTTTATAATATTGAAAAATTTAAAATGTTGATATTTGAGAATAAATAATCTGTTTTAAAACGCTATTATAAAAAATCTTGTATGTAATACATTGCAAAATGAGTGTTTTAGGCACCTGATGTGTTGTACCAGTCGCTTGCTCTCGTGCGTACAAATTTCACGTCGTGTGCCTAAACACTATCATTTCGCAACTTATAAGCTATTCTGCAACTAAATTTAATTTAGAAAGAAGGTATAATTATTTAAACAAAATTAACCTCTATTGACGTCTTGTCAAATGTCCCACGCACCATTATTTCCCACCTCAGAAAATCACGTGGACCAATAGTTATCGAGAAATAAATAGGTGACACGTTAGCGACATCCATTGAATGGAACTGAGTACTACTGGCAAATGCCCAACCCTCACCATATAAGTTTCCAAAGGTTGTCTAAATCCTGAATACTAAATGCCAAATTGAGCCTTAGTTGTCAAATCAATAGCTATAGAGTAGTTGCGAAAAAATAAATGTTATTCTAAATATATTAATGTAAAAATTATTAGAAAATATAAAACTTTTCATTCATAATTTCCATAAATAAAGTTCGCGGTGGAATTCTTGTGACGTAGACTTTTAATAATTATATAGTTCGACCAAGTCTGTATGACTCATACAAGCTTGTTAGAATACCACGACAAAGCGAAGATGTTGAATTATATTTAATGGGGTCATGCCACATTTTCTGTTTTATTTTTTTCCTGAAAGCCTACCGGTCACAGTATATGTAAATAATTGTACATTGTTTTGTAGATATAATTTTTTAAAAATAGGGGTCAATTTCAAATCTTAATGAGGTCACGTGAGAGCATACGTCATGTATCTGAACGATTCCAGTTCACTCTGGCGGACAAAATGTAAATTAAGATTGCTTATAAATGGCTTTTTGGGTTTTTTAATAAATTGTTTCCACAAGTTGGAACTGCACAGTTCTTCTTCACCATGTTTTATCATTATTATCATTATAAATGTACAATTATTGCACTTTTATGTATTAAATTATATATCAAGCACACAAACCTGCAATTACAAATAATATTTCTCTAATGAAATAATTAAATCTTTATGAAATAAAAAAGATTGAATAGAGCGCACTTTTCCTCTGACAGCTTTATAAATATTTGGTTAGTTTATTCTGTTTAACTTCGCATTTGAAGTTTGTGACATTGTGACCTTCATGTACGTGTGACTAGTGTCGTTTTGTGAGTAGCCGATACATGACGTCACAGAAAATCGTAGCGCGAATATCTTTTAAGTAAATTATGAATGAAAAGTATTATATTTTGGGATGTTTTATGTTGCAATGTGGATAATAAGTGTCATAGATTCTATTTTTATAAAAATATTAACAACATTTTTTTTTTGGCATGACCCCATTGTAACATACAAATATTTACAGTATAATTCTAAAAGAAAAATAACAGATACAACAGTGTAATTTAATAGTACGTATATTTTATAATTATTTACTTGAATACCAGATATTTTCAAGATATTTAATTCTTTTATAGACAACTTCATAATTTTGCCATCAGGTGGCTGCACACTCCAGTGAATGTACATGTCATTTTTAGTGACATAACCTATGTTTTACGTGTTAAAATCTTAGACCAGGAATAGAGGGGAGACAGGGCATATTCACGCGTATATTTCCAAATCATCTCTGCGATTTTGACTCTTATTGAATCAGCTGGAATAGCTAGTCAACCAGTTAAATATTGTTATGTTACAGTTGACCAAATCTAAATAAATACTTGATTATCCATAACATAAATAAAGCAATTTAAAACTAAGAAAACTATGAATCAAACCAAAGACATATGTATTCAAGAACGTCAGAAGACAAAATTATGATTGATAACGTCGGGTGACGCTTGTTGATTTTGAAAACTTATTCGTTCGACTGCACACGTATGTAACACATCTGGTCGATTGGGCTATTGCAGCTGACTTTGACGTTTCAATAGGCGAAAAAAATTAGCTATAGATGTCAGGTCGAGCGGCGACAAAATGGAGACGAAAGAAGGAAAACAGATGCACGCGTATCCCTGTAACGTCAGTTGACAGTGTTATTTTACATCTGTAACAGATAAGTATCCAGTGTCTGTGCAGCAAAAAGTGCAAAATGGAAAAAGTGAATATTGATCTAAGTGATATTTTTGACTACATTGGTTCTTCAAGACCAATAAAGGAAGGAGAAGCTGTGTATAAAGCAGGCCATGTAACCATGTGCGGTTTGAAGAACACTGATTTAAACACAGTTTTTGGATTTTGCCTTCAAACGAGCAATTTAAATGGAGCTTCACACTTTATTGAAGTGTTATTAAAGCCAAATTTACGAGGCAAATGTACTTGTAAGGCCGGATTAGGAGGAAAATGCAAACGCATAGTTGCTGTATTATTACACGTAAATAGGTATTTATTTTTTTATTAATTCTGTATTAAGAAATAAATATTAATATCAATGACTGGTAGTATTTACTCTTAGGACCAGTTCTTCAATCTCTGGTTAAAATTTTAACTGGCAGTTAAATAAACAATATTGAATCGGATTATCGACTGCAATGACAAATCTGTCATTTGACATTTCATTTCGTTTCGATTTTGTTTATTTAACTGCCAGTTAAAATTTTAACTGAAGATTGAAAAAGTGGCCCGTAATCAGGGGTGATTAAGATATGACTAAAATAACAAATTCAATTGTTTTTTAATCATTCTAATGTATTTTTATGGTAGCCATGGTAATTAGTTAGGGTGACTGGGTGAGTAACTATGAGCAGTCAATATTTTTATAGTTTATTTTAATAAATGATATTTATTTACTTCTTTTTAACAAATAATGTATTATTATTCTTACCTGGATGAAAGTCTGACTGCAGAAAATGATCAGAGCAAACTGTCACACATTTACTAACTGGCTTACCGATTTTAAGTGCAATAGCCCACTTTTTACATAATTTAGGATCTTTTGGAAAGAAATGAATACTTTATGATGAATGATTTATAATTATTGCACTGGAGAACCGAACAATACCGCTTAGATTTACTTGTCATTGATTGTCACTCTTAACCTTCATTTAAAAACGTTTTACACTAAAGCCATTAACTTATGTACACTATTATTTACAAACTTAATAAAATACTAGATCTAATAAAAACAATTCTTAAAATATATTCTAATAACAACAATTAAAATTAGAGCAACTTTTCCATACATGCACAAATGATAAAACCAAAGTTTTCCTTCTTTCTCTAGTTCGCAATTGGCGCTGTAGAGGTCAGCTACTTCGAATTTTTTCGCGAATAAGGTCGAAAGTCGCTATGATGATTTGGAAAGTCTTCTTACGGCGAAATACATAGCATGCCTTGTCTCCCCTCTATTCCTGGTCTAAGGTTAAAATCATATTTTATTTTTCTTTTCTATATCAGCAGATTTAAAACAAGGTAATAAAACTAATGAATTTGTGTGAAAATGAATAATTTCTTTTGAAATAGTGCTTCTCTCAAACATATAAATCGTTTCAAATAAAAATGGTAGTATTGTGTACAGAGTGTACAACCGAGAGTGTACCGCTAGGGCAAGAAAGACTGTGATTGGTATTAATAAAACACGTCACCACGGGAAAATTTGAAATAAGAATTTTTTTTTAAATATGTGTTAAAGTGAACAATTCTTTCAGAAAAAAAATAAATTGGAAAATGCGCAACTATCCTATTGGATAAAATTTTTAACCAGTCGTTAAAAATTGACCATTGAGTTAAAGAATAAACCCGCAAGTATATTTTAAATCGTGGTTAGAACAGAGTTCCTGATTTGTTTTTGTTGTGTTTGGTGGAAATCCGCCTTTACAGCTAATATTACCTGAAGGCAGTGGGATAGAAAGGCTCCTGTGGTTGTGCCGGAGCGGCTTGGAGGGGCGAGACGAGGCTGGCAGAGGTGGAAAGCGACAAGGGAGACGGCGAAGCGAGGAAGCTGGGCAGTTCCGCTGGCGGCGCCACGCTCGACAGCAGGTTGCCGCTCACGCCACCAGGGCTCGCTATCAGCGACGCCGATGACGACATGCTGCTCAGCGACTCTAAAACACAAAAACATATGCGTCAAAATTTTGACATCTCGATTGGTTTTTGTTTTTTGCATAAAGTTGTCAGAAATACGTCGTGTTTGGTATCAAATGAAATGTTTTCTGAATGGCTACACACACTGCATAACTGGGAATGGGACGGATATTCGGCGGTACCACTAAATTCAGCTGATCCAACTTAAAAACAGGAACTGCCGTCCCGGCCGAACCGAGCTTATGATTCGGCCAGATCTGGCCAAATTTATTCAAAAAGTAAAACAATATTTTAGTATTTTTAATATACAGTTGTCCCAGGATTGAGTTTACAAGAGGAAAAAAATTTTTATATTTAATTTTACAAAAAATGCCAAGGAAAGAAAATTTTTGCTTGAATTAAAATGCATGTTTCAGTTATTAAAACTTTTAATTAATGGAAGGTTCTTTCATTATAACGTTTTTTCG
Organism: Ophonus ardosiacus; assembly: GCA_943142095.1. Classification (NCBI taxonomy): domain Eukaryota; kingdom Metazoa; phylum Arthropoda; class Insecta; order Coleoptera; family Carabidae; genus Ophonus; species Ophonus ardosiacus. The sequence continues at coordinate 29,998,834 of OW964838.1, forward strand.
TATTTTATCCTCCTAATAATACAGTTATTACATTGAATCTAACATTATATTAGTTTTGAAATATTGACAAATGATTATTAATTATAATTTCAGATAAAATAGAGTTAAATGAATAAACTAATAGTATTTTAATTTTCGCTGTTTTTTTTTTTCTGAAATTAGAATTAATAATCATTTGTCAATATTTCAAAGCTAACTAAAATCATGTTAGATTCAATGTGATAACTGTATTTATTAGGACAAAATCGAAAAAAAGGTATAACAAAAGAACCTTACATTAACTAAAAGTTTTAATAACTGAAACATGCGTTTTAATTCAAGCAAAAATTTTTCTTCCCTTGGCATTTTTTCGTAAAATCAAAAATAAGAATTTTTTCCTTTTGTAAACTCAATCCGGGGACATGCTGTAGAAAAGCACTAGTGCTTAAAAATGTTACTCATGCACTAGTGCTTAAAAGTATTTCATTTAGCAACGAAAATGACAATCAAAAAGTTGTTATAAAACGCTAGTATAAAAGGACGATTATAAAACATTATCGGTGGAGGCCTATCGGAAGCTCGGCGTAGCCGAGTTTTTGCTAGTGTAATATACTATTCTTCATAATTTAAATAAAACATGTCAACTTTATTTTCATTATAATTATTTGAAATTATGTTATTATTTACATAATTATAACCACAAACACTGTAAGTAAACTGCTGTTACTTTTGATATATTAACATTTTTAAAAATTCGCGCGCAATCCCTAATAATCCTGTATTCGCGAAAAAATTCGAAGTAGCTGACCTCTACAGCGCCAATTGCGAACTAGAGAAAGAAGGAAAACTTTGGTTTTATCATTTGTGCATGTATGAAAAAGTTGCTCTAATTTTAATTGTTGTTATTAGAATATATTTTAAGAATTGTTTTTATTAGATCTAGTATTTTATTAAGTTTGTAAATAATAGTGTACATAAGTTAATGGTTTTAGTGTAAAACGTTTTTAAATGAAGGTTAAGAGTGACAATGACAAGTAAATCTAAGCGGTATTGTTCGGTTCCCCAGTGCAATAATTATAAATCAGATTCTATAAGTATTCATTTCTTTCCAAAAGATCCTAAATTATGTAAAAAGTGGGCTATTGCACTTAAAATCGGTAAGGCAGTTAGTAAATAACAGTATGACAGTTTGCTCTGATCATTTTCTGCAGTCAGACTTTCATCCAGGTAAGAATAATAATACATTATTTGTTACAAAGAAGTAAATAAATATCATTTATTAAAATAAACTATAAAAATATTAACTGCTCATAGTTTCTCAAAATTTTAGTCACCCAGTCACCCTAACTAATTACCATGCCTACCATAAAAATACATTGGAATGAAAAACAATTGAATTTGTTATTGTAGTCATAGCTTAATCACCCCCGATTACGGGCCACTTTTTCAATCTTCAGTTAAAATTTTAACTGGCAGTTAAATAAACAAAATCGAAACGAAATGAAATGTCAAATGACAGATTTGTCATTGCAGTCGATAATCCGATTCAATATTCTTTATTTAACTGCCAGTTAAAATTTTAACCAGAGATTGAAGAACTGGTCCTAAGAATACTACCAGTCATTGATATTAATATTTATTTCTTAATACAGCAACTATGTGTTTGCATTTTCCTCCTAACCCGGTCTTACAAGTACATTTGCCTTGTAAATTTGACTTTAATAACACTTCAATAAAGTGTGGAGCTCCATTTAAATTGCTCGTTTGAAGGCAAAATCCAAAAACTGTGTTTAAATCAGTGTTCTTCAAACCGCATATGGCTACATGGCCTGCTTTATACACAGCTTCTCCTTCCTTTATTGGTCTTGAAGAACCAATGTAGTCAAAAATATCACTTAGATCAATATTCACTTTTTCCATTTTGCACTTTTTGCTGCACAGACACTGGATACTTCTCTGTTACATATGTAAAATAACACTGTCAACTGACGTTACAGGTATACGCGTGCATCTGTTTTCCTTCTTTCGTCTCCATTTTGTCGCCGCTCGACCTGACATCTATAGCTAAATTTTTTCGCCTATATGTTGGAGGCTGGAGGGTTGAAATTTTCTCATCAGGTTATGTCATAGCAAATGTCAAAAATTCTTTCAACCGGATATCAAGTTGGGCGTGGAAAAATATTATATGTAACTCAATAAAAAATTATGTTATTTAACTTAAATAAATTAACTCAATCAACTTACGATTCGACCTGTCAGACTTTTTTCTCTGTGAAAGGAGACAACAATTTTCGGTCTTATTGTATAACTATTAAATAAGGCAAATGACAAACTTGTATGCTATTTAGAAACAATCGAAAGTTTACAAAAACAAATAAACAAAATCCATACCTGTTTTATCACCTAAGGTTGACAACTCATCAAGTTTTTTGTCAACGATTTCGAAGCCCTGTTCTCCATTCGAATCGTCTTGTAACATTGCACACGACTGTTATTATAGCAAATTGTTATTATATTTGATTCCTTTAATCTACATTCGTTGTCTCACATTAAAAACTTTATTTCCGTATTTGAGTACGCGTATCTGTCAAATAACAATAATATACAGACCACAGATCACTACATTGAAAGATGTGAAAGTCGGGTATAATATCGTGTTATCGCGATTGCGCTGTTCCTATGAACATAGTTAGAAATTAAACATTAAAAAGTTATATGTACACTTATTATATAAATTTGGGGAATATACATATCTTTATTTCAATATTTTTTGTTAATTTTAAATAATAAACACATTTTTTCGTTTGTTTATAGAATGACTCATTTCACTGATATTCTTTTTTGAACCAATAGCTTGCGGACACTCACGTGACGAAGCAAATTAGCCAATAAAACACCGGGGAGAAACTGTCAGAACGAAGGTCAGAGAGCTGGGCAGCTTTCTAAATTCAAGAGTACCGTAATTTAAGAGTGTAGTGTGTTTTGGAAGAATGAGTTTTGTTGGAGTAAAAAATTGAAATTAAAACAAAAATAATTTTAAAAAATTAACAAAACTTCTTATAATTACAACATTAATGTCAAGCCCCCTCTGAGACTAAGGTTATTAGTTTTGGAACGATTTTGACTAATTTCGTATTCTGTAGTAGAGTTTTGGAACGCAACCTTGAAGTTTGTTTTGGTAGCGTGTTCAGAGGTTAAGAGTTTTGTTTTCATAGTTTGGCAGTTTTCATATTGAAGTTTTTAGTGCGTATTGAGTTATTTTATATTTTGCCAAACTATGAAAACAAAACGCATAATACGCTATAAACCAAAACAAACTTTAGCTCCCCGTCCTTCAATCTGACAGTTTCTCCCTAGATTTTGATTGGCCAATTCGCTTCGTCACGTGAGAGTGCGCAACTCGCAAGCTATGTGTTTACTTGTACAAGACATCGTTGCAATTCTTGCACTACTGCTTCGCCATCTAGCGGTATGTCATCAAAGGTGATTTCTGCTGACGTATTCTAATATAGCTACTTCAACCGCGGTTATCGTGGTAATTTTACATGGTAACTGAAAGGTTACGGTTCTCGCGGTAATCAGTCGAACGCGTTGGTAATTCATGGTTATTAATAGCTGTCAAAATCATTTTAATATACATCGCAAGATGCTTTTGTTCGATACTACTTGTTTTTGGTATCATGGTAGGGTAGTTGTTTTTAGATCAATTTATATTAAGTGACGATAGTAGTTCCGATGAAGATGAAAGAGGTCATTTACATATATTTGTATAGATACATACCACTAATAATTAATTTCATACTTTTAAGTTTTCAATAACAGAACATGCATACAAAATTATTTGTGTTTACATCAAAAGTTAGGTTAGACTACAAATTACCACAAAAACCGTGCTCTGAGCACGGTAACGGCGGTAACTAAAATTTACCACACATTTCAGTTACCGCGTTCGAAAATAGTACTGGTAACCTGAAAAAATTTACCGGTAACGTCGTGGTTCAATTTTCGAACATAGTATAAATTAGTTTAGTAGGTATCTTCGTATTCTGCGGCGCCATTACACAGACCATTTCAAATCGATATAAACTTTAATTGTTATTAAATATTTATTAGTTAACATAATTTTCATTAAATAGATAAATAAATATATCATCACGGCATATTACCCATTTCTGGGTGTGCCAGTATCTACAACACATGTAGACATCGGTAATGATGACGATATTTTCATTAAAGGGTTAATATTTGTGATACTTGAACAACTACTATTTAATTACAGCATATTACCTATTAGTGGGTATGCTTATCTAATCGGTAATGATCATACGTCATTTATCTTTCTTCACTGATCGAAGTAAAACGCATTTCCCGCAATTTAGTTACAGGGACGGACTGGCAGTAAGACTTACCGGACTTTTCCCGACGGGCTGGTGGCTAGGAGCCGATTTATTTATCCGTATATACACATATAAGGGGCCGGTCGTAGTTACGATTGGGGCCGGTCACTAGAATTCCCGGTAAAAATATAATCCCAGTCCGTCCCTGTTTAATTTTGATCTATTGGGTGCCAAGTCGGGCGATGGTAAACTGGGCGCGGCGGTGGTCATTTGTGTGACATAAACGTTGCAGTCATTTAAATTGTAGAATTTTTTTGCAGCAAGAATAGTAGTGAATAGTAGTTAAAAGTGACGCTCTGATTTTTCTAAATAAATGTTAACATAACCTAACCAAATACACAATTCACAGAGTGATCCAGAATGATTATGTCACGTGACTTGAAATTCTGATTACTAAAATTATTTACCATAGATAAAAATTATACCCAAATCATTCAAGCAGCCAATGCACGTCATCACTTAGTGAAACCTTAATGCATTAAAATCACTAATAGTGAAAAATAAAATAAAATTTCAATCATTTTTAACCGTCAAAAAGTGCATAGCCTTATAAAATTATTATTAAGATGAATAGTAGAGTTTATTACTTATCGTATATGACATGAATAATATATAAATAATGTACGTCAACGTCATATTATTCGTTTAATTGTTGCTATAGTTGGCAACATTGATAATTTGCATGTTTATACTGTCAAAGTTCTTATTTGACAATTTGTAAAATATTTGTATCGTGTTTGAAACATTTTTGTGCGTTGTAAAGGCCTATTTATAATAAAGTAATGGTAAACGCAACGCAACGACGCAACTTGACCGTGAAAGCAATCACAAAATCTATGAATCTCCCAAAGGTAGCACTTCTAATCAATCAGAAGAATTCGGTATATTTCTTTGAAATTCGGCATTTATTACCTTTATATGGCATACATAAGTATAAATAAGGTTAGTATTATAAAATAATTTAAATAAAAATGGACAGTGACTAAAATAATATTTATTTTGTAGACGTGACAGTTCATTAGCATGTTGATAATACAGATTGCCATCAGATTGCAATCTGTACAACTCCTTTCATAAAGATTCTAAAACCTCTGCAGTAGCAGTACATGACGTTCTTTTATTCAATTTTTATTAATGACGTGAATTGGCTGCTTAATGATTTGGGTATAGCATCAATGTCAAATTATGTTACCTATATTACCGACATTTTGAAAAAGGCAGTGGCATTACATATTTTGAATTTTTTGACATATAGTTCTTTTTAATTTTCTAAATTAAACTGTTATATATTCAAATATTTACGTTAAAATGGTGATTCCGGAAGAACATGACAAATTAATTTTGATAGCATATTTTCGTAAATAAATTGATTCTACTCTAAATATGCTGAATACGTTTATTTTCATCCCCTTTCAAAAATTCACACTACGCCAATGCAATGAAATCGTATTTCATTGTTACAACGATGAGGCAAACAAAAAATCAGAACGAGGTGGCATGTTCAGACATTCTGGATCACTCTGTATTATTTTATCGCCCAGATCTCACGGGTGACAGCGTCCAGTTATCCATCGCCCAGTCGCCAGCGCCCATTTGACCGATATAATCGGCTGCGAGCTTAGCGCTAAATTGCCCCTGTGAACGTAACATTGAACTACAACAATATAGATAGGCCGAATTATTTGATAGTTACATTTCATTTTATACCTCTATTTCATTTGATAAAAGTCACTAACTTGTTTAACGTTTAAATTTCTTATAATTTAAGAAAAGTGTTATGGTATTGTGCATAAATTTTAATATTTATAGTTAAAATTGTAAACATTTCGATTTACTTTAAAAATGGCGGTTTGTATGCAAATACTTCCAAATCACATCCTGTACGTTTTTTGTTCCCTGTTTATAAAGGCAAATTCAAATATATTTCAGCACTAATTATTTATATCAAATAGAATAGGTTTATTTTGAAAAATATGTGACAATAAAGATAATATTTGAGTAGTATATATTTTTTTAAATATAAAATTTGCTTAAGTAATGTATAAAAAGAACGTAGTTGAGTGTTCTTGGGTAGCGTAGCCGGCTGTGGTTGTCATTTCTGGCATTTGTTCTGATCTGCCAAATCAAAAATATGGCTGAGAAAATGGAGCCTCCCCCTTTATTCGAAAATGTTAATATCTCCAAATCAGACGACAATGAAAGCGAACTATTTGAATCTGCAATACAGGTAAATACATTCCTAACGTTTTCTACTCTGTATCATTCTTGATTATATTGTTTAACCTGTAATTATCAAAAAACGATAACCCAACAACTACGTGATTAATTTATCACATTACTGTTTATTGTGTGTGCGTATAGTTTGTAAGAATAGTGTTTGTATCTTTGAAGGATATGCCAGTGTCTGCATCGTTAGAAGATAATAGTTCAGATCTGTTCAACGGTGATTTTTCTACCTTGAAAATCACTGATACTAAAGCAGAAATGGAAAATGTACCGATAAACACGTCGAATTCGGTTCACACACCGACAATGGAAGAGGTAAGAATAAAATTTTCGTAAAATTTCATTCCCGTTAGCAAATAGACATTTTTATTTCCCACTTAATGTAAGATAATGAAAAATTGCGCAGATTACATCAATAATATTATCGGCTGATCATGTTTAAGCGTATTTTATTACAAGTTTTGACGATCATATACAAGGTCAGTTTTTACTATCCTATCAGTGGTGGTCAATAAAGTATTTTTTATACCGAGCGTCTACTGGAAATCTGTTATACAGGGTGTCCAGGATAATTTTTCCAATATGAGGATCTTGAGAACTATAAGAGATACGAAGTCGATTTAATTAGACAAAAATTGCCCCATTAGGACACCATTTTAATGTTGCTTTGTTATTTGAGAAAAAGTGCGAGGATCATTAGATTTAGGCGAAAATGTAAATATTGCAATCTTCTATTTTTGCAAATATCTTCCAAACGTGAAATAATATTAGATTTTAGTTTGCACATCAATAGGGCACTTTTTTATGTTCTGTTGAATGGCGATGCTCAAATTTTTTTATCTCTGACCTGTGAAAATTATGTTTTGTTATTGTCATAAATATTAGGATGACAGTAGTGTTGCTATATATATATATTTTCAATGATGTAAGGGTTATTATGTATTATATTTGTTTTGCTCCTAAAATTTAATTTTTCTCTTTATTTTCCTGAATTTTCTTATTATTTTTATTAATTATATTGTATTTGATCAAAATAATTTATTCTATGCCTTTATTGCTTAATATTTTCATTCTAGACTCATAATTACAAATTACACTATGATGTGCCAAGGGCGACCTGATACAAAATATTATAAAAATTAATTTGATACGAGTTTTGAGCAATTTTTTTTAACGAAATAAATTATTTAAATACAAGGAGTATTTCCAAATAGAAATCTACCAATATTTTCAAAATAATTGTAAATTTAATACAAAATAAGGAAAAAATAATAATTTTGAAGGCAAAACAAATATAAAACATAACCTTTACATCTTTAAGAGAGAAAAAAAAGATTTATTTTTTTGAGACTAAAATCAGGTATGGGTTCCATTTAAAAAATATAAGTTTGTGTTATATCTCAAAAATTTACGGATATAAAAATTTATTTCGCACTCCACTGATTAGTTAATAAAAATATCTATCTTTTATATTTGAAACTTTTTTCTCAATTATTAATAGATTAGAAGTTATTTGAAAAAGAAAAAATCAACAATATTCAGTTTTTCGTCATTATCTAGTGCCCTATGAGTATTTTTGGAAAAATAAAAGCACATCTGAGATGGCCTCCCAAAGGCGCACAAAAAGTTCCATTTAACCGACATCGCATCTCTTATAGTTCTCGAGATCCCAATGGTGGCACCTCTAAAAGGGACACACTGTATATCTAAGTCCCGGAACATAGAATATTAAAAAAAAAAATATTACGACTTAACGAATAACAATAGACTTTATAAACTATAGCACACTTTCACTTTAGATGAAGTTTCATAGAAAAAGAAAAAAATTAGTGAAAAATTCTATTCGAAAACAAATTAAAATATCTGGTGTCTTTACACCATTGAATAAATTTGTCTCACAAAGTTTAAATCAATTTTCTGAAGCAATCTTATGGGTCAATTCTGAACAAATCTGCAAGTTTTACAGATCTGTAAATCTGTAAATAAACTAACAAAATCGCAACGAAAGTTGCCACCTTAATGTATAATTTTATATTAGTAAACAAAAGTAGATGCGTTTTTGTTAGGTTTTTACAGATTTACAAATCTGTAAGACTTACAGATTTGTTCAGAATTGACCTATAAATAAGAAAATTTTCAAAATTAACTAGAACATGATTTGAGTATTTTTCCTAATAAATAACATATTATTTTATTTCCCCTTAGATACCAATTTTATCAATAGTACAGTTTACTTATTTACCTATATTTAGAACATGTATTGTACGTTATCATGTTTTATGAACAAATAAAATTTTACATCCTTTTCCTGGAAATATTTACATCGTTACATAATATTCAAGGAAAAAAATTGTTTTTCTTATTATCACTTTATATTATCAATAATTATTTAAAAAGGATATAACTTGTACGAGGTTTTATACAAAATAACGAGTATTTTGTGAAAATAGTGGCAGCAGCATCCGAGTAGTGAACTGTGGAGTCTTTTCATTATCGTGCTGCAAATTTGTTATTTTCTTCGGATTGCCGCAGCTACCTTCCGTAAGCTAAAGCCTCATTTCCACCGAATGTTTTATTGCTTAATTCATAATGATTAGTGCATGAGACTTAATGTATTATGACAATTTACCATTTCCAGCTATTTTGTTTAGTGACTAATTCAACAGAAATGTCACAATTTTTTCTCTTATTACTTGTTGTCTAACAATTGCAGCAGCAATTTTTCTTTTTACCTCTCGCTAACGCTAAGAGAGGTATTGGATTCATACTAAAATTCGCATATCTAGATTTCAGTGAATAAGCACGATTTAAGGTCCCTAGAATCCGATTATAACATTTTAAAAATGATATCTGTGTGTGTGTGGATGTGTGTATGTGTGTATGTCTGGGTGTTGTAGACACGATTCCTCAAAAATCATAAGACTTAAAAAATATTTAACTGCAGTTTCCTCAATCTGACATTCCTGGGAAGAGCTGAAAAGGTTTTGGTAACAATTGAACAACCGGAAGTAGTAGTTTCTGAGAAAAATTCTTCTAAATATAATTTTTGTTATTAAATATTGAAGAATTTTTCTTTTTACCTCTCGCTAAGAGAGGTATTGGATTCATGTTAAAATTCGCATATCTAAATTTCAGTGAATAAGCACGATTTAAGGTCCCTAGAATCCGATTATAACATTTTTAAAATGATGTCTGTGTGTGTGTGTGTGTGTGTGTGTGTGTCTGGATGTTGTAGACACGATTCCTCAAAAATCATAAGACTTAAAAAATATTTAACTGCAGTTTCCTTAATCTGGCATTTCTGGGAAGAGCTGAAAAGGTTTTGGTAACAATTGAACAACCGGAAGTAGTAGTTTCTTAAAAAAATTCTTCTAATATAATTTTTTGGGAGTTTTTTTTATTAAATATTGAAGAACATAAAATTCTCCATCTAATACACTTCAAATGTTTATTATATCTTGTATAGATTTAGAGATAAAGACACTATAATTTATAGAGTAATGTAATCGCAGTGTCAGTGTCAAAAATCAACAGTTTTATTGACATTCTGATAGCTTTTTCTGGGAAGTATATTTAATCTTTCTTATTGTTTTATTAATTAAATATTTGAAATTATATCTGGTTAATGAATGGGGGATTACACCATTTTTTTTTTATAATTTCATCTGAAAATATTAGAAAAACTAAGACTATTGATGAAAATCCGGTGAAAAAATTCTTATTAATAAGCGAGTTATGGTCTCCCGAATTTTGAAAAGATTGACGTGACGTCACATTTATGTGATTTTATATCAAACTGTTTTCATCATGGACCTAAATGTTCTTGAAATATATGCTGTTTTAAGTTACATTTACATAAAAATAAATGAATATTATAACACTGTAAAAGTCTACATACTTTATAATTACAGGTGTATTTAAATTATTATGTTTAATGCAAGAAATTTATGTTAAAATAAAAACTGTTTGAAAACTGCTGTACAGGAATGTTAGCCCCTCCTTTCGAATTTGAATTTCTTAACTTCCATTGGTAGTAATCCCCACCTCCTAACTTGCTATTTGTAATGCATGTATAGGTGGTCTCTCGGCCGCCTATCAAAATATTTTCATATTAGTGTCGAAGCGATATAACAAAAAACCCTTTATTTCCGAAATATCTCAATTATACCATTTCATTTTTTTTATTAATATTCGTTATTCAGCATATACATTCGTAATTTTTTACTATTTTCCTTTAATTCGATTGAGCCGTAATCCCCCATTGGAAGAATCTCAGACGTTTAGAAACTTCCTCATACAATGAAAAATAGATATAATAAGAATTATATGTGTGCAGAAGATATGTTAAATACAGTAAAAAACAATATTTGGGTAAAGTTCTGTAATATTTTGTTATATAGCCTAATATGGAAATGGCGAGAAGTCTTGTGCTGGCCACAACAGATTTTTACTATATTGACTGTATATCATCGACCTTTAAACTAATAGACGCAGCGTACGAGCAAAATGCTTGTCCCGTCATAACGGTGCAGACACAGTATCTCTATCCTTCAACAGTACGGAAGTTAAGAAAACGCGGCAAAATAAAAATTTGATTTGTCCCTAACTTGTTATAATTGGTGCAGTACATATTTAATTTTTTTGTGCATAATTACTTTCAGTATATATTTTTAATACAATATATTGTATACACATATTATATTATAGGGAACAAGTAATAATTAATAACAACTTACATATGAAATGACACAGCTAAACGGCGTACGTACTGCTGACTGCACAAAATACACCGTTTCCCCATTATTTTGTCGCATATACACCTCACAACACATTCGTATATGTTAACAGAAATAATTGTAAATGTTCTCCAAAAAAATAAAATAATACACAAACAGTTACGAAACGTCAAATAGATTTTGACAACTATTTAGTGATAGAGAGCGATGTATAGAGGTTTACATATGGCTGAAAAAGATGTACAATGAGTACGTACGCATGCGCAGTATACTTTAACTGAGTACTTCCGTATTGTTGAAGGACAGAATATATATTTCTATCCTTTTATGTTGGAGCATTATTCTATCAATAAAAGAATAGGAAACACTTGGTCCATTAGTTTAAAGGTCGATGCTGTATATACATAGTGTGGCCAACCGCTGCCATATTTAGGCAAAACACGCGGGAAATTTGAATTCATTTGATGTGATAACTAAACAAAATTCGATAAACAATTAATGAAAGAGCATATGAAATGGAAACAAAATATTTATTTTCATTTTAAATCTTTTTGAAGAACTGTGTTGACAACCAACCGCCGTGCAACCAGGCATCTAAAATATATACCTTAATATTAGACATTTTTAGTAATTTTGACAGTTAACCTAAAAAAGATGTGATGTTAAAAAATATGTAAGTATATATTACTTTGAGTTATAAATATACAAATACACATTTAATTATTTGCACTATCTAAAATATAAATATAATATAATTACCTTCAATTCACGTAACAAATCTGAAAATGTCACTTTGTCGGCATAATACACGCGCCACACTATGTATATACAGTCACTATAATTTTTACTATAGGCGTTCTAATGTAAAATCAACCAGAGTACTAAATCAAATAGTTACAAATTATGCCGCCAGATGTCGTGGCGCTTGGTGTCAGTTGTCAATATAAATTAGGCTTTACAATGTAGTGAAACTGGATGAATGTGTTATTGTAGGTGGAAGCCGAGGGCGGCGACCAATTCCTTGACATCAGCATCACGGAGTGCCAGAAGATGGGCGATGGCATGGGCGCGTACGTGGCATACCGTGTAGCCACCCGCACCAACATGCCCCTGTTCAAGAGCAAGTCGCTGAACGTGATGCGCCGCTTCTCCGACTTCCTCGGGCTGCACGACAAGCTCACCGAGAAATACTTGCGCAACGGCCGCATCATCCCGCCCGCGCCCGAGAAGAGCGTCATCGGCATGACCAAGATCAAGATGTCCAACCAGCAAGGCACTGAACAGGGCACCAGCGGGGGAGATTTTGTCGAGAAGCGACGCGCCTCTCTGGAGCGGTATCTGCGCAGGACAGCTGCGCATCCTGTACTCTCTGTCGATCCCGACTTTAGAGAGTTTCTCGAAGCTGGTTAGTAAAATAGCTATTTGTGTATTCAGAGCGCAAAGTGGGACATTGTCGATTGAGAGGTTGTTCTTTCGAAATCGACAATGTTCATTTGCCCTCGAAACACTTATAAGATTGTCTTTAAACTTTAACTCGCAAGATAATGTATTACTCTGAATAAAACTCGATTTCTGGACTGACATTATCTTTATTGAAAACACAAAATTGTTTCACAACGTTTCGGATGCTAAAATCTGCTTCCGTCATCAGGTGAACTGATACTAATTTACATCTGTGTAATAGGAAGAATTTATACTATGCGGGGGTCATGCGTGAATGGCTCTTCGAGCGTATCGTTTTGTTGGTTGGTTGGTGGTGTTGTAACTGGTTCCTGATAGGGCGGCTGCTTTTCTGTCGTAATCTTCAGTGAGTCTTCTTTGATTATAAGCTGTTTCCAAACTGGTTTGATTTCTACGCCGGGATGACTGAAAATCTTTTCTTGGTTTTTCATAATGATGGCTGCTTCTTTGAATTTCCTTTTAAATGTATGACTTTCTTTATGTATTACTTTGGCTTGATTCCACTGTATTCTATGGTGTTTCTCCCAGGCGTGTTCAGCTATTCCTGACTTGGACGTCTCTCCCCTCTCAGTGTGCCGTCGGTGTTCTTTAATACGTTGTTCTAGTGGTCTCTTGGTTTCTCCCACATAGGCTTGGCCACACTCGCAGTTAACTTGGTACACACCGGTCTCAGTTTTTGATGTTGGTTTTGTATTTGCAAGTATGTTCCGTAATAGTAGTTGTCTGGAACCTGGTTTGAATATTGAATTTGTCTGAAATTCTTCTAATCTTTTCTGAGACGCCTTTTATGTATGGAATGTACATTTGTACTTCTGTGTCTGCCTTTGCTTCTTTGTCTGTAGGTTTTTCTTGATTCCTTCGGATGATTTTCTTGATGCAGGGATCTGTGTACCCATTTTCTTTGAGAGTACGTGTGATAATCCCAATTTCTTCTTCATAGTGTTCTGGTGTGCTGCAGTGGGTTGAGGCTCGTCTGAGGAGCGTGTTTGCTACGTCTATTTTGGTGCTTTCTGAATGATTGGAAGTGAAATGTAGGTATCGTCCTGTGTGGGTAGGTTTTCGGTAGACTGCTGTTTCTATTCTGCGGTCCCTCTTTTCCAGCAGAGCGTCCAAGAACGGCAGACGGTTGTTGTGTTCTCTCTCCATGGTGAACTGTATTTGGGACCTTAACCAACATCAAAAACTGAGACCGGTGTGTACCAAGTTAACTGCGAGTGTGGCCAAGCCTATGTGGGAGAAACCAAGAGACCACTAGAACAACGTATTAAAGAACACCGACGGCACACTGAGAGGGGAGAGACGTCCAAGTCAGGAATAGCTGAACACGCCTGGGAGAAACACCATAGAATACAGTGGAATCAAGCCAAAGTAATACATAAAGAAAGTCATACATTTAAAAGGAAATTCAAAGAAGCAGCCATCATTATGAAAAACCAAGAAAAGATTTTCAGTCATCCCGGCGTAGAAATCAAACCAGTTTGGAAACAGCTTATAATCAAAGAAGACTCACTGAAGATTACGACAGAAAAGCAGCCGACCTATCAGGAACCAGTTACAACACCACCAACCAACCAACAAAACGATACGCTCGAAGAGCCATTCACGCATGACCCCCGCATAGTATAAATTCTTCCTATTACACAGATGTAAATTAGTATCAGTTCACCTGATGACGGAAGCAGATTTTAGCATCCGAAACGTTGTGAAACAATTTTGTGTTTTCAATAAAGATAATGTCTGTCCAGAAATCGAGTTTTATTCAGACTTATAAGATTTTTTCTACAGTCGCCACAATGGGGTCCTCCACCATAACAAAAAATAATAAAATGTACACTTTGTACTTACAGTACTACTCACTAAATAACGATTGGCTAATATAGAAGATACGATATAAACTCAAAATGCTTTTAAATGATTATATCGCCACGTTAACCCTGTTTCATAAAATATACCAAAATTAGAGCGCGGAAGCAAGAATTTGTGATGATTTGATGAGTTTTTGTAGCAAAATGTGTCGTTAGTTGTCACGCTTGTCACACTGAAAAAAATTAACAAATATTTCAAGGAATTTGTGATTATAATCGTATAGACATGTATGTTACCTGTAGTGGTAGCACGCACTTTAGAATTCTATTATAGAAAGCAGGCGAATGCGATTTTACTTCTACGAATCTTGGTGTGCACTTTAGAATTCTATATTCGCTTTTTGTTTCGGAATGTTTTGGATAATATACTATTAATATAAAAAATATTATGACATTTGAATAGAATTGTGGCAAAATAATGACTTTACTTTGACACTTTCGCCTCGAGTCGTACGCTTCCAGGCGAATATTTTGAGACACGGATGCTACCAAATTTTCGCTTCGAGGCGAAAAGCGAAAACAAATGCTTCATTTGATAGAATTGTGAAGTGCGTGCTGTCACTACTGGTGTATTGACTGACTTTTCGCAATTATTTAAGTAACGAAATATTTAATAATTTTGTTGTAATCAAAATAAATACAGTAAACTCGAGATCAAATGTTACAGTACGACTTGTAACTATCGTCGTCACTATACATACATCTACCGCCATCTGTGTACAATCATTCCTATTACTAAACATAAAAACTGTTTACACAATTTATTTTATATTTAATTTTAATTTATCGTTATTTTCCATTCTTCTAGAGCTATTGCTTCAATCTAATCTAGCATTTTATACTTTCGTTTTTGTAAATGAATGCCCTATTTTATTTTCACAGCAGTGCGTATTTTGTTTGGTTATGTAATATACCAGGCCCGGGAAACGCAAATGGGAGATACCGGGATAGCATTTTTAGTTTTGCTTCCATACACTAGATATGGCGACACCAGTATCGTTAGTGTGTCAATTTTTTTCATTTTTTCTTTTGCGCGAATTTTGACATTTGTCATTTTCATTTGAAACAATTCTGACTGTCATTGTGAATATATTTTTTGTATTATAAGTAGTTATTTGTGTGAAAAAATTTGTAAATATTTAAGAAGACAAGAATAAAGTGTTGTGTACCAAATTGTACTGCTACCGGAAAGTGAAAATATATTTTTATATGATTGTATTATTTTATACCAGTAAAACATATTACAAAATCGTATTCTAGGAATAACAAACTACAGATTTCGACAGCCTCGAACTTATCGGGATTTATTTGTCAAGTGGTTGGAAGTTTTGAACATGGATGAATGCTATTAAGTATTGTATCTTTCCTAAATGAAATTACAGTGTTTTCAAAAATGCATTATTTTTTACTCATTTTATGTAATTTTTGTAAGACTGCTTTGTAGTTGAAGTAGATTTTTCATAAAATACTACGCAATGATAGTATTTTGTGAAAAAAATGCTTCAACTACAAATTAGGGGTAATTAATAAACCGAATATACCAATATGAATTGTAGGTAATGATAATACCGGCCGAATTTTATATTTACTTTTGCTTCCATACACCAGATGGCGACATTGATGTGGTATCGATGCTTAACATGTACGTTTCCAATCTAAAATAGTGTATATGGTCTGTGGTAATATACCGACAGAGCATATGTCAGATTGACTTATGAACGTGGTAAATGTGTAACTACAGTGCCATTAGTTCCTAACTAAACTTTTTCATTATCAAGTGACATTTTTCAACATTGTATAGTTAGAAATTTGGACAGCGAGCGTTTTTTCTACTTTGGCGCGCATGAGCGGTAAATTTAATATATGGGCCTATTCTGTACTCATCGGTTAATTAACAACTGGTTAAAAAATTTCACCAATCAAGTATGTATGTTGAATACGGGAACATGGCTTAACCACACATTCCTGAGGCGAAAATAAGACGATTTAACTAAACTTGCTTCTACCGAAAATGTACCATTTAGCCAGAATTCTGTTTCAAAGTTCTTCGAAAAAAATAATTAATTTTGCTTATAATAACAGAACACTTTATTCGATTTGGATGAAATTTGGTATGATAGTTCATATAGTTATGTCATCTTTTAAGATGATACCACTAATGTATAATAAAACTTAGGTGTTCCAACATTGATTAGACTGTAACTTTTTAATGGCCACGCCGATAACATTTTTTTTTTTTAGAAAGATATGTTCAATAGTAAACTTTTCTCTCTGTGGAATTTGTGATATATATCTGTTACGGTTCACACAGAAGAAAATAAAACAGTGATTGTATCGTGAATTTTTTTAAATAAATTTAATTTAGTAGTC
This sequence comes from Ophonus ardosiacus, assembly GCA_943142095.1. NCBI lineage: Eukaryota > Metazoa > Arthropoda > Insecta > Coleoptera > Carabidae > Ophonus > Ophonus ardosiacus. The sequence goes on from OW964838.1 coordinate 30,015,868, forward strand.
TATCCAAATGCCAAACACGTAATTTTTAATAACAGTGACACACAAACACACCGATTTTTCACACTTGACAGTTACGTGATAGTTTGATGTTCGTATATTAGATATTACGTATCGTATGTTTATCTCTGTCTTACTTATGGTTTCCTACATTCTGTCTTCGATACGTATATCAAATATACGAACATCAAACTATGACGTAACGGTCAAGTGTAAAAAATCGGTGTGTACTTAACGTAGAGAAAATTGACAATCAAGTGACGGAATAGAGACAGGATCGATAAAAAATTCATTGTAAACAAAATATTGTCATGCCAATGTATGGTATGAAAATCAACTTTAATTATTTCAAATAATTTTATATTTTGTAAAAGGAATAGGGATTCACTTGAAAATAATTGTAAATTTTATTAATATATACGTTTTTTAATATAGTATTTTTTACTTCCTTGTACGAAGTAAAGGAAGTATTGTAATCGCGAAAAAATTCGGTTTCCAGATTTCAACGGAAATATCCATTTTGAGCATCCCTGAATCCATTTTGACTAATTTCGTCGGGACGTCTGTACGTACGTACGTATCTCGCATAACTGAAAAACGGGAAGCCGTAGGAAGTTAAAATTTTGTATTTAGGACTGTTATAACATCTAGTTGTGCACCTCCCTTTTTGGTCCTTGCATAACATTCAGAAGTGGTACTTTACTTGAAGCCCATATTTGATTTTAATGGAAAACTATAGTAAAATAGAATCCAAAACTTTTCAAATTTAGTATATAAGACTTTTATATCAATGGGAATAACATAATAGATTTTAGTAAAAATGGTCTACCCGGAAGTGGTACTTTACTTGAAGCCTATAGTAAATTTTAATAAAAAACTATATTAAAATATAATCCAAAACTTTTCAAATTTGGTATATAATACTTTTATATCAATGAAAATAACATAATAGATTTTAGTTAAAATGGTATACCCGGAAGTGGTACTTTACTTGAAACCTATAATAGATTTTAATGGAAAACTATATTAAAATATAATCCAAAACTTTTCAAATTTGGTATACAGTGTGTCCCATTTAGAAGTGCCACCATTGGGATCTCCAGAACTATAAGAGATACGATGTCGGTTAAATGGAACTTTTTATGCGCCTTTGGGAGGCCATCTCAGATGTGCTTTTATTTTTCCAAAAATTCTCATAGGGCACTAGATAATGACGAAAAACTGAATATTGTTGATTTTTTCTTTTTCAAATAACTTCTAAACTATTAATAATTGAGAAAAAAGTTTCAATTATAAAAGATAGATATTTTTATTAACTAACCAGTGGCGTACGGAATAAATTTTTATATCCGTAAATTTTTGAGATATAACACAAACTTATATTTTTTTTAAATGGAACCCATATCTGATTTTAGACTCAAAAAAATTAATATTTTTTTCTCTTCTCAATGATGTAAGGGTTATTATATTTTATATTTGTTTTGCTCCTAAAATTTAATTTTTTTCTTTATTTTTGTGAATTTTCTTATTATTTCTCAAAAAAAAATATAATTATATTGTATTTGATCGATATAATTTATTTTATGCCTTTATTACTTAAGGGTTATTATGTTTTATATTTGTTTTGCCTTCAAAATTATTATTTTTTCCTTATTTTGTATTCAATTTACAATTATTTTGAAAATATTGGTAGATTTCTATTTGGAAATACTCCTTGTATTTCAATAATTTATTTTGTTAGAAAATTTTGCTCAAAATTCGAATCAAATTAATTATTATAATATTTTGTATCAGGTCGCCCTTGGCTCATCATAGTGTAATTTGTAATGGGCTACTTGCATGGTACTGAAAATCCGATTTCTATCACTATATACGTAATGTTATGTTGATAACATATATAAAAATATAAATTTTATTTTAAAAAAGTTATTTGTTTTTTAGTAAATTAAGAAAGAAAATTTTCTGTGACGTCATTATATTGAACCGAGGAAGAGAACCATGTTTAAGAATGTTACTTATAGATGGCATTGCGTGCGAGAAAGTTTTAATTTGAATTTGACATTTTGCTCTCTCTGGGCTCTCAAATATATTAATTACTTCACAAATAAACACATAGGTAGTTACATGTAATTTAAAATATCGATACGAAAAAAACAAACTAAAATACTAACCTTCAAACTATTGTTGAAACGTCAAACAGGAAATCTACATTACCCGTACAAACAAACGCTATGGCTTTACGATCACTCATTGGTGCGGCGTAATTCTACGTCATACATGGCGGTAATTCAAATAATCAAATTTTATTATTTATTTTCTGGCTAATTAATAAAAATTTTGTCAAAAGAAAAAATAGGGGTAGCAAGTTTTTACCTGCTCTTCAAAAATATGAAATAAAAAAAAGGTGCGCAAGTAGCCCATTATAAGTCTAGAATAAAAATATTAAGTAATAAAGGCATAAAATAAATTATATCGATCAAATACAATATAATTAATAAAAATAATATTTTTTTTTGAGAAATAAGAAAATTCACAAAAATAAAGAAAAAAATTAAATTTTAGGAGCAAAACAAATATAAAATATAATAATCCTTACATCATTGAAAAGAGAAAAAAATAATTATTTTTTTGAGACTAAAATAAGATATGGGTTCCATTTAAAAAAATATAAGTTTGTGTTATATCTCGAAAATTTACGGATATAAAAATTTATTTTGTACGCCACTGGTTAGTTAATAAAAATATCTATCTTTTATATTTGAAACGTTTTTTTCAATTACCAATAGTTTAGAAGTTATTTGAGAAAGAAAAAATCAACAATATTCAGTTTTTCGTCATTATCTAGTGCCCTATGAGAATTTTTGAAAAAACAAAAGCACATCTGAGATGTCCTTCCAAAGGCTCACAAAAAGTTCCATTTAACCGACATTGTATCTCTTATAGTTCTCGAGATCCCAATGGTGGCACTTCTAAATGGGACACACTGTATAATACTTTTATATCAATGGGAATAACATAATAGACTTTGGTTAAAATAGCCTAACCGGAAGTGATACTTTACTTGAAGCTATTATCAGTTTTTCTTGAAAAAAATGGTGTTATTTTGAATTTAACAATAAATGCTTCAAATAAAAGTTTTAGAGAATTGAATTTTGCGTCGAAAACTTCAAGTATGATTAAATTAGTTCTTTGTATAAGCGAGATATGTAAATTTAAACATTATGTACTTTTTGGTTTCTGTAATTAAGTTTGGTATGAATTAGGGCAAGAAATAACAAAAAAATAAAGAATTTAATGTCAATATCAAATTATGTCAAATACGTGCAATTTTAAGATTGGGTCTCTTATAATACTTACATATTTTAATTATTAACAAAATATGTATAGTGTAACAAGCGTACAAGGAAGTCATGTGTTGTCCACATCAGATATTTTCTCTTCATTTTTACTTCCTTGTACGAAGTAAAGGAAGTATTGTAATCGCGAAAAATTTCGGTTTCCAGATTTCAACGGAAATATCCATTTTGAGCATCCCTGAATCCATTTTGACCAATTTCGTCGTGACGTCTGTACGAACGTACGTACGTACGTACGTACGTACGTATGTACGTATCTCGCATAACTGAAAAACGAGAAGCCGTAGAAAGTTAAAATTTTGTATTTAGAACTGTTATAACATCTAGTTGTGCACCTCCCTTTTTGGTCATAACATAACTTGCGGAAGTGGTACTTTACTTGAAGCCTATAATAGATTTTAATGAAAAACTATATTAAAATATAATCCAAAACTTTTCAAATTTGGTATATAAGACTTTTATATCAATGGGAATAACATAATAGATTTTAGTTAAAATGGTTTACCCGGAAGTGGTACTTTACTTGAAGCCTATAATAGATTTTAATGAAAAACTATATTAAAATATAATCCGAAACTTTTCAAATTTGATATATAAGACTTTTATGTCAATGGCAATAACATAATGGATTTTAGTTAAATTGGTCTACCCAGAAGTGGTACTTTACTTGAAGCCTATAATAGATTTTAATGAAAACTATATTAAAATATAATCCAAAACTTTTCAAATTTAGTATATAATACTTCCATATCAATGGGAATAACATAATAGATTTTGGTTAAAATAGTCTAACCGGAAGTGATACTTTACCTGAAGTTGTTATCAGTTTTTCTTGAAAAAAAAATGGTGTTATTTTGATTTTAGTTATAAATGCTTCAAATAAAAGTTTTAGAGAATTGAATTCTGCGTCGAAAACATTAATTATGATTAAATTAGCTCTTTGTATTCTCTAATTAAGTTTGCTATGGATTAGGACAAAAAATAACAAAAAAAAAATAAAATGTTGTTGTCAAATTATGTCAAATACGTGCAATTTTATGATTGGGTCTGTTATAATACATATTTTAATTAACAAAATATGTATAGTGTAACAGGCGTACAAGGAAGTCATGTGCTGTCCACATCAGATATTTTATAAATAATATAATAATAATAATATATCATCACGGCATATTATCCATTTTTGGGTGTGTCAATATCTACAACACATGTAGATATGGGTAATGATGACGATATATTTTACCGTGTGGGCGCTTACCAGGCGTCACCTCACGGGCACTCAGCTGGTGTGGAGAGTGCACCACAGGGATCACTTTTGTGATAGTCTGCACTGGCCGGGATCGAACCCGGTTTCCCCAGGTTCGCGACACGCGGCCACGGGACCCCATAAATAACACCCAATAATTTCTACAAGATGTATTTTATTTTTGTTTACAGATATTGAATTGCCAAAGGCCACAAGCACGTCAGCGTTAAGCGGAGCCGGCGTCATGCGGCTCTTCAACAAAGTTGGAGAGACTGTCAACAAAATCACCTACAAAATGGATGAAACAGACCCGGTAAGTAAATTCTATCAAACTAATATCTCCTGCGCCTTCCTCGTAAACCTCTCTCGTAACTTTGTTATTTATTGTTTAATAGTGGTTTGAGGAGAAGATCCAGCACATGGAATCATTAGATGGTCACCTGCGCAAACTGCACATGTCCCTGGAGTCTCTGGTTCTGAACCGGCGCGAGTTGGCCAACCTAACGGCCGGCGTGTCGAAATCCGCGGCGCTGTTGAGCTCGTGCGAGGACCACAACTCTCTGTCGCGAGTGCTGTCGCAGCTGGCCGACACCGAGGAGAAGGTGGAGAACCTGCACGTGGACCAGGCCAACACGGATTTGTTCGTGCTGAGCGAGATGCTCAAGGACTACATCGGGCTGCTGGGCGCAGTGAAGGATGCCTTCCACGAGCGCACCAAGGTCTTCCAGCACTGGCAGCACTCGCAGCAGATGCTCACCAAGAAGAGGGAGACCAAGGCCAAACTAGAGCTCAACGGCCGTACTGATAAACTTGATAGTGCCAGTGTCGAAGTTATTGAGGTACTGCCCATTCATATTCATTTTAAGTTATTAAAAATATCTAATGTGGACACCACATGACTTCCTTGTACGCCTGTTACACTATACATATTTTGTTAATAATTAAAATATGTATTATAACAGACCCAATCATAAAATTGCACGTATTTGACATTAACATTAAATTCTTTATTTTTTTGTTATTTCTTGCCCTAATTCATAGCAAACTTAATTACAGAAACCAAAAAGTACATAATGTTTAAATTTACATATCTCGCTTATACAAAAAACTAATGTAATCATACTTGAAGTTTTCGACGCAAAATTCAATTCTCTAAAACTTTTATTTGAAGCATTTATTGTTAATTTCAAAATAACACCATTTTTTTTCAAAAAAAACTGATAATAGCTTCAAGTAAAGTACCACTTCCGGGTATACCATTTTAACAAAAATCTATTATGTTATTCCCATTGATATAAAAGTATTATATACCAAATTTGGAAAGTTTTGGATTATATTTTAATAGTTTTCCAATAAAATCTATTATAGGTTTTAAGTAAAGTACCACTTCCGGCGATATGATTTTAACTAAAATCTATTATGTTATTCCCATTGATATAAAAGTATTATATACCAAATTTGAAAAGTTTTGGATTATATTTTAATATAGTTTTTCATTAAAATCTACTATAGGCTTCAAGTAAAGTACCACTTCCGGGTAGACCATTTGTACTAAAATCTATTATGTTATTCCCATTGATATAAAAGTCTTATACAGTGTGTCCCATTTAGAGGTGCCACCATTGGGATCTCGAGAACTGTAAGAGATACGATGTCGGTTAAATGGAACTTTTTGTGCGCCTTTGGGAGGCCATCTCAGATGTGCTTTTATTTTTCCAAAATTTCTCATAGGGCACTAGATAATGACGAAAAACTGAATATTGTTAATTTTTTCTTTTTCAAATAACTTCTAAACTATTAATAATTGAGAAAAAAGTTTCAAATATAAAAGATAGATATTTTTATTAACTAACCAGCGGCGTACGAAATAAATTTTTATATCTGTAAATTTTTGAGATATAACACAAACTTATATTTTTTTAAATGGAACCCATATCTGATTTTAGTCTCAAAAAAATAAATATTTTTTTCTGTTTTCAACGATGTAAGGGTTATTATGTTTTATATTTGTTTTGCCTTCAAAATTATAATTTTTTCCTTATTTTGTATTAAATTTACAATTATTTTGAAAATATTGGTAGATTTCTATTTGGAAATACTCCTTGTATTTAAATAATTTATTTCCTTAAAAATATTTGCTCAAAATTCGTATCAAATTAATTTTTATATTTTGTATCAGGTCGCCCTTGGCACATCATAGTGTAATTTGTAATTATGAGTCTAGAATGAAAATATTAAGTAATAAAGGCATAAAACAAATTATTTTGATCAAATACAATATAATTAATAAAAATAATAATGTTTTTCTGGGAAATAATTAGAAAATTCAGGAAAATAAAGAGAAAAATTAAATTTTAGGAGCAAAATAAATATAAAACATAATAACCCTTACACCATTGAAAAGAGAAAAAAATATTGATTTTTTTGAGACTAAAATCAGATATGGGTTCCATTTAAAAAAATATAAGTTTGTGTAATATCTCGAAAATTTACGGACATGAAAATTTATTTCGTACGCCACTGGTTAGTTAATAAAAATATCTATCTTTTATATTTGAAACGTTTTTCTCAATTACTAATAGTTTAGAAGTTATTTGAGAAAGAAAAAATCAACAATATTTAGTTTTTCGTCATTATCTAGTGTCCTATGAGAATTTTTGGAAAAACAAAAGCACATCGGAGATGACCTCCCAAAGGTGCACAAAAAGTTCCATTTAACCGACATCGTATCTCTTATAGTTCTCGAGATCCCAATGGTGGCACCTCTAAATGGGACACACTGTATAGCAATTTTGAAAAGTTTTGGATTATATTATAATACAGTTTTCCATTAAAATCTATTATGGGCTTCAAGTAAAGTACCATTTCTAAAAGTTATGCAATAACCAAAAAGGGAGGTGCACAACTAGATGTTATAACAGTCCTAAATACAAAATTTTAACTTTCTACGGCTTCCCGTTTTTTAGTTATGCGAGATACGTACGTACGTACAGATGTCACGACGAAATTAGTCAAAATGAATTCAGAGATGGTCAAAATGGATATTTCCGTTGAAATCTGGAAACCGAATTTTTTCGCGATTACAATACTTCCTTTACTTCGTACAAGGAAGTAAAAAGGACTGGCCAATGAATCTTATGTATACAGGGTGTCTCAATAAGCTTGCTCACTATTGGTAACTTTTTTATTTGAAGAGGTACGAGGTTGGTTAAATGAGCAAAATTGTGCCATTTTATATTAGAAAATTGGTCATGTAGACAAAATAAAATTTATGTCAGCGGTTCTCAAAATTTGGGACAATACATATATTTTTTAAATGGAACCATGTATTTTTTATTATCTTATTGGAAAGAGTATTTTTTTTCTCTTTCCAATAAGGTAATGTTGTTTATGTACAATTTTTTCAAATAAACGAGTTATTTACGGTTAAAAATTTAAATTTTGTAAACTATTTTATTAGTTTTTTAGTCAAGTAAGCCATGGAAACAATTGATTCTTTGTTTGTTTGACGTTTAATAATTTCTCCCGTAAAGTTCTGTGTGTTTAATAATGTTTAATAACTTTACAAATGAAGAAAAGTTAGATATGATCGTGCTATATGGAAAGTTATATCTAGACACCAGTTACGTGGAACTGTCATTAAAAATTACTTGATTGACATGGATAGACTGCTAGATTAAATTTATTTTAAAAATTTAGCAGTGCAGACACTCGGATTTTATTTTTTTCTGTGTGAACCGTAACAGATATCACAAATTACACAGAGAGAGAAAAGTTTACTATTGAATATATCTTTCTGAAGAAAAATAATTTCATGTTTTCGGAATTGCCATTAAAAAATTACGGTCTAATTAATATTGGGACATCTAAGTTTCATACACTAGTGGTTCACTAATAATAACAAGTATTACCTTAAAAGATGACTTATAACCATATAAACTGTCATACCAAATTTCATCTAAATCGAATAAAGCGTCCGATTATTATAAGCAAAATTAATTTTTTTTCGACGAACTTTGAAGCAGAATTCTGGCTAAATGGTACACTTTCCGGTAGAAGTAAGTTTGGTTAAATCGTCTTATTTTAGCCTCAGGAATCTGTGGTTAAGCCATGCCCCTATTTAAGAGACATCCTGTATATATATATATATATATATATATATATATATATATATATATATATATATATATATATATTATTATTATTATTATTAAAAAAAAAAATGTTGAAATTTGTGCCAAAACTTATGGGGCATATGTTAAAAGATAATCTGAAATCAAAGTGATAGTATTAATGTTTTTTATTATTTTTATTTCAGTGGGAAGCAAAAGTAGAGAGAGGGCAAGAAAACTTTGAAAAAATATCAAAAATGATAAAGTTGGAAATGGAGCGATTCGAGGAGTGCCGGATCCAAGACTTCAAGGAAACCTTCATCCGGTACCTGGAGAACCACATGGAACACCAATCACAGGTACCGTACTGCTTTTTCTTATGTTTCAAACACTATTGAGATATTAAAATAGCGACGTTTCTTAAATATTTATACACTTAGGTGCACTTATTTTATTTATTTTTTTCGTTTTTTGTTAATAGCTGTAAATGACGTACTGAATGTAATTTGACTTCACAGAAGAGGGGTGTTGTTTTTCGTGACTATTTCTGGTGCTAATCTTTTTATTTGATTATCTACAAAAGTAACAAATTATTATTTTTTAAATATTGCGTAAACTTTCATTTAAGGTTGTTCAATCAGTACTCTAAGTCATAATAACATATAGATTTTTTAAATAAAATATGTTAACATGTAAATTAATAACTTAAATTTAGATGTTACTTAAAACCACTTATAATTGGATTTACTTAATTACATATTTATTTATTAACAAAAAAAAAAAAATTACACTGACTTTTTCATACTTGACCGTTGCATCATTAATGGGGTATTCCGGTGATATGGAATTAATGCAAAATAATATTTTTTTTCTATAGTTTCCATCTTCATATAGTAGAAAAATATAATAAAACATGTTTAATAAAAAGTTTTAATTCATAATTTAATGTTACAAAATTGGAATTTTTACAGCTCTAGAAATGTCCTTGAAATTTGTGACGTTAAGTTGATAATCTGTTGCTCATTTCAAAGTAAATATTTTCGTTTAAAAACACAGATGGTGCCAGTAGTTAACAGGCGCGGGTATATTTCTTGTTTGACATTTCGTCCTCTTTATAATTATTACACCTATTTTTACCATAAACAAACACAGTGCAAACACCGAAATACACGCTGCTACTAAAATCATATGTAAACAAGCAAATGGCTGTCATGAACATGTGAATTTAGGCGCTGAAGTTCGTTGCAAATGTCACCATCGAGTTGACGTCATAAGCGCGCCATGATAAGAAAATTTGAATTGCGATGATTTTTTTTAAAATTCATATCTCATGTGATGCATACATTTTCTTACTCAAAGTTAGATATTCAGAGTCCTACTAGTCTGTACTAATGTATAAAAATATTTTTCAAAAATGTCGGAATACCCCATTGCTAAACAGCAAAATAACAAGTAATTGTATGTTTATCTCTGTCTTACTTATGGTTTCTTACATTCTGTCTTCGATACGTATATCTAATATACGAACATCAAACAATGACGTAACGGTCAAGTGTCAAAAATCGGTGTGTACATCCACACACACAGACAGACATGTTAAAATCGTTTTATAGGGGCCTTAAATCGTGCTTATTCACTAAGATTTGGATATGTGATTTTAAGCATGAATCCAATACCTCTTTTAGCGAGAGGTAAAAATCGACATTTTTTTTTTCTGAAATGATCCCATTATTGCATATTGTGCATCCATATAAAATTTCTATTGTACATGAATTGTTACCATCAGATAATAGGGTAGTTATCATGTGTCGAATTTCAATAAAATAAATATCTTTATACCATAAGTCACGCATAATAAGATTTTCTATATGATAATAAACAACAATTATTGCTTATATATTTATAAAATGCTAATTAAAATTCCGCACTGTTTGCATCAACCTCTCCGCTGTGACGTCACATGTTTTAACCGAAAACCGCTGAAGCGCTGGTGTCGTATTTGAACAGTAACCATTAAAATGTCAACAATAAAGGGGGTATCACACGTAAGCATATACACGCAACTTGTCATAGATTTTCTGCAACTTTGTCTATTTCATGCAACTTTTTGCGTATGATAAGAGACTGATTTCATGCAACTAGTTTACGAACATGTTTGAAACCTTCGTAGACAAGTTGCAGATACGTGCGTACAAACGATGTACACATGCGCGGTTGAACTTAAAAGTCCCTAAATAAATATGTTGATATTTTCTTTCGTTTTGATGTTATTGATGTGAAATTTTAAAATGTGTTCAAACAATTTGGATACACACTTGGAAACAATGATTAATTTAATAGGAGATGTTTCCGAATTATGGAATATAATATAAGACCTGTAGAAAAACGTTACCAACCTTAAATATACAAAATGACCTAAAATATATGTAAATTTGTGCACGTGTGATAACAAGAGTTGTGTAAAGACACAAAATAAGGCTACGAAAAACAAAGAAGTAAGCAAACTGACTATCAAATACACGAAACACAAAACTGACAACTACCAAACAACGCTGTCTAAAACGGAATGTAAACATGTTTCCCTTGTCCCGCAAGACATACGTAACGAAAAATCGTGCTTTCTTTCATACAGAGAAACTGTATGTCGAGACTTGTTCGCAGCGAAAGGTAAACACGTGACGTCACGTATGGCGGGAGAAAAATTATTTATTTTTCTCTAATTTTTTTCTTAAAAAAGAACAAGAATTATGCAAAATAAAAAAATATGGAAAACTTTAATTTAAAAATACTATAACATAAATTTTTCAAAAAGAGCAAAACTACCCTATTATACAGGGTGTCTCAATAAGCTTGCTCACTATTGGTAACTTTTTTATTTGAAGAGGTACGAGGTTGGTTAAATGAGCAAAATTGTGCCATTTTATATTAGAAAATTGGTCATGTAGACAAAATAAAAATTGTGTCAGCGGTTCCCAAAATTTGGGACAAAATATATATTTTTTAAATGGAACTATATATTTTTTATTATCTTATTAAAAAGACTATTTTTTTCTCTTTCCAATAAGGTAATGTTGTTTATGTACAATTTTTTCAAATAAACGAGTTATTTACGTTTAAAGATAAAAATTATTTTTTTAGGTCAAGTAAACTATGGAAACAATTGTCTTTTATAAAATTATTATTTTATTAATTTATTTTACAGTAATAACAAAACAAATAAAATATTCAAATTGAAAGCCATTATTTCTTTCGCATATTTAAACTCTTTTGGAAAGAGAGCCGACCGTTCTACGTAACTGGTGTCTAGATATAACTTTCCATATAGCAAGATCATTTCTAACTTTTCTTTACTTGTAAAGTTATTAAACATTATTAAACACAGAGAACTTTACGGGAGATATTATTAAACGTCAAACAAACAAAGAATCAATTGTTTCCATGGCTTACTTGACTAAAAAACTAATAAAATAGTTTAAAAAATTTAAATTTTTAACCGTAAATAACTCGTTTATTTGAAAAAATTGTACATAAATAACATTACCTTATTGGAAAGAGAAAAATTTACTCTTTTCAATAAGATAATAAAAAATATATGGTTCCATTTAAAAAATATATATTTTGTCCCAAATTCTGAGAACCGCTGACACAATTTTTATTTTGTCTACATGACCAATTTTCTAATATAGAATGGCACAATTTTGCTCATTTAACCAACCTCGTACCTCTTCAAATAAAAAAGTTACCAATAGTGAGCAAGCTTATTGAGACACCTGTATAATAAATAATAATAATAATAATAATTTGTATTTTTATTTCAGTTGGTGAAAATCTGGGAAGCCTTCCTTCCCGAGGCCAAGTCAATCGTATGATCTGAAATTCCCAAGTAAAACAACCTTATAATATCTGATCTGATTGCTGAATCGGAGCTCAACAATAAGTAGCTAGTGTGAAGACGAATGTAGCTAGGTATAACCTAATCGAACGTTTTCCTTTCTTCATTTACCGAAACGCCGGTAAATCTAGAAAGAAATCGGCCCCGTTACAACAAAATGTCAAACATTTCGATCTCTGTCACTTACTTGTTCAACGGCGGCAAATTCAAATCTAAAAGCGTGTTCCAAACATAAGATTGTCATTCGCATTTATTTAGCTAGCTTTTTTAATTCAAATTAGAGTCATATCATGATATTTTAATAGCCAAATATTTGTACGAAGAGTTTAAATGATGACAGCATTTACAATAATAATAAAAATTTATACTCTTCGTCTTTTTCGTTGTTGTTATTGTTAAAGTTGCACTTGTGTTACATATATTATTTTTACATTTTCTAAAACAATTTGTAACTTTAATAATGACAATAACTTTGAAATATACAGAATGACATGCGAACTATAGTTTTTTCTAATCATTTTCCTTTATTAAAGAATTTATAAAATAGTTTTATGTTATATAGTTATAAGTTTATTATACAGGAAGTCCGGATTTCGTTGGCTACCATTGGGATCTTGGAAATTATAATAAAAACGATAGGCAGAAGACGCACGTCATCAAATAATACCACTAAAGTAATGACGTCATATACTACTATATTTACAACTAATTTGCTAATTTGCAGGGCATCTGCTGCTCTCTAAAAATACATAATTCAGTTAATGTTTGATAAAAAAGAAATATTTCAACGGAATCAATGGCCTACCGTTGGCCAATTCCGGTTCTAAATAATTCATGAAATTCATTGTTAGCTTCTGAAATTGTTTTGTTAAAGCTTTAGGCATTATATTATGGATGTATTATAGTATATTACTTATTAAAACAAACACGTAATACTCTAGCCTAGCACTTCATAAATTTTTAACGCAGAGAAAACTGTCATTCAAGTGACAGGATCGATATAAAATCAAAACATGGTCATGCCAACGTATGGTATGAAAAGCTAATTTTATATTCCGTAAAAGGAATAGGAGGACTTATAAATAATTATAAATTTCATTAATATACGTTTCTTAATACATTATTTTATTTTTCTCTTCCTTCTTATGCTAATAAACAACAATTATTGCTTATATACAGGGTGTCTCTGAAATAGGGGGACATAGCTTAACCACAGATTCCTGAGGCTAAAATAAGACGATTTAACTAAACTTGCTTCTACCGGAAAGTGTACCATTTAGCCAGAATTCTGCTTCAAAGTACTTCGAAAAAAAAATAATTTTGCTTATAATAATCGGACGCTGTATTCGATTTGGATGAAATTTGGTATAACAGTTTATATGGTTATAAGTTATCTTTTAAGGTGATACTTGTTATTATTAGTGAACCACTAGTGTATGAAACTTAGGTGTCCCAACATTAATTAGACCGTAACTTTTTAATGGAAATGCCGAAAACGTCAAATTATTTTTCTTCAGAAAGATACGTTCAATAGTAAACTTCTCTCTCTCTCTTTGTGTAATTTGTGATACCTGTTACGGTTCATACAGAAAAAAATAAAATCTGAGTGTTTGCACTGCTAAATTTTTAAAATAAGTTTAATCTAGCAGTCTATCCAAATGTCATACAAGTAATTTTTAATGGCAGTAACAATTTTTTTACGGGTTGTTAAAAATTTTCTTCGCAATATTCTAAAATTAGTAACATCCGTGTGTTTGGCTTAATAATATTTTACTACCATTATTATAAATAAGACGATTACATATCTCAGCTTACTCCTAAACAAGTTGAGAAGATTGACAACTCGTTACTGTCATTAAAAATTAAATGTTTGGCATTTGGACAGACTGCTACATTAAATTTATTTTAAAAATTTAGCAGTGCAGACACTCAGATTTAATTCTTTTCTATGTGAACCGTAACAGATATCACAAATTACACAGAGAGACAAAAGTTTACTATTGAATGTATCTTTCTGAAGAAAAATAATTTGACGTTTTCGGCATTTCCATTAAAAAGTTACGGTCTAATTAATGTTGGGACACCTAAGTTTCATACACTAGTGGTTCACTAATAATAACAAGTATCACCTTAAAAGATAACTTATAACCATATAAACTGTCATACCAAATTTCATCCAAATCGTATAAAGCGTAAAAGTTATTATAAGCATTAAAATTTTTTTTTTCGAAGAACTTTGAAGCAAAATTCTGCTAAATGGTACACTTTCCGGTAGAAGCAAGTTTAGTTAAATCGTCTTATTTTAGCATCAGAAATCTGTGGTTAAGCCATATCCCCCTATTTAAGAGACACCCTACAAAATAATGAAAAACTTGGTCGAAATTTTCATTTTTAAATAAGTTAAACAAATTGTAATCTGGAAATATGTTTCAAATAAAAAAGTTAGATATTTTATTGTTCATCCATTGGCTTAAAAAAATAATTTTTCTCTGTTTCGGAATTAGAAAAACTTATTCTGTATTTGCCGTCAAATAAATGTGGACTGGAGATTTCTACACTGTTGCCAATTTATGGCAATGTTGACAATCCAAGTTATGAAGAAGCGGCAACACCTCAGGGCAAGGGACAGGGTGCGGAGAAGGGAAAAGTTCAGCATCAGTCCATACTCTTTTGATGGCGATTATAACGCACATATTGATGCTAGAAGGGGATTACTTCTAAGAAAAAATAATGAAAAAACTAAAGCGTGGATTTTGAATTACACGATGGAATTTTTATTTTCAAGTGCCTTGAAAAGTGTCTTTATAAGTGACCTTGCAAATCATATTTATACAATCAACTGTTGTATAAATTAAATAAATAAAATATCCAATTGCCAAAATTTAAGTTATACTTACATTAAATTGTCATTGAATTTTCATCACTTGAATTTTTCTTATACAGGGTGTCTCAATAAGCTTGCTCACTATTGGTAACTTTTTTATTTGAAGAGGTACGAGGTTGGTTAAATGAGTAAAATTGTGCCATTTTATATTAGAAAATTGGTCATGTAGACAAAATAAAATTTGTGTCAGCGGTTCTCAAAATTTGGGACAATATATATATTTTTTAAATGGAACCATATATTTTTTATTATCTTATTGGAGAGAGTATTTTTTTCTCTTTCCAATAAGGTAATGTTGTTTATGTACAATTTTTTCAAATAAACAAGTTATTTACGGTTAAAAATTTAAATTTTGTAAACTATTTTATTAGTTTTTTTAGTCAAGTAAGCCATGGAAACAATTGATTCTTTGCTTGTTTGACGTTTAATAATTTCTCCCGTAAAGTTCTCTGTGTTTAATAATGTTTAATAACTTTACAAATAAAGAAAAGTTAGATATGATCTTTCTAAATGGAAAGTTATTAAACAGAGAACTTTACGGGAGAAATTATTAAACGTCAAACAAACAAAGAATCAATTGTTTCCATGGCTTACTTGGTTAAATAAACTGATAAAACAGTTTACAAAGTTTTTATTTTTAACCGTAAATAACTCGTTTATTTGAAAAAATTGTACATAAACAACATTACCTTATTGGAAAGTGAAAAAAATACTCTTTCGAATAATATAATAAAAAATATATAGTTCCATTTAAAAAATATATATTCAGTCCCAAATTTTGGGAACCGCTGACACAATTTTTATTTTGTCTACATGACCAATTTTCTAATATAAAATGGCACAATTTTGCTAATTTAACCAACCTCGTATCTCTTCAAATAAAAAAGTTACCAATAGTGAGCAAGCTTATTGTGACACCTGTTATAGCCATCAAGATTTCAATTATTTCTACTTACTAATTTTGCCATTCCTCAGTTTAGCGCATGTTCGTTAAGTCTATTCATCTGCCTTTCTAAAGGCTGGTTTATATAAGCTGTAAACTTAAAAATATACCTTAGCATTAGCATTATGACTACATTAATAATTCAAATATAGGCAAATGCGTGCTCCGGTACATGTAGCTATAACCTTAACCTTAGCATTATGCCGTAACCCTAGAAAATAACAATTTCTAATTTTCAAGTCATAATGCTAATGCCGACCAATCAGAAGAGTATATGTTCATGGACGACAGCTTGATCCTGGAGATATTTTATGTCACATTGTCTTGACTAAAAATGAGTGTCATTGAAAAAGAAGTCCAACTAATACAGTTAATTGAACAATGTAGATTATATTTATGATAAAAAAGACGTGTCGATTTTACAAGAAGTGACATTACCGGCCTCTTATTGGTTTGCTCTAAGAAGTACATGAACCGGACAGCGTAATGCAGTCATAATGCTAATGCTAAGGTAAATGTATAAGTTTACTGCTTACATAAGTCAACCTTTATACTCACACCATTGTGCGAGAGAGAAAACTTTTCAAATCATTTGAAAAGAAAACTTCATCGTCAAATAGGGTCCTATACCATAGTCATATTTTAACTATCTTAAATAAGAAGACGAAAATATACATAAATTAATGAGTATTAGTGAAAATTTTTTCTTTAAATATTGACTAGGTCACAAACTATAAGCGATTGAAGCTGATTACTAATTGGGTATGACGCGTTAGGCACTAAGAATTTGATTGGTCGCCTGATTTTAAAAAATAGATTCGCGCGTCTGAAGCGATCACCTTTGAGTCACCTTTAAAAGAATATGAAATGTCATGTTGTTCTATAACCTAACAAAACATTTAACAATTTTGTATTTGATGAATTTATTTAATTATAACATCTAGTAATATTAACAATAATAATATATTTATAATTAAATCAAGTTTTTATATACAAACATTTCAGCTATGCAAACATGAAAAAAATTGTTCCCTCTATAACTAACAGTTTGCCCCATTGTTTGTCGATCACTTGTTAGTACCCGCTACGTCACGCACAAATTCTTAAACTTTAAAAATTCATATCTCGCTTATTACGTAAAATTTTTAAGTCGCGTTTGCACTAAAATTCTTGTTTTATCCTGTTCTTGCAGAAAAAAAAAGAAAAATGGTATAGGACCCTATTAAAATCATATATGGATTCAATTTAAAAAATGTAAGTTTGTGCTATATTTTGAAAGTTTTCCGACAGATAAAATATTTTCGTACGCCACTGAATATACAATAAAAATTTCTAATTTTTTTATTTGAAACAAAAGCACATCTAAGATGGCTTCCCAAAGGCGCACCACATGTTAATTTTTGATATATCCCAACGGTAGCTTTCGTAATCCGGATACCCTGTACAGGATGTAACATCTAAACGAGCTACTTCAAATAATTTCTATATTATTAAAGACACAAAAAAATAATAACTTAATAGAAGACCAAATTACAACACAAAGTTATATATTTTTAAATGGGATGGCATATATTATTTAGGCCCATTCGCTAGAGTATGTTTTGCTGAATTCAACCATGAAACCATTTTATATCCTTTAATAATAAAAATATTGAGAAAAAAACTGATGTGGCCAACACAAAATCTCCCGCTATTTAATTTTTATTAATTTAAATACATACCTACGGATTTACTAATGCTGCAAACTATATTATGTTCCATTGCATATAACTATTGCATTATTTACGATTTTCTTTATTATTTAAAATGTCACTATTATTAATTTGAAGTGATAAGTTTTTTGACAGTGACATTTACTGTCAGTTACATTCATTTGAAATATGAACTGCGTAACAAAGGAATTGTGTTTATCTTAGGCTTCGGGATTTATAATAAAGATTAATTTTTAAATTTATCTGTAAAATTATACAAACAGTATACCTTTTTGAAGAAAAACCATTATGAGCTTCAAGTAAAGTGCCGTTTCCCGTTATCCGATTTACATCAAAATCTAATGGTTTCTTTCCATATTAGAACAGTGTCAAAATATGATGTATTTTAATTAGAGCGTGGACAAAATTCATGCACATATACGGACATCATCGTGAAAATGTTAAAATTGGATTCTAGAGACCTTAAAATGTGGTCATTTACTAAAATCTCGATATACGATTTTTAGCACGATCCCTATACATCCCTTACCAAGGGTAGCGAGAGGTAAAATTCAACTGAAAATCAAATAAATTTAATTTTTATAGTTAATTTTCAGTAGGCTATGTATAGAAAACGAAAACTAGGTACTCTCTTTCAATTTCAATTATTTTGGGTTGAAATCAAATAGAACACTATTTACAAAGTTATTAACAAATATTTGTTTCGATTTAATTTAAGTTCAATTGTTTTTTATACATAGCCTACTAAAAATAACTATAAGAATCAAATTTATTTCAATTTCAATTGATTTTTTTCTCAATATTTTATTAGAAGGGTACTTTGTATTATAAGTTGATAACCGCTGGTTTAATAGTTATTTATGCACGGACGTATCATAATTTGACAATTGACAATATAATGAAACGTCAAACAAAGTTATAACCTACAATATGAACAATTTAAACAAGCAACATGAAAAGTTTTTATTACATATCGAAAAATTTTATATTCTTCAATGAAAAATGAAAATTAATTTTGTGATATTTATATGGAAAGCACGGAGATACACAAAATAAAGCTCAAATGACAGAACTAATACAGAAACAATAAACTGTTGTTCTCCGCTTTCATAGCAACACTAGATACTGGTTGTACGAGGACAAATTCTTTTTGATACAATACTCATAATTTGAAAATTTTCGTCCGTGCATAAAGTTTTGTATGTACCACGAGCGTAACTTGTTTTATGGCCTTTGACGTGTTGTTATCCCTCAGCTTACGCCTCGGGCTCAAAATCCCGCCGCAGGCCATAAAAGCCTCCTTACACTCTTAATACATAAATAACTATTATGCAACAAGAGTAAAAAGTATAGTCTTATTTCACGAATAGAAAAGTTTGAACGGACTTGCCTGTGGCTCTTTCCTATGAGTGAAATAAGACACTTTTTACTTGAGTTGCAAACAATTTTTTTATGTCTGCAATAAAAGTGTGAAAAAGAGTGCACTTTTTTCACACATATTGTGTTAAAAAAGACATACTCTATAAATTCATTTTAATGGAAAAAGTGTACATTTTTTAACAGACACCAAAAAAATATATTTTCATCTCTATTCGAATGTCCCGCTTGGTCTTGGAGATTGTCTCATAATTTATTATATCTTTCATAATATAGAAATTATTTGAGGTATCTCGTTTAGCTGTTACACCCCACGTATATTAATATAATTTGCATCATGACAAACTATATTTTTCATATCAGTCTGTATTAGCTGAGAAAATGGAGAATGTGTGAGTGTCTATGCTATGCAACTATTTTCCAATCTTGGCGTATAATATACTATTATTTGAAATCGAAAATTAACGGAATATTTTTTTTTATAGATTATGCTTATATATATACGAGGGGAGTTTTTTATGTTATCTACCTAGCTATGAAAACAATATGCTATCGCGACAATTTTCTTATGTCAAGTTACTGTGACATTTTCATGTCTACAAAGACACAATTAAGAACTTGAAACCGGCTATACGCGAAAAAAAGACCACAGAATTATGCTCAGAAAATGTTGCTTCTGCACAATAACTGCAGGGTGCATAAAGCACTAATTGTTCAAGCAGTAGTCAATGAATGCGGCTTTGATGAATTACAACATCCACCTTACAGCCCTGACCACGTCCGACTATTATTTCTCTCCAAAACTCAAAAAACATTTGAGAGAGAGTCGATTTTTATCGAATGATGACTTGGAAAACGCAGTGGAGTCGTATTTTGCAGAATTACCAAAAGATTTTTTTTGCAGGCGTAGCTTTATTAGAAAAACGTCGGAATAAGTGTGTTAGTGTTAACAGTTCTTACGTTGAAAAATAAAATTTTATTTGTTCTCT
Source organism: Ophonus ardosiacus (assembly GCA_943142095.1). Classification (NCBI taxonomy): domain Eukaryota; kingdom Metazoa; phylum Arthropoda; class Insecta; order Coleoptera; family Carabidae; genus Ophonus; species Ophonus ardosiacus. Next base: position 30,036,376 of record OW964838.1, read on the forward strand.
AACTCGTTGTTTTCATAGCTAGGTAGATAACATAAAAAACTCCCCTCGTATATATACAGGTGTCTCAATAAGATCGCTCACTATTGGTACCTTTTTTTATTTGAAGAGATATGAGGTTGGTTAAATGAGCAAACTTGTGCCATTTTATATTAGCAAATTGGTCACGTATATTTGAAAAAATTGTACATAAACAACATTACCTTATTGGAAAAAGAAGAAAATACTCTCTCCAATAAGATAATAAAAAATATATGGTTCCATTTAAAAAATATATATTTTGTCCCAAATTTTGAGAACCACTGACACAATTTTTATTTTGTCTACATGACCAATTTTCTAATATAAAATGGCACAATTTTGCTCATTTAACCAACCTCGTATTTCGTCAAATAAAAAAGTTACCAATAGTGAGCAAGCTTATTGAGACACTCTGTATCAGTCTGATATTCAATGTTGCTAATTTCGAACATTGATATTATCGTAAAGAACACTCAAAATTATGTGTTTTATCTCAAATTTATTCATTCGTCTTGTACATTTTTTTTATATTTTATTTTACGTAAAAATTTACCATTGTACATCATTCTCTTACATTCGAATGAATGGGGTATTCCGGTGATATGGAATTAATGCAAAATAATAATTTTTTTCTATAGTTTCCATCTTCATATAGTAGAAAAATATAATAAAACATGTTTAATAAAAAGTTTTAATTCATATTTTAATGTTACAAAATTGGAATTTTTACAGCTCTAGAAATGTCCTTGAAATTTGTGACGTCAAGTTGATAATCTGTTGCTCATTTCAAAGTAAATATTTTCGTTTAAAAACACAGATGGTGCCAGTAGTTAACAAGCGCGGGTATATTTCTTGTTTGACATTTCGTCCTCTTTATAATTATTACTCCTATTTTTACCATAAACTAACACAGGACAGACACCGAAATACACGCTGCTACTAAAATCATATGTAAACAAGCAAATTGCTGTCATGAACATGTGGATTTAGGCGCTGAAGTTCGTTGCAAATGTCACCATCGAGTTGACGTCATAAGCGCGCCATGATAAGAAAATTTGAATTGCGATGAAATTTTTTAAAATTCATATTTCATGTGATGCATACATTTTCTTACTCAAAGTTAGATAATCAGAGTCCTACTGGTCTGTACTAATGTAAAAAAATATTTTTAAAAAATATCGGAATACCCCATTACCGACGATTGGCAACATTCTGTTTTCTTCTTTATTATCTTTTCTCTTTAAAATTACATTTCAAGCTCAATTTTGACAACTTGACTTGTTTTGTATTATGATCAGACACCAGTCGCCATCCGTTGAAAAGTTGGAAAATAGTTCGGCTACGTTGCATAGACAGAGCTGTGGTGTGCTAGTTTGTTGTGTTGTCAGTCCCTTTAGATATCGTGTAAACGTACCTATGTACTAAGTAAATTAGAGTATTTGTAAATCTTTGAATATTGTGATATTTTATCATGGGCTATTTTGATAATAAGTTGACGAACGTGAAGGTTAGTTAGATTTCTGTGTCGCTGAATATTATTTTGTATCAGGTGTGTTTGTTATTGTGTATTGTGAACTACCAAAGTATGTATACGTACTTTGAACTGTAGCAGCGGTAGATGATAAAAACAACGTTGTGGTGTCCAATGGCAAATAACTTACACAACAATACAACATACACACATACATATTGTTTAACTATATATTTCATACTACATATTATATTGTATATATTAGAATTTAAATCAGATGTAAATTTATGGATTTATTATATATCATATATTATAAATATAAAATGAATTCATTTGCACTTTGTTTATTTTTGAGACTTTTAATATTTCGAGCCAATTTGCATTATTATTAAAATAAATATTTCAATAAATATCAAATTGTTTTATTATTCTTAATGTTCTTACAATACCTATAGCACAGAATAAACATCTATACAGAAGCGACAGTGAGAGAGAGAAACGAAAATTAGAGAGAGAAAGAGTATGCCAACAAATTTAAAGGGCTAATCGGATAAAATCGGATTGTTTCGGCATATCTTCGTATCTTACGATTCTTTGTTCTTTTCATTATCTCGACGTGAACATTTTCCGTTAGGGGTCAATAATAAAAGTATATTGAGAAACACAAATTAATTTCTAATAAAAACAAATACGTTATTTTTTCAACAAACGATGGGAAAAATCGTTATCATAAAGAAAATCATTATATTTTACGTATTCTGAAAGAGCTATTGTCTCAGCTTGTCACGCCCATGTATTTTAGGGTTATGGCTAATTCAAGCAAACCAAACACGTCTTCTCACTTTTGACATATGTCATTTTGTGAACTGTTTGTGAATTTTAGAAGTGGTGTTAGTTTCAAATGAAATGGATAAAATGAAGAAAGTAGAATCGGGAGGACTTGTTTGTTCATATAAAGACTGTATAAATAGATTTAAAAAATGGAGAAAGAGAAATATAAGTTTTTTTTTCGTTTCCGAAAGATCCAGAAATGTAAGTTGTGTAAAACGACTACCATATCATGTGAAATGTATATTCATTTAATAAATATAGGTGTAAAATGTGGCTCAATGCCTGTGGAAGAGAAGATTTGATGGAGAAGGATATATGGGACATATTCATCGAGTCTGACGTTTGTTTCCCATATCAAAGATATAGAAAATTCTGTATTGTAATGAGTTTGTAAAATTCAGGTATTTGTTTAATAAAAATATAATTATGTGATTATTTTATCTGATCTCTTTTTAATTCGTTAATAAAATTAAAATTTTAGTACTTTTATGTTCTAATTTTTCTTTTACCATTTAAAACAATTTAAATTTCGCGCGTAAATTTGCCAACAAATTTAAAGTTCAAGGTCATAAACGTAAAATCGCAACAACAATGGTGCCCGCAAGGAGTGTCGCTTCTGTATAAATGTATTCTGTGCCTATAGGCCAAACAATAGAGTTAAAACCGTACTTGCTCGGAAAAAAATCAGGAGTTTTGTAAATTGACAGTTTAGTACTGTTTCATATCCTAAATAAAATACTAAATTTGTGACCTTGGGGCGTTGTCGCTCGCTCCGCCATATTGGAAAAATAGCGGCCAAAATTAGTTTTTTAACAATATCGGTTACACCTCGGGATACAATCTTGGCGCTTGGCTATTTTACACAACATGTTTTTCTCGTGTTTTTCAGCATTTCTCATTATTTTAGTTATTTATAAACCAAGGCATTTTGATTTTATATTTTAGGATCCTATGATTCTGAACAGAAACAATATCTGATGTTCTTTCTTTCGTAAAACAGGGTGTCTCAATAAGCTTGCTCACTATTGGTAACTTTTTTATTTGAAGAGATACGAGGTTGGTTAAATTAGCAAAATTGTGCCATTTTATATTAGAAAATTGGTCATGTAGACAAAATAAAATTTGTGTCAACGGTTCTCAAAATTTGGGATAATATGTATATTTTTTAAATGGAACCGTATATTTTTTATTCTCTTATTGGAAAGAGTATTTTTTTTTCTTTCCAATAAGGTAATGTTGTTTATGTACAATTTTTTCAAATAAACGAGTTATTTACGTTTAAAGATAAAAATTATCTTTTATTAGTTTTGGTCAAGTAAACTATGGAAAAAATTGTCTTTTATAAAATTATTATTTTATCAATTTATTTTACAGTAATAACAAAACAAAGAAAATATTCAAATTGAAAGCCATTATTTCTTTCGCAGATTTAAACTCTTTTGGAAAGTGAGCCGACCGTTCTACGTAACTGGTGTCTAGATATAACTTTCCATATGGCAAGATCATATCTAACTTTTCTTCATTTGTAAAGTTATTAAACATTATTAAACACAGAGAACTTTACGGGAGATATTATTAAACGTCAAAAAACAAAGAATCAATTGTTTCCATGGCTTACTTGACTAAAAAACTAATAAAATAGTTTACAAAATTTAAATTTTTAATCGTAAATAACTCGTTTATTTGAAAAAAATTGTACATAAACAACATTACCTTATTGGAAAGAGAAAAAAATACTCTTTTCAATAAGATAACAAAAAATATATGGTTCCATTTAAAAAATATATATGTATATTGTCCCAAATTTTGAGAACCGCTGACAAATTTTATTTTGTCTACATGACCAATTTTCTAATATAAAATGGCACAATTTTGCTCATTTAACCAACCTCGTACCTCTTCAAATAAAAAAGTTACCAATAGTGAGCAAGCTTATTGAGACACGCTGTATATAAATATTCGTCAGTTAGATTCTAATATTTTAAATTTATGCTTGAGGTACAAAATTACCACATGTGGTCGGATTAAGTGAACAATTCACCCGACGTTACAAAGGTTAATGATCCTATATAATAGACCCCAAATTAAAAAAAAAAAATACTTAAATTTTACACATTTAATTGTTGACAAATAGATTAAATGAAAAAATTGATAATAAATTAGTGCAAATTTTAAATTTAAGTTTTTAATATACATTTTTTTATTTGTTTCAGTTTTAGTGTATTTATTTATATAATAGACGGGAGGTAAAGTAAGTATGGACTGGAAATCACCTAAATAGGAATGGAATTAGCGGGAGGTAATGTGCTAATTACATTATTTTTTTCTATTTTGGTTGTTTAATATGTACTTTATGAAACTCATTTGGGCATTCAAATGAATGCCATAAAGTACTTCTTTAAAGAACTCAAACCTAATTTGTGTTAGGTTGATAAATACATTTCTAGACAATGTGACAATAATATAAGTAAATGAGTAAATGTAAATCACTGTTACCAACAAACAAATAAAAAATTAAATATTTCTAATCAATTATAAATTATAAAATGAAGTAATGAATATTTTTTTAACAAAAGAATTAAAAAATCTGTTGTGGGCAGCACAAAACCTTCCGTCAATTCGATGTATTTTGTACATATCCCATACCAAAAGTTCCTTGAAAAAGATTCTGTATATCACACAAATTCTATACTGAAAGTTCCTTTCCCTATTTTATTAGGGGTCGCTGTTTCTTACTCTTCTCTTTTACTCATTCCTGTACAACGCATCTTCTTCACACAATTCTTCCTCTCTCAAGTCTTCTGCTACACAGTCCTTCCATCTTTTTTTCGCCTTTCTCGTACTTCCGGTATTGAAAATTCCAATCTTGAGGCGAGGCTGCAACTGCAAGTCACTTGCGAGGGACACTATCACATTCACATATAACTTTCTGACCCTACTTTCAACTTTGGTTTTGCATTTGACACTGACATCTGTCAATTAAATTTTTTTGAATATTTCTGCTGTTTCCATAATTTTAGCAAAGCTGACTAATTTTTGAAAGTTAATCTCTCTTAATGTCTCTATAACTCTATATCTATTGAATATGAAGGAAACTGTATAATCAAACCGTATAGAGAATAAGATTTTCTTTCATATTGATAATCACAAAATGTCGAAAAATGATATTTAACTGCGTTTTTCGAGAAAAACTTTTAAAAACTTCAAATAAGGGTACTTCCGGTAGATCAGTTATAACCAAAATCTAATCAGGAGTGAGATCATGTAACTATGAAAACGATATTGCGACTGGCGACAAGTGAAAATGTGATCACGTAAATAGTGAAAACCGAAAACGATATCGTTTTGGATCGAAAAAAATGTGAATTCTAGTCGACACACTCAAAGCATGTGAAAACGATAGTCGTATCTTATATCGCTTTTTATTTCATACATTTGGGTTTCTAATTTACTTACATTTAAGTAAAAGAATGTAGTGAGCAGTGAATTAAATTTGACGTTTTGGAAAGAAATGTCATTAACTTAATATATCAAATTTGAAAGGTATTTTTTTTTTAGCAAAGCGAAAATGAAATAATTATAATTATAAAACGAATATTGATTACAAGAATGAATCTACGAAAAATTCATGAATGTTTTAATACTAGCATGTTGCAAAGGACCAAATGCGTATGATATACTATATCTATATTTTTATTCTTTTGAAAATTATGATAGAAAATTGAAATCTTGTTGATTAGATATTTAGTAGAAAGAACTACCTAAAAGAAATATTTTCTGGCATTGTTGATATTCTAGTAACTATAGAAGTGCTCATTACAACAAAGCATATTTTGATTCCAGCCCAAGAATATTGATTACAAGAATAAATCCAAGAAAGGAAATTTTAATAACTATTGCATTCTGCGAAGCAACAGAGATAACGATTCTAGCTTGTATTTTGTGATTAATATTTTGTAGTTTTTACACAAAATTAAAATTTATGAATTGATCATTTTCTGCAACCTGTCCGAAGGTTATGCGCCGTTATTTAAATGTAGCCCAACTTTACTTATTTGAAATACAAAACATAATAAAAACTAGATTACTTTAAAATTACTGGGATGTTTAAATAAAAGTCCAGTTAAGAAGCTCTCCATACACTTTAAAATTACTATCTTGTCTACTTGCAGTCTTAAATGGTCTCTTAAAGTTTTAATTATATATTTAGAAATATTTTTGTTTACTTCATAAAATTTTCTTCTGGAATATAAAAAGGAACAAAATTAGATGACACATAGCATCTGTAACTAACTGATAATTTAACTTGTATCCATCTTCAATTCTTCTTCTTAAGGCCAGAATAATACGTTTTGATATTAAATTAAAAATTTTAATGACATTCATATAAATTATCTGTCAAAACTACTATGTAATACAAAAACATTAGTCTATAAACGATATCGTTTTCGCAAAACGTAGTCACTTTACGGAAATAACCGAAGTTGAAAACGTAGAGAGTGACTAATTTTACGTGATCGCTAAGGAAACGAATATCGTTTTCACTTCTCGAAAATCGCAATATCGTTTTCACTTTTACGTGATCCCATTCCAGCTCTTCATGTGGATGTAAAGAAAAGGAATACGAAAGAATTATAATTTTTAGAATTGTAGTATTGGAGTTATCGTCGGAGAAAAATTTGTCACACACGGACACACACACGCACACACACACACACATACAGACATCATCTTAAAAATAGTAAATTCGTATTCTAGGCAGGGCATCGAACCCGAACCTGAACCGAACCAAAACCGGAACCAAACCGTACCATTTTAGAGAACCCAAACCGAGAACCGAACCTCAGATATATTTTTAATTGGACCTGAATCGAAACCGAACCGAGTATTAAAATTCAGGTTCGGGATTCAACTCCGGTTCAGATTAATTTTTAGTTCGAAAAGTAAATACAGCCGATAATCGACGTCTTAGGTATCTGCGTTGCTGTCTGGGCTGACTTTTCTTGAAAATTGTGTTCGTTTCTTGTTGCGTTTTGCGTAAATCCCGGCTCTCATTTTACATTATTTCGAACCTGGAGTGGGATCACGTAAAAGTGAAAACGATATTGCGATTATCGAGAAGTGAAAACGACATTCGTTTCCTTAGCGATCACGTAAAATTAGTCACTCACTACGTTTTCAACTTCGGTTATTTCCGTAAAGTGACTACGTTTTGTGAAAACGATATCGTTTACAGACTAATGTTTTTGTATTAAATAGTAGTTTTGACAGATAATTTATATGAATGTCATTAAAAATTTTAATCTAATGTCAAAAAGTATTATTCTCGCCCTTCGTTTTTATTTCGTTCATAATAGCAATGCTGTAAGAATTGAAGAAGGATACAAGTTAAATTATCAATTAGTTACAGATGCCATTTATCATCTAATTTTGTTCCTTTTGATATTCCAGAAGAAAAATTTATGAAGTAAACAAAAATATTTCTAAATATATAACTAAAACTTCAAGAGACCTTTTAAGACCGCAAGTATACAAGATTATTTTAAAGTAATCTAGTTTTTTATTAAGTTTTGTATTTCAAGTAAATAAAGTATGGGTCACATTTAAATAACGGCGCACAACCTTCGACGGGCTGCAGAAAATGATCAATTCACAAATTTTGATTTTATGTAAAAACTACAAAATATTAATCACAAAACACAAGCTAGAATCGGTATATTTGATGTTTCACAGAATACAATATTATTAAAATATTAATAAAATTTTCTTTCTTGGATTTATTCTTGTAATCAATCAAAATATGCTTTGTTGTAATCAACACTTTTACAGTTATTGGAATATCAATATTGCCCGAAAATATTTCTTTTGGGTAGTTCTTTCACTAAATTTTAATAGTAAATCAGGGAAATTTCAGTAGAAATAAGAAAATATCTAATCACCAAGATTTCAATTTTCTATCATAGATTTCAAAAGAGTAAAAATATATAGTAAATCATAAGCATTTGGTTCTTCGTAACATGCTTATTAAAATATTCATGATTTTTTTTCTTAGATTCATTCTTGTAATCAATTTTCATTTCATTCATTATCACAATTATTTCATTTTTGCCTTACTAAATAAAATAATAAAAAATACCTTTCAAATTTAAAATATTAATTTATTTTAAAATAATTTATAATGACATTGCTTTCATTCTTTCCAAAACGTCAAATTCAACTCACTGCTCACTACTTTCTTTTACCTAAGTGCAAGTAAATAAGAAAAGGATATACCTATACCCAAATGTATAAAATAAAAAGAGACGTAAGAAACGACTATCGTTTTCACATGCTTTGAGGGTGTCGACTAGAATTCACATTTTCTTCAGTCTAAAACGATATCGTTTTCGGTTTTCATTATTTACGTGATCACATTTTCACTTGTCGACAGTCGCAATATCGTTTTCACAGTTACGTGATCCCACTCCTGAACCGCGAACAAAACCGCAAATTTTATTAATGCTTGAACCAGAACCGCACCCGAACCCATCTTTCAAAAAACAAATTAACCTGAACCTAAACCGAACCCAGTTTTTGCGGGTTCGATGCCCTGATTCTAGGGACCCTAAAATGTGCTTATTCATTAAAAACTCACCAACGAAATTTTTGACCAAAGACAATACCTTCCTTCCCTAAAGGTGACGGAAGATAAAAAGAATAAAATATCTGTTTCATAAGACATTTTAGCGCACTTTTCCCTTAGACAACTTGCGGCAAGCCGCTTGTTTCTCACAAAAACACGTGCGTTAAAATCATGTCTTATGAAACTGGTATTTTAATGTACCATTTATTAGGAAATTGCACGAATGGGAGTCATTGAAAACAAATAGAATTATTAAACTGGAAAATATTTATTAGTAATTCTTGTAGACCTGAAGATGTACATACACCTCAAGATTTGTGAAAAATTTATCATTTTTACAGTCGACCTCCCAGTCTTCACAAGTATCATATTTTGTATCTGGTGTGTGTGTCCGTGTGTCGCCTGCGCACTCCAGCCGCACCTCGCAGCGATGCAGGTGGAGCTGCTCGCAAGACACAGGGACAAACACATTGAGAGAGAATTTGTGCTGAGTGTAGTTGCAGCAGCATAGCACATGGCCCGCAGCAGTCTCCACCAAGAATCTCTGCCACTGTGTACTATTGGTGCGCTGGACGAGGAATTTGACGTCGGCCGGAATCACCCTGATGTTCCGGCAGTTTGTATAGTGTTGCTGCCACGGCGTGTCTGGATGCCGGACAGCATCGCACATATAGCAGCTGGTGCGCCGCTGACAGAAAAACCAGCTGTGCTTGTACCTCTTCCACTCACCGATGTCCTGTAGACAGAGGAAATATTTACACTCCATTCACACCCTCCAATACCAACTAAATATTCCGAATGTTTTGTGAAAATGCGGGGTGTCCATTGTTCAAGCCTCACCATTGGAATCTCACTTGTGTTAAGAGATACCAAGTCGGTTAAATTAAACTAAAGTTGCCCCATATTATAAGGCCATTTTAGCAGTGTGTACTGATAACAGTGATAACTACCAAGTATGAAATAATAATTAATTTTGGTTTACATTTCTTTAAAGCACTTTTTTACCTTCCGTCACCTTTAGGTAAGGAAGGTATTGTCTTTGGTCAAAAAATTCGGTGGTGAGTTTTTAATGAATAAGCACGTTTTAGGGTCCCTACAATAAGAATTTACTATTTTTAAGATGATGTCTGTATGTATGTGTGTGTGTGTGTGTGTGTGTGTGTGTGTGTGTGTCCGTGTGTGTGTGCGTGTGTGTGTATGTGTGTCCGTGTGTGACAAATTTTTCTCTGATGATAACTCCAATACTACAATTGTAAAAATTATAATTCTTTCGTATTCCTCTTCTGTACGACCATATGAAGAGTTGATTAAATTTTGGTTATAATTGATCCACCGGAAGTACCCAAATTTGAAGTTTTTAACAGTTTTTCTTAAAAAAAACGCAGTTAAATATTATTTTTTGACTTTTTGTTATTATACATATTAAAGATAATACTCTTCTCTATACGGTTTAATTATACATTTTCCTTCATATTCAATAGATGTAGAATTAAAGCGTTATAAAGAAATTAATTTTCAAAAATTAGTCAGCTTTGTTATTTATCATCTAAACAACTGATAGGTATATTCATAAAATTTTAATTGACAGATGTCAGTTGCAAGTGCAAAACCAAATATAGAAAGTAAAGGATCTAAAATTGGTATGTCATAGCGTTCCTCGCAAGTGACATCCAGAGAAAGGCCAAAGAGAAGATGGAAAGACTGTATTGCAGAAGACTTGAGAAAGAAAGGAATGTGTGAAGAAGATCCATTGAACAGGAATGAGTGGAAGAGAAGATGAAACAGCGACCCCTAATAAAATAGGGGAAAGTTGAAGAAGAAATGAAGGAAGTGTCAAGTGCATTTTACTTAGTGTGTGTTTATGTGATAATTTTATTGGATTTGTAGAACCTTTTCAAATGAACTTTTGATATGGAATTTGTAAAAAATAGTATGTGTTCGTGTTCGATTTTACATGATATTATATATCTGTTTCAAGGATCTTTTGGTATGGGATTTGTACAAAATATAGCGAATTGACGGAAGGTCTTGTGCTGGCCACAACAGATTTTTTTGTTCTTTCAAATGGTGATATTCATTTTTACCTTCCGTCACCTATAGTCTGGTTATAAAATTCGATGGTAAGTTTTTAATGAATAAGCACGTTTCAGGGTCCCTAGAATACGATTTACTGGTTTTATGATAATGTCTATGTGTGTATGTATGACAAAAATTTCTCCTATGATAACTCCAATACTACAATTCTAAAAACTATAATTCTTTCGTATTCCTCTTCTTTACATCTATATGAAGAGTTGATTAGATTTTGGTTATAACTGGTCAACCGGAAGTTCCCTTATTTGAATTTCTTAACATTTAAACGCAGTTAAATATCAATTTTTGACATTTTATGTAATTATCAATTTGAAAGAATAAAGAATATATTATTGTCTATACGGTTTGATTATACAAGTTAAGTAAACGTTATTGACGTTTATTAAAAAAATTTATTTATAAGTGATTACAACAAAAAATTATTATTCAAGATACAATTAATTAATTCAAAGTGACACAACAGTCTCTCAACTATAACTGAACTCGACATAAGGTCAAGACAGGAGTTTTATACTACATAAGTTCTTATCCTATGAGAAAGTACAGATAAAAGTAATATGAGGTTTGGAAACGTGGCGAGATCAGCGGTTCCTGTGGGAATGGGTGATCTAACTTACATTTTTCTTCATATTCAATAAATATAGAGTTAAAAATTTTTAACGAGATTAACTTTCATGAATCAGCCAGCTTTGCTATAATCATAGAAACAGGTGATATATTCAAATAATTCTAATTGACAGATGTCAGTGTCAAGTGTAATTTACATAGTGTATGTTCGTGTTATAATATTATTGGATTTATAGAATCTTTTCCATGGAACTTTCGGTATGGAATTTATAAAAAATAGTATATGTTCGTGTTACAATTTTACTGGATATATAGAATCTTTTCCAAGAAATTTTTGGTATATATGTGTATGATATACAGTGTGGAATTAAAGAATGAAATATCCAAAAAAATTCAGAACAGCCATTTTTTTTTAAAAAGCTGAACCACGTCGATTTTAGTTTTTAGAAATACACATTAATATGTGCACTTCATCTTCCGATTTTCATTTGGTTTTCAGTTATGACGTCATCACAAAAAAAAAAAATGTAAATGGCAACATAGATTTTTAGTAGTGGAATTCGATACTAATTTTTATTCCCTTTATGATCAAGCAAATAAGGGTGCATAACAAAAATTTTGAGAAAAATCGAGCTAACATCTAATACGTAATAATGAATAATTAACACACCTTGATAAAAATTTTAAATCTAACCAATTGTTTCATACACGCATTCTGTCAATCTTCAACGCTCTTGCCATCATTATTGCAGTTTACTGTTGAATTCTAATAATTCTACTAAGATTGACAGAATGCTTGAATGAAACAGTTCGCTAAATTTAAAATTTTTATAGTATGATAAAATTCTTCATAGAACGAAAAAATAGTTACAATTTGAATTATTTGTGTGTACACTTTCGGGCACGTCACAGTTCCTCTGAACTCGCTTTCTCACCTGGAAGTCGCAGCCCACGTTTTGGCACGTCTCCTCCTCTGGAGCACATTTCGCACATAGCCAGCCTTGCTCGTTCCGGTATAGGCGAGGCGTGCTCATCTTACATTTGACACACTGCTCCCAAATATGCTCTGCCTGTGGCTCACGAGCCTTCACCTCCACTGAGAGAGAGGCGCCGTTCCAGCCGCCCAGCATGCTCAGCAAATTGTTGGTGCTTATATTCATAGCGGAATGCTCCTGCAGCACCAACAGTTCCTGCGGAAGAACATTCCGCGACAAACAGAACACATTCTCACCGCGTTGGACTGAAACAGTATAGGAGTAATTGGAGGCCAATTGCGGGTCACCAAACAGTCGCACTGCATAGTACAGCTTGGCTGTCCGTAAACAGACCCGAGTGTGGAGTAAAAAAAGAAAATGGAACGCAGATATAACATAATCTTTGATTTCGGAACTGCGGATGTCAGGCGTTATTATGGTGGGGTTAGGAAGAACGCGGTCAGGATGTTTGTCCTGGCAGTGCTGGAGCAGCTGATTTCGGCTGCCCGCCCATTCGCAGTGGTTGGAGCCGAGCACTGGACAAACATATTGCCGGTACTCGCAGGCATCTTCGTGGGTGAATCCCGTGGAGTCAGCAGGGACGAAGGGGACGGTGGCCGGGCAGCCCTCTTCTCTGTAGCGACACGGGAACCGCAGCAGCTCTGCCGTGGCCTCGTACAGGAGGCAACGGGAAGCCGGCTGCGCATCCTCGCGCGCCTGGCAGGGGCCGCACACCGCCGCCCCGTCGTGCTGCTGGTACACGGGGCCCCTCTTCAGCAGCTGTTCGCAATTAATGCAAACAGTGGCGGCAAGAATGTGGGCAGCGGTTTCCATTATGGCTGTAACAGCAAGCAACAATCCGTAAACTCTTATGCCATTTTAGAATTTCAGGGTTATAGGACTAGAGTGTTATACTTACTTAGATCGGAGTAAATGAGATGCAGATGCAACAAGTTTTGGGTTCGTTTTCTGCTCAATGACTGAGTGATGCATTGAATCAATGCCCTTGCTATTTATTCTGTACTCTATCATTTACCTATCTCTTATCAGATATTGACAAATCCACGCCTTATCTGCGTGGAAAAGTTCGAGTGTGGCGTGATGGGTCCAAATTCAAACAATTCCGTCGCCAGATAACAGCAAAGCAGTCAAGGTTATTTTTTAATGTCTGCGGAATTCAAACCCTACATTGTTGTTCTTGCAACATAGATCTACGTCTTCAAACATTTAAAACCCATCTATAAAAAAGCGATAGCTGGAAATATGAAAGTAGTAAGAATTTAGAATAGAGTAGATATGTGGTGAAATATTGTAATAAGTAATGACTTTTATATAAAGTTTGATAGTCCCTATCATAAAGTTTTAATATAAATGAGCCATTTTTTAATAGGGCACCTGCACCTACGTCACAATATGGCGGATGATCAGCTGATCTCGGGCAACCAAGCGTCTTATGCAGAGAATGTGTTTTCTGTAAAAGAAATTCAGTTTTTCCTAAATTTATTCATGCTATTTTAAAATGTAATTAGCCGTAATTAAAGATAAGTGTATGAATTATTTACTAGTAAAACAAAGCAGTCGTATTTATAAATATATTTTTAAAAATATTAAATTGAAATAAGTAGCATGTAGCATCAGGTTGTATTACATTCATTTGAGTTTGTATAAGTTTTTTTATGTGTATTGTTAAATGAAAACATGAATATTGAAATTAAAATAAATTGAATTATTATATTTTTTTAATTTATAAAGAAAATTAAATTTGAGAGATATATATATTTATCTTCGAGTTCATTTTTCTTATTGTCATATTGTGTATCTTTATTGTATATAAATGAATTTATTGAGTTTATACGTCAAAAATTAATCTTTGGAAGCCAAAGTACGTTAAATCGATAAATTTAAGTGGATACATAATGTGGATCCTTATACATTGACATTTTTTTGACGAGGATTATAAATACCTTTTAAAAATCAATATGAAATCAATAATAGATTACCTATCAAATTTTTAAACCTTTGTGAGAAACAGACACAAATATATATACAGGGAATTTATTTTAACATGCAACATATGGTCAATCACTTTCATGGTTACTCACTATTGTCAAAAAATGACAGCAATGTAATATTTGTCCATTTTAAAATGCAACATACAAAATTTGTAATTTTGTATTATGAAAACAAATTTCCAATAAATTAGCCTACATACGATTAACAAAAAAAAAATCAAAATATGAATGCTGCACATCTTAACAAACTTTAGCTTACAAAAATTCATCTTTCATGTAATAAATGTTAAAAAATACCCCCAATCACACTGAGGTAATATTCTAGTCGGTCGTAATAAGAATTGACACCATTTGTGATGTGTTTTGGAGGTATCTTCTGTTGCTGTAATACTATTTATAATGTTGCATTTTAAAATGGACAAATGTCATTTTTTGACAATAATGAGTAACCATGGAAATGATGAACCATAATGTTGCATTTTAAAATAAATTCTCTGTATATATTTTTTTCTGTTACTAAAAAAAACTTCATTAAAAATTTGTAATTCTGTCATTTAAAAAATATTTTTTCATGTTTTTTGTATATATTATTAAAGAAAATTACATATATTTAAACATTCATACAATATGTTCCTATCCGATTATGTTTAAATTATTTTATATACAGGGTGTTTCATAATATATGCGCAGGACTTCAGGATATGATAGCTCGTCCAAAAATATGAAAAAAAGAACTCTTGGTCATAAGCTCTAAAGTTGGCCGTTTTCGAGAAAAATCAACAATAATTTTTTTTTTACTAATTAAACAAAAAAGCTACCTCCTGTCAAAATTAAAAATGAATTACACAAACGCTGAAATGTGCGAAATGCATTACCTTATGCTAACGTTTGAATAAATTTTGTTTAATTAGTAAAAAAAAAATATTTCAAAAAATTGACCATTTTTTTCAACATGAAAGTTGATTTTTCTCGAAAACGGTCAACTTTAGAGCTTATGACCAAGAGTACTTTTTTCATATTTTTGGACGAGCTATCACATCCCTAAGTCCTGCGCATATATTATGAAACATCCTGTATAATAAAAATATACACAAAAAAATAGGATTGGGTTAGTTTTAATTTAATAACCTGGAATCCATTAAATAGTAAGAATGTCCTGACTTATTTTTTACGGAAAACACTCCTCATATACTCACTTTTACACACTCTAATCAGTTTTTCCCAAATAAAACAATAAGTGCCATAAAAACACAATAAAAGCTTACGGCACGATATTTCTCCGTAAGCCACAATACTGAAGGTTTGGTTGACCAAGATCAGCTGGCGGCCGCCATGTTGAAACGTCACGTGCAGGTACCCTATTGTTACAATAGTGGAGGACCCCATTACTATACTTGCTCTGGTTTAGGGATTATAGGATTGTTATTATCCTACTGAGTGAAAAAAATATTTCTTTTAGTTCAAAACCAAATTTTGCGTTGATAAATTTTATTATTTCATCGTATTTATACAAAAGCGTTAGCCATACGAAATGAATCTATATTTTCTTGTGTTTGAGCTTGACCGGCTGGTTATTGCACGCTTGTTCATGTTTTTCTATCCGGTCGGGGAAGAATTTCCGGCCGCAGATCCGACAGGGCACCAACTCGGCCAGATGGTTTTCCCAAATCCGATTGAATGTCCCTATGAAGTCTACGCCTCCAGATGCTGCAACAAACGCACTCTTCCAGTTTCCAGAAAATAAATCGTTCTTTTTCATTAAAAAATTATTTATTTCAATCGTTAGTCAAACAATATTTATAATATATACATTTAAAACAATGTTTAAATAATGTTATTTAGCATTTAGCAGTTTGTTTATAAATATTTAGTAGTGCTGTTTATAAAATACAATGTTTATTGTTACATTTTTTAAGTGCATATGACAATATTTCGTACATATATACACATGTGTTGTGCAATAAAAATATTAAATTTGCCGCTTTCAAAAATAGTGAGCACCTGGTAAACATAACCTACAAATCCACATCAAAATAAAGCATCTTTTAATTGGTCAATATTATGCAGGAATATTACAGACACAAATTCATTTTTATATTAATGAGCCGGCTTTACATTTTTTTAAGTATATTTTAAATTAATGTTTATGTAATATTTTCCATAGTAATAAAAAACAATAATGTCTTATTTTCGTAAATAATTAAAAAAAAAAAAAACAGATTAACGCCGGAAATAGTCATAAAAAAACAACGCCTTACTCATGTGGCGTCAAATAATTATATAGTACTTCATTCACAGCCAATAGGAATTAGGAAAACAGTTTGTCCATTTCAAGTCAAATTATGTTTTAGATCAAGTGGCCTTTTCAAAACATTACACAAATTTCAATAAATAATTGTAAAATGTCTAATGGATATTTCGTCATATTTTCAAATTTGAGACTATACCCAAATCATTCAAGCAGCCAATTGACTCCGAAAGTGATGACGTCAAAATCGACCGGGAATTACAAAACCTGAAAGTAGGCTTCCGGTTTCTTAACTGCATCTTGAAAGAGTTTGTTGTGAACGAACCGTTCTAGCGCCAAATTTAAATAGCTGTCATCAAAGCTGTAATCTATAAAGTGAAATTAAACTTTTTTAGCATTAAAAATTGTTTTTTATAAAGCTAATTTTATAACAATATTTTGCAATATAATCAATTAATAAAATGAATAATGCATATGACAAATATTGGACATGGAAAATAAAAGAAGTAGGTAAGAAAGACTTGAAAAGTAGATTATCATATAAAAAAATATATTTGTCACATACGTATAAACAATATAAAGAATGTTAATGAATACGTGTTACAAATTTATAGGGTATGTAGGGGATGCAAAAATAAAATAAACAAAATTAGTAACTGTAGTGAGAGATCGTAACAGCCAACGAAAATTAAAAAAGATAATGTATTGTTATGTCTAATTTATAATTGAATTACTTTTCCTTTTATAATATTAAGGTCTGCGTCATAAACTATTTTATGGACAATGGACATCACAGACCAAATGAACATAGTTTCAATCCACTGCATTTTCACCACGAACAATAAGTCTCTTTTCATCCACAAAAAAACTTATCATTTAAGAAAAACGAATCACTTGTTCTTGTTTTTGTGCCACTGTAATTTGCAAAAGTTCAAAATCGTACCAGATGAGATAACAAGCGCGACTAAAACACTACGAACCGAATTGAAAGTAAGAACGGACAAAATAAATAAGTGATCAGGTGCAGAATACCAATCCTTTAAACAATAGCTAGGTCTATAACTATAGAATAGAGGAAAATCTTTTCGACCTCGCTGAAGAATGACAAGAGCCACAATAACATTATTTCTTAAAATATATTAAAATTTACTTCAATATAAGGTTTCTTAAAACAAATTACGCATATATTTTAATTTATTTTTTTTACTTTAAATACATAAAACAGGAATATGTAACAAAATAACACCATTACATTTTCTAGTTTTCAAATAAGACAAATGACAGCTATTTAAATTTGGCGCAGTTCGGTTCGTTCACAATAAACTCTTTCAAGATGCAGTCAAGAAACCGGAAGCCTACTTTCAGGTTTTGTAATTCCCGGTCGATTTTGACGTCACGCTTTCGGAGTCAATACACGTCATCACTTAGTGTAAAAACCTTAATGCATTAAAATCACTAATAGTGAAAAATAAAATAAAGTTTTAATCATTTTTAACCGTCAAAAAGTGTATAGCTTTATATAATTATTATTAAGATGAATAGTAGAGTTCATTATTTATCGTACATGACATGAATAATATATAAATAATGTACATCAACTTCATATTATTCATTTAATTGTTGCTATAGTTGGCAACATTGATAATTTGTATGTTCATACTGTCAAAGTTATTTGAAAAATATTTGTATCGTGTTTGAAACATTTTTGTGCGTTGTAAAGGCCTATTTATAATAAAGTAATGTTAAACTGACCGTTAACGCAAACCCAAAATCTGTGAATCTGCCAAAGGTAGCACTTCTAATCAATCAGAAGAATTCGCTTTATCTCTTTGAAATTCGGCTCACTTTTATTTATTGCCTTTATATGGCATACATAAGTATAAATAAGGTTAGTATTATAAAATAATTTAAATAGAAATGGATAGTGACGAAAATATAGTATTTTTTTTGTAGATGTATAACTCTTTTCATAAAGATTATAAAACCCTTGCAAACGTACCAGTACATGACGTCACACATCTAGTTACCTTTATTCAATTTTTATTAATGACGTGTATTGGCTGCTTGAATGATTTGGGTATACGAGTATTTTTTTAAACTTAATACTTAGAAGGCATATAAAAATTATTGCAACAGCTCTATTGAGCAAGTTAAAATGTTTTATAGTGTGAAATAAAAAGTTGTTTTCTTAATAAGTGCGGGAAAATTGTACAATCGTCCACAAAAATAAGAAAGTTCCGTTAAAAATAAGACTTCTGTAACTTAATATAGATAGGATATCAAATCACAGTAATAAGCCAATTTAAATTTTGTTTATTATTTAATTTAGAGTAAATCACAATTTTAATTAATTAAATCTAAGTATGTAGTGTACCTCTTTAACTTTGATTTGAGAGATATTGAAATTTATATTTGTAAACTTTACTTATTTGTGTAAATAAAAAATTTTCAAAAATATATCGTGTCTGTAACGTTTCCCACGGACGGATTTCTTTGAGTTCAGGCTACTTCATGCAACTTTTCGTAACATTTACTTTGTTTTGTATATTGTATATAATTTTGGTAGGTATCTATAAAGCGAATGTTTGAAAATATTAGACATTAGGAACTAGTATGATATTTAAAAATTTAATACGTAGATATGCATAAAATAGTATCACAATCAAACTTTCAAAATAAAAATAAACAATTTGTATATTTAAAATAATAATAAATATAACTTACAATTTTAGTGAAAAAAATATTATAGATAAAGATTAAAATAAAATTTAAATGACTTTTAAAGATTGTTTCATTCAATTTTCTGTGTTTGTAAGAAAAACAGTTTTATTAAAATTATAACATTGTTCAAATAAAGAAAAATAAACAATTTACCACAAGCTTTATCTTATCACCTTTCGATAAGTTTATTTTTCTGTGTTTGAACAATGTTATACTTTTAATAAAACATATACAACACTTTTTTCGTCAATAATATGCGTATTTTTTAACGTGAAACGTTGTCATATCCGTGGTTACGACTCGACATTTGATTGACAGCAATGTATTTGCCTGTCCCATTTAAAATGAAACATAGGGAACGAATTTGACAGAAGTATTATATTTAAATATTGTAAGATATTTAGTCGAGTCAAAAAACCACTCGGGCATAAGGCGAACACAATATCTTTTCTACAACTAAATTTAATTTTTAGAAAACGGGTATAATTATTTAAACAAAATTAATCTCTAATGACATCTTGTCAATATGACAGATAACCGTTGAATTTTCCTATAAGTTACGACTTGACAAAAGTATTATATTTAAATATTGTAAGAAATTTAGCCAAGCCTGAAAATCACTCGGGTCAAGGTGCACACAATATTTTTTCTATAACTAAATTTAATTTAGAAAGCAGGTATAATTATTTAAACAAAATTAACCTCTATTGACGTCTTGTCAAATTTCAAATTCGTTCCCTATGTTTCATTTTAAATGGGACAGGCAAATACATTGCTGTCAATCAAATGTCAAGTCGTAAGCATGGATATGACAAATCCAGTATTTCATCACAGAATAAACATCTATACAGAAGCGCCAGTCAGAGAGAGAAACGAAAATTAGAGAGAGAAAGAGTATGCCAACAAATTTAAAGGGCTAATCGGATAAAATCGGATTGTTTCGGCATATCTTCGTATCTTACGATTCTTTGTTCTTTTCATTATCTCGACGAGAACATTTTCTTTTGGGGTCAATAATAAAAATATATTGAGAAACACAAATTGATTTCTATTAAAAACAAATATGTTATTTTTTCAACAAACGATAGGAAAAATCGTTATCATAAGGAAAATCATTATATTTCACTTATTCTGGAAGAGATGTTGTCTCAACTTGTCACGCCCATGTATTTTAGGGTTATGGCTAATTCAAGCGAACCAAACACGTCTTCTCACTTTTGACATGTGTCATTTTGTAAACTGTTTGTGAATTTTAGAAGTGGTCTTAGTTTCTAATGAAATGGATAAAATGAAGAAAGTAGAATCGGGAGGACTTGTTTGTAAGTTTTTTCCGTTTCCGAAAGATCCAGAAATGTAAGCTATGTAAAATGACTACCATATCATGTAAAATGTATATTCATTTAATAAATACAGGTGTAAAATGTGGCCCAAGGCCTGTGGAAGAGAAGATTTGATGGAGAATGATATATAATTTATATAGAAAATTCTGCATTTAAATGAATTTGTAAAACTGAGGTATTTGTTTAATAAATATATAATTACGTAATTATTTTATCTGATTTCTTTTTAATTCGTTAATAAAATCAAAATTTTAATAACTTTATGTTCTAATTTTTCTTTCCCCATTTAAAACTATTTAAATTTCGCGCGTAAATATGCCAACAAATTTAAAGTTCAAGGTCACAAACGTAAAATCGCAGCAACAATTGTGCCGACAAGGAGTGCCGCTTTTGTATAAATGTATTCTGTGGTTTGACGTTAAAAAGTACTCATGGTACAGAGTGGAACTGTTTTTCTTACCATCATAAACACAGGTAATTTAATGAAACAATTTTTAAATGTTGTAAAAGTGTTTAATTTAATAAATAATAAATAATAAATTAAGATTTTATGCTGTCAAATTTAGTAGTGTCGTTTACATAGTTTTTATGAGGTATACAAGATATTATGTACCCTCATAAAAACTAAGTAAAAGACACTACTATGGGGTAGTTTTGCCTTTTTTGATTTTTTTATTATAAGTATTTTTAAATTCAAATTTTCCATATTTTTTTATTTTGCACAATTTTTATTTTTAAATGAGAAAAAAAAATACTGAAAATACCGGACATATCTATTCCCGCCATTGTGACGTCAGCCTTGCCACGTCCGTTGCAACTTAGTTCCGACGTGCTGCTCGAAGTATGACAAAGATATTTTGCGACGTATGTCTTGCGGGGTACGGGGAAAAGGGAACTTGTTTGTTTGGTTAGATTTGCTAAGTTAGGTTAGCACGTATTTTTATTTTTAGTTATTTATGTTTGGCTCTAGCAAGTTTGTTATCTATTACGACGTTTTATATTACAATTAATAAATATTTCTAATTATTTTGTCAGGTACGCATATAGAAACTTTGTAAAACGAAACAAGGTTATGTTCCCGGCCTCAGTATCACCACCAGCTGTCACTTTGACATTTCACATCCCATCGCTGTAAAACAACGACACTAGCGATATTTGCGGCTTTCAGTTAGCAACCGTGACGTCACAAAGAAGAGGTCGATTTAAAACATGTTATTTTTTAAATAACTTTTTTAAAATATTTTCATAATAAATGGCGAATTTTATTGCAGTATATATCATATTATAAGTCGTATATTGTAAACAAATAAGAATTTTATTAAATTTCAACATATGGTAACTACCCCATTCATAGATACAATTCGTAGATGGCCTTGATCGGACTTCTTTCAAAAATTTTACTGTAGGTAGGTAATTGGAATGATGTGTTTATTGTTTGTGAATGATAAGTTGCAGGAAGTAGCCTTGCGGTTGTAGAGAGAGTGTGTAGTTGTGCTATTGTCCCTTGCAGCTGCGCTCGTGCACCACGACGCGGTCCGGGTTGAAGGTACGGCCGCAGGCGCGGCACGGCACCAGCTGGCTCAAGTGGCTCTGCCACAAAGCATCGTTCGTCGCCTCGTAATCCACCCCACCGCCAGCTACAACACATACAATGTACATAATAACTCTCCGTACAATCCACATTTCCAACATTTTTAATTATTGCTTTATATTTTAATGTTAATAAAAAAATGCATATATTGCACTGAAGTTCTATTTTTTATTACGAATGTGGATTTATTTGCGTGAATGATAAAAAGGAACTTCATTGCATATTAAATTTTATTTGAAATCGAAAAATTGTGAAAATGTAAGTTAAAATATACAAGACGTTCAACATTCATCTCATGGTTTTCCTTAAATTTAGCGCGACAAGAAATCTTTGTCATAGATGGCAGCACAAGTCGCATAATTTTTTAAAAAAATATTTTGAAAATAAGTTCATGCGTTAGTAAGTAAGTAAAACAACATGATATTCATTAATAATAACTAGCTTTACAATTTTATTTATTAATTTTACACTCAAATTTATTTGGTAACACAGGCAACGTACACAAGCCGTATTCTTGGCAACCATGTTTGGGCCCCACAAGCACTTGTCAAAGTCACGTGGCCTCCCGCATCTCATTGAAATTATTGTAGAGAACACTCAAAATTATATATTTTCTCTGAAAATTATTCATAGTAATTGTTTAATTCGTTCTTCTTGTAAACATTTTTGTCATTTTTACGTACAAATTTACTATTGTATAACGTACACATGCCCAAATTATCTTATATGTACAGCAATTATCATAAGTTTGGCAACACTGCTATTGAATTACATGAAATCGTCGTATAATGCCGATTTTTTTAGTGTCGATTTCTAAACTCTTACAGCCCGATTTACAAAAAAGTTTAAGTTAATCCTCATTTTTGGATTAGTGAATTCTATTCTACTCCGGTATTGAAAATTTAATTTTCATGATATTATCAATAAAGGTAGATACTAGAAATAGATTAGACTATATTTTAAGATATAAACTGTCAAAATTAGAGGATTAGCTTAAACTTTTTTGTGAATCGGGCTGTTAATGACGATTTTTAGTTACGATTTCAAATAAAATATATTTACAAGTTTAAAACTTTCTTAATTTTAAATTGTATTGGTAAATGAATTCGATTCAAAATTCGATACCTAATTAACAAGGCGTAGAGGTTGCATCGAAAGACGTACCATAGCGATTTCAATCTCTATTTTTAAAATGTAAAATACTGTCTCTCATAATTATTTTTGGAAAAAACAGTTAAATAGGCACTAAAAGCATAAATTTAAAAAATAAATTCTTTACAAAAACTATCTGTTTTGCTGAAAAATATTTGAAAATTCAGTAAAAATAACAAAAACCTAACCTAACACACAAAAATTACGCTTGGAAAACTAGGCGCGCTGACTCTTTTTGGCCATTTTTGGGAACCGACGCCGTTTGCGAACGCACTTGATTTAAATTGTATTTATTTTGGATTCATATTATTATTTTGTATCTTTCTCTTTTGGGATAAAATCGAAAAAAATAATTATTCCGTCTAGTTGATCTATGTACGTGACTTTACGGAAATTACGAAA
This sequence comes from Ophonus ardosiacus, assembly GCA_943142095.1. Lineage (NCBI taxonomy): Eukaryota > Metazoa > Arthropoda > Insecta > Coleoptera > Carabidae > Ophonus > Ophonus ardosiacus. Next base: position 30,060,419 of record OW964838.1, read on the forward strand.
ATGTCACTCTGAATGTTGATGTTGGACGTTACACAATAAAAAAATAAAATATTTTCAATCGAAGAACGCGGGAACTGCGGCTGTTAATAGAATATACATAGGCGCCGGCAGCATATGATGTAAAAGGGGCTAAGCGAGTCTGCGTGGTTGATTTTGGCTGCAACATATGGAAGAAGTTTTATTATTAAAATAACATAGAAATTTTATGTTTAAAACTATAAAGAACGCACAGTTAGTGTAACCAGGATTATATTTTTAGTTTCAAATAAAGTATTTTTAATTTTAAAAATACACAAAAAAGTTAAAAAGAAAAGTTGTTCAAAATTTAAATAAAAATTTTAAAAAATTACGTCGCTTGTTAAACTATTTTATTTATATTTGCCGTCAAATAAATATGAACTGATGCTCAATTTTTTCCTTCTCCCCACCGTTGCCCTGCGGTGTTGCCGCTTCTTCATAACTTATCATTTTAAAAATCTGTTGTGGCCAGCACAAGACCTCTCGCCATTTCCATATTAGGCTATAATACTTATATTATAAGTATTGTATTGCACTTTGCTATCGAACCGTCGTTTTATAACAAAATATTACAAACTTTACCGAAATATTATTTGTTATTGTATTTAACATGTCTTCTGCACACATATAATTCTAATTATATCTAATTTTCATTGTATGAGGAAGTTTCTAAATGTCACATATTCTTCCAATTCATTAACCAGATTGGCGGTATTTCTGATGGATATATGCATATTACCTATAATTTCAAATATTTAATTAATAAAACAATAAGAAAGATTAAATGTACTCCCAGAAAAAGCTACCAAAATGTCACTAAAACTGTTAATTTTTGACACTGAAATCTGTCATTTACAAATTATGTTATAAACACTTGAATTTGTCAACTGGTTTCCTTAGTGTAGTTTCGCCTACTCGACTTGTTATATCCCGATATTCTATATATTATAGCGTCTTTATCTCTAAATTTATAGAAGATATAATAAAAAATTTAAATGTATCAGGTGTAGAATTTTGTTCTTCAAAATTAGTAATATCAAAAATTAATATTTGGAAGAATTTCTTTTAAAAACTACTACTTCCGGTTGTTCAATTGTTAACAAAACCTTTTCAGCTCTTCCCAGGAATGTCAGATTGAGGAATTCATAGTTAAACAGGTCTTATGTCTTATAGTTTTTGAGGAATCGTCCGTCCAACATCCAGCCATACACACACACACACACACACACACATACACACACACACACACATACATCATTATAAAAATGTTAAAATCGGATTCTAGTGACCTCGGAACGTGCTTATTCATTAAAATCTGGATATGTGATTTTTAGCATGATTCCAATACCTCTCTTAGCGAGAGGTAATAAGACAAATGGAATTAGCAACAGTGTAGAAATATCCAGTCCATATTTATTTGACAGCAAGTATAGTAAAGTTATAAACAAAATCTCAGCTTAAATATATATTTTTAAATCGATTATTAATTTTCATTTTTTGGTATTATGATACACCCATATGAGCTGCCACTGGTAAATTTTCAAGCCTGCGCACTGCACTACCTAACCTAAAATTGATTAAAACACGTGTTTTGTGACAGTCTATAGAAAAACATGATAGATTCTGAACCTGTGTCGGCTTTCGCCTTTTACAGGCAAAATAATGTGCAAAGTGAAACTATTTCAAATAATAAAAGAAAACGGTATAATAATAAACGTGATAACAACAAAAAGAAGAAAATTGAGACACCACAGAAAAGTGTTAAAGAAAATGTAAAAAGGCCGAACAAGAATAAAAAGAGGATTAGACAAATAAGTAATAATATTAAGAAAGATGTGATACAAAACGGAATTAATGAAATAGCGGAAAAGAAAAGTGAAATATCTAATAATACAGTAGAAAATAATATTGAACAACCAATAAAGAAAAGTGAATCACAAAATGAAGAATCTAAAACAAATAAACAAAACAATACGGAGTCTCCCAAAAGTAAAATACAACCGATACCTGTAAAAAGGAATAAAAAACCAAAAAAGGCAAAACTTAAAAAACACGATTTGAAACAAATACAAATTCGTCAAAAACGAAAACCAAAAGTGCAAAAATCTTCTTCTGGTAGCTTCCAAATAGAAAATTCAGATAGTGTTAAAGGTGGAGAACAATTATTTAGTTGGATAATTCATCCTTTACCAGTTGCACAGTTTTTCAAGTAAGTAGTCAAAAATGTGGTCATCAGGACCGTACTTAAATTTTCGGCGCCTGAGGTTGTTAATAAATTTCTAAGTCTGCTTCTATTTTAAGATTACTTGCAAATTTAAATATTTATATTTTTTTATATAAATCACTTGTTGAATTTGCACGTATTTTTTGTTTCATTTCTCTTTTTGTGATATTTCACGAATAAAAACAGTTATAATATATAAATTTTTCATCAAGGAATTACAAAAAAAATAATGCAATTAATTAATTTATAATTAAAAGTTATGTATTTATGATTTTATATGAATAAATTAAGTAGATTATCTATAATAGTTTTGGTAATGAAAATATAACCTGGAAAGTATAATGCTGACGTGACCTTCATTTTAACATTTCAATTCCCCCGCCAAATAAATCTAGTGACTTTTTTCGGTAACTTCTAGCGGTGTAAATGTGACTTCGTCTAGTGTTGTCTATAGTTTAAAAACACGGCATAGTAATATATGTTTCACATCTGCTCAGCGTCCCGTGACGGCTAAATTTTTTTTTGTACATTAAGTAAAATAATTGTTTTGTTTTAGAGACAATTGGGAAAAAAAGCCGATTATAATTCAAAGGAAAACACCGAAATACTATTCTCATATCCTTTCATCATCGGAAATTGATTCGGTTTTACGCAAAAAATGTCTTTATTTTACTAAAAATATAGACATAACTTCTTATAACGCCGAAAGCGGAGTTCGACAAACCCATAATCCAAGTGGGAGGGCTACTGCACCTTTAGTCTGGGACTTTTACTCCAATGGGTGCAGTGTTAGGATTTTAAATCCTCAAACATTCTTTCCTAAGGTAGCGACCATAGACAAAGAAAGATATATACTAGACCGAGCTTCCATCATGGCGGCAATATCCAGCTTTGTGCCGAATTGAATAATATCGAGACGCTAATTCTAGTGTAAATTCTACAACATAATGCAAAAAAGTAACTATGCAGTAACTTAAAATACGTATTTTACATCATTTCTTCATTTCAAAATAATAAAGCTCAGTCGCCCAATAAAAAGTACGAACAATAATTAAGTTACATTATTTTTACAATAATTATATTAAATATTTTGTTCAGTTGTAGTGAATTTTATTTATTAATGTTGGTAGCCTAGCAATCTGTCATTTCTCTTAGTGAGAGTCTTTCAAGTTTATTTCTTTGGTTAATATTTGTTTACAAAGCTTTTTTTGCTATTTGTTTCATGTACAAATATATTTTATTATTGAATTTGATTGTTTTCAGCCTTTACGATATACATATGTTTATATTTTGTTAGTTATTTTTCCTATTTTTAAATTTCCCGCCTTTCTATTAGCGTCTCGTTATGGCGCCCATCGATTCTATTTGGCACAAAATCCTAACATTGTAAACTCGGTCTAGTATATATCTTTCCTTGTCTATGGTAGCGACAATAAAATAATAGTATATAGACCACATTAGTGAGGTTAAGATTTTCGTTTGGCGCGAAACCTTAAATCAAATCAGAATGTATGTAGTTCTTATGGAAGTGCATTTTCAGTTCATATTATTAAAGCTATTCTGTGTTTAAAAAATACAAATTTGAGTTTCTTACTAGCTGTTAACAATACTCTTTGCTTTCTGTACACTAAAAGTATAAACAAAATAATAAGTTAAGCATAATTTCATTTTAAAGAAAGTAGGATTGCAAATAGTAACATATGTCGTAACTTGGTGCAGTCAGGTCAACTGAATTTATAGGTTAGTTTTGGATTTGGCGCTGTTTGTCTTTAAAGTTATAATATAAGGTGGTTATAAGATTTTCGTTTTTGTTATTTGCGATGTTTGAAAGGGTTGTCCGCAATATATAATTCCTTTGTTGACGATCTAAATTGTCAGGATTAAATAGAATCGAAAACAGCTACGACCAACGTTTTAATGAAGTTGCCCTTGTTGCTTTAATTACAGATTATTCAATAAGTTTAGGTGTTTTAAATATTTATACGATATAAGTAGATAGACAATACATTAGAGATTTGTATTTATAAAGTTTAATAGATAAGATTTGTATTTTAAAGTTGTTTTGTATATTTTGAAAATAGCATATTTTTGTTCCCGTTTGAATAACAAAATCGGCAAAGGCGAGTTAGGGTTTTAGTTTGAATTTGCCGCCACAAATTGACCGTTACACTAACGTGGTCTATTGAAAGCACGCCTGTGCGTCTCCATATACCTAGCGTGTAACAGATGTGGCCGAAAAATCTACTCTCTGAATTCGTGAAGTGGTGGGGATAGGAGGCCTACGTTACTGTCAGTTTACATCTGTTCTCTGTGAGAAAGTATTTAATTTCAGAGTGTTTTTAATAATTGTTTTATTAAAAATGGGTAAAAAGTGTTTTGTGCCGAACTGCAAAAGTGGTTATGCATCAAACAATGAGAAAATGACAATATTTAGTGCACCAAAGAACGACATATTATTAAATTTGTGGCGGAAAGTAATTCCAAGAAAAGACAGAGTGCTCACTTCGAAAGACTTTGTTTGTTAAAAACATTTTAAAGAGGAGGAGTGGTCATGCGGTGCAACAAATGTAATCGTTTTATATACTGTTAAGAAGAAAATCTTATAATTTTTGTTTTAATATATTTTTCTAGGTACCACTGTAGAGTATGCGGCTTTAAAAAAATGCATATCTGACGGTATATCCAAATTGCCCCAACTATTTAAATATTAAAAATAATAAAAGAAGGAAAATTGTCAAATGTGACATTCCAAATAAAAAACATTCCTACGATGAGGAAGATAAAAGTTTAAATGTGTGCGAATTTAACTAATCGTGTTATTTACAATTTATGTTTATATATAGAAAATATATTATTAAAATACATAGAAAATCCCTATGTTTATGAGGAAACTGTCCCTTTTGTCATTGAAAATTATAAATTTGCATTTAATTGCAATATTCATTGTAAAGAAGTTTTATCTTATGTAATACATGAATTCACATCGATGAGACAGTATTACCACCAAATTAAAATTAATCAAGTGCCAACCAGCAGAGAGAAAAGAATATTGGCAAAATTTTGTAAAAACTAATTACATGTAAAATAAAAGTTTTTTTTCTAGTTTTTTTTTTATGTTATTATTTGCCCAGTAGGAGTAGAAAAATATATTATATTTAAGTATATTTTGTGTATTTTTAATTTTTATACCTCTCAAAATCCAAATATTTTAATTAAAACTATACGAGATTTTTATATCGGTTTAACAGATTTTCGAAATTAACTTTTATAAAATTTATTATGTTGTACAATAAACATGTACTTTTGTAATTTCGTAATGTACTATAACAATATTTTTTTTATGTAAATTACAAGAAATATGTGATATATAATGCTCTACGCATATAAGTACTGTGTAATAGTCGGCCTCCTAACCCCACCGCTGCCTCTCACGCTAGAAGTAAAATTTCGTGCCATTCTGTACGCTGAGTGTCATCTCCTTCTATATTATGCTTCGTGATTGAAAGGCAAGTGTTACAGTCAGACATTGTAATACGTGTTTTTCATATTATGTTTCCTATTTCGCATTCATTTACTTTTTCTATTTCGGTGTTCCTTTATAAGTTTTATAAAAGCACTGAAATCACGTTGTTAAGATCTATAAGTCGACTGTTTGATACTATGTATTAATCAGACAAAATTCACAACAAACAATACACAAATTATCACGAAATGAAATTTCAATTGTTAGCGGGAAAAACTATTAACATAACTGACAAGTCTATTTTTTTTTTTAAATTTCAAAATTACTTTTAAAAAAATCTGTTGTGGCCAGCACAAGACCTCTCGCCATTTCCATATTAGGCTATATATGTATTGTATTGCACTTCGCATTCGAACCGTCGTTTTATAACAAAATATTACAGAACTTTACCCAAATATTGTATTTTATTGTATTTAACATGTCTTCTGCACACATATAATTCTAATTATATCTATTTTATATCATTTTCATATCAGAGATTTTTCCACTTCATTAACCAGATTGGCGGTATTTCTGATGGATATATGCATTTTATCACAATTTTACCTATAATTTCAAATATTTAATTAATAAAACAATAAGAAAAATTAAATATACTTCCCAGAAAAAGCTATCAGAATGTCACGAAAAATGTTGATATTTGACAATGACATGTGTCATGTTATAAACATTGAAATTTGTCAACTGGTTTCCTTAGTGCCTTGGCCTCTGCGATTAGTGTACTCTATAAATTATAGTGCCTTTATCTCTAAATCTATACAAGATATAATAAAAATTTTAAGTGTATTAGATGGAGAATTTTATGTTCTTCAATATTTAATAAAAAAAACTCCCAAAAAATTATATTTAAAATTTTTTTTTTAAGAAAGTACTACTTCCGGTTGTTCAATTGTTACCAAAACCTTTTCAGCTCTTCCCAGGAATGTCAGATTGAAGAAACTGCAGTTAAATATTTTTTAAGTCTTATAGTTTTTGAGGAATCGTCCCTCCAACATCCATACATACACACACACACACACACACACACACATACACACATCCACACACACACACAGACATCATCGTAAAAATGTTATAATCGGGTTCTAGGGACCTTAAATCGTGCTTATTCACAAAAATCTGGATATGCGAATTTTAGCATGATTCCAATACCTCTCTTAGCGAGAGGTAAAAATGGAAAAACCTACGTTTATGAATTTTTAATATTGTAATTTGACTTCCATGTCAAAATGACATCAAATAATGTCACACAAGCAGTGGCGTTTCATTATGAAATCTATAAAACTGTTTTTATTTACTTAATTTTTATTTTACTAATTAAATATTTTTTTAAAATATTCAAAAGTGAGGTTAAAATCACTCCTGTGGAGGACAGATGACGTCATTCTGGAATGGTCTATTTGGATTTTGCAGGTTACAAAACGTGCAAAATTAAATTTGGTTAATAATTTAGATATAAAATTTTATTGTTTATTTGGAACATTTTTGTCTAAAATGAATAAGTAACCAAATACAGAAAAATAAAATTCCCTGCGTATAACGCTCGGTATGACGGATTTCAAGTAATCATCCGGTACTATACGTCACAGAATTATAGCTTAACGAATAACAATAAAGATTTTCTCAAATTACAAATCCCAAATTGCTTTCAGTTTAGATGAAGTTTCATAAAAGGAAATAGAAGTGGCCCCATTTATCGTTAACTTGTTGGGTGCCAAGTCGGGACTATATGGTGGATGATCCATCAATTCATCGTTATGCTCTTTAAATTCGCTACAGATTTTGTGAAGAATGATGTGTTTTAGGTACATGCGTTAAATGCAGCTCTACAAGAATACTTTGGTTGTTTTGTTGGGGCCAACGTATATCTAACTCCTGCAGATTCTCAGGGATTTGCTCCACATTATGACGATATTGAGGCTTTTGTTATTCAGTTGGAGGGCGAAAAAATGTGGAGGCTCTATGCCCCAAGGTGAGACATTAACTTTATTGGAATCATCTCAAATAAAAAGTATTGGGTGGAATTCAGTGGGTTGTATTAAGGTCTGTATTAAATCTTGTATTAAGTATATGGCAACATTGTAATATTTTCCACATGTATCCATGAGATTCAATTGTGATTTAGAAATTTTACCACAGGGAAAAGTAATACAGATATCCTTTAGTCAAATGAGGAAGTATTATTGTAAATGGAAGGTGTAAAAAGAAACTCATTATTGCAAAATTAGGTTAGAAATATGTCAAATTTTATGTGTCAAATATTTCATACCTGAATGTTAGTGAATTTTAAAATATCTTAACCCCCGTTTTGATAAGTTTTGACATTTGTCCTTTTTTTCTTACTTCTGTTAATAATATTTTTTTCTTTATTTGATCCTTTGGATTCTCACTTTTTTTTTTGACAGGTATTACAAAGTTGCCAAAATATTTTTGACAAAGGACTGTTTTAGCTTAAAACACGCTAATACAACCCACAGAATCTCACCCATTGATTTTTACACATAACTGCATTAAAATTGTTTGTTTACATCTTAGTTAACAGGGAGAAAAATTGAACATTACGCCCGTCGGGCTTTTTGTCAGTTTTGAAGAAGGTTATGTAAAAGTTTTCGTGTGTTTCATGCAATCCCAGTTTATTAGCAAATTTATGAATGAAAAGTCGCATCTTTCAAATTATTTTATGTTACTATATTTATTAAATTAAATGGATTTCATGATTTTATAAAAGAAAATCGACATTTTTTTTTTTAAATGACCCCGTTGCTCATAAAATAATTATTTTACAAAGCATAACATATTTTTCGGACACAAAAAAAATATGGACAATATATTTTTTACGTTTTCAAACTTTTAATTATTGTTGTAAAAATACTCTCTTAATTATTGTTAGATATTTAAAGTTTATGTAAAATAAAGGGTCTCAATAAGCTTGCTCACTATTGATAACTTTTTTATTTGAAGAGATACGAGGTTGGTTAAATGAGCAAAATTGTGCCATTTTATATTAGAAAATTGGTCATGTAGACAAAATAAAAATTGTGTCAGCGGTTCCCAAAATACCAAAAAACCATATATTTTTTATTCTTTTATCGGAAAGAGTTTTTTTTTCTCTTTTCAATAAGGTAATGTTGTTTATGTACAATTTTTTCAAATTAACGAGTTATTTACGTTTAAAGATTTTTTTATTAGTTTATTTAGTCAAGTAAACCATGGAAACAATTGTCTTTTATAAAATTATTATATCATTAACTTATTTTACAGTAATAACAGAACAATAAAAGAAAATATTCAAATTGAAAGCCATTATTTCTTTGGCACATTTCAGCTCTTTTGGAAACAGAGCCGACCGTTCTATGTAACTAGTGTCTAGATATAACTTTCCATGTACAGGATGTAAATTTTAAAACGGGTCATAGGGCTATAACATAGAAAAAAAGTTTTTTAGACGCCAAAAGTTTCCATATTAATTTATTGAAAAAAGAATTAGTGCATATTATAAAGAAAAAAATTACGATTTTTTTAACATCAAACACATTACATTTTTGTTTCATATAAAGACAGAAAATAAATTTAAAAATTTGTACAATTAAAAAAAAAATAACAATAGCCATGAAACTGACAGTAACAAAACATTGTCATCTTTTACATGATAGGGGACAATTAAAGATTAAAGTTGTTAATTTATGAACTAATATAAAATAACATAAAATAAAGAAAACACTAGGATATTTATTTAAGAAACTATTATATTTATTGTAATAGGTATTTTCAAATTAAAGATGATCTACATGTAATTAGAAATAAGTTATAAGAAACGAGAAAAACTGCAAACTACAAGGGAAAAATAATTTGTAATTTTTCTTCATGGGACAAATTATCCATGATTTAAAATAAAATAAATAAATATATCATCACGGCATATTACCCATTTCTGAGTGTGCCACAATCTGCTTTATCGCAGATATCGGTAATGATGATGACATATTTGTACCGTGCGGGCGCTTACCAGGCGTCACCTCACGGGCACTCATTGCTGGCGTGGAGAGTGCACCACAGGGGTCACATTTGTGCCATTTAAAATTCGAAATATTTGGCGTCGGTCGGGATCGAACCCGGTTCCCCCAGGTTCGCGATCAGACACTCAGGCACGCGGCCACGGGACCCCATAAAAAAAAAACGAAAATAATAATAATTTAACAAATAATGTCCAAAAAAAGTTTATCAATGACAGCCTTAAGTCAAAAATAGCTTTGTTTTGTTTCTAAAAGATGACAATGTTTTGTTACTGTTAGTTTCAAGGCTAATAATATTTTTCTCTAATTGTGGAAATTTTTAAATTTATTTTCTGGCATTATATGAATCAAAAATGTAATGTGTTTGGTATCAAAAAATTCGAAATTTTTTTCTTTATAATATGCACTAATTCTTTTTTCAATAAATTAATATAGAAACTTTTGGCGTCTAAAAAACTCTTTTTCTATGTTATAGCCCTATGACCCGTTTTAAAATTTACACCCTGTATAGGAAGATCATATTTAACTTTTCTTCATTTGTAAATTTATTAAACTTTATTAAACACAGAGAACTTTACGGGAAAAATTATTAAACGTCAAATAAAAAAATAATCAATTGTTTCCATGGCTTACTTGGCTACATAAACTAATAAAACAGTTTATAAAAATTTATAGCCCGATTCACAAAAAAGTTTAAGCTAATCCTCATTTTTAGATTAGCGAATTCTACTCTAATTTTAACAGTTTATATCTTAAAATATAGTCTAATCTATTCCTAGTATCTACCTTTATTGATAATATCATGAAAATTAAAGTTTAAATACCGGAATAAAATAGAATTCACTAATCCAAAAATGAGGATTAGCTTAAACTTTTTTGTGAATCGGGTTGTTAATTTTTAACCGTAAATAACTCGATTATTTGAAAAAATTGTATATAAACAACATTACCTTATTGGAAAGGTAAAAAAATACTCTTTCCAATAAGATAATAAAAAATATATGGTTCCATTTAAAAAATATATATTTTTTCCCAAATTTTGGGAACCACGGGCACAATTTTTTTTTTTTTTGTCGCAGTGACCAATTTTCTATTATAATATGGCACAATTTTGCTCATTCAACCAACGTCGTATGTCTTCAATAGGGTCCTATACCATTTTTCTTTTATTTTTTTTTCTGTAAGAACAGGATAATACAAGAATTTTAGTGCAAACGCGACTTAAAAATTTTACGTAATAAGCGAGATATGAATTTTTAAAGTTTAAGAATTTGTGTGTGACGTAGCAGATACTAACAGGTGATTGACAAACAATGGGGCAAACTGTTAGTTATAGAGGGAATAATTTTTTTCATGTTTGCATAGCTGAAATGTTTTTATATAAAAACTTATACGTTATATTCATGAAAAAATTATTATTAAGTATAAATAACGTAAATAATAAGCATTTTTTTCCTAATAAATTATAGAACATTGAAACAGTTTGACAATATTATTACACAAAATATGACGACGGATGGCGCTAGTGTTAGCTGTTTTGAAGTTTCAATATTAATTTAATTAATATTATTATTAATTTAATTAACATTACAAATTGATAAATTGATAAATATATTATTATTGTTAATATTACTAGATGTTATAATTAAACAAATTCATCAAATACAAAATTGTTAAATGTTTTATTAGGTTATAGAACAACATGACATTTCATATTCTTTTAAAGGTGACTCAAAGGTGATCGCTTCAGACGCGCGAATCTATTTTTTAAAATCAGGCGACCAATCAAATTCTTAGTACCTAACGCGTCATACCCAATTAGTAATCAGCTTCAATCGCTTATAGTTTGTGACCTAGTTAATATTTAAAGAAATTTTTTTCACTAATACTCATTAATTTATGTATATTTTCGTCTTCTTATTTAAGATAGTTAAAATATGACTATGGTATAGGACCCTATTAAAAAAGTTACCAATAATGAGCAAGCTTATTGAGACATCCTGTATACTCTTTTAATCTTCAACTAATTTTGGCTCATATTGTAGGACAGAATCCGAGGTTCTCCCGCGATTTTCAAGTGGGAATTTCACAGATTCAGACTTGGGTCCCCCTATTCAAGAAGTTTTGTTAAAAACCGGTGACATGATGTATTTCCCGCGCGGCTTTATACACCAGGGTGTTGCTTTGGGAAATAAACATTCTTTGCACATTACGTTATCAGTTTATCAAAAGAATTCCTGGGCAGATTTGATTGAAACGGTAAGAGACCAGTTAGAAAATAGAAACATTGATTCGTTGACTCTCGTGATGATAAAGCGTTCGGTTATTTTTTTTGAAGAACTTTGAAGCAGAATTCTGGCTAAATGTTACACTTTCCGGTAGAAGCAAGTTTGGTTAAATCATCTTATTTTAGCCTCAGGAATCTGTGGTTAAGCCATGTCCCCCTATTTAAGAGACAAATGTATAACTATTATACAGGTGTCTCAGAACGAGCTTACGCTATCTATATTTTCAATACTATTTAATATAATTTAACGAAATTTGGTATCTAGGGGTTATCCAACATGCCCGTTTTAACTAAAATATTTTCAAAGCAGTAGCACTTCCGGTTTGACCGGAAATTGACCTCAACTTTCTTATTTTAAATGGAATACGCTGTATTTTATTTTACCATTGAATGCAGCGAAAAATTTAACATATGAAGCAATAAAAACATTTTACTCATGATCAGCTACTTCCGGCGTTATTCAACTTTTTTTGATTTTTTGTCAGAAATCCGGCACATTTTCAAAACTCTGTATATCGGGAAAGAGATCGAATTTTTATAATCTGAAAAAAGCCTTTTATAAAGGAGACTTTAAGCTACATTATCCATAGAAGAATCCTCGATTATTTATAAAAATGTGACGGGTACGATACACCAAAATTACAGTTGACAAACTTCAAAAAAGACAATTTTTTTAAATGGAACCCCCCTTTTATTACATAAATGTGTTCTACGGCAAAAAATAAGGGTACTTTATGTAACATGTCCTATGTTGAAAGTTGATAGAATTTCAGTAAATTAGAAAAACATGTAATCTGGGTATAATTATTTTATTAATACGGATACGTAAGCCATGGAAAAAACAAACAAATTCTAAATACAAAACTATGATTAATTTAATACATATTCAAACTGTCCTCCATTCATATGTAATCACATTTCTATTCAATACTTCTTCTGGTGTAGCATTTTTTATCATTTTGATAGACGACGTTTTTAATGTAACCCCAAACAAAAAAATCAAGTGGAGTTAAATCGGGTGTACGAGGAGGCCACCTATGTGGTCCATTATTTGCCAGCCACCTATCTTCAAAAATTGTTTCCAAAAAAGTATTTATTCTATGGCTATTGTGGACCCAGATTACATGTTTTTCTAATTTACTGAAATTCTATCAACTTTCAACATAGGACATGTTACATAAAGTACCCTTATTTTTTGTCGTAGTACACATTTATGTAATAAAAAAGGGGGGGCGTTCCATTTAAAAAAATTGTCTTTTTTGAAGTTTGTCAACTGTAATTTTGGTGTAACGTATCCGTCACATTTTTATAAATAATTGAGGATTCTTCTATGGTTAATGTAGCTTAAAGTCTCCTTTATAAAAGGCTTTTTTTAGATTATAAAAATTCGATCTCGTTCCCGATATACAGAGTTTTGAAAATGTGCCGGATTTCAGACAAAAAATCAAAAAAAGTTGAATAACGCCGGAAGTAGTTGATCATGAGTAAAATGTTTTTATTGCTTCATATGTAAAATTTTCCGCTGCATTCAATGGTAAAATAAAATATAGCGTATTCCATTTAAAATAAGAAAGTTGAGGTCAATTTCCGGTCAAACCGGAAGTGCTACTGCTTTGAAAATATTTTAGTTAAAACGGGCATGTTGGATAACCCCTAGATACCAAATTTCGTTAAATTATATTAAATAGTATTTAAAATATAGATAGCGTAAGCTCGTCCTGAGACACTCTATATAGAAACAAATTTTCAGTTATTGCCAGCAACTTTGAAATGCGCTATAGAAGAAGACGTAGAATTCAGAGAGGGCCTCCCAATGCATTACCTCTCTCATTTAGGTCTAGTCCACAGTGATAAAGATTCGGAAATTCGTTCCCAGTTCATGGGAAAACTTGAAAACTTATTTTCAAAATTAATAAATTATGCACCAGTGGATGCAGCGGTGGACCAGATGGGTAAAAAGTTTATCCATGATTCTCTGCCGCCATTTTTACGCCACGAAGAAAAAGAAACGACAGTTTTTGAAGACGGGGAAACGATTAAAAATGGAGTAATTCAAAATCCGGCAGAAATGTGCCTTGGAACTAGAGTCAAATTGATCAGATATAATTGCATAAGGTACGTGGATATTCATACAAAGTTTTTTTTTATCAGTAAACATAGTTACAAAATGACGGTAATGTATTGAAACGTTTATTTTACGAGTAAACATAGGCGTTTAATACGGGAAAACAGTTTTTTGTAAATAAAAATATGTTGTGGTCAGCACAAGACCTCTCGCCATTTCCATTTTATGTTATATAAATATTGTATTGCACTTTGCTATCAAACCGTCAAAATTCTGTTTAAAAATTATCATTTTTCTCACATATCTCTCTCTCTGTGTGTGTGTGTGTGTGTGTGTGTGTGTGTGTGTGTGTGTGTGTGTGTGTGTGTGTGTGTGTGTGTGTGTGTGTGTGTGACATTTACGGTCGATTCTCAAAAAAGTTTAAGCTAATCTTCATTTTTAGATTTATGAATTCTATTCTATTCCGGTATTTAAAATTTAATCTTCAAAATATTAAAGAATTTGTTGTGACAATACCTCTCGCCATGTCCATTTTATGTTATATAAGTATTGTATTGCACTTCGCTATCGAACCGTTGTTTTATAACAAAAAAATTACAGAATTTTACTCAAATATTGTTTTTTATTGTATTTAACATGTCTTCTGCACACATATAATTCTAATTATATCTATTTTTCGTTGTATGAGGAAGTTTCTAAATGTCAAAGATTCTTCCAATTCATTAATCAGATTGGCGGTATTTCTGATGGATATATGCATTTTACCTATAATTTCAAATATTTAATTAATAAAACAATAAGAAAGATTAAATATACTTCCCAGAAAAAGCTATCAGAATGTCACTAAAACTGTTGATTTTTGACACTGACATCTATCATTTACAAACTATGTTATAAACATTTGAATTTGTCAACTGATTTCCTTTATTACAGTGCCTTTATCTCTAAATCTATACAAGATTTAATAAAAATTTTAAGAGTATTAGATGAAGAATTTTATGTTCTTCAATATTTGCAATAACAAAAATTTCCATAAAATTACATTTAGAAGATTTTTTTAAAGAAACTAATACTTCCGGTTGTCCAATTGTTACCAAAATCTAATCAGCTCTTCCCAGGATTGTCAGATTGAGGAAATGCAGTTAAATATTTTTTAAGTCTTATGATTTTTGAGGAATCGTGTCTACACATCCAGACATACATACACACATCCACACACACACACACATCCACACACACACACACATCCACACACATACACAAATCCACACACACACAGCCACACACACACAGCCACACACACACACACATCCACACACACACACACACACACACACACACACATACACACACATCCACACACACACACAAACATCATCGTAAAAAATGTTATAATCAGGTTATAGGGACCTTGAAACGTCTTTATCCACTAAAATTTGGATATGCGATTTTTAGCATAAATCCAATACCTCTCTTAGCGAGAGGTAAAAAGTACTCATCAGAAAATTATGCCATGATATTGAACATGATAATAGTGCGTTACATTTTGTACATTATATAATATTAATTACTTTAATATTATTGCATCAATTACAAAAATTTTCAAATAAATAATTGTTTCACTTTTTTTAATTATGCAATATGAAAAGATTTACAAATGTCGACGTGGAGCAATGGTTAGAACTGCCTTAGAAATTTTAGATTGGGGTTCGATTCCCTTATAGGATATTTTATTTTTTTACATAAAAATTGTTGAACTTTTAAAAATCTGTCTTATATTTCGTATTAGTCATTGAACAATAATAATAACGTAATAAATAAAGAGAAAATAATTGACAATTATTGATTACAATAATCAAAACATTGATATAATAATGTATTTATTTTCTTTTTACCTCCCGCTACCCTTGGTAAGGGAGGTATAGGGATCGTGCTAAAAATCACATATCGAGATTTTAGTAAATGACCACGTTTTAAGGTTCCTAGAATTCAATTTTAACATTTTCACGATGATGTCTGTATGTGTGTATGTGTAGGGATTTTGTCTTCGCTGTAACTCAATTACTATCACTCATAAAATTCTGAAACCTTATATTTCTTCCCTATTCTAGTATGAAAAGATTATTGAATTTTCTACAGGAATACATTTATACTTTTTCTATATATTTTACAGATAAATTTAAAAATATTATTTTTTATTAGTCCCGAAGCCTAAGATAAACACAATTCCTTTGTACACAGTTCACTTTTCAAATGAATGTAACTGACAATAAATGTCAATGTCAAAAGACTGATCACTTCAAATTAATAATGGTGACATTTTAAAAATAAAATAGTAAATAAAGCAATAGTTTTCTGCAATGGAATAGTTTGCAGCGTTAGTAAATACTTTGTATGTATTTAAATTAATAAAAATTAAATAGCGGGAGGTTTTGTGTTGGCCACATCAGATTTTTTTTATATTCAATTCTGTTTCTAGAATGTTAAGAGAAGAAGACAGTATTCGCATCTATTATTCCGTTAGTAATTCTAAAGAATACCATCAAGAAGACGCACAGTTCTTAGAAATCGACGAAGATTTGGCTCCCGCTGTAGATTTTCTGATCAACGAATACCCTGAATATGTTAGTGTAGAAGATTTCCCCATAGAAGACGACATAGCAAAGGTTCAACTTGCGAGTGACTTATGGGAGAACGGAATATTGAAAACTGAAGAACCGTTGTCCTATTTAGATATGCCATAGTTGCCGTTAAATAAAAGTATGGACTGGAAATTTCTGCACTGTTGCCATTTCAGTGGCCATGTTGAAAATAATGCTAAATTAAGAAGAAGCGGTTGTCACCGCAAAAGTTCAGTCCATACTCATTTGACGGCGAGTATAGCCTCTTCAATAAATATGTTGTGACAAATTTTCATATTTAACTTAAAATATATTTGTATTTTATTTGAAAAGAACGTTTTGTGTTCTATGTAAACAAATAAAAATAATTACATGAAACTTTAAACGTTATTTCTAGCCTATAAATTTGACAATGGGATATTATACCATAGTCATATTTTAACTATCTAAGAAAATAAAAATAAACGTAAATTCATGAATATTAGTGACGTCAAGGTGCCTACCAACATATAATTTTTAAAAAATCAAGGATTTTTCCTGAAATCGTCATGTAATCTACTACGTCCCTGCCGCAAATTCGGCAGGAAAATTGAATTTCCGTGCCTAGGCAGGCAGGCAGGTAAGTAAAATGCAACGTTGCCATATTTATTTTCATCAACAAATTATATGTTTTAATGTGAAATACAATTATAAAAACAAAATAAATGATGTTCAGTATACAGTTGTTTTAAATTCTTCTGAAAATTTAAATAGAGTTCCTTAAGTTTTCAATCTGATTTATATACTTGTTAAATGAAAATAGGTTATACCGTGAGTATTTTTTAACGCGAAACATTGGGCTTGTCATATCCATGGTTACGACTTCATCTTTGATTGACAGCAATGTATTTGCCCGTTCCATTTAAAATGAAACATAGGGAACGAATTTGACATTTTGATAAGACGTCAATAGAGGTTAATTTTGTTTAAATAATTATACCTGATTTCTAAATTAAAAATAGTTGTAGAAAAAATATAGTGTGCACCTTGTGCCCGAGTGATTTTCTGACTCGGCTAAATTTCTTACAATATTTAAATATAATACTTCTGTCAAATTCATTCCCCATATGTCATTTTAAATGAGACAGACAAATACATTGCTGTCAATCAAATGTCAAATCATAACTTATAGGAAAATTCAAAGGTTATCTGTCATATTGACAAGATGTCATTAGAGGTTAATTTTGTTTAAATAATTATACCTGTTTTCTAAAAATTAAATTTAGATGTAGAAAAAAGTACTGTGTGCACCTTGTGCTCGAAATATGTTTAGTGCTCTCGAGTGGTTTTCTGACTCCGCTAAATTTCTCACAATATTTAAATATAATACTTCTGTCAAATTCGTTCCCTATGTTTCATATTAAATGGAACGGGCAAATACATTGCTGTCAATCAAATATCAAGTCGTAACCATGGATATGACAAACTCAATGGTCGCGTTCAGCCGCATCTAGCAGCTATCTAGCTGCTAGCTAACAGCGGTCGTGGTAATTCGACCGGTCCATCTAAAAATAAAATTTATTCTCACCTCATAATAAAATTTTATATTATATAGTATGTAAAAGTTTACCAGATTGAATATGTTGGTGAATTTCTCTTCTTTCATTTACCAAATATGACATATTTTCATATTCTTATTGTATTATTTCATTTGAATTTGAATTTACTAGCGCCATATTTCCTATTTTTGACAGTTATAGCAGTACGCTAAGTCATCTAGCACATTTTGTTTTCGCTAGCCCGCTAGACTAGCAGCTAGAATCTAGCGGTCGGTCAGCGGACCGTTCAACGACGTTCGCTAGGTTAGCGAGCTAGCAGCTAGGTGCGGCTGAACGCGACCATTGTTTCACGTTAAAAAATACTCACGGTATGTACCATTCAGTACATAGAGTTATAAAATATATATACACATAGAGGGCGCCTAAACACTCAAAGCTGATGTCATGCGGGGTAAGCTTGTGTTTGTACGGCGGCCATCTTGGGAAGATCAAGTGTATACAAGCGTTCTCTGGTTATTTGATTATTTTACGTTAATAATCGATTTTAATATGTGTTATTTGAATGTGAAACGTTTGTAATTACATGTCAACGTGTTGTGCCTTCGGTTGTAATAACCGAATGTCCGTAAAAACTTTAAAACAAGAAAAAGAAAAGGAAAAAGCGATGACAATTCACAAGTAAGTATTATTTTACTTATACATATTATTAACGTTTAGTTCATATATTTTATTGTATTTTTTTACATATTTCATGTAAAAATATTAACTTATTTTTTGTAATAAATATGTTTGTACTTCGTATTTATTTATATTGTAAACATCATAAATATATATTTTTATATGAAATTTCTAGCCTCAAATTATTTGCCTATTCGGTACCTAGTTTTTGTAAGTTTCTATCTCAATCATTACAATTGTCATAAAATTCGAACAGTTTAATTTCTATAAAAAATATTTTATTAAAGTTTAATCGCAATACACTTCAAATTGAAGATTTTTACAATTTTTTGGTTCTTTCAAATTTAAATTTAATTAATTTTAATACATTTCTTACTGACTTAAATCTTGCTAATTACAAATAGCTTCAATTTCTGTTACGTTATTGTATTTTTGTAACAAAACTGAAGAAAGCGCGCTTAAATACATTATAACGTTGATCGTCCCAAGATGGCGGCCACGAGATTCCCCTTCCGTCTCATGGCGACAAAAACTCTGTCCACATCAGTACTTTACGCTCTCTCTAGTCCTATTCTATACTCTAAGATTCAGTAATTTTGAATTCTTATAAGATTTCAGAAAAAAATTAATACTTACGAGGTGTGGCAATTAAATAAAAAGACTGATCTTAGAACATTGACAATGTATAAAATGACACAAAACAAATATTGCCACCTTCAATGTACTCTCCTCCCCGAACCCTACACCGCCCGATGCGAATATTCCATTGTTGGAAGTAATGCCTGTAAGCCTTTTTTGTTAGGTTGAGATTTTGTATTTCGTCAAAAATGTCTTGCCGGACAGGGCGTTTTGTTCCGGCGCGTTGTCTTCATGGAGAATCCATCGCATTTCAGCTTTCTTTCTTCTCACCCGTGCATGAAGGGTTATCAAAACTTTCTAGTAATGTGCCCTTCAGGCACCCAATCCATGTGAACAATCACTCGCATTTTGAAAAAAACAATGTCAGTGTATGGCTGAGGCGCTAATCGTCTCCGATCTCTTTTCTTCCTTCTTCAAATCTTCTAAACTGCTCGAAAACTTGAGTACTAGATAAACCCTTATCACCATAAATATTCTTCAACAATTCGTACATTTCTGTAGCGGTTTTTTTTTTTAGTTTTACACAGAATTTTATATTGACACTAACATAATTCCGACGGAGTACGAGAAAGTAGTTAACTTCAATCAAAGGCTACTGTCGAACGGTTTCTCTAATTATCTTGAAATTTTAACAGTGGATGGAGGGAAGATGACAAATTAATATGACATAGCCTGCAATGTTGCCAAATTTACAGGGAAGCCGGAAAAAATAAATCTCGTTATTTAATTGCCACATCTCGTATATTCCGGGTTTCAATGTACACCTTGTACGATCTTGTAACATTTATATTTGGAACACTCTGTATACTGCTATATGTAATCATGATAACTACACGCAAACGTGTATCGTAAAAGATTAAAGATTACAGGGACGTGAAACCTAACAGATATTACGATTTAGTATTAATGATGTCTCAAATCAATATGGATATTTTTAGTTTTTAGTAAATCATACAACCGTGGGGACATTAATTTCAAATAATTTCTGCTCTGATATTTAACCTTCACTCTGTACACATAAATTATATCTTAACATACAAACAAAATTAATGACAGTCATTATGTTGTTGCACATTTGTGATCATAAATAAATATTGATTTTATAATTTGTAACTAATTATTACGTTGATATCTAAAAATACTTATTTTTATTAAAAACTACTGAAGTAAATTTTATTTGAGAAGGTAATTTATCGAGCCGAGGCAAATGTCGATCTGTAAAACCTCCCGAAACCAAAGAGAATTAAAAAGCCTCATTCCCAGCTACTTCACTAATGCATAATGGATAGTGGGTTATACACAAACGCAAGCGTAATGGGCTACTTGCATACTTTTTTACCTCCCGCTACCCTTGGTAAGGGAGGTATAGGGA
The DNA here is from genome assembly GCA_943142095.1 of Ophonus ardosiacus. Lineage (NCBI taxonomy): Eukaryota > Metazoa > Arthropoda > Insecta > Coleoptera > Carabidae > Ophonus > Ophonus ardosiacus. Next base: position 30,081,397 of record OW964838.1, read on the forward strand.
TCGTACTAAAAATCTAATATCGAGATTTTAGTAAATGACCACGTTTTAAGGTCCCTAGAATCCATTTTTAACATTTTCACGATGATGTCTGTATGTGTGTGTGTGTGTGTGTGTGTGTGTGTGTGTGTGTGTGTGTGAGTGTATGTGTACGAATTTTGTTTGCACTCTAACTCAAATACTATCATTCAGAAAATTCTGAAACCTTGTATTTTTACCGTATTCTAATAGGAATAGAAGCCATTAGATTTTGGTGTAAATCGGATAAACGGAAATGGTACTTTACTTGAAGCTCATAATGGTTTTTCTTCAAAAAATACCATTAAATGCCATTTTTTCAAATTTTATGTCTTATGAAAATTAAAGATTATTGAATTTTCTACAGGAATACATTAATACTTTTTCTATATATTTTGCAGATAAATTTAAAAATAATTTTTTTTATTAGTCCCGAAGCGTAAGATAAACACAATTCCTTTGTTACACAGTTCATATTTCAAATGAATGTAACTGACAGTAAATGTCACTGTCAGAAAACTTATCACTTCAAATTAATAATAGTGACATTTTAAAAAGAAAATAGTAAATAAAGCAATAGTTTTCTGCAATGGAACAGTTTGCAGCCTTAGTAAATACGTAGGCAGGTATGTATTTAAATTAATAAAAATCAAATAGCGGGAGGTTTTGTGTTGGCTACATCAGATTTTTTATTTAATATTTTTGAAGAGCAGGTAAAAACTTTGTACCCACATTTTTTCTTTTGACAAAATTTTTATTATTTAGCCAGAAAAAAAATAATAAAATTGATTATTTGAATTACCGCCATGTATGACGTGGAATTACGCCGCACCAATGAATGGTCGTAAAGCCATTGCGTTTGTTTGTACGGGTAATGCAGATCTCCTTTTTGAAGTTTCAACAATAATTTGGAGGTTAGTATTTTAGTTTGTCTTTTTGGTATCGATATTTTAAATTACATGTAACTACCTATGTGTTTACTTGTGAAGTAATTAATATATTTGAGAGCCCAGAGAGAGAAAAATGTCAAATTCAAATTAAAACTTTCTCGCGCGTAATGCCATCTATAAGTTACATTCTTAAACATGGTTCCCTTCTTCAGCTCATTATAATGACGTCACAGAAAATTTTCTTAATTTATTAAAAAAACAAATATTTTTTTTAAAATAAAATTTATATTTTTATTCAATTTTGACGTTTTAAACTGTCATTATTAACTCCATAGCAACAACTATAAGTAACACTTTTTTCACAAGTGAATTAAAAAATTTTAAATCACTCTCACAAAATTTTAACTCACTCTGGCATTCTGCAACGAAAAATGCATTTAAAAATAACATCAAGAACGAAAATAACACTTACCACATAATTTATCAGCCCTTTTCATTATTTTTTACGACATAAATGACAGACAATGAAGCTTTTTAAATATGTGTCTTGACGTCTATCAGCGACGATTGTCATGCTTAGCCTACTAACTGATCAATTTTTTATTTTGTCAAAATTAAATATTATAATGGTTTTTATTATTATTTCGTCAAAATTGAATAAAATATTGTACAAACCACGTGAGCTAAGAATGTTTACTCACTCGCCCCTCGGGCTCGTGAGCTAAACTTTCTTCTCATGAATAAATATTACCTTAGCTCACTTGGTGTGTAAATATCTATTATATATGTTTTCAACATAACATTACGTATATAGTGATAGAAATCAGATTTTCAATACCACGCAAGTAGCCCATTCACCAATGAATATCACTAGTGTCCCATTCGGAGTTTTATTTATAAATAGGTGTCTCCTGTTAATTGTAAATATAAAACATGTTTTCTTAAACACATTTTTTTTATAAAAAGTAAATTTTTCCGTCAGATTAATAGTAAAAAAGTTTTCCATATTCTGTAATCAAAATCAATCATACTGTATTATTTATATTTTCGGTGAATGTTTTAGTTATGTTTAATCTACCTTGTATTTATCTAAACCAAAAGCGGAAATGATGTGAAGAGAGAGACTTCAAGGAAGAGAAAACAAAGTGGAATATTGAATTATAAATGGCAATAATTTGATGCAATTTAACTTGAGACCGCCAGTCTCGCACGAACGTAGGACGGGTTGTCTACAAAGGGCAACGGCCGACCCGGGATGCGCACTTACAATACCCACATCCACACAGAAAAAGAAATTCCAAGACCATAGCACAGACACAGAATAAACATTTATACAGAAGCGATACTCCTTGTCGGCACCATTGTTGTTGCGATTTGACATTTATGACCTTAAACTTTAAATTTGTTGGCAAATTTACGCGCGAAATTTAAAATGTATTTTTAACCCGGCGTTAGTCGCTAGAGTCAGTTTCCCGCCATTGGTCGCGCGTGAGACTTTTTCTCACATCCTATATTTTTAAGTAAAACAAATGTTTTTATGGTTTCAAATGAGTTTGCAATATATAATATGTTAGAGGATATATATTTGATATTTTTTTTATTAGAAATTTAATATAAAATATGTTGAAAACATGTAGAGTTACACACTTAGCAATACACTATGTTAGTATAAGTAGTTTTTTTAAAAACTAAACAATGTTCAAATTTTAATATAAAAAAAACATATTTTCATTGTTCGTCGGAGCTTTCCGGAGAAGCCAGACAATTCGGACAAAAATGTGTGCTGTGTTCTGGACAAATTGGCCGATTACACGAATTGCAATTCTTTTTAGTTTTGCGATTTTTTCGGCGAGGGCATAAATAGCAAAACAGCGAATTTTCTGGTGTAGGTTGATTGGGATTTTCAAGTGGAACTCCAGCTATTCTTGCTATTGTGGTTCGCAAAGTTAGTGGAATATTCTGAATTTTAGAACGATTTACAAGATGCGGCTTCACTAAAGAAAGGGCTAGTTCCTTTAGAAATACACGGCGTTCTCCGATGGGCTCATTGTTATTAGCTTTATGTACAATGTAGCTGTTGACACCACTAATATTCAGCATAGAAAAGTAAACTGTCAAAGGCCAACGACAAGTAATTCTCGACACGGAATACAGAGATTTCATTTCGTCTACGACATCTACTGCTCCCTTTGTCAAATTATAAAATGTAATTATTTCTGGTTTAGTTTGGCTTCCTGACTCAGGGTCTATGGCGTCGTCGTCATGCATCGTCGATAATAAAAGCACATTTTTACCTTTCCTTGGTACATACGACACCAATACGTTCTTTTTGGAAAACGCAAACATACTGCTATGGGGTGGTCTTACTTTTATGTCAAGTAGTTCGGGTGGAATCTCTCTCTTGTTCTTGCGTAATGTGCCAACAATATTTGTTCTGTGGTTAGTTACAAGATCTTGTGCTAAAGGCACTGATGTAAAATAATTATCCATGGTGACGTTCCGGCCTGTGTTGAGAATGGGAGTGATAATTCTCTTGACGACGCTGGCCGCCCTGTTGTCCAATTTATATGGCCCATCAGGCTGTTGCCCTGCATATATTTCTAGATTGTAGGTGTAGAAAGTTCTGGCGTCAACTAACGCATATATTTTTATGCCATATTTGGCCGGTTTGTTGGCAATGTATTGCCTAAATTTACAACGTCCTCGAAAAGCTTCGAGCATCTCATCAACTGTTGCATATTCACCTATTTGATAATTTGCCTTACAACGAGCGACAAATTCCTCAAACTGCTTTCTTATTGCAGCTAAGTTATCAATGGTTTTACGCTGATTTCTGGTACCGATATCATCGAACCTCAATGCACGTAGTAATTGGTAAAATCTTCTGTTTGACATTGTGGCACGGAAACACTCTGGAGCTGTACCATCTTCGCTCCACATCTCTGCAACAGTTAGATGTTGACTTTTCTTTACTCCAGCTAGGTAAAGTAGTCCTATAAGAGCCCTTATTTCATCAAAGCTTGTATTGGAGCAATCTCTTTCCCTACCATAATTTTTACGCATCTCTGTCAAATAGATGTTAGTATTGTCTACAACCTCTTGAATTGCAGAGTCTGGAAAGAATAATTGCCAGCATTCCAACGGAGACTTTGCATCTCTTGCAATAGATTTCACACCTGGAAGATGTGTTGTAATATTATGTTTCCTAGTCCGACCTATTTTAGATGGCACATGTTTGAGCCACTCTGTTACTTTGTCTTTTCCATAATACTTGGGTACATCACAGGTAACATATGGATCTGGCTCAGTTTCATCCATCACTTCAGAAATCGAACTGTGAGACTGCTCCGAATTGGTATTGTGAGAACTATGATCACTTGCAGCATCGCTTTCTGGACTGTCATGTCTTTCTAGTTGATCTCCAAGTTCTGGCAATTCTTCAACTGCCTGCAAATCTAATAAATACAACGTAAATTTTAAAGGTTAAAATATATTTTGCCGTTTACCTCTATGCCTATCCTGATCTAACTTCAGGACAGCCAATTCGACGAGTTTTCTTCCACGACTCATTGAAACAACAAAAAATGTGGAGAAAACGTCACAACAAATAGCAGAACACCGTTAGTCGCACGATGAGAGAAAGTCTCACACTAAGCGCGCACTCTCAACAAAAGCTTTCTCACTAATAAACAGAACCTTGCATATATGAACAAACGTCGCTATGTAGGGGTGGAAGGATAGGGAGGGGAGTAGCTAAAGGGACAGCTCTTTACCTGACCCGGCAAATTGTATATAACTATTTAGATAAAAATGTGAGAGAAAATCTCATATAGCGACTAACGCCGGGTTAATGATAAATGAAAAATTAGGACTTAAAAGTACTAAAATTTTAATTTTATTAACGAAATAAAAATAAATCAGATGAAATAAACACAAAATTATATTTTTGTTAAACAAATACCTGAATTTTACAAATTCATTACAATCCATAGGACCTGCTGATGAGGATAAACCTAAATACTGTTTAGGTACAGAATAAACATTTATACAGAATACAGAAGCGACAGTCAGAGAGAGAAACGAAAATTAGAGAGAGAAAGAGAATGCCAACAAATTTAAAAGGTTAATCGAATAAAATCGGATTGTTTCGGCATATCTTCGTATCTTAATAGCTATTTGTGTATTAAGAGCGCAAAATGCGACATTGTCGATTGAGAGGTTGTTGCCGCGGCATTCTCTCGAAATCGACAATGTCCATTTGAGCTCGTAACACACACAAGATTTTTTCTACAGTCACCACAATGGGGTCCTCCACCATAACAAAAAATAATAAAATGTACACTTTATACTTACAGTACTGCTCAATAAATAACGATTGGCTAATACAAAAGATACGGTTTAAACTAAAAAAGGCTTATAAATGATTATGTCGTTACATTAGCCATCTATTCCATAAAAAAAAAACAAAATTAGAGCGTGGAAGCAAGGATTTGTGATGATGATTTGATGAGTTTTTGTAGCAAAATGTGTGGTTAGTTGTCACGCCTGTCACACTGAAAAAATTAACCAATATTTCGAGGAATTTGTGATTATATAGACATGTATGTGCATTGACTGACTTCTCGCAATTATTTAAGTAACGAAATAACTAATAACTTTATTGTAATCAAAATAAATAGTTAACTAGAGATCAGATGTCAGTACGACTCGCAACTATCCTACCGCCATCTGTGTACAATCATTCCTATTACTAAACATAACTGTTCACACAATTTATTTTATATTTAATTTTATTTTATAGTTATTTTCCATTCATCTTGAGTTTTTATTCAATCTAATTTAAGCATTTTATACTTTCGTTTTTGTAAATGAATGCCCTATTTCATTTTCACAGCAGTGTGGCATTTTGTTAGGTTATGTTAAATAACGACAGAACATATGTCAAATTAACTTGTGAACGTGATAAATGTGTAATTACAGTGCCATTAGTTCCTAACGAAACATTTTCATTAAGAATGTAGACAAGTGACATTTCTCAACATTGTATACTTAAAAATTTGGACAGCGGGCGTTTTTTCTACTTTGTCGCGCATGAGCGGCAAAGTGACATTTTGTGATTTTTTCATTATCTCGACGAGAACATGTTTTGTTAGGGGTCAAAAATAAAAGTATATTGAGAAACACAAATTGATTTCTAATAAGAACAAACATGTTATTTTTTTCAATAAACGATAGGAAAAATCGTTATCATAAAGAAAATCATTATATTTCACATATTTTTGAGAAGCTGTGGTCTCAGCTTGTCACGCCTATGTATTTTAGGGTTATGGCTGATTCAAGCAAACCAAACACGTCTTCTTGCTTTTGACATTTTGTTGTTTTATGAACTGTTTGTGAATTTTAGAAGTGGTGTTAGTTTCTAATAAAACGGAACAAGCGAAGAAGGTAAAATCGGTAAGACTTGTTTGTTCATACAAAGACTGTAAAAGTAGATATAGAAAAACCTGATGGGGCCAGCACATGACCTCCCACCAATTCCAAGTTTAAAATAGCAGTAAGCTTTAAGTAAAGTATCACTTCCGGTTGATTGTTTGTAAATAAAATCTAATTTGTTGTCCAATAAATAGAAAAGTCTGTAATACGAAATTTTGGATTGTTTTATTGTTTTTCCTCAAAAATTTGTTAAGAGCTCCATATTAAGTACTACATCCGATTTATCATATATGGTCAAAATTTAATATGTTGTTTCAATATGAGAAGTTTTGGATCATATTTTAATAGATTTTAAGGAAAAATCACATTATTATAAAAATCAACATCATCTTCCAGGTAAAGCAATCTGTGTAAATTCTTCGTCGTATGTACATGATCCATTTCGTAAATGTGTAGTTCTAAATTAATATTGATTTATAGTGCTGCAAACATAGAAAAATTAAATCAGATCATCCTGTACATCTTATATTTATGTATGATGGAAAATGCATTATTTTTACAAACCTTAATTTCATTAGAAATAAATATTTTACTATTATATTCTCCTTGGGGCGGTTTCATTATTAATTTTAATGTAATTGCTTCCTGACAGTGACATTTGTTTAAATATGTCAAAATTGTTATTAAAGTATTGTTTTTGTTGACGCACAGGCAAGATGATGTATAAAAATAAATTATTTTATAAATTTATATTTTAAGTTATTTAAAGCTATTTACTAAATGCTATTATAGTAAAATTGAAGACTGTACCATTATATTCAATTTATTTTTTCTTCAAGAAAATCTGTTAAAGCTTGTATAAATGATACTTCCGGTTATCCGATATACACTAAAAACTAACGAGCTCTTCCCACATTAGTAGTAAACCAGGATCCTCATATCCACATACATAAATACACACACACACACACACATACACACACACACACACATTTAATTTCTTTTTAATTCGTTGGAGTACCTTAATATTTTAATGAAAATAGATCTCGTCTTATTTTTGAGCAGAAACAAAGTTACATAAAAAGTGCTTATAATAGTATATTAAAGAACAAGTTTTATAAGACATGTTTTTTTCGCACGCGTCAAAGTTTAGAAAACGAGCCTTGGCGAGTTTTCTAATTGACAAGTGCGAAAAAAAGTCTTATAAAATGAGTTCTTTATACTATTTTTTAGATTTTGCGCCTTCTACATACTAAAATATTGTAAAAAACTGCTAATATTAAACCGAGTCAATTTAAGGAAATTTGCAAGAGAAATGTTGTAGTTGGTATCACTGAACTGACCACATTCAATTATTATTTATTTGAACATTTTAAGGTTAAATTTAAGTATTTGTAGTGTTTTGTGAATTTAAGTGATCATCTAGTACCAACCTTCTAAAACAAAAAAATGCGTATCGAAATGAAGGCCATTACGATACGCAATTGCGTATCGTAATGAGTTCTTTATGAACGCAAAATCTAAAAATGATATTTTTACCTCTCGCTAAGAGAGGTATTAGATTCATGCTAAAATTCGGATATCCAGATTTTATTGAATAAGCACGATTTAAGGTCCCTAGAATCCGATTAACATTTTTAAAATAATGTCTGTGTGTGTGTGTGTGGATATGTGTATGTATGTGTGTGTGTTTGTGTGTGTGTGTATGTATGTCTGGATGTTGTAGTCACGATTCCTCAAAAACTATAAGACTTAAAAAATATTTAACTTCAGTTTCCTCAATCTGACATTCCTGGGAAGAGCTGAAAAGGTTTTGGTAACAATTGAACAACCGGAAGTAGTAGTTTCTTAGAAAAAATCTTCTAAATATAATTTTTTGGGAGGTTTTTTTTATTAAATATTGAAGAACATAAAATTCTCCATCTAATACACTTAAAATTTTGATTATATCTTGTATAGATTTAGAGATAAAGACACTATAATTTATAGAGTAAACTAATCGCAGAGACTACGGCACTAAGGAAACCAGTTGACAAATTTCAATGTTTATAACATAATTTGTAAATGACACATGTCGGTGTCAAAAATCAACAGTTTTAGTGACATTCTGATGGCTTTTACTGGAAAGCAAATTTAATTTTTCTTATTGTTTTATTAATTAAATATTTGAAATTATAGGTAAAATTGTGGTAAAATGCATATATCCATCAGAAATACTGCCAATCTGGTTAATGAAATGGAACAATCTCTGATATTTAGAAACTTCCTCATACAATGAAAAATAGATATAATTAGAATTATGTGTGCAGAAGACATGTTAAATATAATAAAAAACAATATTTGGGTAATGTTCTACAATATTTTATTATAAAACGACGGTTCGAAAGCGAAGTGCAATACAATACTTATACAGCCCGATTCACAAAAATAGTTTAAGCTAATCCTCATTTTTGGATTAGTGAATTCTATTCTATTCCGGTATTTAAAATTTAATATTCATGATATTATCAATAAAGGTAGATACTAGGAATAGATTAGACTATATTTTAAGTTATAAACTGTCAAAATTAGAGCAGAATTCGCTAATCCAAAAATGAGGATTAGCTTAATCTTTTTTGTGAATCGGGCTGATATAGCCTAATATGGAAATGGCGAGAGGTCTTGTGCTGGTCACAACAGATTTTTATGTATAAGATTTGTGAAAAAGTTGTTTAAATTTTCGAACGCCTTTGGTAAACAAAGTGTTAAATACTCGTAGGTCCGTAATTGTTATAACAAACTTACAATAGAAGTGTCTTTTTTTAACAACTTTTGTTGAAGGTTATAAGAATATAGGAGTTTTTTTTTCCAGTTTGACACGAAAAAAGTTAAACATTTCGCCTCAGATAAAAACCAAAATTAGGAATACCGGATGCACCCAATTTCGAGCTTTGCCCTGGCCTGGCCCGATTTCGAGTAAATTTTCGAGCCGTGTCAGCTAATTTTTTGTCGGGTCGATCTTCGAGTCGGGCCGGTAATTTTTATTTTCGGGCCGAGTGATTCAAACCTCAAAGCCCGGTCCGGTCCGGCCCGGCCCGAATGCATCCCTAACAACGTAATAACAATGAAACACTTTCCAACTCGGTTAGTAATATACTATTTATTATCTTTTAGATGAGAAATAATTTTAAAAATGTTATTTGACATGAGGATTAAGGAAGTGTATTGATTATTTCATTTCTGAAGTAGAAGCAGTTACTACCCACTGATTCCTTCTAAGATAGCGCATAATCGATAGCCCTCACTACTCATGCACAATTTTACTACTTCGAAATTATTTTACGACTGAAATTTGCGATAACAGAGCGTTCACCTTTGAAGAGGCTCTTTCGTAACATACTTACAAACCGTGTTTTACACATCATTTTCAGTTCTTTACGGTGCAAATTTTTCCGTGATCACGGAACATGTTTCATGTTTAACTCAATTTATTTTTATGGTTTCTGTTTGAAGTAGAAAAAATTTTGCATGAAATTTTTACTGAAATAATGCATGTTTTTCATACTTAATTACATGATGGTGTGCTTACTTTCAGTTTATGTTATTTAATATATAAATAAAATAAATATTTCTTTTATCATATCTTTGTTTCAACTTTCAATCTTGGGTGTACTATACAGGGTGAGAATATAAAAGGGATTTTAAAATATCTGATGTGGACACCACATGACTTCCTTATACGCCTGTTAAACTATACATATTTTGTTAATAATTAAAATATGTATTATAACAGACCCAATCATAAAATTGCACGTATTTGACATAATTTGACAATCACGGATCATATAAAAACCTACTAACAATAACATTAATTTTTTTATTTTTTTGTTAGCTGATCCAGTAAACATAATTACAAAAACCAAAAAGTACATAATTTTTAAATTTACATATCTTGCTTATACAAAGAGCTAATTTTATCATACTTGATGTTTTAGACGCAGAATTCAATTCTCTAAAACTTCTATTTGAAGCATTTATTTCTAAAATCAAAATAACACCATTTTTTTTAAGAAAAACTGATAACAGCTTCAAGTAAAGTATAACTTCCGGTTAGACTATTTTAACCAAAATCTATTATGTTATTCCCATTGATATACAAGTACTATATACCAAATTTGATAAGTTTTGGATTATATTTTAATATAGTTTTTCATTAAAATCTATTATATGCTTTAAGTAAAGTACCACTTACGGGTAGACCATTTTAACTAAAATCTATTATGTTATTCCCATTGACATAAAACTATTATATACCAAAATAGAAAAGTTTTGGATTATATTTTAACACAGTTTTTCATTAAAATCTATTATAGGCTTCAAGTAAAGTACCACTTCCGGATAGACCATATTAACTAAAATCCACTATGTTATTCCCATTGATATAAAAGTCTTATATACCAAAATAGAAAAGTTTTGGTTTATATTTTAATATAGTTTTTCATTAAAATCTATTATAGGCTTCAAGTAAAGTACCAGTTCCGAAAGTTAGGTAAAGACCAAAAAGGGAGGTGCACAACTAGATGTTACATCAGTTCTAAATACAAAATTTTAACTTTCTGCGGCTTCCCGTTTTTCAGTTATGCGAGATACGTACAGATGTCACGACGAAATTAGTCAAAATGGATTCAGGGATGGTCAAAATGGATATTTCCGTTGAAATCTGGAAACCGAAATTTTTCGCGATTACAATACTTCCTTTACTTCGTACAAGGAAGTAATAATAATAATAATAATAATAATAATAATAATAATAATAATAATAATAATAATAACTTTATTGACCAGAGTCAACCAAGTAATAAAAGTTGATAGTCGTATGAAAATTGTAAATTTAAAATAATAAAACTTTTATATCAGCTTTTTTTCCTATTACTTATAATAAAAAATCTGATGTGACCAACACAAAAATTGTCAGTTACATTCATTTGAAAAATGAACTGTGTAACAAAGGAATAGTTTTTATCTTAGGCTTCGCGATTAATAAAAAAAAATATTTTTAAATTTATCTGTAAAACATATAGAAAAAGTATTAATGTATTCCTGTAGAAAATTCCATAATCTTTAATTTTTATTAGACAAAAAATTCGAAAAAATGGCATTTAATGGTATTTTTTGAAGAAAACCCACTATGAGGTAAAGTGCCATTTCCGGTTATCCGATTTACACCAAAATCTAATGGCTTCTATTCATATTAGAATAGGGTAGAAATACAAGGTTTCAGAACTTTCTGAATGATAGTATTTGAGTTAGAGCGAAGACAAAATCCATACACATACATGCACACATACAGACATCATCGTGAAAATGTTAAAATTGGATTCTAGGGACCTTAAAACGTGGTCATTTACTAAAATCTCGATATGAGATTTTTAGCATGATCCCTATACCTCCCTTACCAAGGGTAGAGGGAGGTAAAAAGAAAATAAATACATTATTATATCAATGTTTTGATTATTGTAAAATTGAAAATTTTTCAAATTTGTTCAAAATAATTTCGAACCAAAACGGGTTGTGGAATGAACACAATAACGCAATAAGCAACCCATAATGAAATTATTCTCTGCAAATAAATATAAAGGAACACAATACAGTGTTCCACTTATAGGTACTCGTTTATATTTTCTTTTTGTAAATATGAAAAGAATTTTACGTATTTTTAATAAAAGAAATGTTTCGTGCGCGACTGTCAGTGCATTTGTCACGTTCTGTATAAAAATGTGGTCAAGGATAAATAAAAAGTGTACGGCAATAATAAAGCGTACATTTTAAATCAATATTCTCTATATAAATTCTGTACACTTTTACTACTCCTACATAGGTGCCTTTGGGTGGTGGATCGTAAAAAAAACAGGCAATTCACAATTCAAATTAACAATTTTAGGGTTTTTTATTGAGCTAATTAGGTTAGATTACTTGTGGTAACCTACTTTAATAAAAAGTGACCGGTTACTATATAGTTTCTGGCAAATTAATTACACGACATTTGTTATATACTCGTAGGTATTTATCATCATTTTCTACGTCTGTAAAAAAAGTGTAATTCTTTAAATGATAGCGTGAAAAGAATGCATTATTTAACGTAAACGGGTGAAAAAGTGGCATAGCGTTTCAGTTTTACCTCCTGCTAACCTTGGTAAGGGAGGTATAGGGATCGTGTTAAAAATCACATGTTGAGATTTTGGTTTTAAGGTCCCCAGAATCCGGTTTTAATATTCAGGAAATTCTGAAACCTTGTATTTCAACCCTATTCTAATATGGAAAGAACTCTTTAGATTTTAGTGTAAATCGGATAACCGGAAAGGGTACTTTACTTGAAGCTCAAAATTGTTTTACTGCGGAAAATACCTTCAAATATAATTTTTTTGCGATTTATGTTATTATAAAAATTAAAGATTATTAAATTTTATACATACTTTTTCTATATATTTTATAAATAAATATATAAAATAAATCTATTTATAAATCCCGTAGCCTATCTGTTAAAGATAAACACAATTCCTTAGTTATATATAGTTCAGATTTCAAATGTATGTAACTGACAGATAAATGTCACTGTCAAAGAACCTATCATTACAAATTATTAATGGTAACGTTTTAAAAAGAAAATTATTGTAATAGTAAATAAAACAATACCTAGTTTTATTATACGAATGCAAAGGAACATAATATAGTTTCCAGCATCAATAAATATGTAGGTATGGGCTATCCAGCGAATCAAGCGGTTTATGTCATCGTTTAGGGATTTTTGAAATTTATTTTATTTTTTTAAATATATTTTATTAACGGTATTTTATTGGTTTTTTATTATTATTACGTATTTGACACCTTTAATAGAAATAATTATATTTAGATACATTATTATTAAGTAAAATTTTGTATTTTTTTGCAAAAAGGCGTTTGACTATATTTTTTTAATATTGGTCTATATTATACTTTTCAACCTGTATTGTGATTTCATTTTGTTTTTGGTTTCGTTTTTCATTGACAAAATGTCAAATGCTCTGTCATGTCAAATTCAAGAGCTTGAGTTAATTTATTGACTTATTTTAAATAAATAAATAAATAAATAAATAAATATATCATCACGGCATATTACCCATTTCTGAGTGTGCCACAATCTGCTTTATTGCAGATATCGGTAATGATGATGACATATTTGTACCGTGCGGGCGTTTTTAAAATTGGAAATTTTTGGCGTCGGTCGGGATCGAACCCGATCGACTTATTTTGAAAATGAAAAGTAGATTGGTGGGCTCTTACTTTCACTGAATTGTAATATTTCGTTCTATTTGTTAGTAATAATTTGAAAATTAAATCTATATGTACAGCGTGTGGCAAACACTATACGCAATGTATAGAAACAGTGAGAAATTGTATGCTATGCAGTATTCTGTATTTTTTTAGGGATCTCACATAATACTAGACAGTTTGTTGCATATACTACAAGAATGAAGTATTTATAACGACGTAAGCAGTATCGTTCAGAATATTTTAAATAAAATTGGATTTCGCTGGAAAAAAATGATACCAGACGTGTTACCTTTTTAAGATTTGGATTTATGAAGGCAACCCACAAATCATATTTTAATCCGTTTTACATGCTCATGTGAACTTTTTAACATATGACGTCATTGTTTCTAGTGATATTATATTTATGACGTAAACCGCTTGATTCGCTGGATGGTCCATACGTATTTAAATTAATAAAAGTTAAAAAAAAATAACACTTTAGTTTTACAAGAGAAGTATATTTCTACTTTATTGAACAATTTCGCCAGTTGCGGCATCATCAGGTGTAGGGATGTACTCGATTTCGAGCTTTGGCCCGAAGCCCGCCTCGATCTCGAGTCGATCATCGAGCCGGGCCGAAGATATTTTTTTATCGGGCTGAATCGGGCTAATCATTTGCAAAAGTTGAGGCGAGTCGGACTATTTTGGCCCGGTCTGAAAATTCGAGCTTTTCGGATCGGCCCGAAAAATCTTATAGTTCAATCAAATGCACAGTTTCCTCAATATTTTAATGAAAATGTAGGGAGTTAAAAAGGATCAAAATGATTTAATAACATCATACTTCACATTTTAATAAATATTTTTTTAATTTTAAATTTAACAAATAATAATTTATTTATTTAAAGTTAAAAAAGTTAAACATTTCAACTCACATAAAAATCAAAATTAGGAATGCCGGATGTATACCTCGTCCAGATTTCATTTGAACAAATGACTTTTAAATCCTCTGTGTTAATCCTAATCTTTGCTACTGTGAATATTTTTACGTTTCACGCAAATATAGTTTCTTCTCAAAGTACATTATATGTCTATGAAAGTTGAAAATTGCTTGTAACTATTTAAAAGGGGAAAAGTTTTATTGGGGTATTGGGGTATAACTCAATACAATCCTGTACCTCGTGCATATTTACATTTTGGCACTACCAGTTGCTCAATTCAGTAATGAGCGTTCATTGTTAAAGCAAGCATAACATCTTGGATAAGAATTTTACAGGTCAACTATGGTTTTCTGGAACCTCAATAAAACTTTTCCCTTTTAAATAGTTACAAGCAATTATCAACTTTCATAGACATATAATGTACTTTGAGACGAAACTATATTTGCGTGAAACGTAATAATATTCACAGTAGTAAAGATTAGGATTAACACAGAGGATTTAAAAGTCATTTGTTCAAATGAAATCTGGACGAGGTATACTCAATCTCAAGCTCTAGGCCCGGCCCGGCAATTTTTTTTTTCGGGCCAACCCTCAAAGCCCGGCCCAAATGCATCCCTAATCAGGTGTATTGGCGGGAGGTATAGGGCTAGCCACAACAATTTTTTTCATTCGTTTGCGTTAAAAAATGCATTTTTTCACGTTTTTGTTGTGTAAAACATACATAGTTTACGAATTTATTTTGATGACAAAAAGTGCACTTTTATTAAAGAACGTAAAAAAATGTATACGGCATTTTTCTTATTTATTTATAATTTTCTCACCTTTTTATAATTTATTTCTTCAACAAAAATGCACTTCAAGCGGTTTACGTCATCGTTTAGCGATTTTTGAAATTTTCTTTATATTTTTAAATATATTTTATTAACGGTATTTTATTGTTTTTTTTATTATTATTACGTATTTGAAAGCGTCAATAGAAATAATAATATTTGTAAATTTTTGCAAAATGACGTTTGATTATATTTTTTAATATTTGTAATTCTGAACATGTATAGTACTAAATATTATATGTCTACATGATACTTTTCAACCTGTATTCTGATTTCATTTTCTTTTTGTTTTGTTGTTCATTGACAAAATGTCAAATGCTCTGTCATGTCATATTCAAGAGCTTGTGGTTAATTTATTGACTTATTTTGAAAATGAAAAATAGATTGGTGGGTTCTTACTTTCACTGAATTGTAATATTGAGATATTTTGTTCTATTCATTAGTAATAATTTGAAAATTAAATCTATATGTACAGCGTGTGGCAAACGCTATACGCAATGTACATGTACAGAAACAGTGAGAAAATGTATGGTATGCAGTAGTCTGATTTTTTTTAAGGATCTCACATAATACTAGATTGTTTGTTGCATATACTACAAGAATGAAATATTTATAACGGCGTAAGCAGTATCGTTCAGAATATTTTAAATAAAAATGATACCAGACGTGTTACCTTTTTAAGAAAGATTTGGATTTATGAAGGCAACCCATAGATCATATTTTAATCTGTTTTATATACTCATGTAAACATTTTAACACATGGCGTCAATGTTTCTAGTGATATTGTATTCATGACGTAAACTGCTTGATTTGATGGATTGCCTATAGGTATATACCATCACTATAGCTAAAACGAATATGAATGTTCGGAACATCCCTAGTACAGACTTGTGTAAATGATACTTTAGATCAATAAAAATAAACACATGTTCCTCTCAAACTTTATTACATATATAGATGTTTATTTTGACAACTTATATTTGACTGAAATCAAAAGAATGTGTTCCTGAATACATCGACGATGTCATTACCATTACAGCAGCAGTGCTCTTGAGTGTAGTGCGAATTTCCTGAACAACACCCACACTGACATTCGCCTTCTTCCCAACGCAGGCGCACTTTAATCGCATTGTTATTATTAGTGAATCCCACATGTCGATCTGGTCGAATCGTCACTACTTTGTCACTCATAACAACAGGCTCTTCCACTTTTTTTTCTGTTCCTGTGCCACGGTCACTAGTTTCCTTTGCCATTACGCCAGCTTCAACTCCGAAATCGGTAGATACAGCTTCGTCAGAAGTGTATTTGTCATTGGTATCTGTAGACGCAGATTTTTTATTTTGTTCATATACAGCGTCAGTACCTACTGCCTGTTCATAGCTACTAAACTGAGCACTAATATCTTTAGATGTTGCCTGATCACTACTATGTTTTCCGCTGTCCTGAGCAAGTTCGGCCAGTTCTGCCTGTGTGCTGAGAGTACCCGACTTGAATGCCTGTTCACATTCAGTCTGTTCATTTTTGGAATGAGGTATTTGTCCGTCCATACCTGCATATGGTGTCTGTTCAATTTCATTCGGGCCAACGCTTTTGTCAATACTTTCTACCTGTTCATAAATATCTGTAGATAATGCCTGTTCAGTTTTTGGCGAAGTTACTTGCTCATCAATTACATCTGGCCCAATGCATTTGTCAATACTGTCTGCCTGTTCATTTTTAAAAGGTAATTCCTGTTCAATACTTTTGAAGCTGATATCATCCTCATCATCACTAATGTCTTTAATGCCTGCCTGCTCACTTTTCGATACCTGTTCAGAAATATTATCTATAGTTGTTGCTTGTCCAATACTCCTGTAAATACTCCCTTCTTGTTGGTCACTAATGCCAGCCTTGTCACTTTTAGATAATGCCTGTTCATTAGTATTATCTTCAGGTGATGCCTGTTCATCAATATTATCTTCAAATGATACCTGTTTATATTCAGGTGAGTTCTGTTCATTAGTTTTATCTTCATCTGATACCTGTTCATTAGTATTATTTTCGGGAGATACTTGTTCATCAATATTATCTTCAAATGATACCTGACTGTCTTCATGTGATGCCTGTTCATTACTATTACCTTCAGGTGATGCCTGTTCATTAGTATTATCTTCAGGTGATGCCTGTTCATTAGTATTATCTTCAGGTGATGCTTGTTCAACAGTATTATCTTCAGGTGATGCTTGTTCAATAGTATTATCTTCAGGAGATGCCTGATCATTAGTATTATCTTCAGGTGATGCTTGTTCATTTGTATTATCTTCAGGTGATGCCTGTTCATTAGTATTATCTTCAGGTGATGCTTGTTCAATAGTATTATCTTCAGGTGATGCAAAAGTATTATCTTCAGGTGATACCTGTTCATTGGTATCATCTTCAGGTGATGCTTGTTCAATAGTATCATCTTCAGGTGATACCTGTTTATCAGTCGTATCTTTAGGCGATTTCTGTTCAATACTTTTGAGGATGCTATCTTTTTGGTCATCTTCGCTTTGTTCACTTTTAGATGGTGATACATGTTTATCATTACTGTCAGTACCTTTGTCAGTAATTTCCTGTTCAATTATTGTATCTAAAGCTGTAATTTTTGCTTCAATACTGTCATCACTTTCTACCTGTTCAGCAGCATTTTGGGCAGATGAACCGTTATTATTAGATTTACTATTTTTACTATTTGAAGTTTGCTGGTCATTTGAATTCCCGGGTGATTGATTTCGTCTTTTGTCTTTCGGTGATTGATCATCCAATGGCAGATCAGAAACACTAGATGCGTTATGTTCGCTTGATAATTCCGGTGAAGATTTAGCATCACTCTTTTTAGATTTTCTTTTCACATTATTGCGAGGATACAGTATAGTTTCTCCACGAACGTAATCCTCGACCATTATTGTGTTTTCTGTGGCACTACTACTTATTGTTGTTGGGTCAGGACTAGGCTCTTTCTGGTCTTCTGCTTTTTCAGTTTTTTTGGTTTCTGGTTGCACAGAACTTTTTCTTTTAATATTTGCTTGTTCCACAGATTTTTTTCTAGTTCGTCCATCTAAATTTTTATTTACTGACGATTGTTTACTAGCACTGCTTTTTGTTGATACCTGATCAACAGGTTTATGAATTGCGAATAGTTTAACAAAACTTTGTTCCGAAGATTTTGATTTGGAAGATCGTGAACTTTGTCTATGTGGAACCTGTTCATCTGAGTGTTCACCAGAAGTTCTGATTGGCGAGTTCTTTTTCGAAGGTGTTGCAGATTTAATAATCTGTTCCTTTAAGTGTTCACCAGAAGTTCTGACTTCTGATTTTCGTTTAGTCAGACTTTGTCGATGTGAAACATGTTCAGAAGATTTTGCCGCAGGTGTTGTGGGCTTAACAACCTGATCAGAAGGTTTTACAGAAGATGTTTTAGATTTAACAACATGTTCATTTGAATGTTTATCAGATTTTGGTTTAGGAAGACTTTGCCCATGTGAAACCTGTTCAGAAGGTTTTGCCGAAGGTGTTTGGGATTTGACAACCTGTTCATATGGGTGTTCGCCAGAAGTTTTGACTTGTGATTTCCGATCAAAAAGACTTTGTAGATGTGCAGCCTGTTCAGAATGTTTTGCCGAATCTCTTTGGGATTTAGCAACCTGATTATCTAAGTGCTCATCAAGTTTTCGTCGATGTGCAATCTGTTCAGGTTTTGCCGAATGTGTTTGGGATTTGACAACCTGTTCAGAAGGTTTTACCGAAGATGTTTGAGATTTAACAACCTGTTCAGAAGGTTTCGTCGAAGGAGTTGTAAGTTTAACAACCTGTTCAGAAGGTTTTGTCGAAGCAGTTGAAAGTTTAGCAACTTGTTTATTTGGCTCTTCGCTAGAAGTTTTGGGCAATGATTTCGGTTTAGTACCACTTTGCTCGTGTGCAACCTGTTCAAAAGATTTTCTTGAAGATGTCACAGGTTTATCAGCCTGATTATTTGGGTTTTCACTAGCAGTTTTGGCAAATGTTTTTGGTTTAGTAGCACTATGTCTGTGTGCAACCTGTTCAGAAGGTTTCTTTGAAGAAGTTGGTGTTTTAGCAACCTGTTCATTGGGGTCATGTGTCGATATTAATCTAGTGTCGGGTTCCTCCACGCTAAAAGTGACCCGACGATCAGAACTGCCGTCTTTTTCTGATTCACGGGAAGTGGTATCTATTCCAGAACTGACAATATTTTTATTAACTGTGCGAGGAAGTTCCGTGTCATTTTTACGGGCAAATGAAATATGGCGGCTATCTGTTTCTTCGTCTGTAGTTACTGATGTTTCGGTACTTGATGGATTTGGAGATTTTGATTGCTTATCTTTACTTGTTCTGTACACTTTTGATCGTTGAATTACAACTGACTGCTTGACTATCATATTAGTAGTATTTCCAACAATTTTTTTATATTGACTATCACTTATTTTTGCATCTGAATTTTCACTAAAACATCCAGAATCCAATTTTGAGTTTACTGACTGATGTGGCGATATTCCTTTGTTGTAATCACTGATGATACTGTATTGTTTTTGTAGCTCATCGATTATTTCTTCCTGAGATTCTTGCCAAGCTGGGTCTTCTTGTTCTTCTTCTTCTTCTTCCCCCGATTCTGGTTGACAGTTAACAGAATAATTTTGTAATTTCAAAACGAGGTTTTGGTAACTTACTGATGATTCTGGATGTGTCCTTCGTAAATTTGTGTCGCTATCAATCGACTCTTTTTCCCAACTTTGAAAGGAATCTATGGAATCTGTTTTATTGATTTTCGATAGTCCTTGTTTTCGCACATAATCTTTGAAATTTGGAATCTTCATTGTATGGAAATTGTCTTTAGGATTTTTATCAGCGATTTTAAAAATTTGTTCTAAATTTATATTAGGGTTTGTCGAATTATTTTTATTAGTATCAGAATTATTTCTTTCATTTTGAGAATTATTTGAACTGGTGGCAAGTACTGTTTGAGGACTATGATTGTTGGTACTATTAGCCAGTATTGTTTTATTTATTTTTTCATTTTGTGACTGTTTTCCTGAATTTAGTACTGCTTCACCAGGTTTTTGATGGTCCAAACTTAATTGTTTATTTATTGTACTCGTTTCAATGGTAGGTACTAATGGTGAACTGCGATTGTTGGTACTATTGGGAAGTACTGCTTCACGATTTTTTTGATTTTTTGACTGTTGTTCCCAACTTAATTGTTTATTTATTGTACTCATTTCAGTGGTAGGTACTACTTGCAGATTGTGACTGTTGGTACTATTAGTAGGTACTGCTTTATCCATTTCCTGATATACTGATTGTTTTTTCAAACATGACTGCTTATTTATTATACTTATTTTGGTAGCTGTAGGTACTACTGGTGAACTGTAGACGTTGGTACTATTCGGAAGTACTGGCTCGCTAGTTTTTTGATATTCTGATTGTTCTTTAAAATTTAATTTGGTAGCTGTAGGTACTACTGGAGAACTGTGAATGTTGGTACTGTTGCGAAGTACTGCTTCGTTTAATATCTGCTTTTGTGATGTTTCTCTCCAATTTAATTGTTCGTTTATTGTACCCGCTTTGTTGGAAGTAGGTACTACTTGTGGTTTGCGAATGGTGGTACTGTTGCGAAGTACTGCTTCGGTTAATATCTGCTTTTGCGATGTTTCTCTCCAATTTAATTGTTCGTTTATTGTACCAGCTTTTTTGGAAGTAGGTACTACTTGTGGATTGAGAATGTTGTTACTGTTACGAAATACTGCTTCGTTTAATATCTGCTCTTGTGATGTTTCTCTCCGATTTAATTGTTCGCTTTTTGTACCCGCTTTATTGGAAGTAGGTACTACTTGTGGATTGCGAATGGTGGTACTGTTGCGATGTACTGCTTCGTTTAACATCTGCTCTTGTGATGTTTCTCTCCAATTTATTTGTTCGTTTATTGTACCCGATTTGTTGGAAGTACGTACTACTTGTGGATTGCGAATGTTGGTACTGTTCCGAAGTACTGCTTCGTTTAACATCTGCTTTTGTGATGTTTCTCTCCAATTTATTTGTTCGTTTATTGTACCCGCTTTGTTGGAAGTAGGTACTACTTGTGGATTGCGAATGGTGGTACTGTTGCGAAGTACTGCTTCGTTTAATATCTGCTTTTGTGATGTTTCTCTCCAATTTAATTGTTCATTTATTGTACGCGCTTTGTTGGAAGTAGGTACTACTTGTGGGTTGCGAATGGTGGTACTGTTGAGAAGTACTGCTTCGTTTAACATCTGCTCTTGTGATGTTTCTCTCCGATTTAATTGTTCGTTTATTGTACCCGCTTTGTTGGAAGTAGGTACTACTTGTGGATTTCGAATGGTGGTACTGTTGCGAAGTACTGCTTCGTTTAACATCTGCTCTTGTGATGTTTCTCTCCGATTTAATTGTTCGTTTATTGTACTCGCTTTGTTGGAAGTAATGTTGGTACTGTTACAAAGTACTTCTTCATTTAATTTTTGTTTTCGCAATTTTTCTTCCAAATATTGTTCAATTAACGAATTCATGTGAGTAGTTGAAAGTAACGCTTGGGGACTGTTTTTGTTGGTACTACCAGTAGGTACTGCTTGAGGACTAGGGATATTGGTACTATTAATTTCGTTCAATTTTGCTTTTTGGAACTTTTGTTCCCAATATAATTGTTCGTTTAATGAATCCATTTTGGTGGTAGCAGGTACAACTTGCGGACTGTAATTGTTGGTACTATCAATAGTTGCTGCTTGAGGACTAGGGATATTGGTACTTTTAAATTCGTTTAATTTTTCTTTTTGTACTTTTTGGTCCCAATACAATTGTTCGTTTAATAAATACATTTTAGTGGCCTTATGTACTACTTCTGGACTGTAATTGCTGGTACTACCAGTGGGTACTGCTTGAGGACTATTACTTTCGTTTAATTTTTCTTTTTGTACCTTTTGTTCCCAATACAATTGTTCGTTTAATGAATTTATTTTAGTGGTAGCAGGTACTACTTCTGGACTGTAATTGCTGGTACTACCAATAGGTACTGCTTGAGGACTATTACTTTCGTTTAATTTTTCTTTTTGTACCTTTTGGTCCCAATACAATTGTTTGTTTAATGAATTCAATTTAATAGCCGTAGGTACTACTTGGGGACTGTAACTGGTGGTACTACCAGCAGATATTGCTTCATTTAAATTTTGCTGTTGTATGTTTTCTTTCTGAAACAATTGTTCGGTCACTGTATTCATTTTTGTGGTTGTAGGTACTGCCTGAGTTTTGTTGTTGTTGGTATTATCAGGCAGTACTGCTTCGCCCATTTCCAGGTTTCTTATTTGTTGTTCTAAAATTAATTGTTTATTTATTGCGCTCATTTGATTGACAGTAGGTACTACCTGCACATTGTAGTTATTGATCATTTCCGGTGGTGCTTTTTTTTCAATTTTTTGTCGATTTCTTTCGATAAACTGTTCACAAAGGTTGATGCATTCATTTACCCAATCATCCGTCAAGGTTTGGTTGTTTGTTTTATTTGTTGCTCGACTTGTAGTTGGTTTATTTGGTAAAGATTTCGTATTTTTAATATTTTGTTGTTTATATTTTTTAAATTGTTCGCATAATTTTAAACAGTTATTGACCCAATCGTCTGTTGATGGTTCTTTGTTGGTTTGTGGTTTTTTTGTCTGTTTATTGGGTTTTTGATTGCAGCAAGGATCACACCATAAATTTTCGTTTATTTTTCGTTGATTAAGAAATGAATCAAAGTCATCACAACAACAATAATTATCACAATATTGCTGTACTTCTTCACAACAACACTCACTCTCCTTTGTTTTATTTTGTTGTTTGTCATGTAGTACAACAACAACTACTTTATCATCTCCAGTATTGTCAGGCAGGACTGGTCGATTTTTTCTCTGAAAATATTAACGATCACTAGACTCATAAGGAACACAACTGCATTTATTATTAATATTACCTTGAGGTACTGAGCGTCATAGTCATTTTCGTTGGATGTTTGGGCTAGTACTGCCTGATCTGTTGTTTGAGGGATTGACTCGCTGCAAAGTTTCATACATTTGTCCATCCATTCAGGGTTTTTGAAGAGGATGACACTGTCATCTTCTGCAGGTATTGATGGTGGTTCGTTTTCGAATATGTCTCTACAACTTTTACGGCATTTTTCAATAATGTCTTCCATGGTTTCTTCGCGATTTGTTGGTGGAACTTTGTTTGGTTTTTCGATGTGGTCTTCGCAATACTGACGACATTTTTCAAAAAATTTGTCGGGAGTATCAGTTTGGTTACTTGTTTCTTTTAATTGTTTTTGGTTCATATTTTCTTGGCATTTCAAGCGACATTTTTGGATCCATTCTTCGTCTGATGTTTCGTTAACATTTTGTTTAAGCTTTTTGCAAAGATTGAGACATCTTTCTACCCATTCTTTGTCGCTGTCCTCTTTGGATTTTTGTTCTTGCATTAGCTGTTTGGTGCTGTTTAGATATAGTTGGCAGTTTTCCTGGCATTTTTGAATCAGTTCTTCTTGGGTTTGAAGCAACATTTGTTCTTTTTTGTTGTAGTATTCTTGACAGGTACGGCGACAGACTTCGAGCCAATCTTCAGGTGGGCCTTGGTTTTCTGTTTCTTCGGATTTATCTCTGGTATTTTGTGGTTTTGGTCGATTTTGATCGAAATATTGCTTACATGTTCGGCGACAAATTTCTAACCAATCTTCTTCATTTTGAATGATTCCTGAAGTATTTGCAGATTTATTACTAATATTTTTTTGGCATTTCTCTTCGCAAATTTTAACATTTTCAGCGTTTGGTTGCGCAGAATTAAACTCTTTGCAGTTCTTTTTACAGTCCTCAAGCCAATCTTTGTCAGGCAAAGCTTTCTGCTTATTATTTTTACATTTAAGATGGCATTTGCCAACCCAACTTTTGGGAAATACTCTTCGATTACTGACTTCGTAAAGTTCTTTACATCTACGGCGACATTTATCAGCAAAGTTTATATGTACAGGAAATGCTGTTTGGTTATTTAGACCACCATAAGGACATGGCATTGAATTTTGACAATTGCAGCAGCAACATTGGTCCTGAAATATAATTGGTTGAGGCCAACCACAAAAATTTGTTTGAAATGTGTCTGCGATTTGAAGACCTTTATACAAAAATCCGCTACGTGGCGCACCAATCGTACTGTCGAAAAATAGGTGACTAAATTAGAGAAAAAAATATGCAAGATATCACAAAATAAGAGTGATCAAAACAAACGAGAATTTTTGAATTTTGTGCGTTAATCGTTTGTCTTGTGACAAGGTGAGGGCAGAACAATAACAAGCATTATAATAGTTATTTATGCAACAAGTGTAAAAAGTATAGTCTTATTTCACGAATAGGACAGTTTGACCGAACGAGCCGTAGGCGAGTTCGTCAAATCCTATGAGTGAAATAAGACACTTTTTACTCGAGTTGCATACACATTTTTTTTATGTCTGTAATAAAAGTGTGAAAAAAAGTGCAGTAACATTTCATTATTTCACTCTGTACCGTTAAAAAAAGTAACTTTTTTTCACACTTTTATTGTGTTAAAAAAGACATACTTTATAAATCCATTTTAATGAAAAAAAGTGTACTTTTTTAACAGACGTGAAAAAACTCTTTTAAATTATAGTTTCAATATCAATATTTCTAACTTTATCTTTGTAAGTCAAAATTCTGTTTAAAAATTATCATTTTTCTCACATCTCTCTCTCTCTCTCTCTCTCTCTGTGTGTGTGTGTGTGTGTGTGTGTGTGTGTGTGTGTGTGTGTGTGTGTGTGTGTGTGTGTGTGTTTAATTTGGATTTCAGCCGCTTAGACATTTACGGCCCGATTCTCAAAGAAGTTTAAGCTTATCTTCATTTTTGGATTAGTGAATTCTATTCTATTCCGGTATTTAAAATTTAATCTTCAAAATAT
Organism: Ophonus ardosiacus; assembly: GCA_943142095.1. Lineage (NCBI taxonomy): Eukaryota > Metazoa > Arthropoda > Insecta > Coleoptera > Carabidae > Ophonus > Ophonus ardosiacus. The sequence goes on from OW964838.1 coordinate 30,106,752, forward strand.
TATCAAAAAAAATCTGTTATGGCCAGCACAATACCTCTCGCCATTTCCGTTTTATGTTATTAAGTATATTGTATTGCACTTCGCTATCGAACCGTCGTTTTATAACAAAAACATTACAGAACTTTATCCAAATATTGTTTTTTATTGTATTTATCATGTTTTGTGCACACATACAATTCTAATTATATCTATTTTTCATTGTATGAGGAAGTTCTTAAATGTCAGAAATTTTTCCAATTTATTAACAAGATTGGCGGTATTTCTGATGGATATATGCATTTTACCTATAATTTTAAATATTTAATTAATAAAACAATAAGAAAGATTAAATGTACTTCCCAGAAAAAGCTTTCAGAATGTCACTAAAACTGTTGATTTTTGACACTGACATCTATAATTTACAAACTATGTTATAACGTAGCCTACGTTATTAATACAAAGCCGGGAAACAACTCAAATTTTGTTTAAAAATCTGGCCAAAAACTCTAGTTCCAAAACCGCTGATGAGGGCGCGATTTATTCCTACTGTCATTCTGTCATTTTTAGACTGTCAAAAAATATATATTATTATCAATTTAGCGGTTATAACCACAAAACACATACGTCAAAAATGACAGCGAGAATAGGCCGCGCCAAAACGGCGAGTTTGGAACTACAGTTTCCGTTTGACAGATATTGTGATGTTTCCCGGCCTTATATTTAATAACGTAGGCTACGGTTATAAACATTACTATGTTATAAACATTTGAATTTGTCAACTGGTTTCCTTAGTGTAGTTTAGCCTCTGCGATGTATTATATTAGATTATTCTATACAGGGTGTTAAAAAATAAGTGTCCCAAACTATGAGGGCATATAGTACTGACCAAAATGAGAAAAAAAAGCTTAATCAACATGGGTCCGATCTTCAATAGTTTCCGAGATATAAGGCAGTGAAAAATGAGTTTTTTCGGTGTTTACCTCTGCTATCTTGAAAACTATAAGAGTTACGATTTTGATTAAATAAGATTTTTTGTTTACCTTTCAGAGGTCATCTTAGATGAGTTTTTGTTTTTCAAAAAAAAACATCAAATAATTGTACTAAGACAAATGTTGTGGAGACCTTGGCCAATATTTAGTTTTCAAATAACTTCGTAACTATTAGAAAGTAAAAAAAAATGTTTCATATAAAATGTTATTGTTTTTTTATGGTCTATTTACTGGCATAGATAAAATCTTGTTCGAGCACTACCTTTACCACTTTTTTTTCGATTCTAATACAAAATGGCCTTTTTCTCAAAACCAGTTGAAGATCGGACCGTTGATTAAACTTTTTTTTACTCATTTTGAGCAGAACTATAAGCCCTCATAGTTTGGGAACTTAATTTTTAACAGCCTGTATATTATAGTGTCTTTAAATCTATACAAGATATAATAAAAATTTTATGTCTATGCTTCAACCCGAGTAACTTGGAACGAAAAACACGAATTAAATAAATAAATTATTACTTTTTGATACGAATGAAAATTCTCGTTATTTTTTATCAAACCTCGTATGTTAGGCTCAGACTATAACAATGGATGATTGAGTGGTTAGATTGGTGCGTTCCAGTATTGTTTTTTTATAAGTTATACAAATCGCGACACACTTTTTCATATCAATCAAGGGAAGTTGAATAACCTGCAGTATTGCCGCCAGTGGTTGAGATTGACAGGCACACTGGTTTTCTTCATCCCAATCCAACTTGATCTTGATAGTGTATCCATTACCATCTTCATCCGGAACTAACTGAACCTTTTCGAACTTCACGTTGCTTTCGTAATTATTGTATTGATTACTGCAACAACAACGTTCTTCTCCGGCAGCTATACGAGTGCCAGAAGTGTCGTTAGCAGTGGATAATAATTGTACAATGGAGTTGTCAGTGTTGAGAAGTGAGGTTAGGGCATCGTCTTCTTTCATATTATCATTTGACTCGTTATATTCAGCACCAGATTCTAAGAGAAGAGTTGATTTTTTGATTCACTAGCACTTTAAAGTTTAAAATATGTTTACGTAGGTACAATTCAATTAAAAGTTTCACTTTCAGACTTTTCCTGATGTACGAGGTGTTATTGGAAATTTTACGGACAATTATTGAGACTTACTCGTTTGAAAAACATGAGGGTTAGAAGAGAGGTGAACGCAATGTAGTGTAACGGTCAATTTGTAGCGGCAAATTCAAACTAAAACCCTAACTCGCTTCCGCCGATTTATATTCCCATGTTATTCATACGGGAACAAAATATGCTATTTTCAAAATGATCAAAAGAACTTTAAAATGCAAATCTTATCTATTAAACTTTATAAATACAAATCTCTAATGTATTATCTATCTACTTATTTCGTATAAATATCTAAAACACACAAAATTATTGAATAAACTATAATTAAAGCAGCAAGTGCAAATTTAATAAAACGTAGGTCGTAGCTGTTTTCAATTCTATTTAATACTAACTTGCGCATGCATTTTCTTCTCTGTCAAAACAATTTAGATTGTCAGCAAAGAAATTATTTATTGCGGACAACGTAATAACCCTTTCAGACAGCGCAAACAATAAAAACGAAAAAAATTATAACCACCTTACATTATAACTTTAAAGACAAACAGCGTCAAATCCTAAACTAACCTACAATTTCAGTGGATCTGTCACTGTCGTCATTGTTAACTGGCTGCATCAAGTTACGACATATGTTACTATTTGCAATCCAACTTTCTTTAAAATAAAATTATGCTAAACTTATTATTTTGTTTATACTTTTACTGTACAGAAAGCAAAGAGTATTATTAACAGTTAGTAAGAAACTCAAAATTGTACTTAAGTGTCATTATTTGCAGAATTTTGAAATTCTTAGCTACCAACCTTATAAAAATAAATTGTACTACTCTATCACAGCACTCGAATGAGCACTCAGTGCTGTAATAGCTTTGTTACAGATGCAAAGTAGAAAAACGATTTTTATACATAAATGAAACCTATTAATAAATGCTATTTTTAAGTAATACAAAAAGATGATTATTGTCAATTCTACGTCTTGTTAACTTCAATTTCAGAAACAGTAATTTCAATAGGGCTGTTGCAATAATTTTTATATGACTTCTAGGTATTGAATTTTAAAAGATATTGTTCTTTAAAGAGCCTCAAATTTGAAAATATCACGAAATATTCATTAGGTATTTTACAATTAAATATTGAAATTCGTGTAATATTTTGAAAGTCACGTGATCTAAAACAGAATGTGACGTCAGAATACATACAGTTTAACATGCGAGAAATTATCACCTATTTTCATTTATATAAAAACGTATATTTTTATTGGCTATGAATGACGTGTTGTATGTACTCTGACGTCACAGAAGTGGAAGGGGGGGGCGGTTGTTTCTCATGACTATTTCTTTTTATTTAATTATTTACAAAAATAATACTGTGATAAATATTGCATAAACTTTCATTTAAAATTCTTTTTAGAAAATGTGAAACCGGCTCATTTCAGAAAAAGTAAATTCAATTTTGAAAAAGGAAATTGATATTTTGATATTAATTTTCTGAAATTCAAGTTACATTTTCTGAAATTGAGTTTACCATTTTTAAAATTAAATTTACTTTTTTATAATTGAATTTACTTTTTCTGAAATTGAAATTATTTTCCTGAAAATAACAAGGTATAGTGTATTACGAATATACAGAGAATTTATTTTAAAATGCAACATTATGGTTCATCACTTCCATGGTTACTCACTATTGTCAAAAAATGACAGCAATGTAATATTTGTCCATTTTAAAATGCAACATTATAAATAGTATTGCAGCACAGGAGATACCTCCAGAACATATCACAAATGGTGTCAATTCTTATTACGACCAACTAGAATATTGCCTCAGTGTGAATGGGGGTATTTTTTTTTTAACATTTATTACATGAAAGTAATGAATTTTTGTAAGCTAAAGTTTTTTTAAGATGTACAACATTCATGTTTTGATTATTTGTTAATCGTATGTAGGCTAATTTATAGGAAATTAGTTTTGATAATACAAAACTACAAATTTTGTATGTTGCATTTTAAAATGGACAAATATTACATTGCTGTCATTTTTTGACAATAGTGAGTAACCATGGAAGTGATTGACCATATGTTGCATGTTAAAATAAATTCCCTGTATGCTATATACACATAATATAATGTTTTTTCACTTTGAAAGTGAGTTTTCCTTGTAGTTACAAAAGCAACCAGAACAGTGCTGCGATTAAAAAAATACCAGTAGTATTAAAACACCATGAATTATATCGAAATTAATGTCAATTGGATACCTTTTTCAAAGTCATTGTATTTGCGCTACATTTTCAATAATTAGATATTTCAAAAAAAGAAATATTTGATTTTTTTATTTAAAAAATCTTAATATCTAATCAGGCCTAATAAAAGCCGCGACAGACGATGAAAGATAATGAAAATTAACATCTAATTCTTAATTTCACATTCCGTATGTCAAATTTCAATTATATTAATGATCAGTAAAACGTAATTTCAATTTTAATGGTCATTAACATTAAGACACGATGATTTTTTGAAAATAATCGCCAACATTGAAGCCAATGGAGGGTTATGATTTTGACGTCACACGTAAGAGTGTGACGATGTAGAAGTTGAGATGGATGATTCGATTACAAACAAACCATCGCTATTTTTAAAGTTCTGTCTTCTGTCACTTGTGTTTTGACATTTGAGTTTTACATGATTCAATGTCTTCAAATGGCCGTGGAAACTTAAAGAATTCCACATTTGTTATGTATTCTTTATAGTTATAGCGGGATCACTATGACAAAGATCATACACTCACTACGTATTTGGCACCTTCCTGCAACTGTCACCAACTGTCATCATGACAACGATTTGTTTGTATTATTGGGCTTCCAAATTATCAAGAGACGGCGCTGACGTCAAACGTCAAAATTCAAACCAACCTTTGGAAACTTATATGGCGAGTGCCGGGCCTTTGCCACTAGTACTCAATTCCAGTCAATAGATGTCGCAAACGTCGCTTTAAGAACTTGCATTTTTTATTACTAAGCAACTATTGGTTCACATATTTTTTCTGAGGTGGGAAATAAGGATGCGTGGGAAACATTTGAATTTGACGTAAATTTATGAATTTGACATATTTTGAATTGTGTTTTCGATTCTATCACGGTTCTATATAATTCACTTTGATTATTCATTGTAACATCTGTGAGTCTATTAGGCAAGTTTTTAATGTATCATTGTCTAATTTTATGTGTTGATAAGTTCATATAAGTAATTCAATTCGTGTTTTGTTAAACCGTTACAGTAATTTCAATGAAGAGGACATAAGTCTATTTTGAAATTAAAATTTTATTATGTGTAAATGAAAAAGGATAATTAAATATTAAATTTGTGAACATGCATTTTAATATCAAAATAAATTTATATCAATAAACAAAACTACAATATTTTGTATAAAATTCAAAAGCAGGTTGCCTAATTTACATTTTAGTTCTATTCCAACCACCAGGGGCAATGTTCAGTGTAAGTACACATAAGTTTTCGGTCTAAAGAGTATTATTTGTCTATGATTCAAACGAATGGTACATTTTTCGCTGGCTTCCATAAGAGTACAATTGGTGTGAGACTAATTTTCGTAGTTTTTAATATAATTTCGGATTTAGTATAGTGTTTTTTTTTTTTGTTAATTTCGGTAGAATTGAGTTTGATCTTTCTTGTAGTAACAATTTAGTGATAGTTTTAATAATATTTTAGTTAATAGGGTTAATTTTATTAAGTATTTGTAGGTTAAGAGTATTTTAGTCATATTTTAATTAACAGTATATTAGTTTTTTTAATAAAAAAATTTGATTTTGTTTATTTGGATTGCATTTCATTGCCGTAGTTGTACATATATTAATTTCTATCTACATAGCTTTACTTTTAATTGTTTTTCTTTCATAATGAACAATTTTCTTTGCTTAGATTTAGATACTATTTGGGAATTGTAGTGTATCTAGAAATATGGTGAAAGGCCAGCAAGTAATAAATAGTGGCCACATACTATTATGTGGTAAATATTTTCGGAGAAAACTCCATCGTAACTTTAACCTATAAATTGCAAATCTCCTAATTTGTTCATTAATTTTTTAAAAATCAAAAACTTACCTGTTATATTAGCAGTAATAATTCAAATCCTACTAAGAATAAAACAATAATAGCCGAAGATAAAAGCGTATTAAAATTCGTATACAAGTAAATACAATCCCTGAATAAAACAACCACCTTAGTCACAAATGTAGTTCAAGGACAATATCATTAGATGGCAGTACGAAAATATATCTCTATCGTGATCTCTATATAACTCCCCTGCATAACCGTCATTGAAGAATGAAGTAAAAAATGTGAAGCGTTCTAACCTATAAAACCAACAGTAGAGCAAATTTAAACTAATCTGCGCATGTGCACCAAATTAAATTTATATAATCGTCTGTAGGTACTTTGATAATTAAGAATTAAGGTAAATTATTAATTATAATGATCATTAATCTTTGTCGTCTGTCTCGACTATAAGAGTTTTTAGCATAAATTACGAGTACTCACGTGTGAACTTGATGTCAGGTCGTTGTGGTTCGGGTCGACGTTGCGATGGGGGCAATTTATCGTTCTCAAGACGCCATTTTCGGAGACACTGCGGCTCGTGGATGTAGACAGACGCTGAGCCGAACTCACGGCCGCAAATGTAACAAGGAAGTGTTGGCTTGCGTGGTCCGCTCGGTGAACTAGTGGCAGCTGAAGGAGCTGCTATGGCTACTGAAGTTACCGACCCTAAAACAACAACTATGGTAGTGGTACATATATATTGAACGGTTATACGAATGTGGTCTTAAAGATGTTTGGTTTTGTTTACTACATAATAAAAAACACTGCCTATGAAACATGAGCTTTTTACTTTTGTCAGATTGGCATTTAAGGTCCACTATAGTTATAGTCTAAAACTTATATACCAAGTAATAAGGAGTTATGGCTGGAATAAAATCCAATACTAAATTTGCAACCTGAGGGCGCTGCCGCTCGCTCCGCCATATCGGAAAAATGGCGGCTAATATCAGTTTTTTGACAATATTTTTTCTCTAATATCTCCTACATAAGAAATCTAGATAAGAGAACGAAATTATTTATACAAAAAAGAATTCTTACATCTTTAACCTAGGATGAACTGTTAAATAGTTACGTTAAAAAATAATAATTAAAGAAAGAAATTTAAATTACACAAAAAAATTGCTATATTAAGCATTTAATATTTTATCTAATTGGAATATTACTACCTTTTTTTAGTTTAAGTTCTGTATTTATTATTTAAACCCAACGTTTCGGCACCATAAACTGGTGCCTTCTTCAGGGGATACATTGACATAAATATGTGAAATAACAAAAAACAACAAGTAACCAAGGTAACAAGAAATGTTCATAAATGCATCTTCTCAGGAAAAAAATCTCCTTTAGCCAGAGGAAAAACCGTCCCAAAAACTGGCAGAGAAGTGATCTGTATAATTCAGAGACGCTTTATTGGTAGCGAAATACCGCAGCCGTACTCTTTATTAACAGATGTTAGAAAAAGTTTAGAAAAAATTGTATACATATTACAAATTACAACATATTTAATATTGGAAGCCATGCGCGACTAAGTTCTAATCCGTCACAATGATTGAGATTGATATTTCTTGTTTTATAAATCTCAATGGCGTCTCTAATTAATCTGTTGTTAAGTCGAGTAGGACTTGCAATTATTTTCGTATCTTCAAATTTAATTTGATGGAATTCTTCCAAGGCATGATCTGCAACGGACGATTTCTCAGCCATTTTTTCTTACCCTGAGAAATCGTCCGTTGCAGAACATGCAAATAACGAACTCGACTGATTATAAACCTCAGTCGCGTCCGTTATTTGCCTCATATCGGCCTAAGTTAATAACTATTTCCAAGAGATCAGTAAATAAAGCGATAGTATAGCTGAGGTTGAAAAGTGTTAACTTTCCAATCTCAGCTATACTCAGTATATATTCCAAACTGTCACATCTCAACTTTGGGGCTATTTCCTATTCCCAAATAGGGGATTCCAGCTCAATCGTATTAAAGGAAAATAGTAAAAAAATACGAATGTATATGCTGAATAACGAATATTAATAAAAAAATGAAATGGTATAATTGAGATATTTCGGAAATAAGGGGTTTTTTGTTATAGCGCTTCGACACCAATATGAAATCTATATTTAATATTTTGATTGGCGATCGAAAGACTGCCTATACATGCATTACAAATAGCGTGTTAGGAGATGGGGGTTACTACCAATGGAAGTTAAGAAATTCAAATTCGAAAGGAGGGGTAACATTCCTGTACTGCAGTTTTCAAACAGTTTTTATTTTAACATAAATTTCTTGCATTAAACTTAATAATTTAAATACACTTGTAATTATAAAGTATGTAGACTTATACAGTGTTATAATATTCATTTATTTTATGTAAATATAACTGAAAATAGCATATATTTCAAGAACATTTAGGTCCATGATGAAAACAGTTCGATATAAAAACACATAAATGTGACGTCACGTCAATCTTTTCAAAATTCGGGAGACCATAACTCGCTTATTAATAGGAATTTTTTCACCGGATTTTCATCAATAGTCTTAGTTTTCCTAATATTTTCAGATAAAATTATAAAAAAAAATTGTGGAATCCCCCATTTCCGATTGTGAATAAAATAGTATACAAACGAAAAGTTTCATTATGTCTCGGACTATAGCAAACATCGGCGCTTCGCCCTCGTCAACAATGAAACACTTTCCACCTCGGTTAGTAATATACTATTGCCTACCTGTGTTTGCAGGCTCAGTGCTATGCCCCCCCTTAACTGGTTCAGGTCGTCGCTGCGCTGGCGGCAACTTGTCATTCTCTACCCGCCATTTCCGAAGACACTGGGGCTCATGAATGGCTATGGAACGCGAACCGAACCGCCTACCGCAGATGTAGCACTCCACGGTACCTGGTGGTGTGCTTAGCATGCTGCGATCTGCTGCACTGTCCCCAGCTGCTGCTGATGACGATACTGCTCCTGATGTGCTAGGACCTGCACGCTGGAACAACAGATGACTTTTAGATGGGGTACCAGACATCCCGGTTTTAGGCTCGTGTTCCGGTGTCCCGGCCGGTTAGCAATAGGCATTTACGAAAATTCTACCGGTGAATTGTTACTGGTATATATCAGTAAACAGCTGTTCATCAGGTTACAGCTACCGGGATAGATATTTTAAGAACGAAAGTGGTAAACTGGGTAGATTTATAACCTATGAAAAGCAGTTGAAAAATGAAACAGATTTGAAATTTGACGTAGTTAAACGTTATCTTGTCTCGTTGAAAAAATACCGACAATCTTGCTAATGAATTGAAAGAATCTCTGACATTTAGGAACTTACTCATACAATGAAAAATTGATATAATTAGAATTGTATATGTGCAGAAGACATATTAAATACAATAAAAAACAGTACTTGGGTACAGTTATGTAATTTTTTGTTATAAATCGACGGTTCGATAGCAAAGTGCAATACAATACTTTTATAACATGAAGTGGAAATGGCGAGAGGTATTGTGCTGGCCACAATAATTTTTTTTTACCTCCCGCTACCCTTGGTAAGGGAGGTATAGGGATCGTGCTAAAAATCACTTATCGAGATTTTAGTAAATGACCACGTTTTAAGGTCCCTAGAATCCAAATTTAACATTTTCACGATGATGTCTGTATGTGTGTATGTGTGTGTGTGTGTATGTGTGTGTGTATGTATGTATGTGTGTGTGTGTGTATGTGTAGGGATTTTGTCTTCGCTCTAACGCAAATACTATCATTCAAAAAATTATGAAACCTTGTATTTATACCCTATTCTAATATGAAAAGAAGCCATTAGATTTTGGTGGAAATCGGATAACCGGAAATGGCACTTTACCTGAAGCTCATAATGGTTTTTCTTCAAAAAATACCGTTAAATGCCATTTTTTCGCATTTTATGTCTTATGAAAATTAAAGATAATTGAATTTTGTACAGGAATGCATTAATACTTTTTCTATATGTTTTACAGATAAATTTAAAAATAATTTTTTTTATTAGTCGCGAAGCCTAAGACAAACACAATTAATTCGTTTGTTACACAGTTCATATTTCAAATGAATGTAACTGACAGTAAATGTCACTGTCAAAAAACTAATCACTTCAAATTAATAATAGTGACATTTTAAAAAGAAAATAGTAAATAAATCAATAGTTTTATGCAGTGGAACAGTTTGCAGCGTTAGTAAATACGTAAGTATGTATTTAAATTAATAAAAATGGATAGGGATATGTGTGGAAGTATGATTGTTGCGTAACTATTATTGTGGTCCAGATGCGGTTATTCGCTACCGAAAATCAGTCACTTTAATATGTTCTTATGTATGAATGCTATGATAATTGTGGACAAGGCGAAAGAAGAATGTTGTTAAAGAGTGAAGTGAGTTAGCTGAGCTCTTACTCTTATCCCTTTTCTTATTGTTACTATTGTGTCCGGGTTTTTGCTAACCCACTAAGTGGGAAACGCGTGATTTTATGTATGTATGTAAAAATTAAATAGCGGGAGGTTTTGTGTTGGCCACATCAGATTTTTTTATTTCAATTTCTGGAAGAACAGAGTGAAGTAAAAATTTTAACGCAAATCAGACTTAAAATTTTTATGTAACAAACAAAATATAAATTTTTAAAGTTCAGAATTTGGCGAGCGACGTAGCATGTCCTTATCAGTGGTCGACAAACTGTTAGATCTAGACAAATTATTCATGTTCGCATAGCTGAAATATTTTAATATATAAATTTATACGTTATGTTCATGAAGAAATTATTATTAACCATAAATAACATAAATAAAACGCATTTTTTTTCCTAATAAATTACAGAACGTTGGAATAATAGTTCAGCCATTGTTTGACAATATTGTGATTATAACTATGGCGGCCGATGGCGCTAGTGTTAGTCCATTCATGATTTCTCGGCCTCGGTCTACCTTCCATATTTCTATATTTAATTTATGCTACAACGTTCGCACTGACTCTAACTTCAGTTGATAGCTGACAACTGATTGAAACGTTTTGTTACAAATTTTTCGCTATTGTAAACTTGCTTCGCGTTTAGACCAATCAGAAAGCTAGACTCAAATGTCCTATCTTACTCCTAACTCCATTGTTTTGGGGAATGCATAGTTAAGGCATGTGCAAGTATGGTACATTTTTCTAGATAGAAATATTTAGTGTTGACAACGTTTTGTTTTACCAATTGACGTGTTTCAGCGTTTTTGAAAAAAAACGGCTTTTTTGATATTCCATACTTTAATCCCACACTGGATATATTAATCTACATAAAATAATACGTGACACGTATTTTTTTTTTATAAAGATCTCAATATTGCTGAAAAAAAAAATATTAAAATTTTACAATTTTGAATATCGCGCTAATAACTGAGGAAATACGTCAGAATTTCGACATAACAATCGTTCAATGAGTAAGAGATAAAAGAAAATAGAAAGTCCAGAAATTTGTTCTTTGTTGAACGAAGATAGATATATATTGTTCACCATTGTGTAGAAAAAGATAACTGTATAACATTCAGTATATTCCCGCAGCGAGTATAACCTCAATCGTATTATATTATTTTGTTGTGGTTGTAGCCACAGATCACGAAGCGGTAAGTATTATTTTGTGAAATTTAAAAGAAGTATATTTTTACTTACAATTTCGCCAGTTGCGGCATCATCAAGTATTGGCGGGAGGTATAGTGCTGGCTAATTATCACCTGTACATATAGGTATGACGGTTCCTGTACTTTATCGCTAATAGCACAAAATAACATAAATACCCATTGTTTACAAAATAACAGACCACTTTCGTTTTTCTGTTGGTATGTATGTGGGCATGATGAAGAGATAACTAACAAAAATAATTTACATTATTATTATCATTGCTGATTCACCATTATGAAATTGTACCTACGAGTATACCAGCATATATGTATTGTGTGTGTAATATTTGTTCACATCAAATATGTAGAAATACATAAATGATTTTGTATTTATACGAACATACGACGTATAATTAAAAAAAAAAATAAATAAAGAAAAGTTTCATTTGTTTCAGGAAATATTTTTCCAATAAATAATGTTATTTATACTGTAGTGTTCAGTACTACCACTAGGTGGCAGTAGTTGGCAGTTGTTGGAAAAGACTGTATGTCGTAACATGGCCGAAGAATACAAAAAGCATCGTAAGCATATACCTATTAACTAATATATTCCTAATGCTCGTATCTTTCCCATAAGAGTAGGTAAAGGAAACACTGTGAAATGGAAATATCATTTCTGCATAAGTCTATCTCTCACAAACACCCAACCGGCAATTATGCGCATGCTCCGAAATCTTGACTAGTATTGGCTAACGCTGACAGCGTCGCTGGTTAGGCTGCGTTCCAAAATCCTACTCTTAGAGTACGAAATTATTCAAAGTCGTTTCAAAACTAATAACCTTACTCTCAGAGTTTACTAAACCTGTTCCAAAACAGAGGGTACTTCAAAGTAATGTTCTACTTACTCTACTAACGAGGAGGGTATAGAAATTACTCCACAATATTTTCAAACGTAGATGCTCACGATTCTCAACATATGAAAGTAATTTGCCTTCTTGAGGAAAAAAACATGCTTTTGGTTGAAAATAAACATAAGTAAATACGTTGGCGTGTATTACGAGCATACTTTTATAATAAAAGCGCTTTTATGGAGCGTACTTTCACATTATATTGAGGTGAGTGCTCCATAAAAGCGCTTTTATTACGGGCTTGACATTAATGTTGTAATTATAAGTAGTTTTATTAGTTTTATAAAATTATTTTTAATTTAGTTTCAATTTTTTACTTCAACAAAACTCTCATTCGTTCCAAAACACAACACATCATACTCTACGCCAAAACTCAGTATTCTTGGTTTTGGAACGCTGCCCTGGTGATGCAGCGAGCACATGGTTTGACTTTGACGTTTGATTTCATTTCTGTTTGTAGTTGCACTTCGAAAGCATTTGCTTTGTGTTTCATACAGTAATTTATTGTCACCTAAATAAATTAATCCTGACCAGATTGTATTCCCATTATTTTTACAGTACAATTAGTAAATTATTTAATTCAAATTTAGTACTAAAATATGTCAATGTTTTTTATTATTACTAATATTTATATTCAAGAATTTACATACAAAATAAATAGTAGGTACATTGTTTAATTTCTTAAATTTAGTCGTTAATAAACAGAACTCTGTGATTCGCAAAAAGTGATCATGATTTCCTCGTTAGCCAATAGTAGTCGCGGTTTCCAAGCATGCGCATAATTCGCGGTTGGGTGTTTGTGTGAAATAGACTTATGCAGAAATGATATTTCCATTTCACAGTGTTTCCTTCAAGAAAAGCAAAGGATCCGCAATATATTAGTTAATAGGTATATGATCGTAAGTTACTTTTTTTAAGATAAAAGATAAAGATACCTACTTTCAAAAATCTACATTAAAGATACTTTTTACATAAAACTTAAAGTATTTAAGATAAAATATCTAAGATACTTTTTGTATCTTCGACACCACCACGTATCTTTCTTTGAAAGATAGTTCCAGCTCTGCAGTGTATAACAGCAAAAAAAGAAATATTTAATAACTTACGGTTGTAGAGACGGAAACGTTAGGTGGTGGTCGGTGGTGCTGCGTTGGCTTGCAGCTGCGCTGATGGACAACCAGACGATCGGGCAGGAATGTACGCCCGCAGTTTTCACATGCCGCCAACGACGCCTGCCAAAAACACAACACATGATAAATAACACCCGCTATCATTAGGCATTTAAGAAAATTCTACCGGTGAACTGTTACCGGTATATATCGGTAAACAGCTGTTCATCAGGCTACAGCTACCGGGATAGATATTTTAGGAACGCAAGTGGTAACAAGGTAGATTTATAACCTATGAAAAGCAGTTCAAAGATGAAACAGATTTGATATTTGACGTAGTTAAACGTTATCTTGTCTCGTTTTCTGTATTAACATAATTAAATTCTGAAATGTACTTCTGATTCTAACTTCGCTTAGCATCTATACCTTTTTTGAGGTTAGATTCTTCATTTACCGCATTTACCGACTGAATTACTCGATTGACAAATCATGGATCCGGTAGATGGATCTGGTAGATATGGTACAATTTTCGAACACGGTAACTATTAGTCATTTGTTTTCGAACGCAGTCGGTTGATGCGGTATCTACCGGCAGAATTTTCGTAAATAGTGAGTTATTGCAACTTCTAAGATGAAAGAACGTAAACGTTAACCTTATGTAGAAAACACTTTATTTTAGAAATAAAGGACTTTCAATTTCAATGTTTACCGCATTTAATTAATGTATTCACGCTAACGTTAACGCTAAAACCAACACAAACGAGGTTACATCCACACTTTTCACCGAAACATAACCTCAAAAGATAAAGATCGTGTGACGTTAAACGCTCGCTATTCCATTGCACATTACGTGTCTCCTTATTCATATAACGTGAACCTTATTAGTACGCATGCGCACTCGGGCTGTCACGTGACTTTAAAGTACACGTTATTTTTGCGTTGAAACTGCAATAACTCTCTAATGTCTATTGTTACGTACAAGGTGTGGCTATTAAATAACGAGATTTATTTTTTTTCCGACTTCCCTGTAAATCTGGCAACATTGCAGGCTATGTCATATTAATTTGTCATCTTCCTTCCATCTACTGTTAAAATTTCAAGATAATTAGGCAAACCGTTCGGCAGTAGCCTTTGATTGAAGTTAACTACTTTCTCCTACTCCGCTGGAATTATGTTAGCGTCAATATGAAATTCTGTGTGTCTTGAAAAATCCGTTGCAGAAATGTACGAATTGTTGAAGAATGTTTATGGTGATAAGGGTCTATCTAGTACTCAAGTTTTCGAGCAGTTTAAAAGATTTAAAGAAGGAAGAAAAGAGATCGGAGACGATTAGCGCCTCGGCCGTGCACTGACGATTTTTTTTTTTTTTTCGAAATGTGTGATTGTTCACATGGATTGGGTGCCTGAAGGGCACATTACTAGAAAGTTTTGATAACCCTTCATGCACGGGTGAGAAGAAAAAAAAGCTGAAATGTGATGGTAGGACTCTGAATATCTAACTTTGAATAAGAAAATGTATACATCACATGAGATAAGAATTTTAAAAAAATTCATCGCAATTCAAATTTTCTTATCATGGCGCGCTTATGACGTCAACTTGATGGTGACATCTGCAACGAACTTCAGCGCCTAAATCCACATGTTCATGATAGCCATTTGCTTGTTTACATATGATTTTAGTAGCAGCGTGTATTTCGGTGTTTGTCCTGTGTTTGTTTATGGTAAAAATAGGAGTAATAATTATAAAGTGGACGAAATATCAAACAAGAAATATACCCGCGCGTGTTAACTACTGGCACCATCTGTGTTTTTAAACGAAAATATTTACTTTGAAATGAGCAACAGATTATCAACTTGAAGTCACAAATTTCAAGGTCGTTTCTAGAGCTGTAAAAATTTCCATTTTGTAACATTAAATTATGGATTAAAACTTTTTATTAAACATGTTTTATTATATTTTTCTACTATATGAAGATGGAAACTATAGAAAAAAGTTATTATTTTGCATTAATTCCATATCACCGGAATACCCCATTCTGCGTTAAAAGGCACCAAATTCAGGGCCGAGATGTAGTTATAGAAAAGCGGCAGAGCTTATGAACAACCTAACCGAGTGATTGTTCACATGGATTGAGTGCCTGATGGGTAGTTCGTTAACCAAGTATACTACATGCATATACCTATTAACTAATATATTGCTAATGCTCGTATCTTTCCCATAAGAGTAGCTGAAGGAAACACTGTGAAATGGAAATATCATTTCTGCATAAGTCTATCTCACACAAACGCCCAACTTCGAATTATGCGCAAGCTTGGAAACCTTGATTACTATTGGCTAACGCTGACGGCGTCGCTGGCTGGGCTGCGTTCCAAAATCCACAATATTTTCAAACGTAGATGCTTACGATTCTCAACATATGAAAGTAATTTGCCTTCTTGAGGAAGAAAACATGCTTTTGGTTGAAAATAAACATAAGTAAATACGTTGGCGTGTATTACGAGCATACTTTTATAATAAAAGCGCTTTTATGGAGTGTACTTTCACATTATATTAAGGAGAGTGCTCCTTAAAAGCGCTTTTATTACGGGCTTGACATTAATGTTGTAATTATAAGTAGTTTTGTTAGTTTTTTAAAATTATTTTTAATTTAGTTTCAATTTTTTACTTCAACAAAACTCTCATTCGTTCCAAAACACAACACTTCATACTCTACGCCAAAACTCGGTATTCTTGGTTTTGGAACGCTGCCCTGGTGATGCAGCGAGCACATGGTTTGACTTCGACGTTTGATTTCAATTCTATTTGTAGTTGCACTTCGAAAGCATTTATTACTAATATTTATATTCAAGAATTTACATACAAAATAAATAGTAGGTACATTGTTTAATTTCTCAAATTTAAATTTAAAATTTCTCGCGCTAGCCGTTAATAAACAGAACTCTGTGATTTGCAAAAAGTGATGATGATTTCCTCGTTAGCCAATAGTAGTTAAGGTTTCCAAGCATGCGCATAATTCGCGGTTGGGTGTTTGTGTGAGATAGACTTATGCAGAAATGATATTTCCATTTCACAGTGTTTCCTTCAAGAAAAGCAAAGGATCCGCAATATATTAGTTAATAGGTATATGACTACATGAAGGTTTTTATAACCCTTCATGCACGGGTAAGAAGAAAAAGGACTGAAATGTGAAAAAATGGCTCATGGATTCTCCATAAAGACAACACTTTGTCTATCAAGATATTTTTGACGAAACACAAAATCACCGTGTTGGTACATCAACCGTACTTACCTGACTAATGCCATATGACTTACTTTTATTTCCAAATTTTAAATCTGCGTTAAAAGGACCAAATACGGGGCCGAGATGTAGTAGCTAACAAAAAAGGCCTGCAGGCATTGCTTCCAACAATGGAATATTCGCATCGGGCGGTGTAGGTTTCGGGGAGGAGAGTACTAAATATGACAATACTTGTTTTGTGTTATTTTTTAAATTGTCAATGTTCTAAGATGAATCTCGTTATTTTGTAGCCACACCTCGTATTAGTCTACCATATAAACACATACTTTTGCACAAGAGTCACTTCTATGTCTGTATCAAATGTAAAGATGTCATTATGACGGTCAGTGTAAAGCGAGAGGTTAGAAATGTCAAATCGACACTAACATATTTGATTTTTTTTGGAAAACAATGGAGTCACGTTGCCATGTCGGGATGCAAGTTTGACGTCAGCGCCACTAGCGAATTAGTTTGGAGTGTGGTGGATTGTGGAGGGCAGGTGGAGGGTATAGAGATCTGTCAATGACGTGTTTACTTTGTCATATTTATGTGTAATTTCGCTTTATTTTTTTAATTTTTATATAAACATAGGTTTATAATAATAATAATAATAATAATAATAATAATATAACAAATAAGATGTTAACGAAACAAAAATAATATAAAAATATCACAATGAAATCATTACATAACCTTGTAAGTAATACCTACCACAATATCAATACTAGATAGATGAAAACGATGATTATGTAATAGTGTTTTATTCATTTCCACATCTACACATGTTTTACAGCTTCAGCAAAACAGCACAGCGGCCAGGCGAGGCGAAGCGACAGCGTAGGTCAATTTAAAATTAAGCGGCAAATTTAAATTATATACTTAACACCTTTCTTGAGTTTAATGAGTTAAATAATATTTGGATTTGGAAGCTTAAGTTTGATTGAAAAGTGACAGTTTGCAATTATAGACCTAGGTTAATAATAAATTATTATTGACCTAGATTACCATGGTAAGCGGTAGTGAAAAACAATTTCTCATATGAAATAATAGTTATTTATGTATTAACAGCGTAAGGAGGCTTTTATGGCCTGCGGCGGAATTTTGAGCACGAGGCGTAAGCCGAGGGATAAAAACACGTTAAAGGCCATAAAAGCAAGTAACGCTCGTGGTACGTACAAAACTTCATGCACGGACGAAAATTTTCAATTATGAGTTTTAGAAAAATTGTAGCGAAAAGAATTTGTCCTCGTACATCCAGTATCTAGTGTTGCTATGAAAGCGGAGAACAACAGTTTACTGTTTGTTTATTAGTTCTGTCATTTGAGTTTTATTTTGTGTATCTCCGTGCTTTCCATATAAATATCACAAAATTAATTTTCATTTTTCATTAAAAATATAAAAAATTTCGATTTGTAATAAAAACTTTTCTTGATGCCTGTTTAAATTGTTTATATTATAGGTTATAATGTGGTTTGACGCCGGGCTATAATGAGGCCCGCGGTGGCTATAAAATAACTATTATGTCAAAGAAATTCGTGTATAATTGTCAAATTATGATACGTCCGTGCATAAAGGTAAATACAAGTTAGGTTCCTAGGCTAGTAGTGAAAAAATTACTTTATACTCACTAGCGTTACTTTACGAGCTTTCGATATGTCGAGGGGTGAATGCTTTACTTTAATTTAAAATATTTTCTTGACCTAATCTAATAAATAAATAAGAAGAAGCGGCAAACTACGTCACATCAGATTTTAATATTCAAGTTCAGGGTCCTTCTGAACTTTTTCACATGTTCGATTTACGTAAGCAACTAAATATTCATAGATCCATTAACATTTACATCATTACAGTCTGAATAACACTTTACATTTTAATACCGGATTGCCCCCTCCTCCTAGCTTTAAAATAGCGCACGACCTCCACCAAATTGCTCTTAAAAAATCGAATATATAATCAGCACCAAACAACTACTTTGTCATCATTAAAATGCTATTTTCAGTTAGCTTAACAACCATAATGGGATTCGCTACTCCTTTTTCTACTTATATATAATTATTTTAGCGTTTGTTAAACTTGTCAAATGTGTGATTATTAAAATACACCTATATTTTGAAAAAAATGCTGAATTTCAAATTATGTAATGTCAGACTTACATACACCTACATATTTAATTTGATCTATTCTTTCAAGAAAAAATTAAATCAGAAAATGTGAAATGGCCCCATTCTCGAGATCCCTGTGTTGGATTATTTAACCCTGGCAAAGAAAAAAATATTTTGTGATATTTAGTACGTATAAATTTTTATAATCGAGCCTGCTATTATGAGGCGGTAAGATTGATTCCATGTTTATGAATAAAATTAAAGTTATATTGTAATTTTTATCTAGATCAAATAAGAAAAACATAATTAATTTCACGGAAAAAAATCCTCCAAATTCAACAATCGAATTCCCTATTGTACCCGTATGGCATGTAGCAGATAAAATCAAAACATAACCAGTCAAATATTCGGAATGTAGTATGTTTCACGAAACTACTGATAAAAAAATCAACACAAAGGGACAAAGAACACAAAATATTTTAATTCCAATTCGACTGGTTTGTTCGCACAACAAAATATGCAACTAGAGAGCGTTTAGTAAGGAACTAATGGCGCTGTAGTTCCTGACAAATCTATCCCCTCCAGATTTTTTGTTATCAATCTGACATTTGTATATTATATAACCAAACAAAATGTAGTGGCGGACTAAGGGGGGAGCGACAGGGGCGATCCGCCCCAAGCCGTACCAAACAAAGGGACCCCCGTTTCCAGCTCAAAAAAAAAAAAAACGAAAAGGTTCAGTCCTAAGATTTTCCACTAAATAACCACCTTTATAAATACTCGAGTCGGTTTTCTTAATGAAGGAAAGAAATTACTGGATTTCAGTCAATTATTAAATATATTTTCCGCCTCTACCGGTTTCGACACCTCATGTCTTTACAATCTAAAAATTTTCACCTCCTGAAGAAGACATATGAGGTGTCGAAACCGGTAGAGGCAGAAAATATATTTAATAATTGACTGAAATCCAGTAATTTTCTTTCCTTTATCACCTTTTCAGTCAAGAAGTTCTTGCAGCCACCGGTTTTCTTAATGTCTCTTTTCTATCAAGAAACATTTAGGTTCCTGTGTGGGAAATTAAAACATAAAAACACTGGTAACACTGTAGCTACGGCTCGGGAATCCCGAAATCGTATCAGTGATTTGAGTGGTAGCAGTATTGCGAATTTAGTGATTTTATCACTAAATCTAGTGAAGTTGATGATTCAAATACGATTTATTTTATAAATTTGCAACTTATCTGAGGTCTAGTGATTTTAATGTATATATTCCCGGAATGAAACTTCATTTTTAATATTTCTCCCGTCTCCCGGAATGAACGCTTTAGTACCTCGCCTACATATTTTTTGTAAAACTTTTCTGTTCCATTTAATTCATTGGGTCAAATTTTTGCCTCAACATTTATTACCGCGTTTATTTTCTACTAACCAATTCGGATCGGATCATTCCGACGTCTGATTTTACACGAAGTTAACCGCGTCGTTTCGCGTACGCTCACTCGAAATCGAAATGTATTCTGTGATCTGGCAATTTATTTTTGTACCTGCGGTGAATTGGTAGCTCTAGATCCCATCATAAGGGGCCCGGCATTAGAGGCCGCCCCGGGCCTCCGAAAAAGTCAGTCCGCAACTGACAAAATGCCTTATTGCTGTGTAAAAAAAAAAATAAAATAGGGCATTCATTTCCAAAAACCAAAAACTTAAAAAATGCTTGTTTACATTTCACTTCACACACGGAATACCCAAATCGTTTAAGCAGCCGATGCACGTCATTAATAAAAATTGAATAAAAGTAACTAGATGTGTGACGTCATGTACTGGTACGTTTACCTACTTTTACAATCTTTATGAAAAGAGTTATACAGTTTGCAATCTGTATTATCGACATGTTCATGAACTGTCACATTTACAAAATAAATACTATATACCGGGTTCGATCCCGACAGACGCCAAATATTTCCAATTTTAAATGGCATAAAAGTGACCCCTGTGGTGCACTCTCCACACCAGCTATGAGTGCCCGTGAGGTGACGCCTGGTAAGCGCCCACACGGTAAAATATATCGTCATCATTACCGATGTCTACATGTGTTGTAGATACTGGCACACCCAGAAATGGGTAATATGCCGTGATGATATATTTATTTATTTAAATACTATATTTTCGTCACTGCCCATTTCTATTTAAATTATTTTGTAATACTAACCTTATTTATACATATGTATGTCATATAAAGACAATAAATGAAAGTGAGCCGAATTTCAAAGAAATATACCGAATTCTTCTGATTGATTAGAAGTGCTGCCTTTGGCAGATTCACAGATTTTGTGTTTGCGTTAACGGTCACGTTGCGTCGTTGCGTTGCGTTTAACATTACTTTATTATAAATAGGCCTTTACAACGCACAAAAATGTTTCAAACACGGTACAAATATTTTTCAAATAATAACTTTGACAGTATAAACATACAAATTATCAATGTTGCCAACTATAGTGAAAATTAAACGAGTAATATGACGTTGACGTACATTATTTATATATTATTGATGTCATATACGATAAGTTATGAACTCTACTATTCATCTTAATAATAATTATATAAGGCTATACACTTTTTGACGGTTAAAAATGATTGAAATTTTATTTCATTTTTCACTATTAGTGATTTTAATGCATTAAGGTTTTTACACTAAATGATGACGTGCATTGGCTGCTTGAATGATTTGGGTATATATTTAATAATCAACAAAAGTTGCTGTGAAGAAACCGATCATTAATTTGACTCCCTATATATTAGCATTAAATGTTATTATTGCATGTGTCATACATATATTATTGAGTGAGTGTGATTGTAATATTTATAAATTCCATATTTGCGTGTATAATGATGATTGGTGTAATAACTTTTGTTATTATCTATAGCGCATGCATTGGCCCCTAACAACGCCGTAATAACAACAAAAGTTCAAGGACTATTATCACTTGCGTCAAGGTTATATCCCTATACATGTCTATCTATCTTCATGACTATCGACATTATAATTTCACACTCACATGCTAAACTAAAATGCATGCAGTAATGATGTTTCAGTTCATTTCATTGCATAGAACATAGAAAACAGGTACGATGGTAGTCCCCACAGACCATCCCACAAGTACCCGACCCAGGAAGCTGATGCCTCAATAGTTCTCCAATTGCAAAGTAATAGTTCCACTCTGCAACACCAGTCCGCAGGATAGCGCTAGTAACGACAACAAAACTTTCGGAACGTCCGTTTTTTTGAGTTTAAAAGTTCATATGTAGTTGGCGCCGAAAATAGTGAACATGTAAGGCATTTACGAAAATTCTACCGGTAGATACCGCCCCTACCGACTGCGTTAGAAAACACAAGTGGTTAATAGTTATCGTGTTCGAAAATTGTACCATATCTACCAGATCCATGATTTGTGGTTCGAGTAATTCAGCCGGTAAATGAAGAATCTAACCTCAAAAAAAGGTAGAAATGTCAAGCGAAGTTGGAATCGGAAGTAGATTTCAGAAGTTAATAATGGTAATACAGAAGACGAGACGAGATAACGTTTAACTACGTCAAATTTCAAATATGTTTCATCTTTCAACTGCTTTTCATAGGTTATAAATCTATCCAATTTATCACTTGTGTTCTTAAAATATCTATCCCGGTAGCTGTTACTTGATGAACAGCTCTTTACCGATATATACCCGTGAACTGTTACCAGTAGTGCATATTTTTTACGTTACGTTACAGCACGGTACGTTACGTTACGGCTTATGTTGTATAAATACAGCATGATAGTTATTAAATTATAAAATGACGTTATATCAATTATTGGAACCTAAGGCCTACTTGTCCTTATGAAAAAATAGAATTCACTAATCCAAAAATGAGGATGAGGTTAAAAAAAAAATAATGGTACATAGGAACTGATTACATCATATGACTTTATTGAGGGCATGTATTTCTTCTTTATTTTCTTTTTAGTTCCGATAAATTCTAGTGCATTTGAATAAATAATTATACGAAAGAAATTTTCAAGTAGAGCAGAAATAATTCGCAAAAAGTATAAAAAATTGTGGGCAGCTTTCGTGTGCCAGATCAGTAAAAAGTCTCATGGGTTAATAGGTCACTGAGTTGTTAAGTAAAACATGCACAACCTCCGGCCCACAAAATGTTTCATAAATTATCTACAATATTATAATTTAATATAATATAAATTTAAATTTAGAATAGTAACGCTATATTTAATAGATATAGAGTTAAAGAAATACAAAGAGATTAATTTTCATAAATCAGCCAGCTTTACTATAATCATGGAAACAGCTGATATATTCAAAAAATTTTAATTGACAGATGTCAGTGTTAAGTGCAATTTACATAGTGTATGTTCGTGTTAATAAATTTATTGGTTTTATAGAATCTTTTCCAAGAAACTTTCGGTATGGACTTTATAGAAAATAGTATATGTTCGTGTTACAATTTTACTGGATATACAGGGTTAGTTAAAAGTATGGAGACGGCGATTTATTGTCGTTAATATTCATTTTAGGAAATTATGTTCAATACAAAAGTTTTTTAAGAAATTTTGATCTACATTTGAGAATACTTGAATTTTATTTTTCTTCAATTGTTTTTGAGTTACGCTTGTCCGCGTATTTTTTTTAAATGGGAACCTATTAATTTTACTCTACCATTCGATAGTGTTTTTTCCTCTTTACAACAGTATGTTTTTTTTTTTTTTTGTTTTTCAATTTATTTTAATAACATTTTTACAAGGAAAAACACCGGTTCAAGTATTTACGAATAGTAGGAACATCTAAGATAGACAAAAGCGAAGCAATAAACAAAATCGAGCGATGTAATTTAGTTAGTTATTAGTTTGTTTTTAATGATAAGATTGTGACCGACAACTTTATTGGAAATAATTTTGTCTATATCACATGAACCTACTATTAATAAATACTTGAACCGGTGTTTTTCCTTGTAAAAATGTTATTAAAATAAACAAACATACTGTTGTAAAGAGAAAAAAACACTCTATCGAATTGTAGAGTAAAATTAATAGGTTCCCATTTAAAAAAATTACGCGGACAAGCGTAACTCAAAAACAATTGAAGAAAAAAAAAATCAAGTATTCTCAAATGTAGATCAAAATTTCTTAAAAAACTTTTGTATTGAACCTAAAATGAATATTAACGACAATAAATCGCCGTCTCCATACTTTTAACTAACCTTGTATAGAATCTTTTCAAAGGAACTTTTGGTATGGGATTTGTACAAAATACATAGAATTGACGGAAGGTAATGTGCTGGGCATTTTTTTAAATAACCGAATAACAGTAATCTTTAGATCACTGCGGTCGGTGTTATCTAATGTACCCCATAGAAACTAAGTAAACGACACTATTTGATGCAATATTTTAACTCATACAATAAGCCTGGATTACACATTTTTTAAAAATTAAACAGTAATTTCTTTCTAAATAAGGAACATGTTTATAAGTGAATAAAGCACATGACCTTAACCAAACTTATATTTTGAAGTTTCCAACGCGAACCATAAGCGAGTGGTGCATCCACAAGATATACTCGCAATGACGTAATGCGATAGTAAAATGAAGTGTGCTGATTAGGGATGGTTATCAGTGCACGAAGTTTAAGCTTAAAGCGCAGGATATTCGATATCCTAGTTCCTAGTAGGTCAGTGGTTACATTTATCTCTCTCCTGTTGGCAAATAGATAACCGGGTTTTTTGTTGATGAAGCTTTGGAATTGTGCCAGTTATGTTATCTCATATAACCTGCTTCCAAACTAATCACTACAAACTACAACATTCTACCCACCCCTAATTATCTATCTGCTGCACAATTACTACTGAACTACTTCTTTTAAATCTTATCAGTATGGTCGAATACGTATCGTGCAATAGAAAATCATTCTATATTTAAGTACAGTAACTTTTAATATCTTTGGGTGCGATTCAGTGGGTTGTATTAGGCTGTTTTAAGATCTGTATTAAGAGTTGTATTAAAAATCCTGATTCAGTGGCTTGTATTAGACTGTTTTCGAGTGTTTAATTTAATACATGTGTATTAGTTGACTAGGAAATTAAAACACTTCTTAAAATCGGTTATATCTGTTTTAAGTATTGTATTAACCTTAATTCATAATGTCAAATATGAAATATTGAAGTAAAATTATATATTTGACTCTTCATAAAGTATACTAAAGCAAATATTGAACTTAAAATGATATAATAAAAGAGTAAATGAATAATTTAAAAAGTTGAGGTTAATATGAATAAATTCAAGCAAGTTACAACAATTATTTATATGTTCTTTATTTTTTGAGTTTGTTTAAGTAAAATGGTAACACAATACGTGTTGTTGAAAGAGTTGAGCATGTTCGGCGTGTTGTTGATTGTAGAAGACGAAAAAGGATACACAGAAGACGAAAAACTATGACAATACTCTCTCCGAAAGGGATACCGATTATCAAAAAATGTATTTCAGCATCTAATAAATGTGATTCGAGAGACATATCTGGGTTTGGCGGTGGTGTACCTCCTCCAGCTTTAGTTTTTCTTTTCAATAATGTGCAATTTCATTCTTTGAATTGCATTTCAATCTCCGCCACATTTCTTTTATAAGGCCCAATTTTCTACTAAAACCACTTGTCTTCATTTCAGCTTTTATGTTTCCCCATGCAGCTTTTTTTGTTTTTCATTATTTTAATGTCATTTCCCTTATTTTCAATAATACCGTTCTGTTTAGTAATTGCTTCTTATTAAAATAATCTTTTCTTCATTAGAATTCGGTTCTGTAATTCTTTTTCCTGACATTTTAATATGCTAAAATTTAAAATATAGATCATAAAGTAGTGTAACATAACCTAAAACAACACAAATACAAAATATTGACGTTTCAAATACCGCCAATTTCGCACTTTCACAGTTATTACAGTGTTGCCAAGTGTAATTTTGGAACAGAAATGTTTAAATAAAACAGCTTAATACAGATCACTGAATCACCTTTGTTTTAAAATGTGTTTTAAGCTAATACAGTGTTTTAGTTAATACAAGTCTTAGTACAGACTTTAATATAACTCTGTTTGAAACAAAAATGAACAGAGATAAATTATAAGAATATTTCTTTTTATACACCGATGTATAAACTTGGTGCAAACAGTTATGTGTTCGTTGATGAATGATGTTAGTGGACTGTACATTGGTATGTTCGTAAATATAGTACAAATCTACGATGAAAGACTTAAATAAACTGTTATACTTGACTAATAATACACTGTTGTACACTGATTGAGATTGACGTAGCCATTAAGGCCTATTTATAATGAAGTAACGCAATTGCAGTAAGGCAACACAAAACCATGAGCGCATAATATTCCTATATGCTGATTTATAATGAAAAGTAAGGCAGCGCCACAATTAGCAACGCAGAAGATGACCAACTCTCATCTTTCTATCTTACATACCTACATAAAATCACGCGTTTCCACTTAGTGGGTTAGCAAAAACCCGAAAACAATAAGAAAAGGGATGAAAGTAAGAGCTCCACTGAATCACTTAACTCTTTATTAACATTCTTCTTTCGCCTTGTCTAAAATCATCATAACATTCATACAAAGAACATATTAAAGTGACCGATTTTCGGTAGCGAATAACCGCATCCGGATCAAAATAATAGTTACGCAACAATCATCCTTCGCCACACATTCCTATCCATGCACACATCTTTCACCTCAGCCACATTCATAAACGTATTCATACATAATAACATATTAAAGTGACCGATTTTCGGTAGCGAATAACCGCATCCGGACCACAATAATAGTTACACAAAAACCATCTTTCTCTACACATTCCTGTACAAACATACTTCGTTCACAACGTCCACATAAAACTTCAGCTGTCTCTCCATTCTCATAAAACATTCTTACTAACCATACATCTTCACAACACAATAATTACGAAACAATCATCCTTCGCCACACATTCCTATCCAGGCAAACTTCTTTCGCCTCAGCCACATTCATATTCGTATTCATACATGCTCTTCTTCTCTTTCCACTCGGAAACTTACGCTCCTTCAAAACACTACCAATCACATCCATCCTCTTACACACTGGACGGCCACGCAATCGAACCCCTCAACTTTACCAACATATATGCATTTTACAAGTCGTTCACTCATCATTCTCTCCACATGACCAAACCATTTCAACTGACTCACTCCAACTCTCTTAACAACATTCTTCATACACCAAATTATTCCTCACGCGATCCCGTCTTGTATACCCACAAACACCACGTAAATACCTCATTTCCACGGCAGTCACTCTTCTTTTATGCTTTCTAGTCCATGCCCAACATTCACTTCCATACATCAAAGCAGGCACCAGCACTAGCACTCCATTATATACACTTAACTTATTTATAATGAAATAACGTTAAGCGCAACGCAACGGCGAATAAAAATGTAAGTTGACCTGTTCAAGGTTACTAAAGTTTATTTGTTTAGTTCACAATCAATATTACATAGGTAATTAATATTTATATAAAGCGTAATTATAGAAGTTGGTGTTTATGAGTGAAGCAATTCTAAAAATAAGTAAAGAAATATTGTAATTAACTCATGATGTGATGAATGAAAAATCGATAAAGTATTACTTATGCAAAAGTATGTATTCATATGTAATATGAAAAGTGATATGATTATCATCAATGATATTTTCGAGTGAAATGTCCTGCTTCATATCATCATATCACGAGCTTATATTTAATGAGAGAATATAATGATTTTTTGTTAAAATTAACTGTCAATGTCGTAAATAAAGAAAACAAATCCCTTAGTTAGAAATAAATTCCAAATAGTTTTTAACCAGTCATGATGCAAAACACTTGAAAATTCAACCAATCCGAACAGTATTATACTGACTATTTCACTCATACATTTATAAACCAATCCAAATTCAGAATTCTACCCAGTTACCAAATTTCATTTTGACAAAACAATCTCACAAAAAAAATTTCGCACCCTTTAAGCCAATAAGATGCTGTATTTTTTTACAAGTGAGTTTTGATAAGTGAAATTTTTTTGACGTTTTAAGCGTTTTAAGAGTGCATAGAAAATATTGTTTATATACCTGTCAAAGTCCTATCCGCTTATTTTTATTTTAGAAATAGTCATCCGAATACCATTCGTGGTTAAATTTGATCCTGGCAAAATTTTCAGATTGTTACTCGAGCCTTTTGCTAATTTATCTCGTGACATTGATTAAAAATCAGTCGCTTGACAGTTCGTGATTTTTTTGTCAATGTCACTCAATAAATTGCTAGGCAACCGGCTCTCGTAACAATCTGAAAATTTTTCCGGAAAAAATTTACCACTTATGATGATAATCATTTTGTCATGATTTGCTAATATTCACAAAAACAAAGTAGGCTGCATTTGTTTTTATCTGACGTTTCGCTAATTTCGCTGGTTTGATAACCTCATTTATGGGCCTTGATTTGTATTTGATTTAATTATTTAATAAAAACACTTTGTGCTGTTACAGTCAACAGCCTTATTAGTTTATTATTATTATTTTTTAAATAAATCTATTGAAATGTATTTACCTATAAATACAAAAAAATAGTGATTTATATATGATAAAACCCAGTTACCCCGATAATCTTCAGCTACCAAGTAAATAAACAGTTGTTATTGTTTATAACTATTTTCAGCTACCAAGTAAATAAACAGTTGTTATTGTTTATAACTGTCAGTGTGACAATTAATGTGTCAAGTTTCATTTTGCGTTGTCTTTGGAATTTATCTCACCAAATACCACACGATCTCTCAGATTTTCTCAGATAAACTTTTATTTTTAAGCACTCATTTTTTTTTGCTTTTAAGCAAAATCACTCAAGTAAACTGACATTAGGTAAAACCCCTCCTCCTCTGGAGTCGGGATTTACCATGCAGTTTGCTTTCGTGTTTGTTGTTAAGCAAAAAAAAAAATTGTGCAAAATAAAAATTTATCGATAAAATCAGGAGGTATTGTAATATTACTTCTGATAAGAAAAGTTCATATTGTTTTTCAGCGATTCCTCGACAGCCAAATCTTTGAATTTCCATTCATTTGAACAACTTCAAGGGCCGTACATGGCAATACTTCAAATTCTGATATAATTGCACATAAGGAGAATATAAAATTGCATAGTTTTTATTTAAATGTGAAAATTTTCACTTGAAAACAAAAAGTGAACAAATACGAAAGTATCCATAGCAACAGAGCAATTGAAATCAGCAAACGTCCTTCACGTAAAATATTTACAATTATTGTAACGTCAAGTTGTAATTATTTTATTTAAATAAGCATGTTTGGAGAAAAAATATGTGTCATTCGGAGTAAAAGTGTCATTGTGTGCCTCGCATGTAATTGTCCGACTCGCGTACCGCTCGTCGTGCAAACTTATATGTACGTTAGTATGTGTTTTCTATGATGCTCGCCAGCGCCACACAAAGAATCACTTTTACTCCTAATAACACAATACCGTGAGTATTTTTAACGTGAAACATTGGGTTTGTCATATCCATGGTTACGACTTGACATTTGATTGACAGCAATGTATTTGCCCGTTCCATTTAAAATGAAACATAGGGAAAGGATCTGACATTTGATAAGACGTCAGTAGAGGTTAATTTTGTTTAGATAATTATACCTGCATTCTAAATTAAAATTAGTTGTAGAAAAAATATAGTGTGCACCTTGTGCCTGAGTGATTTTCTGACTCGGCTAAATTTCTTACAATTTTTAAATATAATACTTCTGTCAAATTCATTCCCCATGTGTCATTTTAAATGAGACAGACAAATACATTGCTGTCAATCAAATGTCAAATTATAACTTATAAGAAAATTCAATGGTTATCTGTCATATTGACAAGATGTCATTAGAGGTGAATTTTGTTTAAATAATTATACCTGTTTTCTAAAAATTAAATTTAGATGCAGAAAAAAAAATACTGTGTGCACCTTGTGCCCGAAATATGTTTAATGCTCTCAAGTGGTTTTCTGATTCCGCTAAATTTCTTAAGGCCTATTTATAATAAAGGAACGCAAGCGGCAACGCAGTTGCAGTAAGGTAACGCAAAAGATAAATGTACACTACAGCATATACCGTTTCATAATGAAACGCAACGCAGAGCCGCATAAGGAACGTAACGCAACGCAACGCCAAAGCTGACCAACTTTCAGGCCTATTTATAATGAAGTAACGTAAAACGCAACGTAACGACGCAACGTAATCAGTAACGCAAACACAAAATATGTGATTTATAATAACGCCGAAGATAGCACTTCTAACCAATCAAAAGAATTCTGTGTACATCGTTGAAATTCAACTCGCTTATTTAATCTTTATGACACATGACATATAAATAAGTGTATAAAATTATTTGAATAGAAATGGACAGTAAAGACGATATAGCAGTGGCAATGTTGTTTCTGACTCAGTGATTCTCGATTAATTCGATTGATTTTCTATCATCCATAATTATTCTTCGTATCGCTTTGAAAATCTAACCGGTCTAACCACAAAATGTAGAATTTATTATGTAATTTTGACAGTTCACGAACATGTCGATAATACAGATTTTTCTAGTAAAACTGTAACACTGAATTCTGATTGGCTAGCGGTACAAAAGTAAGGTAGAAAGATGAAAGTTGGTCAGCTTTGGCGTTGCGTTGCGTTACGTTACTTCTGCGGCTCTGCGTTGCGTTTCATTATAAAACGATATATGCTGTACCTTACATTTATCTTTTGCGTTACCTTACTGCAACTGCGTTACCGCTTGCGTTACTTCATTATAAATAGGCCTTAAATCTTTCTACCTTACTTTTTTACCTCTAGCCAATCAGAATTCAGTGTTTCAGTTTTACTATAAAAATCTGTATTATCGACATATTCGTGAACTGTCAAAATTACATAATAAATTCTACATTTTATGGTTAGACTGGTTAGATTTTCAAAGCGATACGAAGAATAATTATGGATGATAAAAAATTAATCGAATTAATCGAGAATCACCGAGACAGAAACAGTATTGTCGCAGCTATATCGTCGTCACTGTCCATTTCTATTCAAATTATTTTATACAATTATTTATATGTAATGTGTCATAAAGACTAAATAAAAGCGAGTTGAATTTCAACAATATATACAGAATTCTTTTGATTGGTTAGAAATGCTATCATCGGCGTTATTATAAATCACATATTTTGTGTTTGCGTTACTGATTACGTTGCGTCGTTGCGTTGCGTTTTACGTTACTTCATTATAAATAGGCCTTTACAATATTTAAATATAATTCTTCTGTCAGATTCGTTCCCTATGTTTCATTTTAAATGGAACGGGCAAATACATTGCTGTCAATCAAATATCAAGTCGTAACCATGGATGTGACAAACCCAATGTTTCAAGTTAAAAAATACTCAAGGTATACTATTTTCAAAAGAAAAAATATGGATACAAAAAATATAAATAAATAAAAGGATGCAAGTACCCTATTGAGAATTGAGCCACTAGTTTATAAACAAGGAATAGATGAGATGGGTACCTACCTGTGAAGCTTCCCATGCCCGTTGATTCCATTGCTCGGGAGTGAGAGCTTTATCGGGTTTAGTGGGCAGTTTACGCTGCATATGTCGTGGCAACTGCGAATTCTCTCGTTCCCATTTCTGCAACAACAAATACAATATAAAATATCTGATGTGGACACCACATGACTTCCTTGTGCGACTGTTACACTATACATATTTTGTTAATAATTAAAATATGTATAATAACAGACCCAATCATAAAATTGCACGTATTTGACATAATTTGACAATGACATTAATTTTTTTGTTATTTTTTGTCCTATTCCATAGCAAACTTAATTACAGAAACCAAAAAGTACATAATTTTTAAATTTACATATCTCGTTTATACAAAGAGCTAATTTAATCATACTTGATGTTTTCGACGCAGAATTCAATTCTCTAAAACTTTTATTTAAAACATTTATTACTAAAATTAAAATAATACCATTTTTTTCAAGAAAAACTGATAACAGCTTCAGGTAAAGTATCACTTCGGATTAGACTATTTTAACCAAAATCTATTATGTTATTCTCATTGATATAAAAGTATTATATACCAAATTTAAAAAGTTTCGGATTACATTTTAATATAGTTTTTCATTAAAATCTATTATGGGTTTCAAGTAAAGTACCACTTCCGGGTAGATTATTTTAACCAAAATCTAATATGTTATTCCCATTGACATAAAAGTCTTATATACCAAATTTGAAAAGTTTTGGATTATATTTTAATAGTTTATCATTAAAATCTGTTTTAGGCTTCAAGTATAGTACCACTTCCGTGTAGACCATTTTAACTAAAATCTATTATGTTATTCCCATTGATATAAAAGTCTTATATACCAAATTTGAAAAGTTTTGGATTATATTTTAATATAGTTTTCTATTTTCTATAATCGAGAGATTAGATAAAGAAAAAATCAAAAATAATTTCGTGATTGTAGGGCTAAGAACAGACTCAAGCAGCAGAAAAGACCTAAAAAACACCGTGGAAGACTTCATACACAAGAAAATTGGAGTTAATGTACAAGTGAAGGAAGCAATAAAGATAGGAGAGAAGACATGTAAGGTACAAATGGAAAATTTTCAAGATAAACAAAAAGTAATGGCGAATAAAAAGAACCTAAGAACCTTAAAGGACAAAATCTTCATAAACAACGAACTAACAAGAAATGAGCGCGAAATACAAAAGGAAATAAAAATGTTAGCAGAGAAAAATAAAAAGGCAGGAGATATATTGAAGATAGGCTATCAGAAAATAACAATAAATGGAAAGGAATGGAAATGGGACAAAACACAAAAGAAGATGATAGAGGTCAAAGAAGAAGGAGGTACTGCGTCAAAAAACTAAGGGAAAAACGAGGAAAATTGCAACAAAAAGGAAAGACGTCGCAAGCAAAGGAAAAGGATACGATAAGGAACAACAAAACACATATAATTAAGTACGGGATGGGCAAAATAAAAAATAGAGTAAATAAACCAGGGAAAATAATAAAATTTGGAACATGGAATGTAAAAAGTTTAACAGGAAAAGAATATGAATTAACAGAAGAACTGGCAAAAATAAATATGGATTACGTGGGTATAACAGAAACAAAGAGGAAAGGCAAAGGAATCACAAAGACACAAAATGGATATTGGATGTACTGGGTAGGAGTATCGGAAAAAGAAAACGCCAAGGCAGGGGTGGCAATTTTAATTAAAGAGGATAAGATGAAATATGTTTCGAAAGAAAACCTATTGAATGAAAGATTGCTATCAATAAATGTTAAGGAAGGAGACGAAAACGAAGAATACACGCTAATTGTGGGCTATGGACCGAACGAGGACGCAAGAAAAGAAGAAAAAGATAACTTCTTTAAAGAACTACAAGAAATAGTAGACAGAAGTGAAAAGAGAGTAATAATAATGGGAGACCTTAACGGGAGGGTAGGAAATAAGAATGATGGAATAGAGTGGTGCTTAGGAAGGAATGGAGAGAATGTGACGAATACAAACGGGAAAAGAATAATAGAGTTTTGCCTAGAGAATGAGTTCAAAATCGGAAATACACACTTCAAGCACAAAGAAATACATAAAATAACAAGACAAGTTATAAGCAGAAATGAAAAATCGATTATAGATTATTTCCTAATTAACATAGACAGCTGGAATAGAGTAAAAGACATAAAAGTAAAAAGAGGACCAGAGATTGGAAGCGACCATTTCCTTGTAACAATGATACTAAAGCAAGAAGTAATCACAAAAAACGAAACCAAAAGAAAGATAGTAAATAAGAAAATAAAATGCCATGAACTTAGAAGACAAGAGATAGAAGAAAAATTTCAAAAGAACGTCAACGAAGAGTTTAAGAAAAAAGCAAAAGAAAAAGAAGGAAACATAGAAAAGAAATGGAAGAACTTCAAAAAGACAGTACTAGAGGCAGCAGAAAAAAGCTGCGGCACGACTAGAATAGTGAACAGAAACACAAACAAAACTAGATGGTGGTCGGAAAGGGTAAAAGTTACAGTGAAAGAAAAAAAGAACAAGTGGAATAAATATCTACAAACGAAAGAACCTACTGACTATGAAAAATATAAAGAACAAAGGAAAAAAGTAAAAAGAGCAATAAAGGAAGAAAAAGAAAAAGCATGGAGAGAATTTGGTGAAAAAATGAAAAACGCATACAATGAAAACCAGAAATTATTTTTTGGAACACTTAAAAATATAAGACAAAAGAAGACAGCAACAATTACGAACATTAAAGATAAGGAAGGAAAGACGATAGCAGAAGAAGACAGAATAATGGATAGATGGAGACAGTATTTCATAGAATTACTAGAGGGAAATGATACTAAAGATGAAGAACAACAAGAAAGCCATCGCACACGAACAAAGGAAACAGAAATAACACAAGAAGAAGAAATAAGCTTGAAAGAAATAATAGAAGCAATAAGAAAAACCAAAAGAGGAAAAGCTCCCGGACATGACAAAATAACAGCAGACATGCTGAAAGCACTACCCGAATCAGCACTACAGGAACTTAAAGACATAATGAATGAAGCGCTAAAAGGAATAACACCAGCAGAATGGCAAATAGGTATCATAACACCAATATTTAAAAAAGGAGATAGCAGAGAGTGCCGGAACTATAGAGGAATTACCCTAATAAGCACAGTGGCCAAAATATATGCAAGAATCCTGGAGAGTAGACTAAGAATAGAGCTGGAAGAATCTTTAGAGGAAACTCAATTTGGTTTTAGACCAAATAGAGGAGTAAATGATGCGATATTCATACTAAGACAAATAGGGGAAAAGGCAATAAAAGAAGGGAGAAACGTACATGTGTGCTTCATTGATCTAGAGAAAGCGTTTGATAGAATCAATAGAGAAGACATATGGAAAACGCTAAGAAAAAGGGGAATATCAAATACGTTAATAACAGGAATTCAGAGCCTATATTCAAACACTAAGAGCTATGTAAGAGTGAAACAAGAGACCTCCAATACATTTGAAACTACAGCCGGAGTAAGGCAAGGATGCATTTTGAGCCCGCTTCTGTTTACGCTAATTCTTGACGAAGGAATAAAAGAGACAAAGAAAGAAGTAAAGAAATACTACATAGGAAATTGGAAATTGAGAAGAGTGGAAATAGCAGAATTATGCTATGCAGATGACATGGTCATCATAGCAGAAGACGAAAAAACCTTAATAAGGAATATAGAAATATATGATAAAGCGCTACAAAAATTAAACATGAAGATCAATAAAGAAAAAACGAAAACCATGATACTAGGAAGAAATGAACAACACCACACGATACAACTAAAAAATGAAAATCTACAGCAAGTCCAAAAATTTAAATACCTGGGGGCAATGATCTCAGAAGATGGAAGATTTGATGAAGAAATAAAAGAAAGAAGAACAACAGGAGGCAAAATATTCAATAGCATCAAACACAGCTTCTTAGGAAAGAAAGAAATACCGAAAGAGACCAGGGTACAAATATTTAAGAAAGTAGTGACACCTATACTCATACACGGAGCTGAAACATGGACATTAACGCAAAGACAAAAGGAAAAAATTACGGCTACCGAAATGAGATTCTTGAGAAAAATAGAGGGGAAAACAAGACTGGACAGAATTGAAAACACAACCTACAGACAAAACTTAAAAGTAAAAGCAATAGAAGATAAGATAGCAGAAGGACAGATGAGATGGTATGGGCATGTAGAAAGGATGGGAGAGGAGAGAATAGTTAAAAAAGTGTTTGAAGCAAAAATTGGAAGAAAGAAACCACGAGGACGACCAAGAAGAACGTGGCTGGAAGAAGTAAAGGAGGCAGCGCAAAGAAGAGGTCTAACTTGGGAAGAAACGAAGACAGCAACACAAGAAAGAGCAGAGTGGAAAGAAATATGGAGAAGACCAACAAATCAGAACTCAACCCCCTCCCCCGCAGGCCGGGGGAACGCCTTACACCCGTGAGGGTAGAAAGGTGCAGGATTAAGAAAGTAAGTTTCTATTAAAATCTATTATAGGCTTCAAGTAAAGTACCACTTCCAAATAGACCATTTTAACTAAAATCTATTATATTATTCCCATTAATATAAAAGTCTTATATACCAAATTTGAAAAGTTTTGGTTTATATTTTAATATAGTTTTTCATTAAAATCTATTACAGGCTTCAAGTAAAGTACCACTTCCGAAAGTTATGTAATGACCAAAAAGGGAGGTGCACAACTAGATGTCATAACAGTTCTAAATACAAAATTTTAACTTTCTACGGCTTCCCGTTTTTCAGTTATGCGAGATACGTACGTACAGACGTCACGACGAAATTAGTCAAATGGATTCAGGGATGGTCAAAATGGATAATTCCGTTGAAATCTGGAAACCGAATTTTTTCGCGATTACAATACTTCCTTTACTTCGTACAAGGAAGTAAAAATCTGATGTGGTCAGCACAGCACATGAAGTCCCGCCAAATCCATGTTTAAAATAGCAATGAGCTTTAAATAAAGTATCACTTCCGGTTGACTGTTTTGTAAACAAAGTCTAATTTATTGTTCCAATAAATAGAAATGTCTGTAATATGAAATTTTGGATCATATTTTATTATGATTTTCCTCGAAAATCTGTTAAGAGCTACAAATTAGAATGACTTTTTTTTTATAACGATTTTTCCTATCGTTTGTTGAAAATATAACATATTTGTTCTTATTAGAATTCAATTTGCGTTTCTCAATATACTTTTATTATTGACCCCTAACAGAAAATGTTCCTGTCGAGGTAATGAAAAGAACAATGAATCATAAGATACGAAGATATGCCGAAACAATCAGATTTTATCCGGTTAGCCTTTTAAATTTGTTGGCATACTCTTTCTCTCTCTAATTTTCGTTTCTCTCTCTGACTGTCGCTTCTGTATAAATGTTTATTCTATGGTGATAGTAAACATTATGTTTTCCCCTGCCTACCTGATTTTGAATAATGCTTTTATTCGCCTTCGATTGAGCTCATTTTTATTACGTTCGTACCACCACGGTCTGTAAAGTGTATATCAAGTTTTATTCGTATTGAACGCATTACATGTATAATAGCAAAATGAACAAGATATAAATATTAGATTAATAATAAATTTAGCATCAAATCTGCTGCAGATGTTAATGTTCACATCAACAAAAAATAAACCCTCATGTGTAGGCGACAGGTGGTCTTAATCTGACGTCACACATCCACCGCCATTGTCACTGTCGTTGACGTCATTACCAGAGCACATCATTGTACAATCAATATTTCACATGCACATGACATATCATATGTGATAGTGGAAAATTCCTCACCCATTTATATACATTTCACTAGAATAAGAAGCAGGTCGCTGCGTTATTAGTTTAATGAATGTAGTCACTAATTATTATACACTGTTGGACAAAATGGGATACCTAATTGGTTTTTACCTACCGCTACCCTTGATAAATGAGGTATAGGGATCGTGCTAAAAAAACGCATATCGAGATTTTAACGAATAAGTACGTTTTAAGGTCCCTACAATCCAATGAGGTCATGCACGACTTTTTTATAATTTTAATCGATAGAGTAGTGAAAAATAATAGACCCGTATTTTTTATTTTTCCTCAAATCTATCTTTAATCATGAAAAAATTGTAATTGAAAATGACATTCTTTAAAATGAGGCTGCTAAACCCCCGCTTCGTCCCTTGTCGAATGACGTCGCAGAGTGAAAGGCACGACCATTTTGATTTTCACATTATCTTAAACATCAAAGTGACATAACAGATAACCTAAAATTTATGAATGTAAACATGACGATGGAACGGTGTTTCGTGCCAAAATAGAGAATAAAATAACATTCTGCAATATATTCAATGTTTCACATGCGTTTATAACCTTTTACCGTCTAATTCAAAGATTCAAAAGTGAAAGAAACATCTGATGTAACGTAGATAATTTCACACCAAATTATATTTATAAAAATAAATAGAACGATATTATATTAATATATTATAGCATATTCAGATATGTTATCCTCAATTTATAGTTTATATATATTTTTCTTTTAGAAATTATGTGTCCATATAAAATGTCTGTTTGAAATGAGTCTGAACTTGGTTCGTAACGTTGTGACGACAAAACATGGCTGGTTTTTGCAACTTTTTAAAAATATAATTTAAAACGATTTTTATACAACAAAAAATATAAATAAAAAATAATTTAATCATACTGATCGATGAATTAGACTATCCTTTTTCGATTTAAGCAGAAAAAAGGTACAATTAATTTTTTTTGTATGACCTCATTGTAACATTTTCACGATAATGTCCGTATGTGTGTATGTGTATGGATTTTGTCAACGCTCTAACTCAAATACTATTATTAAGAAAATTCTGAAACCTAGTATTTCTACCTTAATCTAATATGGAAAAAAGCTTAGATTTTTGTGTAAATCCGGTAAACGTAAATGGCACTTTACTTGAAACTCAAAATAGTTTTTTTGTGTTGACCACATCAGATTTTTAACTCTCGCTAAGAGAGGTATTGGAATTATGCTAAAAATCACATATCCAGATTTTAGTGGATAAACACGTTTTAAGGTCCCTAGAATCCGATTATAACATTTTTTACGATGATGCCTGTGTGTATGTGTGGATGTTGGAACCAAGGTATCTCAAATACTATAAGACTTAAAAAATATTTAACTGCAATTTCCTCAATCTGACAATCATGGGAAGAACTGATTAGATTTTGGTATCAATTGGACAACAGGAAAAATAGTTTCTTTAACAAAAATCTTCGAAATATTATTTTTTGAAAAATTCTGTTATTACTATTATTGAAGAACATAAAATTCTACATCTGGTACAGTTAAAAAAAATATTATATCTTGTATAGATTTAGAGATAAAGACACTATAATTTATAGAGTAAACTAATCGCAGAGGCTAAGGCACTAAGGAAACCAGTTGACAAATTCAATGTCTATTTTAACATAGTTTGTAAATTATAGATGTCAGTGTCAAATATCAACAGTTTTAGTGACATTCTGAAAGCTTTTTCTGGGAAGTACATTTAATCTTTTTTATAAATAAATATATCATCGTGGCATATTACCCATTTCTGAGAGTGCCAGTATCTACAACACATGTAGACATCGGTAATGATGACGATATATTTTACCGTGTGGGCGCTTACCAGACGTCACCTCACGGGCACTCATAGCTGGTGTGGAGAGTGCAACCACAGGGGTTACTTTTGTGCCATTTAAAATTGGAAATATTTGGCGTCTGTCGGGATCGAACCCAGTTCCCCCAGGTTCGCGACCAGACACTCAGGCACGCGGCCACGAGACCCCTTTTTTTTATTGTTTTATTAATTAAATATTTAAAATTGCAGGTAAAATGTATTTATCCATCAGAAATACCGCCAATCATGTTAATGAATAGAAAGAATCTCTGATATTTAGGAACTCTGCAATGAAAAATAGATATAATTAGAATTATATGTGTGCAGAAGACATGTTAAGTACAATAAAAAACAATATTTGGATAAAGTTCTGTAATGTTTTTGTTATAAAACGACGGTTCGATAGCGAAGTGCAATACAATACTTATATAACATAAAATGGAAATTGAGAGAGGTATTGTGCTGGCCACAACATTTTTTTTTTACTAATTTCCCTTAATTCTATTGAGCTGGAATCCCCCATTATAGCGTGACCTTGATATACACCTATTTATTATTTAATGATTTCATTACTATTTAAAATGATTGCCTGTCTATGTTTTCACTGAGAGTGAAAGAAGCTGTCATTGAACCTGTAGCGAATAATAACCTACCTACGATACAAATGATATCATCGTTCATAACATTGAAAACGTTTAGCAATAAATTTGCATAAAGAAATAAACAATTTGTCATACCGTTATTTTTACTTATGATTCACTGAAATATAAGAATAGCCTTATTTGCCGTATATTTTCGTATAAAATGAAAAGATCTATTATATAGAAAAGAATGTAGTACAAACAATTGCGTTGTGCGTTGTGGGGTAGGTATATTAAATCCCCACAAATATTGATCGATGGTTTAAATACGTACAATGTCTGTCTGTTAAATGTCAAATGGTTCACATTATAAAACCATTTTAAATAAACATTAATCAATAATAATAATTGTCTCGAAGTTAAATAACATAGTTTCATGTAATACATACAGTGCATAATATTATTTACACAGAATGTTCCAATATTAAAAAATCAAACTTAAAATTTAAATAAAGAAGACGAAAATTTTTATGAGGAGGAAAAAATTTGAGTTCCGTAAAAGAAAAACTAGGCATTTACGAAAATTCTACCGGTGAACTGTTACCGGTATGTACCGGTAAACAGCTGTTCATCAGGTTACAGCTACCGGGATAGATACAATAGGCATTTACGAAAATTCTACCGGTAGATACCGTACCTACCGACTACGTTCGAAAACACATCAAGTGGTTAATAGTTACCGTGTTCGAAAATAGTACCATATCTACCAGATCCATCTACCGGATCCATGATTTGTGGATCGAGTAATTCAGCCGGTAAATGCGGTAAATGTAGAATATAACCTCAAAAATCTGATGTGGCCAACACAAAACCTCCCGCTATTTAATTTTTATTAATTTAATTACATAACATACCTACGTATTTAGTAATGCTGCAAACTGTTCCATTGCATAAAACTATTGCTTTATTTACTATTTTCTTTTTAAAATGTCACTATTATTAATTTGAAATGATTAGTTTTTTGACAGTGACATTTACTGTCAGTTACATTCATTTGAAATAAGAACTGTGTAACAAAGGAATTGTGTTTTTCTTAGGCTTCGGGACTTGTAAAAATAAATTATTTTTAAATTTATCTGTAAAATATATACAAAAAGTATTAATGTATTCCTGTAGAAAATTCAATAATCTTTAATTTTCATAACGATAAAATGCGAAAAAATGGCATTTAATGGTATTTTTTTAAGAAAAACCATTATGAGCTTCAGGTAAAGTGCCATTTCCGGTTATCCGATTTACACCAAAATCTAATGGCTTCTTTTCATATTAGAATAGGGTATAAATACAAGGTTTCAAAATTTTCTGAATGATAGTATTTGAGTTAGAGCGAAGATAAAATCCCTACACATACACACATACATACACACACATACACACACACACATACATACATACATACATACATACATACAGACAGACACATACCCACATACAGACATCATCGTGAAAATGTTAAAATTGGATTTAGGGACCTTACAACGTGGTCATTTACTAAAATGTCGATACGTGATTTTTGGCACGATCCCTATACCTCCCTTACTAGGGGTAGCGGGAGGTAAAAAAAGGGTAGAGATGCCAAGCGAAGTTGGAATCAAAAGTAGGTTTCAGAAATTAATTATGACAATACAGAAGACGAGACGAGATAACGTTTAACTACGTCAAATTTCAAATCTGTTTCATCTTTCAACTGCTTTTCATACGTTATAAATCTACCATGTTTATCACTTGCGTTCTTAAATATATACAGTGTGTCCCATTTAGAGGTGCCACCATTGGGATCTCGAGAACTATAAGAGATACGATGTCGGTTAAATGGAACTTTTTGTGCGCCAGTGGGAGGCCATCTCAGATGTGCTTTTGTTTTTTCCAAAATTTCTCATAGGGCACTAGATAATAACGAAAAACTGAATATTGTTGATTTTTTCTTTTTCAAATAACTTCTAAACTATTAGTAATTGAGAAAAACGTTTCAAATATAAAAGATAGATATTTTTATTAACTAACCAGTGGAGTACGAAATAAATTTTTATATCCGTAAATTTTCGAGATATAACACAAACTTATATTTTTTTTAAATGGAACCTATATCTGATTTCAGTCTCAAAAAAATCATTATTTTTTTCTCTTTTCAATGATGTAAGGGTTATTATGTTTTATATTTGTTTTGCTCCTAAAATTTAATTTTTCTCTTTATTTTTCTGAACTTTCCTATTATATCCCAAAAAAACATTATTATTTTTTATTAATTATATTGTATTTGATCTAAATAATTTGTTTTATGCCTTTATTACTTAAAATTTTCATTCTAGTCTCATAATTACAAATTACGCTATAATGTGCCAAGGGCGACCTGATACAAAATATTATAAAAATTAGTTTGATACGAGTTTTGAGCTAAATTTCCTAACGAAATAAATTATTTAAATATAAGGAGTATTTCTAAATAGAAATCTACCAATATTTTCAAAATAATTATAAATTTAATACAAAATAAGGAAAAAATAATAAGTTTGAAGGCAAAACAAATATAAAACATAATAACCCTTACATCATTGAAAAGAGAAAAAAATAATTATTTTTTTGAGAATAAAATCTGATATGGGTTCCATTTAAAAAAATATGTTTGTGTTATATCTCGAAAATTTACGGATATAAAAAATTATTTTGTACGCCACTGGTTAGTTAATAAAAATATATATCTTTTGTATTTGAAACGTTTTTCTCAATTACTAATAGTTTGGAAGTTATTTGAAAAAGAAAAAATCAACAATATTCAGTTTTTTGTCATTATTTAGTGCCCTATAAGAATTTTTGGAAAAACAAAAGCACATCTGAGATGGTCTCCCAAAGGCGCACAAAAAGTTCCATTTAATCGACATCGTATCTCTTATAGTTCTCGAGATCCCAATGGTGGCACCTCTAAATGGGACACACTGTATATCCCGGTAGCTGTAACCTGATGAACAGTTGTTTACCAGTATATACCGGTAACAGTTCAACAGTAAAATTTTCGCAAATGCCTTTTAAGAATGCAAGCAGTGATAAACAGGGTAGATTTATAATGTATGAAATGCAGTTGAAAAATGAAAAAGATTTGTAATTTGACTTAGTTAAACGTTATCT
Source organism: Ophonus ardosiacus (assembly GCA_943142095.1). Taxonomy (NCBI): domain Eukaryota; kingdom Metazoa; phylum Arthropoda; class Insecta; order Coleoptera; family Carabidae; genus Ophonus; species Ophonus ardosiacus. Next base: position 30,150,042 of record OW964838.1, read on the forward strand.
CGTCTCTTCTTCTGTATTATCATAATTAATTTCTGAAACCTACTTCCGATTCCAACTTCACTTGGCATCTCTACTTTTTTACCTTCCGTCAAAAGGAAGGTATTGTTTTTGGTCAAAAAATTTGGTTGTGAGTTTTCAATGAATAAGCACGTTTTAAGATCCTTAGAATACGATTTTACTAATTTTACATTGATGTCTGTATGTATGTATGTGTGTGTGTGTGTGTCTGTGTGTGTGTCCGTGTGTGTGTCTGTGTGTGTGTCCGTGTGTGTGTCTGTGTGTGTGTGTGTGTCCGTGTGTGTGTGTGTTCGTGTGTGTGTGTGTGTGTGTCCGTGTGTGTGTGTGTGTGTGTGCGTGTGTGTGTGTGCGTGTGTGTGTGTGTGTGACAAATTTTTCTCCGATGATAACTCCAAAACTACAATTCTAAAAATTATGATTCTTTCGTATTCCTCTTCTTTTTGGTCAAAAAATTTGGTTGTGAGTTTTCAATGAATAAGCACGTTTTAAGATCCTTAGAATACGATTTTACTAATTTTACATTGATGTCTGTATGTATGTATGTGTGTGTGTGTGTGTGTGTGTGTGTGTGTCCGTGTGTGTGTGTGTGTCCGTGTCTGTGTGTGTGTGTGTGTGTGTGTGTGTGTGTGTGTGTGTGTGTGTGTGTGTGTGTGTGTGTGACAAATTTTTCTCCGATGATAACTCCAAAACTACAATTCTAAAAATTATGATTCTTTCGTATTCCTCTTCTTTACATCCATATGAAGAACTGATTAGATTTTGGTTATAATTGGTCAACCGGAAGTACCCTTATTTGAAGATCTTAACAGTTTTTCTGGGAAAAACCCAGTTAAATATCATTTTTCGACATTTTATGGTCATTAATATGAAAGAAAATTTTATTCTCTGTAAGATTTGATTATACATTTTCCTTCATATTCAATAAATATAGAGTTATAGAGAGATTAAGAGAGGTTAACTTTCAAAAATCAGTCTGCTTTGTAAAAATTATGGAAACAACAGATATGTATATTCAAAAAATTTTAATTGACAGATGTCAATGTCAAGTGCAAAACCAAAGTGGAAAGTATAGGATCAGAAAGTAACATAAGTGACAGAGTGTCCTTCGCAAGTGACTTGCAGTTTCAATGCCGGGAGTACGAGGAAGGCCAAAGAGAAGATGGAAGGACTGTGTAGCAGAATATTTGGGAGAGGAAGAACTGTGTTAAAAAGATGCGTTGTGTAGGAATGAGGAAGTGTGAAGTACAATTTACAGAATGTACATTTCTGTTATAATTATATTGGATTTATAGAATCTTTTCAAAGGAACTTGCAATATGGAATTTGTAAAAAATAGTGTGTTCGTGTTACAATTTTACAGGATATATAAAATCTTTTCCAAGGAACTTTTGGTATCTGATTTGTACAAATACATTGAATTGGCGGAAGGTTTTGTGCTGGCCACAACAGATTTTTTTGAGGTTAGATTCTTCAAGAATATGCTATTCTTTATTAAAATAACTTTCAGAACTCTTATTAATAATTGGAATAATACTATCTTTTTAGTTTATGTTGTGTATTTTTTATTAAAACTCCTACTACCTTGGTTACTTGTGTTTTGCTTTTTTTCACATTTTTATGTCAATTTCCCCTGAAGAAGGCACCAGTTTTTGGTGCTGAAACGTTGAGTTTTAATAAAAAATACAGAACATAAACTAAAAACAGGACATCGAACCCGAACCTGAACCGAACCTGAACCGAACCAAAACCGGAACCAAACCGTAACATTTTAGGGAACCCAAACCGAGAACCGAACCTCAGATATATTTTTAATTGAACCTGAGTCGAAACCGAACCGAGTATTAAAATTCAGGTTCGGGGTTCAACTCCGGTTCAGGTTAATTTTTAGTTTGAAAAGTAAATACAGCCGATAATCGACGTCTTAGGCGTCTGCGTTGCTGTCTGGGTTGACTTTTCGTGAAGATTGTGTTCGTTTCTTGTTGCGTTTTGCGTAAATTCTGGCTCTCATTTTACATTATTTCGAACCTAAACCGCGAACAAAACCGCAAATTTTATTAATGCTTGAACCAAAACCGTACCCGAACCCATCTTTCAAAAAACAAATTAACCTGAACCTAAACCGAACCCAATTTTTGACGGGTTCGATGCCCTGACTAAAAAGGTAGTATTATTCCAACTATGTATTCTTTTTTGTTACACGAGGTTTGATACACCCTGTATAACTAACCTGCAGGCACTTGGGTTCGTGTAGCGGCAAACTCTTCGTCCCAAACTCCCTCCCGCATATATAGCACACAACTGTATGAGGGCCCCTCATTTTCTTCTCTTCTTTCTCTTCCTTTTTCACTCCTTTGACCTCTTTGGCCTCCTCCTTGACTTCCTTCTTCTTAACCTCCTTGTCCCTTGCCTTGTACCGGATGGCGACAGGCTTCTGTACACCCGTCTTGTTCTGCTGCTGTGGGGCGACACTCGGTGCGGGCCGCTGCCTCGAAGCCGGCGTCGCCGGGTGACTGTGGAAGCGCTCGGGCGCGTCAGGACGCCCGCACGTGGTGCACGGCGCCGGAAGAGCGGAAGTGGTGATGGGGCGACAGCGGGACACTGAAATCAATATTTATTGATTTTACTTTAATTGTTTACGTGTATACAGGGAGGAAAAATGTGTTATAACTACGATATAATAGTTATTTATGCTATAAGCGAAGTAAATAGTATTTACTAAAAATCAAATACGAATAAAATAAATAAATATATCATCACGGCATATTACCCATTTCTGGGTGTGCCAATCTGCTTTATCGCAGATATCGGTAATGATGATGACATATTTGTACCGTGCGGGCGCTTACCAGGCGTCACCTCACGGGCACTCATTGCTGGCGTGGAGAGTGCACCACAGGGGTCACTTTTGTGCCATTTAAAATTCGAAATATTTGACGCCGGTCGGGATCGAACCCGGTTCCCCCAGGTTCGCGACCAGACACTCAGGCACGCGGCCACGGGACCCCATAAAAAAAAAAAATAAAAAAAAAATCAAATACAGCTATACAAAAAACAATGGGGGATTCCAGCTCAATCGAATTAAAGGAAAATAGTAAAAAAAATACGAATGTATATGCTGAATAACGAATATTAATAAAAAATGAAATGGTATAATTGAGATATTTCGGAAATAAAGGGTTTTTTGTTATAGCGCTTCGACACTAATATGAAAATATTTTGATTGACGACCGAAAGACCGCCTATACATGCATTACAAATAGCGTGTTAGGAGGTGGGGATTACTACCAATGGAAGTTAAGAAATTCAAATTCGAAAAGAGAGGCTAACATTCCTGTACTTTAGTTTCCAAACAGTTTTTATTTTAACATAAATTTCTTGCATTAAACTTAATAATTTAAATACACCTGTAATTATAAAATATGTAGACTTATACAGTGTTATAATATTCATTTATTTTTATGTAAATATAACTTAAAATAGCATATATTTCAAGAACATTTAGGTCCATGATGAAAACAGTTTGATATAAAAACACATAAATGTGACGTCACGTCAATCTTTTCAAAATTCGGGAGACCATAACTCGCTTATTAATAGGATTTTTTTCTCCGGATTTTCATCAATAGTCTTAGTTTTCCTAATATTTTCAGATGAAATTATAAAAAAAAAATGGTGGAATCCCCCATTATGACTTTTTGTTACCACGAATTGCTTCAAAATTAAACGAACTTTCATTTAAAAATATTTTTAAAAATTGGTTTATGGGTCCATTAAGTTCGAGACTGATCAAAGATATTTACGAGGGATCGTTTTCATATTCTCGAACCAGTGGCGGATCCAGCGGGGGGCACAGGGAGCAATTGCCCCCCCTGAGAATTTGTTTTAAATATATATATATATATATATATATATATATATATATATATATATAAAATAATTTCGTTTTCTTTTGTTTTTTTTTTTTTTCTTTCAATTTAGTAATAATTTCTTATATTGTTTCTGCTCTGACATAGTAAAATTTTGTATTTATTTTAAAGGGTTGAATTAGATAAGGATTGAATAACTTGGTTTTTGTTATTGTCGATGACTATAGTTTCGCTATTACAGTAGCATCTTCAGATCAACAGTGATTTTAATCTAATCTTACGTTTCTATAAAATCATAAGTATGAGTTTTTTATGTGAAAGTAAGTGAAATTCTGAATATAATTTTGTTTAATTGTTTAAAACTTTATTATAGTTTAATTTTATATAAATATTCGAATTAAATTAAAGATATAAAAATAAATTATTTCTAGGTTTTATTTTCTTACATCCCTAATGCCCCCCCTGAGAATATTGGCTGGATCCGCCACTGTCTCGAACTAGGCTGTTTTTAATTTTAATGTAATTTTTCATTATACAAGCTGTCTCTCAAATAGGGGGACATGGCTTAACCACAGATTCCTGAGGCTAAAATAAGACGATTTAACTAAACTTGCTTCTACCGAAAAGTGTACCATTTAGCCAGTATTCTGCTTCAAAGTTCTTTGAAAAAATATTAATTTTGCTTATAATAACAGAACGCTTTATTCGATTTGGATGAAATTTGGTATGACAGTTCATTTTTTAGGATGATACCTGTTGTTATCAGTGAACCACTAGTGTATGAAACTTAGGTGTCCCAACATTGATTAGACCGTAACTTTTTAATGGCCACGCCGATAACGTGAAATTATTTTTTTTTTTCACAAAGATACATTCAATAGTAAACTTTTCTCTCCCTGTTTAATTTGAGATATATGTTACGGTTTACACAGAAAATAATAAAACCTGAGTGATTGCACCGTGAATTTTTTAAAATAAATTTAATCTAGCAGTCTGTCCAAATGTCAAACAACTAATTTTTAGTGGCAATAACAATTGTTTATGGGTTGTCAAAAATATTCTTCGCAATATTCTAAAATTAGTAACATCTGTTTGTTTGGCCTAATAGTATTTTACTACCATTATTATAAATTAGACGATTACATATCTTAGCTTACTCCTAAACAAGTTGAGAAGATTGACAACTCGTTACTGTCATTAAAAATTAGATGTTTGGCATTTGGGCAAACTGCTAGATAAAATGTATTTATTTTTAAATAAATCGATCTTCTAACATAAGAGTGAAATTACAATTTGAAATTTGAATTTGACATTTCTTAAAACAGCGTTTTAGTTAAAAATGGAGGCCAATGAATATTCCGTTGCCATTTTTTGTGATTTGTCAACAGCTTTTGACTGTGTTAACCACTCAAAGCTTCTTGACAAGTTAGAAGAATATGGCATTCGTGGAGTAGCTCTTACATGGGTTAAGTCTTTCCTATATAATCGGCAACAATATGTGTCTATTAAATACAATGATAATTTTAAAATATCGATAATTAACTCGAAGCCTTCTGCAGTCAAAATAGGTGTGCCACAGGGTTCTATTCTAGGACCCATCTTATTTTTGTTGTACATTAATGACATGGACTTGATGTTTCAGGGGAACACTAATGTTAGTTTAACCATGTACGCTGATGATACATCAGTTATTGTGTCTCACTCGGATACAAAAATTTTAGTAGTCACTTGTACTGAAGTTTACAATTCGCTGACAACCTGGTTCAACATAAACGAATTATTCTTGAACGAAAATAAAACTAATTACATAAGATTTCATAATCAACTAAATAAAAATGACATGAATATTAAAATAAGTAACAATACGGTGCAAAAATGAGTGACACAAAATTCTTAGGTTTGCATTTGAATGAACATTGTTTGTGGAACGACCATTGCTACGATATTATTAAAAAATTAAATTCCACATGGTATTTAATAAAAAATGTTAAAAATATATTAAATATAGACCAACTGATAATGTTATATCATGCGCATGTTGGGTCTGCTTTAAATTACGGTGTTTGTTTTTGGGGCTCCTCTTCAATGGCATCTGACGTATTCATTTGCCAGAAAAGAATACTTAGATGTATTGCTGGTGTCCCACAGTCAACTTCATGCAGAAATTTATTCAAAAAATTCAATATTTTACCATTAGCTTGTGTATTATTACAGGAATTGTGCAATTATGTATACAAAAATAAGCACAAATTTTTAACAAACATGGATTTACACAATTATAATACAAGAAATAAACATGAATTTAGATTGCCTTTTAACAAATTAAATATAGGAAGAAAATCTCCACAATATTTAGGTCTAGATGTTTTTAATAGATTACCATCTGAGATTAAAAACTGTAGCAACTTGCGAACATTTAAGGAAACTCTTAAAATATTTTTAATTAATAATTGCTTTTACTCTGTATCAGAATATAATAACTTTAATAATGAGATTTCTTAATAATATTTAAAATTTGTAATATATGTATCAGGGTTGGCAGATATATATCAAGTGATATATATCATGATATATATCTTGATATATATCCAATATTTATTGATTGATATATATCATAATATATATCACTTGATATATGTCTGCCAACCCTGTATTTATGTAATATAAATATTTAGGAAAATGTTATTTTTTGTTACTTAAATAAAAATATGAATATTTTATATCATATGTCAAACTACAATAGTATTTACTCATTTAGGTATTTACTATTTATATAATATATTTAGGAAAAATGTTATTTTTTGTTACTTAAATAATAATAATTTTTGTCTTGTTTTTTGTTATTTTAAACTAAAGTTTGATTTTTGTTGTTTACCAAAATAAAGGTATTTTACGTTTCATGTTTTTTTTGCATATAGCCTAAGAACGAAATTCCTGATATATATCGGATATATATCCGATATTATGATATTTTGATATTTATATAAATATCATGATATTTGCCAACCCTGATATGTATGTGTGTATCTATCTGTTCTTTTTTGTGACTTTTTTCAACACATGTACCTTTGTCAAGTGAAATAAATATATTATTATTATTATTATTATTATTATTATTATTATTATTATTAAAACCGTGATCGTGGTACGAGCCCCACTGTATTTACAAATTTTTGTTGGGCAATCTAAAATTAAAATATTTATACATATGGCATGGGTAATACATATATTTTCATAACAACGCCCTGTGTGTGTGTATAAATGCCTTGTGGTTGTGACCCAGTTAAATTAAAATAGCGGGTCATTAATTATGAATGTATGGAAATATGTACATAATGACGAGCACAGAGCACCTGACCTTCAAAAATTATGTCAATAAATCAATTACATATGTGAGTAAATCAGCGTATTGTGCTCCTGTTCACATTAGGTGTAAAAGATTTTAGTTAAATACATAATACAGGGTGTTATATAAGTAAATGTTCAACGCTTAACCTATGGTAGAACTGACCCCATAGATAGTAAATCTAAGAAAATAAAATTGATTAACATGCTTTCTACAAGAATCGAAGGCCTTTAAAACTGACCAATCATAGTTCAAAATTTTATCTTCTTATCTTATCTTAATCCTTAAGCCTTTCTACCTTTCGGTGTAAAGCTATGGCGTGTCGGTGTTACTTTCGGTTTTCAGTTTCTGGGCTTTTTTTCCAGTAGTTCTTCCATGTATTTTATAAAAAAGTAAAAATTCAATGTGTTCTCACAAATGATATAACACAAACTTATATTTTTTTAAATGGAACCAATATCTTATTTTAGACTCAACAAAAAATTTTTTTTTCTCTTTTCAATGGGTAAGGGTTATTATGTTTTATATTTGTTTTGCTCCTAATATTTTTTTTTTTCTTTATTTTTGTGAATTTTCTTATTATTTCTCAAAAAAAAAATATTATTTTTATTAATTATATTGTAATTGATCGATATAATTTATTTTATGCCTTACTTAATATTTTTATTCTAGACTCATAATTACAAATTACACTATAATGTGCCAACGGCGACCTGATACAAAATATAAAAATTTATTTGATAAGAGTTTTGAGTAAATTATTTGAATACAAGGAGTATTTCTAAATAGAAATCTACCAATATTTTCAAAATAATTGTAAATTTAATACAAAATAAGGAAAAAATAATAATTTTTGAAGGCAAAACAAATTTAAAACATAATAACCCTTACAACATTGAAAAGAGAAAAAATTGTTATTTTTTTGAGACTAAAATCAGATATGGGTTCCATTTAAAAAAATATAAATTTGTATTATATCTCGAAATTTTACGAATATACAAATGGTTAGTTAATAAAAATATCTATCTTTTATATTTGAAACGTTTTTCCCAATTACCAATAGTTGAGAAGTTATATAAAAAAGAAAAAATCAACAATATTCAGTTTTTCGTCATTATCTAGTGCCCTATGAGAATTTTTGGAAAAACAAAAGCACATCTAAGATGGCCTCCCAAAGGCGCACAAAAAGTTCCATTTAACCGACATCGTATCTCTTATCGTTCTCGAGATCCCAATGGTGGCACTTCTAAATGGGACACACTGTATAAATATAGTAAGTAGTAATTTTCAATTTTTCTTCGAAATGCTATTCGATTTTAACTTAATGGATAACAAAATGCCATTGGCATTATTAATAATTATCTTTTTGTTTGTTTTAAATTTCCTTTGATTCTGCATTTGAATATTGTTGTCATGCCCTTGTGTTTTAAATTTTTATGTATACGATTATTTTAAAATGTCAGAGCATCAAAGAAAATCACTTACGGTAACCTTTGTAATTTTATTTTAAAAAACAAATCGTTTAACTGCAGGTATATTATTTTACAATGACGGAGAATCAATAGAATGAAAATGTTAAAGTGTTCTGTATTATTATGAAAAGAACAAAGGAATAATATGGAATCAAATTTAGTTTAAAGTTGAATTCAATGTGAAATCAATAAGAAATAATTAGAATACAATATACCAGGGTGTTGTATGAAAAGTTTTGAATTAGGAACAAGTACTTTTACAGGTATTTTTAAGGAGGTTCGAGCGAATTTCGTGTAAAAATTAATCCAACATTATGATTTCAAATTTTGTAATTATCACGAAGGATATCTTGTCCAACTATTCTAAAAATTAGAAAACAATCCATTGTCTAGTTTCTTATAAAAACGCTTATAAGGTTGACGTTTTCAACGTTCTAATACATAAGCTCTTACGGCAAAAACATTTCCGTATGTACTTTTTACCTCTCGCTAAGAGAGGTATATTGGATTCATGCTAAAATTCGCATATCCAGATTTTATTGAATAAGCACGATTTAAGGTCCCTAGAATCCGATTATAATATTTTTAAAATGATGTGTGTGTGTGTGTGTGTGTGTGTGTGTGTGTGTGGATGTGTGTATGTGTATATGTGTGTGTGTGTGTGTGTGTGTGTTGTAGACACGATTCCTCAAAAACTATAAGACTTAAAAAATATTTAACTGCAGTTTCCTCAATCTAACATTCCTGGGAAGAGCTGAAAAGGTTTTGGTAACAATTGAACAACCGGAAGTAGTAGTTTCTTAGAAAAATTCTTCTAAATATCATTTTTTGGGAGTTATTTTTATTAAATATTGAAGAACATAAAATTCTAAATCTAATACACTTAAAATATTTATTATATCTTGTATAGATTTAGAGATAAAAACACTATAATATATAGAGCAATTTAATCACAGAGGCCAAGGCACTAAGGAAACCAGTTGACAAATTCCAATGTTTATAACATAGTTTTTAAATGACACATGTCAGTGTCAAAAATCAACAGTTTTAGTGACATTCTGACAGCTTTTTCTGGGAAGTATATTTAATCTTTCTTATTGCTTTATTAATTAAATATTTGAAATTATAGGTAAAATGCATATAATATATCCATCAGAAATACCGCCAATATAATTAGAATTATGTGTGCAGAAGACATGTTAAATACAATAAAAAACAGTATTTGGGTAAAGTTCTGTATTTTTTTGTTATAAAATGACGGTTTGAAAGGGAAGTGCAATTCAATATTTATATAGCGTAATATGGAAATGGCGAGAGGTCTTGTGCTGGCCACAACAGATTTTTTTATTTGTTTTATATTGATCTTTCCAACTTTGATGAACAAAAAACAAGTTTACTAAAACTGAAAACTTGTAGCATATTATAAGAGATTTATAATGCCTTTTGACCATTCTAATTAACCTGAAAATTAATGTAATCATTATGTTTTCATTTTACATCGATAAAGAAAGAAGAAAGTATAGGATTGCAAATAGTAACATATGTCATAACTTGGAACTTGGTGCAATAACTACAGTGACAGATCAACTGAATTTGTAGGTTAGTTTTGGATTTCACGCTGTTTGTCCTTAAAGTTATAATAGAAGGTAGAACAAAGTTTTTGTAGAAGTTGAGATGGAAGATCATAATACAAAGCATCGCCATTTTTAAAGTTCTGACTTTTGTCTCTTGTGTTTTGATATTTAATATTTCGGAAATAAGGGTTTTCTTGTTATAACGGCTCGACACGAATATGAATTCAAAATATATTTTGATTGGCAACCGAAAGACCGCCTATAAATGCTAACAAATAGCGTATTAGGAGGCAGGTCTTACTACCAATGAAAGTTAAGAAATTCAAATTTCAAAGGAGGGGCCAATTCTCAAACAATTTTTATTTAAACATAAATTTCTTACATTAAACTTAATAATTTAAATACACTGACAACTATTAATCATGTGCATAACTTGCAAATATCATAAATTTTACTTCAAAATTTCAAGATTTTCTAAGTTCACATGGTTTCTTTGTCACTAGGAGAGTGGACTTTACTTGGCGAGTTAAATAAACCACGTGAAACAGGAAAATCATGAAATTTGGAATGAAAAAAAAATGACATTTGACATCTATGTATGTACATGATTACTATTACTGTTCTAAATAATTTTCATTCTTTGACCTCGGATTTTCGCCAAACATTTCCAGAATGTCTTCATCACTAGAAGAAAATTCCCCCGATTCATACGACTCTTCAGATCAAAATTCGACAATCCATACTAACATAATAAATGTGAAAGTAACTATGTCTGTCTGTCTGTCTGTCTGTCTGTTACGTTTTCACGCCTAAACCGCTGAACCAATTTTGCTGATTTTTGTTTCAGAGATAGATTGGATCTTGGAGAAGCACATAGGCTATATTTTGTTGCAAAAATAAAACTTGAAGTGGGTGAAATAGGGGATGAAAATTTGTATGGAGAACCCATCATTTCTCAAGTTAGAAATATAAAAAAATTTATTTATGCTTTTGGTAAGAAATAAAGAGTGTTTTAGCGTTTTTTAATAATCGTGCCTTAAGGAGGTACAATAGGGGATGATTTCAATTATTTTTTTTTTATCTTTGTATCTATAGTTAAGTTTTCACCGTTAGCAGATTTTCGATATTTTTCGGAGAGTTAGCTTGCATTATATGTACATAAGTAAAAGTACCCGCGACATGTTTAGAAAAGGGCGCTGTTAGGTGCGGTGCGGGGATTGGGTGGGTAGTGGGCGGAGCCTGATACATGTACGATGCGAGGCAGGTTGCCGGCTCCCTGTGCAGCGCATGTCTCCGAAGTAAATGTGAAAAATGACTGGTACACGTGTAGCTAATCGTTATTTTAGCTTTACCCGTGCGAAGCCGGGGCGGGTCAGCTAGTCATATATATAACAGAAAATGACGCTTTCACTTCCAAATTACAAGGTTAATTTTTAACAAAACAGCTGACCAAAATCGTATAACTGCGCAAACTGGAATCATTAGTACGAAGATAAACCACCTGAAATAGGAAAATATCATGAAATTTGGAATGAAAAATGATGACGTTTGTCATTTACATTACTAGCTGTCATTCTGTCACGGGTCCCCCATATCTGCTTGTCAAGAAAGACCAACACAGTCACATGACTGCTCGCGCCTTATAAATTAGTATCCCATGTAAGCGTAGTAGTATATGACGTCATTACTTCAGGGATATTTTTTGATGACGTAAGTTTTCTGCCATTTCGTTTCTACCATACCATACCTCGCTTGTTAAAAAGAATTTTCGCCGGATATTTATCAATAGTCTTAGTTTTACTTTCAGATGAAATTATATAGAAAAAAATGTGGAATCTCCCATTATTGTACTCAATGTTTTTTTACTTTTAAGAGCCTTGACTTGTAATCTTAGACCATGTACAGTTTTGCAAGTGTGAAGGGGGAAGATGATAAAAGGAGGGACCCTTCGCAGTAAGCCACGCCCATGCAAGACCGGTAGAAGGTAGCCACAGTGCCACAACACAGTTTTTGCATTTTACTTGCAACAGTCCAGGCAACAGTTGTTATACGTATCTTGTTTCTGTATGTCTGTATGTATATAATCAAGGCTTTTTTTGTAATGTAACGCACCGGAACGGCGTTCCGGTACCTTTTTTCGACGGGTTTTCGTTTTTTTTTTTTGAAAATTATTTACTATTTTATTTGTTTTGATAATTTTATTAAGATGTGGATTTAAAAATTACGCCAATGAAATATTCACACATCTTAAGCACAATATAAATATAAACAGTATTGCACTTCTCAGCGGTGTTTTTAACCTAGTAATTCGACACATCGCCCAAGCTTCGACTCCTGGTTTATACATATGCGCATAATAATAAATGACAAAAATATTCGCTCTGTTAAATGTTTACACACAAGCTGTGCAGGTGGAAATTATTATGAAATTTTATTAGTGTCATAAATTAATGGCAACATATATATTTTTTTAATGAAAAACATACAAAATTATTTTTTTATTTATTTTTGTACATGAAAGGGTAAAAACATGATGCTTCACATCCCTTGAAAAAATTTAACTTTCCATTATAAGGCATTTGACCTTGAATTTTTTTCATGATACCCTGTACCATCAAAATTTTGGCCACTGATAAAATGCACATTCCGACACCTTTTTTTCTACAAAAAAAGCACTGTATATAATAATTGCAACCAGGCAAACATTCAATCATTAAAACAAAAGAATATTAACTGTCACCCATTATTAAATTACGGTAATTTTTATTACCTTTTTTTAACTTTTATAGTCTCTCACTAGGAATAAATCCAATGCCAGTAGGTTCACAACACAAACATCCATGCCTTAGTTTGTGGGATTCAAACCCACTCATGACTATCTAACCATTGAGCCATCGGAGCAGACAAATAATTAATTTAATAATAGGGGATTCCATCATTTTTTTTTTTTTTTGTAATTTCATCTGAAAATATTAGGAAAACTAAGACTATTGATGAAAATCCGGTGAAAAAAATCCTATTAATAAGCGAGTTATGGTCTCCCGAATTTTGAAAAGATTGACGTGACAACACATTTATGTGTTTTTTATCAAACTGTTTTCATCATAGACCTAAATGTTCTTGAAATATATGTTATTTTAAGTTATATTTACATAAAATAAATTAATATTATAACACTGTATAAGTCTACATACTTTATAATTACAGGTGTATTTAAATTATTAAGTTTAATGCAAGAAATTTATGTTAAAATAAGTGTTTGGAAACTGCAGTACAGGAATGTTAGCCCCTCCTTTCGAATTTGAATTTCTTAACCTCCATTAGTAGTAACTCCCACCTCCTAACACGCTATTTGTAATGCATGTATAGGCGGTCTTTCGGTCGCCAATCAAAATATTATATATAGATTTCATATTCGTGTCGAAGCTCTATAACAAAGAACCCCTTATTTCCGAAATATCTCAATTATACCATTTCATTTTTTTATTAATATTCGTTATTCAGCATATACATTCGTATTTTTTTTTACTATTTTCCTTTAATTCAATTGAGCTGGAATCCCCTATTAAAGAAGACCAAATAATAATCACTCGAAATAAAAAAAAAACGAATTTTAGAACATTTCGAATAACTAATTTAATAATTTGTAACAATCATACACGCGCTTGGCTACTATTTGAAAGTTTCTCTTCTATGAAGCAACTTATATTTCCATTTTTAATAACAAAATTTGAAATACCTTATCAATAAACTCATATTAGTCTTAAATATAATTGACGTTATTGAATTGCTCGGCTTGTGTAGATAATAAAAGAACTAGATCATGACAACTTACATAAACATCGTTAGTCGTAAAAATGACACACTATAAACAATATCTGACGTGAAATTGAACGTAATAGATAGAACCGACTGACACCAACACTGGAGATGTGTGAGTTGCGGTAGGCACCGCCAGGCGGCAGTTACGTCACCCGATTGGCCGTGACATTACATTTACATCTCGTCATACCTCATCGCACACGTCACTCACAACAACAATAATGTATTCAACGCAATTTCATTACAAATTATTCTATCGAAAATAAATTGAAGTTGAATAATTGGACTTGAACATTCTTTTTGTGTTTCGCTCAATTTGCATAGCCGAGGCCGCAAATAAAAGACCTGTTTCAACTCCTAGTAACATAATCATAGACAAATAATACTCTTTAGACCGGAAACTCATGTGTATTTCAACTGAACATTACACCTGGTGGTTGGAATAGAACTAAAATGTAAATTAGGCAACCCTTCACAACCCCTAATAAGCAACCCGTTTTTTATTTTTATTCAAAATATTTTAGTTTTTTACTTCCTTGTACGAAGTAAAGGAAGTATGTTTTGTAATCGCAAAAAAATTCGGTTTCCAGATTTCAACGGAAATATCCATTTTGAGCATCCCTGAATCCGTTCTGTGTTCTGACTACGTACGTACGTATGTACGTATCTGGCATAAGGCATAACTGAAAAACGGTAAGCCGTAGAAAGTTAAAATTTTGTATTTAGAACTGTTATAACATCTAGTTGTGCACCTCCCTTTTTGGTCATTACAGAACTTTCGGAAGTGGTACTTTACTTGAAGCCTATAATAGATTTTAATGAAAAACTATGTTAAAATATAATCCAAAACTTTTCAAATTTGGTATATAAGACTCTAATATAAATGGGAATAACATAAAAGATTTTAGTTAAAATGGTCTACCCGGCAGTGGTACTTTACTTGAAGCTTATAATAGATTTTAATGAAAAACTATATTAAAATATATTCCAAAACTTTTCAAATTTGATATATAAGTCTTTTATGTCAATGGGAATAACATAATAGATTTTAGTTAAAATGGTCTACCCAAAAATGGTACTTTACTTGAAGCCTGTAATAGATTTTAATGAAAAACTATATTAAAATATAATTCAAAACTTTTCAAATTTGGTATATAATACTTTTATATCAATGGGAATAACATAATAGATTTTGGTTAAAATAGTCTAACCGGAAGTGATACTTTACCTAAAGCTGTTATAAATTTTTCTTAAAAAAAAAATGGTGTTATTTTGATTTTAGTAATAAATGCTTCAAATAAAAGTTTTAGAGAATTGAATTCTGCGTCGAAAACATCATATATGATTAAATTAGCTCTTCGTATTCTGTAATTAAGTTTGCTATGGATTAGGACAAAAAATAACAAAAAAATAAAAAAATTAATGTCGATGTCAAATTATGTGAAATACGTGTAATTTGCTGATTGGGTCTGTTATAATACATAGTTTAATTATTAACAAAATATATATAGTGTAACAGGCGTACAAGGAAGTCATGTGGTGTGCACATCAGATATTTTTTGTGATGTAATAGTATACCGTGCGTATTTTTTAACGTGAAACATTGGGTTTGTCATATCCATGGTTGATATTTGATTGACAGCAATGTATTTGTCCGTTCCATTTAAAATGAAACATAGGGAACGAATCTGACAGAAGTATTATATGTATTTAAATATAGCGGAATTAGAAAACCACTCGAGAGTATAAACATATTTCGGGCACAAGGTGCACACAGTATTTTTCTACATCTAAATTTAATTTTTAGAAAACAGGTAGAGCTATTTAAACAAGATTAACCTCTAATGACATCTTGTCAATATGACAGATAACCGTTGAATTTTCCTAAAAGTTACGACTTGACATTTGATTGACAGCAATGTATTTGTCATTCTCATTTAAAATGACACATGGGGAATAAATTTGACAGAAGTATTATATTTAAATATTGTAAGAAATTTATCCGAGTCAGAAAACCACTCGGGTACAAGGTGCACACTATATTTTTTTCTACAACTAATTTTAATTTAGAATGCAGTTATAATTATTTAAACAAAATTAACCTCTATTGACGTCTTATCAAATGTCAAATTCGTTCCCTATGTTTCATTTTAAATGGAACGGGCAAATACATTGCTGTCAATCAAATGTCAAGTCGTAACCATGGATATGACAAACCCAATGTTTCACGTTAAAAAATACTCACGGTATTGTGTTATTATGAGTAAAAGTGATTCTTTGTGTGGCGAGTACGTAAGTTACATGCGAGGCACACAATGACACTTTTACTCCGAATGACACATTATATTTTTTCTTCAAACGTACATATTTAAATAAAATAATTACAACTTGACGTTACAATAATTATAAATAGTTTACGTGAAGGACGTTTGCTGATTTGAATTGCTCTGTTGCTATGAATACATTCGTATTTGTTCACTTTTTGTTATAAAAATTCAAGTGAAAATTTTCACGTTTTGACGTTTAAATAAAAACTATGCAATTTTACATTGTCCTTATGTGCAATAATATCAGAATTTGAAGTATTGCCATTTACGGCCCTTGAAGTTGTTCATTTGTGTGGAAGTTCAACAATATTGCAGAAAGATATAATATGTCGAGGAATCGATGAAAAACAATATGAACTTTTCATATCACTTTAATTCTAATTATTCTTACCGTCATTACTATTACGTAAGTCTGCTATTTTATAATATGTTATTTCGTTAAATATGTTTATATTTCAATTTGTAGGTTATCTTGATTAACTTGGGGCGATATGACAGGACAGGTTCCTATTATAAATTATAATTTTTCATTTGTGCCTCATAAAATTTTAATTTCAAAATGAATTATATCAACTTATGCACTGAAATAATTGTAACGGTATAAAATAAAACACGAGATTTCTTTATATGAACTATTAAAATTAAACAATGTTATATTAATCAATTGCTTAATAGAAACACAGAAGTTACAATGAATAATCAAAGCGAAATAAGTACTATCAAAAACACAAATATTTTCAAGTAGTGTCAAATTCAAATGTTTCCCACGCATCCCTATTTCTCATCTCAGAAAAACACGTGGACCAATAGTTACCGAGAAATAAAATATGTAGGTTCTTAACGCGACGTTAGCGACATCTATTGAAAGGAAGTACTACTACTACTACTTCCAAAGGTTGAACATAATATACTATGGTTGGTATCAAATGGGAGGTATCGTCAAGGGCTACCATGCAGACATGTCAAAATTTTGACAGCTCGATCGGCTTTTGTTTTTCGCTTCAAGTTGTCAGAACCATGTCGAGTTTGGTATCAAATGAGAGGTATCGTTAAGGGCTGCCATGCAGAAGTGTCAAAAATTTCACAGGTCGATCGACTTTTGTTTTTTGCATAAAACTGTCAGAACCGTGCCGTGTTTGGTATCAAATGAGATGTATCGTCAAAGGCTACCATGCAGAAATGGTATTTTTTGAAGAAAAACCATTATGAGCTTCAAGTAAAGTACCATTTCCGTTTATCCGATTTACACCAAAATCTAATGGCTTCTATTTCTATTAGAATAGGGTAGAAATACACGGTTTCAGAATTTTCTGAATGATAGTATTTGAGTTAGAGTGCAAACAAAATTCTTACACATACACACACACACACACATACACACACACACACACACACACACACACACACACACACACACATACAGACATCATCGTGAAAATGTTAAAATTGGATTCTAGGGACCTTAAAACGTGATCATTTACTAAAATCTCGATATGTGATTTTTAACACGATCCCTATACCTCCCTTACCAAGGGTAGCGGGAGGTAAAAAATTGTGAGAGTGATTTAAATTTTTTTAATTCACTTGTGACTAAAATGTTAGTTATAGTTGTTGCCATGGAGTTAATAATGACAGTTTAAAACGTCAAAATTGAATAATAGATATTTACACACCAAGTGAGCTAAGGTAGTGTTTATTCATGAGAAGAAAGTTTAGTTCACGAGCCCGTGAGGGCAAGTGATTTAAATTTTTCGAGTGAATAAACATTCTTAGCTCACGTGGTTTATACAATATTTTATTCAATTTTGACGAAGTAATAATAAAAACCATTATAATATTTAATTTTGACAAAATAAAAAACTAATCAGTTAGTAGGTTGTGCATTACAATCGTCGCTGATAGATGTCAAGTCATGTATTTAAAATGCTTTATTGTCTGTCATTTGTGCCGTGAAAAATAATGAAAATGGCTGATAATATCTAATAAATACTGTGGTAAGTGTTATTTTCGTGCCTGATGTTATTTTAAATGCATTATTTGTTGCAGAATGAGTTAAAAAAAATTGTGAGTGATTTAAAAAAAATAATTCACTTGTGAATAAAATGTTACTTATAGTTGTTGCTATGGAGTTAATAATGACAGTTTAAAATTTAAAATTTCAAAGTTGAATAAAATAAATTAATTGAATGTCAATTAATATTTGAAGTAAATGATATCGATGTCAAGTGAGTATTAATAAATGTATCTTGTTTAAATTTAAATGTTGATTTAGGAATTTAGGCAAAATCCCTCTTACTGAAATGATTTTCATTTCAATATGTACCTATGCTATGCAACAGGAGTTTTTTGAACATTGCATGATATTTCAAAACTATGAGATAGCTTTACATTCTATACCTAAGCGAAATAATACCTAATTACAAGCGTATATATAAATATAAATACCTTTAAACTAGACGATCAATCTGATTTCTGATGATTGGAAACACATGTTTCGCTTCATTCACAAATATTCACGGAAAAACAAATAATGAAGTCATAGTCACAAAACAACGACGTATTGTTTTTGCAATTATTAATTGTCATATTGTCATTTTTTATATTTACTATATTATCAAAGAAAGCGTCAAATACCACCGCACGACCCTGTGTCGCTGTGTCCTGGTCTAGTATAGGTCATGCCAACTTTTAGTGCTATTGACTAAACTTACTAATCGGTCCGTGGCGGCGTGCCAGAGTGTCTGGTCGCGAATCTGGAAAACCTGGTTCGATCCCGACCGACGCCAAATATTTCGAATTTTAAGTGGTACAAAAGTGATCCCTATGGTGCACTCTCCACGCCAGCTACGAGTGCTCGTGAGGTGACGCCTAGTAAACGCCCGCACGGTACAAATATGTCATCATTACCGAACACTGCCTACAACGCATAGACTGGCGCACTCAGAAATGGGTCATTACCTAACTTTTGGAAGTGGTGCTTTACTTGAAGCCTATAATAGATTTTAATGAAAAACTATATTAAAATATAATCCAAAACTTTTCAAATTTGGTATATAATACTCTTATGTCAATGGGAATAACATAATAGATTTTGGTTAAAATAGTCTAACCGGAAGTGATACTTTACTTGAAGATGTTATCAGTTTTTCTTGAAAAAGATAGTGTTATTTTGATTTTAATAATAAATGCTTCAAATAAAAGTTTTAGAGAATTTAATTTTGCGTCGAAAACATCAAGTATGATTAAATTAGGTCTTTGTATAAGCGAGATATGTAAATTTAAAAATGATGTACTTTTTTGTTTCTGTAATTAAGTTTGCTATGAATTAGGACAAAAAATACGTGCAATTTTATGATTGGGTCTGTTATAATACATATTTTAATTATTAACAAAAAATGTATAGTGTAACAGGCGTACAAGGAAGCCATGTGGTGTCCACATCAGATATTTTATAAATGCTAAAAAATATTACACACTCAAAACGCGTAGATTTTTTTGGGCTTTATGACACCACCTTTCCCGTCTCTTTTTTATTGGCCGACACTGTAAGTAGGCGTTCCCATCATCCCAAAGTAGTATCTCTCTTTTCTATGCCGGATACGGACAACGTAACTACTTGCTTTCATGGGGACGGGCTAAATTTTTACGTGCGTGAATCACGTATCACGGATACGTGAATACGGATGCATGGGGATGCAGCCTTACCCCCACCTCCTAACACGCTATTTGTTATGCATGTATAGGCGGTCTTTCGGTCGCCAATCAAAATATTATATATAGATTTCAAATTGGTGTCGAAGCGCTATAACAAAAAACCCCTTATTTCCGAAATATCTCAATGATACCATATCATTTTTTTTTATTAATATTCGTTATTCAGCATATACATTCGTATTTTTTTACTATTTTCCTTTAATTCGATTGAGCTGGAATCCCCCATTTGTTCTTCATGATAATCTGTTCAGACCTTCAAGTAAAGTATCACTCTGAAACATGCTGTAAATTGCGAAATTTAATTTTCGTTTTTTTTTTTTTTCGTAAAATAAAAATAAATTGTGATTAATTTTAGTTTCATATTATGTAGCTTAATTCTGAACAACTTTATTATTTACAACTTTTCTCTAAAATTAATAGGTCAGAAACTACAGCAAAATGAAAAAAATCTGTTGTGGCCAGCACAAAACCTTCCGTCAATTCGATATATTTTGTACAAATCTCATACCAAAAGGTCCTTGGAACAGATTCTATATAATATCATGTAAAATCAAACACGAACACATACTATTTCTATTCTATAAATATAAGTAAAATGCACTTGATACTTCTTATTCTTCAGCTTCCCCTATTTTATTAGAGGTAGCTGTTTCCTCTTTTCTTCCACTCATTCCTGTTCAACACATCTTCTTGACACAGGCATTCCTTTCAGTCTTCTGCGATACAGTCCTTCCATCTTCTCTTTGGCCTTTCTCTGCGTGTCACTTGCGAGCAACACTATGACATACCAATTTTGTGATCCTACACTTTCCATATTTGGTTTTGCACTTGCAACTGACATCTGTTAATTAGAATTTTTTAATATATCAGCATCAGCTGTTTCCATGATAAATAGCAATTTCTTTATAATGCTTTAAATCTACATCTATTGAAAATGAAGGAAAATGTATAATCAAACCGTATAGAGAAGAGTATTTTCTTTAATATATATAATAACAAAATGCCAAAAAATAATATTTAACTGCGTTTTTTTAAGAAAAACTGTTAAAAACTTCAAATAAGGGTATTTCCGGTGAATCAATTATAACCAAAATCTAATCAACTCTTCATATGGATGGACAGAAGAGGAATACGAAAGAATTATAATTTTTAGAATTGTAGTATTGGAGTTATCGTCGGAAAAAAATTTGTCACACACGGACATACATACACACACACGGACACAGACACATATAGACATCATCTTAAAACTAGTAAATACGTATTGTAGAGACCCTAAAACGTGCTTATTTATTAAAAACTCACTACCGAATTTTTTGACCAAAGACAATACCTTCCTTGCCTAAAGGTGACTGAAGGTAATAATATAAATAATCCCAAGACAAATATATCATTGTGCTTATTAATTATCAAATCTATAGATAGATTTGTTCGCATGATTGTATTCTCTGAATTTTATTCTTTAAGAGGTTATGTAACTGTCATCCCCATCCCATTTATTTCAAACCACGTGACCCAATATAAGAAGTTGATTGGACGCATTTCATATTTTTAAATTCACTATAAACGAACAAGATAAATCGTAAATTTCAAATCTAAATTTATAAATTAAATCCATCATAAACCAGCCATTACTCTTACTTGGTGTTTGTGAATCCGTATTATTGTTGGCATCATTCTTCTGCTTACTCTTCACCGTGCTCTTCACATTGGACAACTGATGTATCTTGGTAATCTTCCTATTAGACCTAGCACTATTATCACTAAGACTATCCTCACTATCTTTCACTCTTTTGGTCATTTTCACCACTTTATTCCTAGGCACAGTCCTAACCCTCGTCAGATTGGTTATAGCCAGATATTCCTTTCTCACCAGGGACATATCCAGCTTGTGTAGGAGCCCCAGGTCGAGGAGCTCCGGGCGCTCCAACGTGGCCGTGAGGGGGCGCTCGATGCGCGGGTCGGCGCTCTGGGACCGCTGGTCGGGGTCCAGCAGCGGGAGCACCAGAAAGGGGCGCACTTCGGGGCGGCGTTGCCACTTCATGGTGCGGAGCGAAGAGCCGCGAATCACGGGGAGGAAGGAGGAAGGGGTGTGCATGTGCATGCCATGACGGCTAGCCATCGACTGAACGTGGACGGTGGACTCGTGGAGTGTATTTGATTGTGTTGTGTCGTGACAGGGAGAATACAGGGTAGTACTGAATGAGATATGTAGTAGAGTAGGGATGTTCTGAATATACGAAAACATATTTATGAATACAAACACTACTCTTTCACTACTAGGATGACCAGACGTCCCGGTTTTCATCTAAATATCCCGGTGTTCCGATTCCGAAAATACTTTTCAGGACGAGGATTTCGTCGGACTACTATTGGAATACAGTGTGTCCCATTTAGAAGTGCCACCATTGGGATCTCGAGAACTATAAGAGATACGATGTCGATTAAATGGAACTTTTTGTGCGCCTTTGGAAGGCCATCTCAGATGTGTTATTGTTTTTCCAAAAATTCTCATAGGGTACTAGATAATGACGAAAAACTGATTATTGTTGATTTTTTCTTTCTCAAATAACTTCTAAACTATTAGTAATTGAGAAAAACGTTTCAAATATAAAAGATAGATATTTTTATTAACTAACCAGTGGCGTACAACATAAATTTTTATATCCGTAAATTTTCGAGATATAACACAAACTTATATTTTTTTAAATGGAACCCGTACCTGATTTTAGTCTCAAAAAAATCAATATTTTTTTCTCTTTTCAATGATGTAAGCGGTTATTTGTTTTATATTTGTTTTGCACCTAAAATTTAATTTTTCTCTTTATTTTCCTGAATTTTTTTATTATTTCCCAAATTATTATTTTTATTAATTATATTGTATTTGATCAAAATAATTTGTTTTATGCCTTTATTACTTAATATTTTCATTCTAGATTCATAATTACAAATTTCACTATGAAGAGCCAAGGGCGACCTGATACAAAATATTATAAAAATTAATTTGATAAGAATTTTGAGCAAAATTTTCTAACGAAATAAATTATTTAAATACAAGGAGTATTTCCAAATAGAAATCTACCAATATTTTCAAAATAATTGTAAATTTAATACAAAATAAGGGAAAAATAATAATTTTGAAGGCAAAACAAATATAAAACATAATAACCCTTACATCGTTGAAAAGAGAAAAAAATATTTATTTTTTTGAGACTAAAATCAGATATGGGTTCCATTTAAAAAAATATAAGTTTGTGTTATATCTCAAAAATTTACGGATATAAAAATTTATTCCGTACGCCACTGGTTAGTTAATAAAAATATCTATTTTTTATATTTGAAACTTTTTTCTCAATTATTAAGAGTTTAGAAGTTATTTGAAAAAGAAAAAATCAACAATATTCAGTTTTTCGTCATTATCTAGTGATCTATGAATATTTTTGGAAAAATAAAAGCACATCTGAGATGGCCTCCCAAAGGCGCACAAAAAGTTCCATTTAACCGACATCGTATCTCTTATAGTTCTCGAGATCCAAAAGGTGGCATCTCTAAATGGGACATACTGTATACTGTATTCACAAATATTACTTTCGAGAAAAACTGCTTCAAACATTTAAAATATTATTGTAAAGAATGGATAATGAATACACATGTTGAATTTTTTTTGTTTGTATAGTTTGTATGAAATTTGTTAAATTATAATTTTTAAATATTTTCGAAATATAAAAGGATCTAGTTGGACATGGTTCAAAATAACATAGTAAATTTATTAAAAATCTGATGTGGCCAACACAAAACCTCCCGCTATTTAATTTTTACATACGTACATAAAATCACGCGATTCCCACCCGGAAACAATAGTAACAATAAGAAAAGGGATAAGAGTAAGAGCTCAGCTGACTCACTTCACTCTTTAACAACATTCTTCTTTCGCCTTGTCCACAATCATCATAGCATTCATACATAAGAACATATTAAAGTGACCGATTTTGAGTAGCGAATAACCCCATCCGGACCACAATAATAGTTACGCAACAATCTTCCTTCGCCACACTTTCCTATCCATTTTTATTAATTTAAATACATACTTACGTATTTGCTAACGCTGCAAACTGTACCATTGCATAAAACTATTGATTTATTTACTATTTTCTTTTTAAAATATCACTATTATTAATTTGAAGTGATTAGTTTTTTGACAGTGACATGTACTGTAATTTACATTCATTTGAAATATGAACTGTGTAACAAAGGAATTGTGTTTATCTTAGGCTTCGGAACTAATAAAAAAAATTATTTTTAAATTTATCTGCAAAATATATAGAAAAAGTATTAATGTATTCCTGTAGAAAATTCAATAATCTTTAAGTTTCATAAGACATAAAATGCGAAAAAATGGCATTTAATGATATTTTTTGAAGAAAAACCATTATGAGCTTCAGGTAAAGTGCCATTTCCGGTTATCCGATTTACACCAAAATCTAATGACTTCTTTTCATATTAGAATAGGATAGAAATACAAGGTTTTAGAATTTTCTGAATAATAGTATTTGAGTTAGAGCGAAGACAAAATCCCTACACATACACACATACATAACATACACACACACATAACATACACACACACACACACATACACACACACATATACACACATACAGACATCATCGTGAAAATGTTAAAATTGGATTCTAGGGACCTTAAAACGTGGTCATTTACTAAAATCTCAATACGTGATTTTTAGCACGATCCCTATACCTCCCTTACCAAGGGTAGCGGGAAGTAAAAAAAACTCCAATAAAGAGACTTTTTGTACGATGTTCACATTTTTTATTATTATTTTTACTGTACTATGTCCAGAAGCACATGACAGAATTTTGAAATCTGATTGGCTCTGGTCAAAATTCAAAATTCTTATTGTTGTGTATATCATTTTAAGGAACAAGCTACAAAATTATATGTCTGTTTAAAGTACAAGAAGCACTGAATTTGATGTTCTTTCTACTGGCCATGGTACAAAATATACCGGGAAACTAAAATTGACTATATCTATTTTTCTTCAAAACGTGGACTTGGTACATTCCAACAATAAGCTGACGATTTGTCTCAGTCAGAGTTTATTAAATATTAAATAAAATGTTAATAGGTTAAATATAGACAGCTCGATTCTCGAAAAAGTTTAAGCTAATTCTCATTTTTTGATTAGCGAATTCTACTCTAATTTTGACAGTTTATATCTTAAAATATGATTTAATCTATTCTTAGTATCCACCGTTTTACCTCTCGCTAAGAGAGGTATTGGAAATATTGGAATCATGCTAAAAATCGTATATCCAGATTTTAGTGCATAAGCACGTTTTAAGATCCCTATAATTCGATTATAAAATTTTTACAATGATGTCCGTGTGTATGTGGATGTTGGAACCACGGTTTCTCAAATACTATAAGACTTAAAAAATATTTAACTGTAGTTTCCTCAATCGTCATATAAATATATACAATAATAAGTTGTAAATGAATGTCGCAGCCCATGGAAAACAAGTGGAAAAATTAAAATGTTTGTAATTGACAGATAAATGTGAGTGTCAAAAAGCCAGAGACATTACTGAAGACTTTTTCTGGGAAGTACATTTTTTATTTTATTATTAACCCAGATAAACATGAAATTATTTTAAATAATTAAAAAAAAAACCTACTGAAATTTAAATGAGGTCATGCACGACTTTTTTTTATAATTTTAATCGTTAGAGTAGTGAAAAATAATAGACCCGTATTTTTTATTTTTCCTCAAATCGATCTTTAATCATGAAAAAATTGTAATTGAAAATGACATTCTTTAAAATGCGGCTGAAGACCCCCGCTTCGTCCCTTGTCCTATGACGTCACAGAGTGAGAAGCACGACCATTTTGATTTTCACATTGTCTTAAACGTCAAAGTGACATTTAAAGATAACCAAAAATTTATGAAAGTAAACATGTCGATGGAACGTTGTTTCGTGCCAAAATAAAGAATAAAATAATATTCTGGAATATATTCAATGTCTCATATGCGTTTATAACCTCCTACCGTTTAATTCAAAGATTCAAAAGTGAAAGAAACATCTGATGTAACGTAGATAATTTCACGCCAAATGAAAATTATATTTATAAAAATAAATAGAACGATATTATATTAATATAATATAGCATATTTAGATATGTAATCCTCAATTTATAGTTTATATATATTTTTCTTTTAGAAATTATGTGTCCATATAAAATGTTTGTTTGAAATGAGTCTGAACTTCGTTCGTAACGTTGTGACGACAAAACATGGCTGGTTTTTGCAACTTTTTAAAAATACCATACTTTAAAACGATTTTATACAACAAAAAATATAAATAAAACATAATTTAATCATACTGATCGATGAATTAGACTATCCTTTTTCGATTTAAACAGAAAAAAGGTACAATTATTTTTTTTTGCATGACCTCATTTTCGCATTCGTGTTGATCTAGATTATAGTTGTCTTCAAAGTGCAAATGTGACATTATAAAACTGAATCTATCTCGAGTTATAGCGGTTTTCACTAAATCATTTCTAGAGTCATCTGCATTTTTCCAATACATTTTTCTTCTGGAAACATTATTGTACCCGCTCAATAATAATATACCAATAAAACATTTCATTTCTGATATTGTTTTATTGCCGACACAGTTTTTTTGGTTCACATATCTATTACTTTTAGTAACAATCATTTGTAATAAATTATCATCAAAAAAGTAACAGTGATTTTCGCCGTGTTTGTACAAGTTGCCAATTTGAATTCATTGGTGCTAAATCTTCGTCTACTCAATGAAAATGCTTCATTTTCTTATTTTGATTATTTATTTCAATTGCGTTATGGAAATATTATCATCACTGTCACAATACCGGCTCAGACAAATTTATTTCAAAATGAGTTTCTGCTCGCAACTGACTGCCCGGCAAATTTTCAATTTCGACAAGTTCTTCTTCCCCAGAATCCTCATGTGTTATTGGATTATATCCATTTTCTGGAGGCAAAATATATATATTTTAAGCTCGTTCTCATTCAATGTTTCTTCTGCAAGTAGTTCTAACTCATATAGTGATAGTGGTCTGTTACTTTCACTAAAACCAAATAAACAAGATTTTGAAAATAATAGTAGTATATAAACCTAGCGTCCTTTTAAAAGGACACCTAACTTTCACAAGATATTTTAACCCTGTGTAAATAAATATGTTGCAAATTATTAATTTGTTACAAGAAACAATATTGTTACTCTAAGAATAATACATTTTGACTTAATTTTTTTTTGAAATATACAATATACACTGACCTCCAAGAACTCATGTCGAGACGAGACAATGTACAGCCTATTCAATCAACTTCCACTAGCAACAGTAAACTTGCAACGATTGAATACGTGTTTAAATATGATGTACACGACCTAATCTAATAATTTATAGGGGAAACATCTCTTAAAATTAAAGTACATCTCTTTGTGTAACTATTATTGTGGTCCGGATGCGGTTATTCGCTACCGAAAATCGGTCACTTTAATATGTTATTATGTATGAATACGTTTATGAATGTGGCTGTGGTGAAAGAAGTATGCATGGATAGGAATGTGTTGCGAAGGATGATTGTTTCGTAATTATTGTGGTGTAAAGATGAATGGTTAGTAAGAATGTTTTGTGAGAATGGAGAGACAGCTGAACTTTTATGTGGACGAGAAGAATGAAGTATGTATGTACAGGAGTGTGTAGCGAAAGATGATTTTTGTGTAACTATTATTGTGGTCCGGATGCGGTTATTCGCTACCGAAAATCGGTCACTTTAATATGTTATTATGTATGAATACGTTTATGAATGTGGCTGTGGTGAAAGAAGTATGCATGGATAGGAATGTGTAGCGAAAGATGATTGTTGCGTAACTATTATTGTGGTCCGGATGCGGTTATTCGCTACCGAAAATCGGTCACAATAAATAAATAAATAAATATATTTTTAACCATAAAGTATACATATAACGAAAATACATGGTAAGTCAATAAAATACAATAAATCTAGGCACATTACAGTTACATGAATTTTGTGTACATTGTAGAACGAAAGTGTTTCATATACATAAATAAACAAAACATTTAAAAAAAACCTTACTCTATGATTTTTCATCAACGTACATAGTGCAGTTTTCATATACATAAATAATAAACATAACATTTAAAAACATTACTCGATGATTTTTCATCTAAGAACTCACATAGTGAAATTTTCATTTACATAAATAAACATAACATTTAAAAAACATTACTCTATGATTTTTCATCTAAAAACTTACATAGCAAAATTTTGCCTTCACTGTAGAACGTTGTCAAATCATAAAAACAATTACTTTTAAAAAACTCATTTAATAAATACTTAAAATTACTGAATGTTTTTGATTTTAATGAATCAGGTAGAATATTAAATAGCTTCGGTGCAAGTTGGTAAGGGGTTTTGATTTTGAGTCTGGATTTTGCCACACTAACACTGTTTTTAGTCCTTGTGTTGTAATTATGAATGTCTGTCACATGTGAAAATCTATTTAAGTGTTTCTTAATGAAGCACAAATTCACAAATATTATTAGAGAGAAAAGAGACATTATTTTTAGTTTCTCAAAAATAGGTTTGCAGTGATCAAAGTTATTGCATTTAACAATGGCCCGCACAGCGCGTTTTTGTAGAACAAAGATTTTGTTTAAGTTAGAGTCACTAGTATTACACCACACCAACAGTCCATATGATAGCACTGAATAGAACATAGCGTAATACACAGTTACAGCAGCTTCTTGATTAATGGTAGATCTAATTCTCTTTATGGTAAATGTCGCTTTAGATAGTGTTACACATAAGTTATCAATATGGGGATTCCATGTAAGACCTGGATCTAAATACATTCCTAGTATTTTAGGATGGTCACTCGTCTGTAGATTGATGTTGCTGGTGAACAGTAATTGCACAGTTTTATTGTTATTAATTAAAAGTTCATTTGAAGTAAACCACGCATTTGCCTCTTTAAGGGCTTCTGAAGATTTAAATTCGATTTCGGTTACGTCTTTTCCTTGTACTGTGATTGTGGTGTCGTCAGCAAATAAAATTGTGTTTGAAGTAGTATAGAATGGAAAGTCGTCTATACTAATCAAAAAGAGAAGAGGACCTAAAATAGATCCTTGTGGGATACCATGTTGGATATTTTCGTAGGTACTGAGGTTTCCATTAATTTGTACCAATTGTTTTCTGTTTGTCAGGTACGAATGCAACAGATTTGCTGCATTACCTTCAATACCGTAGTATTTAAATTTTGTAACTAAAATATCATGTGAAATGCAATCGAAAGCCTTACTTAAATCGATGAATAGCGCGTTAGTTAGCGTTCGATCTTCATTATTCTCCGTGACAATATTTATTAACTTAAGGATGGCATCTATAGTTGATAAATTTTTCCTAAAACCGTGTTGGTTATTAGATATTAGATTGAAATGTTCTAGAAAACCAGATATCTGTTCGTGAATTACAGTTTCAAGTATCTTTGAGGCTGCTGGTAATATTGAGATTGGTCTGTAATTATTTACAGTTGAGTGGTCACCAGATTTATGTATTGGAATCACCTTAGCCAGTTTCCATCGGTCAGGGAAAACTCCTTCA
Organism: Ophonus ardosiacus; assembly: GCA_943142095.1. Lineage (NCBI taxonomy): Eukaryota > Metazoa > Arthropoda > Insecta > Coleoptera > Carabidae > Ophonus > Ophonus ardosiacus. The sequence continues at coordinate 30,179,875 of OW964838.1, forward strand.
ATTAAACTTGAATTTACTATGTCAGCGAGAGGTTCGCAAATGTAATTGGCTGCTACTTTTAATAGAAAAGGACTAAAGCCATCTATATCTTCAGTACGCTTTGGTTTCATTTTACGCAATATTGTAAAAATATCAGTATGTGTTACTGGTTTTAAATAAATGGAATAATATGTTCTTGAATGAATGTTATGATGATTTTGGGCAAGGCGGAAGAAGAATGTTTTTAAAGAGTTAAGTGATTCAGTGGAGCTCTTGCTTTCATCCCTTTTCTTATTATTTTCGGGTTTTTGCTAACCCACTAAGTGGGAAACGCGTGATTTTATGTATGTATGTATGTATGTATGTATCTCTAAAAAAAAAAAAATTAAAAACCTACCCGTCCTTTCTAAAAGGACAGTAGGTCTATTTGGGTTAATTAAATATTTATATTTATAGATACATATATTACATGTACCCTTCAGAAATACCGCCAATTTCACCTATGAATTGGAAGAATCTTGAACATTAGAAGAATGAGTGAATATGAATTAAAAATATAAAATATATAAAAAAATAACACTAGGTAAGTTTCAAAAATAAAGTTATGTTTACTATACGTATTTCTATATGATGGTCTAGTCGACCGAAATACGTAGGTATAGTAAATATAACTTTATTTTTGAAACTTACCTAGTGTTATTTTTTTATATTTTTACTTCATTGTACGAAGTAAAGGAAGTATTGTAATCGCGAAAAATTTCGGTTTCCAGATTTCAACGAAAATATCCATTTTGAGTTTCCTTGAATCTATTTTGACTAATTTCGTCGTGACGTCTGTACGTACGTACGTATGTAATTAATTAATTTTAGAACAAAAGCGTAATGAAGAAACATGTTCAGAATGAAAAACTACATCGATTGAATACCAAGTTCATTACTATGGAGGTCTTTGAGTAAAATATTTAATACATTCTAAAAATAATTTGAAAAGCAACTAAATTCATCCCTGTGCAGCGGCTGTCACCGAGCGCGTTGTCACCTGTGCGTGTGACGTCACTAGGTGGTCGCCTCGTGACGTCATCGCACACTCTGCATAAGGTAAGGAATCGATCTCATCTGGCTGCCGCTAAAATATCCAAATAAGTGACGACCGAATTCGAATCTTCCAAGCGAGCCAGTGAGTAATCATATGCCGCCTTCGGATTGCTTATGTACACTCAGATGCAAACAAAACGGGCCGCTATTTTTCTTGTTACCTTTCGTCATCTTCAGGTAAGGAAAGTATTGTCTTTGGTCAAAAAATTTGTGGTGTTTTTAATGAATAAGCAGGTTTTAGGAACCCTACATTACGATTTTACTAGTTTTACGATGATGTCTATGTGTGTCGGTGCTTGACAAATTTTTCTCCGACAATAACTCCAATACTACTATTCTAAAAATTATGATTCTTTCGTATTCCTCTTCTTTACATCCATATGAAGAGCTAATTAGATTTTGGTTATAATTGATACATGATTCAAATAAGTGAACTTCCAAAATCTAATCAGCTCTTCATATGGATGTAAAGAAGAGGAATACAAAACAATCATAATTTTTAGAATACAGGATTCCAGCTCAATCGAATTAAAGGAAAATAGTAAAAAAAATACGAATGTATATGCTGAATAACGAATATTAATAAAGAAAATGAAATAGTATAATTGAGATATTTCGGAAATAAGGGGTTTTTTTGTTATAGCGCTTCTACATGAAAATCAAATCAATATATAATATTTTGATTGGCGACCGAAAGACCGCCTATACATGCATAACAAATAGCGTGTTAGGAGGAGAGGGTTACTACCAATGGAAGTTAAGAAATTCAAATTCGAAAGGAGGGGCTAACGTTCCTGTATTGCAGTTTTTAAACAGTTTTTATTTTAACATAAATTTCTTGCATTAAACTTAATAATTTAAATACACCTGTAATTATAAAGTATGTAGACTTATAGTGTTATAATATTCATTTATTTTTATGTAAATATAACTTAAAATAGCATATATTTCAAGAACAGTTAGGTCCATGATGAAAATAGTTTGATATAAAAACACATAAGCGTGACGTCACGTCAATCTTTTCAAAATTCGGGAGACCATAACTCGCTTATTAATAGGAATTTTTTCACGGGATTTTCATCAATAGTCTTAGGGCCGGTATTATAAACGTCCAGTTAAATTTAGTTACATAGTAAATTTAATTAAATGAACAACTGCAACGCGAATTTTTGACAGCAATGTGTTAAATGTCATAAGAACGTAGAAATTGATTCGAATTTGTTCACTTTATTAAATTTACTTTGGAACTAAATTTAACTGGACGTTTATAATACCGGTCCTTAGTTTTCCTAATATTTTCAGATGAAATACAAAAATGGTTGAATCCCCATTGTCGCTATCAATAGAGAAGTTATGGAGGGTTTTTTTTTTATTGGGAAAATTACTAAATTGTTCCTATTCGGATTCATTTTCTATGAAGAAAATTCTACTAATTCGAGTAGTGACAATTTAGAAACTCTATTAATAATTAAAAAACTAAAAAAAAAAATCTGTTGTGGCCAGCACAAGACCTCTCGCCATTTCCATATTAGGCTATATAAGTATTGTATTGCACTTCGCTTTCGAACCGTCGTTTTATAACAAAAAATTACAGAACTTTACCCAAATATTGTTTTTTATTATATTTAACATGTCTTCTGCACACATATAATTCTAATTATATCTATGTTTCATTGAATGAGGAAGTTTCTAAATGTCAAAGATTGTTCCAATTCATTAACCAGATTGGCGGTATTTCTGATGGATATATGCATTTTACCACAATTTTACCTAAAATTTCAAATATTTAATTAATAAAACAATAAGAAAAATTAAATATGCTTCCCAGTAAAAGCTATCAGAATATCACTAAAACTGTTAATTTTTGACACTGACTGACATGTGTCATTTACAAATTATGTTATAAACATTGGAATTTGTCAACTGGTTTCCTTAGTGCCGTAGCCTCTACGATTAGTTCACTCTATAAATTATAGTGTCTTTATCTCTAAATCTATACAAGATATAATAAAAAATTTAAGTGTATTAGATGGAGAATTTTATGTTCTTCAATATTTAATAAAAAAACTTCCCAAAAAATTATATTTAGAAGAATTTTTCTAAGAAACTACTACTTCCGGTTGTTCAATTGTTACCAAAACCTTTTCAGCTCTTCCCAGGAATGTCAGATTGAGGAAACTGCAGTTAAATATTTTTTAAGTCTTATAGTTTTTGAGGAATCGTGACTACAACATCCAGACATACATACACACACACACATCCACACACACACATACATACATATACAGACATCATTTTAAAAATGTCATAATTGGATTCTAGGAACCTTAAATCGTGCTTATTCAATAAAATCTGGATATGCGAATTTTAGCATGAATCCAATACCTCTCTTAGCGAGAGGTAAAAAATATGCGATAATGGCAATGAAATCATTTCTACAACATTCATAATTCACGACTTTTCTTCACTGACTACCGGCTACTAAAACGTCAACAAATTTGTGAACATAACCTGAAAACTATACCCTCACTATTAATTCATCAGAAATTTTCAAATCCATCGACACTCAAACCTGATGGATCCGATAGATTTTTGTTTAACTAATCAGCGAAAATAGGAACACTATTTTGAAATTCATTGCTTTTAAAACGCTGAATAACAAGACCCATTTGTGAATTTCTGCTTCACGCGCACGACCCATCGGTGAATAAAAGAACTCACCTCTTATTACTATTATTATGCGCATTCGGGCTGTTACGTGACTTTAAAGTGCACGTTATTTTTGCGTTGAAACTGCAATAACTCTGTGATATCGGTAGCAAATAGCTACATCCGACATCCCTTCCCGACCCTGTAATTCTGTCTACAAAAAATAAAAGTAGAGACCAGGTACATCATCAGGGTTCTCAATGCTACCGTAGAACAACAGAGAAATGACAAGGCAAATATTCCAATCAGTACTTATTTTATTCATTGATAGTACAAATTTTATTATAACAATATGTATAACTTTCCACAGATCACAATAATACTAATAGTTAAGTACAACAAACATTTATTTTAGCTAGGGAAGACAACAGAAATGGGAAAGAAAGGAGTGGAGTGGAATTTCGATGTACTTTAATGAATAAATAAAGGAGAGAGGGGAGGTGAGGTGGCGTTTCCGAAGCGCCCGTTCCCGGCCAATGACATCACAGCAAATCCAAACCAATCACATGAGAGTAAAACATACAATTGAAGTGTACTCCATTCGCCAACAAATTTATGTTCTTTTTTTTAAGAAATTTTACATTTTTGCTCATAAAAATATTTATTTTTGGCAAAATTTGGTTTTTCGAATTTAAATTATTTATTTAATTCATTTAAAAACGGTCGGTTCTCAAGCGCCATCTACTATTTTCTTACGTGAAATGAAGTATAGTCGCAAATAGAGTACATGTATTTGTTCTGCTCTCATGATAAACGCCTCTCAGACATTGGACATAATACACACAAAACAAAACTATCCGATTTCATATAAATAACAAATTCAATGCGCATTCGCCACAAACTTCATGATGGATTGATGCAGGGAATGATTGATAGAAAGAAAAAAATGATAAAACAGGGTAAAATTATTTGTCATTTGAAATAAAAAAAAATTCCGTTGACCATTTATTAATAAGTTATGTTAATGTATAGAAAATAATTCATTAATGACACCTATTAATGCATGATTTTTTATTAATAATAGTATATTATACATCAAGGTTATGAAGAGTATCATTATTGACCTAGGGTAAGATTATAATCCCGAGGGAACCGAGGGATTAAAATTCGCGAGGACAATAATGCTCTTCATAACCGTGGTGTATATTATTTTTTTCACTACTAGCACATACCGAATTATAAGAATTAGTTACGAAATTTATTCCATTTAAACAATATGACATCTGGTGTCAAAAATAATAGAATTAAAGCGATAACATTATTGACCTTGGTCAATAATTGATCTGTATAGAAAAACAATTTCACGGCAATAAAAATAAATAAAATAAATATATCATCACGGCATATTACCCATTTCTGGGTGTGCCAGTATCTACAACATATGTAGACATCGGTAATGATGACGATATATTTTACCGTGTGGGCGCTTACCAGGCGTCACCTCACGGGCACTCATAGCTGGTGTGGAGAGTGCACCACAGGGGTTACTTTTGTGCCATTTAAAATGGGAAATATTTGGCGTCTGTCGAACCCGGTTCCCCCAGGTTCGCGACCAGACAGTCAGGCACGCGGCCACGGGACCCCCGGGTAAAATAATGAGTCAATAATGATATGTTTATAGGCTAGTAGTGAAAAAACGATTTTACTCACGCAAATATTGCTGAACAATTGTCAAAACTTATGTGTCAAACGTAACTAACCTAAAAAATTTTTCAAAATAAAATTAGTTTTTCCAATGGCGTCCTATACCGTAGTCATATTTTAACTATCTTAAATAAGAAGACGAAAATATACATAAATTAATGAGTATTAGTGAAAAAAATTTCTTTAAATATTAACTAGGTCACAAACTACAAGCGATTGAAGTTAATTACTAATTGGGTATGACGCGTTAGGTACTAAGAATTTGATTGGTCGCCTGATTTTAAAAAGGAGATTCGCGCGTCTGCAACTGTCACCTTTGAAAGAATATGAAATGTCATGTTGTTCTATAACCTAACAAAACATTTAACAATTTTGTGTTTGATGAATTTGTTTAATTATAACTTCTAGTAATATTAACAATAATCATGTATTTATAATTAAATCAATTTGTAATATGAATTAAATTAATAATAATATTAATTAAATTAATATTGAAACTTCAAAACAGGCCAACATTAGCGCCATCCGTCGTCATACTTTGTGTAATAATATTGTCAAAATATTTCAATGTTCTGTAATTTATTATGAAGAAATCCTTGTTAAATGCTTATTATTTATGTTATTTATACTTAATAATAATTTCTTCGTGAATATAACGTATAAGTTTTTATATAAAAACATTTCAGCTATGCAAACATGAAAAAAATTGTATCCAGTATAACTAACAGTTTGTCCCATTGCTTGTCGATCACTTGTTAGTACCAGCTACGTCACGCACAAATTCTTAAACTTTAAAAATTCATATCTCGCTTATTACGTAAAATTTTTAAGTCGCGTTTGCACTGAAGTTCTTATTTTATCCTGTTCTTACAGGAAAAAAAATAAAAGAAAAATGGTATAGGACCCCATTCAGTAAGATACGGTCAACGGAAAAATATTGCAGCTAACACGTGTGTTAATTGGCGATGAATGATCTCAACAATGTGTCTCAATCATTAATCATATTGATTAATATCCTTGATAGTTAAATAACTATTACACAGCTAAAAAAAAGATAAAACTCGGTTATTTGATTTTTTGTAAGCCAGTGTACGTATAGTTTTCAATATAAGTGATGTCATTACTGTAATATTTTAAAATAAATACACCCGTATTTTAAAAGTTAAAAAATGATGAGAAATTTAATAATGTCATATAACTTTCTATACAATGGAAAGATGAATTCAAATATTTTTTTGATTTATTACTAAATTTTCTTAATTTTCACTACAAGATGCCTATGTAAATAAGTAATTATTCTTTAGAATATTTTTTGTAAATATATCTTAATATAATGTACGAAACTCGCGCCCGCAAGTTTTATGCATTAGGTTAGACTAAGTTTAGAATATTAACAAAAATATTTTACTTTTTTCATTGTAATAAAAGCTATTACTTTACGCACAAAAATGAATGTAAAAAGGGTGCTTATTCTAGTACGAGATATTCAGACACGAGTCGTGTTTTGGCGAGTGCACGAACGAACGAGTGCTTAAACAGCCTTCTGTAACGAGCGTTTTATATTATTTTTTATATTTCTTCATAAATATAGTTGACAATTTTTATTAAGAAACAGTTTTGGTAGAATAGTTGCTTAAATATTTTGTATATTTAATACAATCGTACCAATAACAAATAACAAAATGTCACTAAAATTCGTTTCAGTGCTTCAATAAATTTCATTCTAACTCCAAAACAGAAAAAGTTTATTACTTCAATTAGGAAAAATAAGCTATTCCACGACGTTTTTAAATGTTTACCTCCCGCTACCCTTTGGTAAGGGAGGTATAGGGATCGTGCTAAAAATCACATATCGAGATTTTAGTAAATGACCACGTTTTAAGGTCTCTAGAATCCAATTTTAACATTTTCACGATGATGTCTGTCTGTATGTATGTTTGTATGTGTGTGTGTGTGTGTGTGAATTTTATATTCGCTTTAACTCAAATACTATCATTCAGAAAATTCTGAAACCTTGTATTTCTATCCTATTCTAATACGAAAAGAAGCCATTAGATTTTGGTGTAAATCAGATAAACAGAAATAGCACTTTACTTGAAGCTCATAATGGTTTTTCTTCAAAAAATATCATTAAATGCCATTTTTTCGCATTTTATGTCATTATGAAAATTAAAGATTATTGAATTTTGTACAGGTATACATTAATACTTTTTCTATATATTTTACAGATAAATTTAAAAATCATTTTTATTTTTTTAATCCCGAAGCCTAAGATAAACACATCTTTGTTACACAGTTCATTTTTTAAATAAATGTAACTGACAGGTAAACGTCATTGTCAAAAAATTAATCACTTCAAATTAATAATAGTGACATATTAAATAATAAAGAAAACCGTAAATTAAGCAATATTTATATGCAATGGAACATAATATAGTTTGAAACATTACTAAATAATACGTAGGTATGTATTTAAATTAATAAAAATTAAATAGCGGGAGGTTTTGTGTTGGCCACATCAGATTTTTTTTAGAACGACGTCACCCGGACAGTCAGACACATCCGAAGAAGTATATTAGGTGCGTTCGGCAAATGAGTTCTGTTCACTCTTTTCACTCTGTACACTCCTAGCACCGTTCGGTAATTACATGGAGTGAGAAGCGTCTTAAAATGGAGCGTTCGGCAAATGCAAAATGGAGTCAAGTGGAGTGAAAATTGTTAGCTCCATAAGTCCAACCTCGATAAGCTCGATAAGCAAACATGGAGATTTTTTGTTTTATTTGACATCTGTCAGATCATTTTGTATTTTTATGTTGAAATATTTTATTATACACAATTATTTTATATTTATAATATTGTTTTGTAATATAACAAGGCACAGTATGTCGGAACGGTAAGAATTCTGTACTATTTCTAATATATACTTTCTTCAGAATCATTAAAGAATAATACCAAACTGAATAACTTCTGTATAGTTCATTATTTATTTTTTTTAGTAGTGCAGTATATCAGATTGTCAAAAAAGGAGGTTATTACATTCGTGCACCAAAATTTTAACTCTACTCGTTCGGTGAATCACAAATAAAGGAGTGTACCTTGTTCCCTCGATCTACTCCAGCTCTACTCCCACTCCACTCCAACACCGCTCCGTAAATACTCCAACTCCGTATGATTTACCGAACGCACCTATTCTTAGTTAAAGCGGAGTCAGGGCGGAGCTTCTCAAAGTCGGAGTTCATACTTGGATCCTATTTGCTCAGACATGCGTGTACATGTTCTACGTCATCAAAAACAAAACAAATAAATAAATATATCATCACGGCATATTACCCATTTCTGGGTGTGCCAGTATCTACAACACATGTAGACATCGGTAATGATGACGATATATTTTACCGTGTGGGCGCTTACCAGGCGTCACCTCACGGGCACTCATAGCTGGTGTGGAGAGTGCACCACAGGGGTCACTTTTGTGCCATTTAAAATTCGAAATATTTGGCGTCTGTCCCAAAAACAAAACAGCCTATATTTTTTAGAGGGAGTAATTTATATTAATAAACTTTTACTACTTTTGATAACGGTGAAATAGCCTAATCACTTTTAGATCTAGGAACATATTTTTACCCTATCATCTATAATACTTTTCAATCATTTCTTTGCACTTTAATATGTTTGTAACGTAGTATAGGCATCACGAGTGAAAACATTTACTAAGGCGAGTGTGTGTGTTAAGTCAGAATGTCTGGTAGACTTTCTTTCAACACGACTTCGTTTAAAGTTTGGATTTGGCGACAGCATTAGCGGTTGATTGTCAAGAGGCACCTGAGGATTCTTCGTAACGTACCACCATAGAGTTTGCGTTTCCAGGTTCCAGTCGGTAGCCCAGAGTCTTGTAGAATGGAATGAGGTTATCTTTGCAGTCCAGGGACATCTTGTAGCAGCCCAGGCGTTTTGCAAGAAGTGTTACAGTCATTACGATCCTAACAGAGCAGAAAAGTAGGTTAGAATTTGTTTTTGGAGCCAGTTCATAGCTTGAATAGGCTTTTCCACGATATTTTTTTTTTATTTTTTTATCTTTTACGTATGTAAAACAATATGTGAAAGTCCGAGTTTAATAAGTTAAAATAAGCGAGATATTAAGGTATGAATTTTAAATTTCATTTGTGACGTAGGTAATGTGGGTATACCGGAAGTAAACAAACAGTGGTTCACAGATTACAAAATATTTTATTATTAGAGAAAGAAAATATATTATTGCAATTAATTTATTTTACTTTTTTTCTTATTTTACAAAAACATTTTGACATTCTCTAAGTTGAAGCGCATGGTGACTCGCGATTTCAAACAAATTTCAAAGGAGTGCAGCAGATCATATACCTATTAACTAATATATTGCTAATGCTCGTATCTTTCCCATAAGAGTAGCTGAAGGAAACACTGTGAAATGGAAATATCATTTCTGCATAAGTCTATCTCACACAAACACCCAACCGCGAATTATGCGCAAGCTTGGAAACCTTGACTACTATTGGCCAACGCTGACAACGTCGCTGGCTGGGCTGCGTTCCAAAACCTTACTCTCAGAGATTACTCAACCTGTTCCAAAACAGCCAGAGTTTATTCCAAAGTGATGTTCTACTTACTCTACTAACGAGGAGGGTATAGAAATTACTCTACAATATTTTCAAACGTAGATGCTCACGATTCTCAACATATGAAAGTAATTTGCCTTCTTGAGGAAGAAAACATGCTTTTGGTTGAAAATAAACATAAGTAAATACGTTGGCGTGTATTACGAGCATACTTTTATAATAAAAGCGCTTTTATGGAGAGTACTTTCATATTATATTGAGGAGTGTGATCCATAAAAGCGTTTTTATTACGGGCTTGACATTAATGTTGTAATTATAAGTAGTTTTGTTAGTTTTATAAAATTATTTTTAATTTAGTTTCAATTTTTTACATCAACAAAACTCTCATTCGTTCCAAAACACAACACATCATATTCTACGCCAAAACTCGGTATTCCTGGTTTTGGAACGCTGCCCTGGTGATGCAGCGAGCACATGGTTTGACTTTGACGTTTGATTTCATTTCTGTTTGTAGTTGCACTTTGAAAGCATTTGCTTTGTGTTTCATACAGTAATTTATTGTCACCTAAATAAATTAATCCTGACCAGATTGTATTCCTATTATTTTTACAGTACAACAAAGTAAATTATTTAATTCAAATTTAGCACTAGAATATGTCAGTTATTTATTATTACTAATATTTATATTCAAGAATTTACATACAAAATAAATAGTAGGTACATTGTTTAATTTCTCAAATTTATATTTAAAATTTCTCGCGCTAGTTGTTAATAAACAGAACTCTGTGATTCGCAAAAAGTGATCCTGATTTCCTCGTTAGCCAATAGTAGTCAAGGTTTCCAAGCATGCGCATAATTCGCGGTTGGGTGTTTGTGTGAGATAGACTTATGTAGAAATGATATTTCCATTTCACAGTATTTCCTTCAAGAAAAGCAAAGGATCCGCAATATATTAGTTAATAGGTGTATGCAGCAGATAGACACGCCCGAATAATTATATTCTTAGTTGAAGCGAAGTGAGAACGGAGCTCCATACAGTACGAGTTCAAACTTTAATCCTATTTGCTTAAACACACGTGCACATGTCCTACGTCATCAAAAGTAAAACTCCCCGGATTTTTTAAAGTAATTAAAAAAAATAATTGGTAAATTTCCGTATCGTTTAACTGTTATTTTTAAATTTTTTGATAAACTTTTACTCTTTTCGATTATGGTGGAATAGCCTATTCCCTTATATAGTATAAGTTTATTTTTATTTATTTTTTTTTAAGTATTTTGTAACATAAATTAAGCAGCTGTTGGTAAGTTTTAGATAGTCTGTCTATTCAGTAACAACAGTTTATTCGTAAACGCCTATAAGAGGTAAAGTAAGAAAATTATTAGAAATTAAAACGCTATACAGCATTCCACATAAGAATAGAATTATACTTCATTTCACGTAAGAAAATAGCATTGGTTTAAATAGGGATATATATTCTGCCCTTTGATTGGCCAGAATGCTAACCTAGTTCACAAAAGCGAAAAAAAAAATCATTTGTCAGCTGTCAATTATCAAATAAAATATACAGAATTTAGTGATATTTAACCATGTTTTGATGAAATTTTTCATATTGAAAACTCGTACATTTTACAGATAAACTATTTTTATTATTTATGAGTGGAATCCCCTATAATGAACAACTCTTGCGTGACTTACAGTTTGCCGAGCTGCTTGCCTCGGTACGTATCGTTAACAACGACATCCTCGAGGCGGCCACGCAGCCCACAGCCATGGATGAATTTGCACTCCGTGATGAGGCTAGCTGCACCAATCACACGACCGTTTCGAGTATCTTCCACCACAGTGATGTAATACTCGCCATGTGCTTTCATCGCACTAAATTGACCTGCAATACATCGTAATTATTTGTAAATTATAGGCTCACCCATATTTTATACTCAAATCGGATGAGCAGGCAATGCACGTCATGACTAGAGCTCGTCTGAAGCCCGTATCACACTTCACACGCTTCAAAATCCGTTAGTGTGATACAGGCATAACCGCGGTTATACTAATTGAAACGTTTTTTCTGTTTAAATCGATGAGGATAGTCTAATTCATCCATCGTTCAGTATGATTAAATTATTTTCTATTTACATTTTTTATTATATAGAATCGTTTTAAAGTATAATATCTTTGAGCATATACTGACTAGAGAAGTAATTCCCTATACCAGTACATAGGATGTTGTGATCGGAAGATATGTAGGCGGGGGGCTGGAAGTCATGGTGAATGGGGGATTACACCATTTTTACTTCCTTGTACGAAGTAAAGGAAGTATTGTAATCGCGAAAAATTTCGGTTTCCAGATTTTAACGGAAATATCCATTTTGAGCATCCCTGAATCCATTTTGACTAATTTCGTCGTGACGTCTGTACGTACGTACGTATCTCGCATAACTGAAAAACGGGAAGCCGTAGAAAGTTAAAATTTTGTATTTACAACTGTTATAACATCTAGTTGTGCACCTCCCTTTTCGGTCATTACATAACTTGCGGAAGTGGTACTTTACTTGAAGCCTGTAATAGATTTTAATAAAAAACTATATTAAAATATAAACCAAAACTTTTCATGTTTGGTATATAAGACTTTTATATCAATGGGAATAACATAATAGATTTTAGTTAAAATGGTCTATCTGGAAGTGGTACTTTACTTGAAGCCTATAATAGATTTTAATGAAAAACTATATTAAAATATAATGCAAAACTTTTCAAATTTGGTATATAAGACTTTTATAACAATAACATAATAGATTTTAGTTAAAATGGTTTACCCGGAAGTGGTACTTTACTTGAAGCCTATAATAGATTTTAATGAAAAACTATATTAAAATATAATCCAAAACTTTTCAAATTTGATATATAAGATTTTTATGTCAATGGGAATAACATAATAAATTTTAGTTAAAATGGTCTACCCGGAAGTGATACTTTACTTGAAGCCTATAATAGATTTTAATGAAAAACTATATTAAAATATAATCCAAAACTTTTCAAATTTGGTATATAATACTTTTATAACAATGGGAATAACATAATAGATTTTGGTTAAAATAGTCTAACAGGAAGTAATACTTTACCTGAAGATGTTATCAGTTCTTCTTGAAAAAAATGAATTTTATGATTGGATCTGTTATAATACATATTTTAATTATTAACAAAATATGTACATATAGTGTAACAGGCGTACAAGAAAGTCATGTGGTGTCCACATCAGATATTTTTTTTATAATTTCATCTGAAAATATTTAAAAAAATAAGACTATTGATGAAAATCCGGTGAAAAAATTCCTATTAATAAGCGAGTTAAAGTCTCCCGAATTTTGAAAAGATTGACGTGACGTCACATTTATGTGTTTTTATATCAAACTGTTTTCATCATGGACCTAAATGTTCTTGAAATATATGCTATTTTAAGTTATATTTACATAAAAATAAATTAATTTTATAACACTGTATAAGTCTACATATTTTATAATTACAGATATATTTAAATTATTAAGTTTAATGCAAGTAATTTATGTTAAAATAAAAACTGTTTGGAAACTGTAGTACAGGAATGTTAGCCCCTCCTTTCGAATTTGAATTTCTTAACTTCCATTGGTAGCAATCCCCACCTCCTAACACGCTATTTGTAATGCATGTATAGGCGGTTTCTCGTTCGCCAATCAAAATATTTTCATATTAGTGTCGAAGCGCTATGACAAAAAACCCCTTATTTCCGAAATATCTCAATTATACCATTTCATTTTTTATTAATATTCGTTATTCAGCATATACATTCGTATTTTTTTACTATTTTCCTTTAATTCGATTGAGCCGTAATCCCCCATTGTGGGCAGTGTTTTGTTGTAACTTAACGTTATTTTTGCGTGTAGTTTGTGAATATATCTCGGTGTATATCAAATTGTAATGAAAAATGCAAAGAAAGTACGGATATTTTGTTGGGATTTTTTTACAAATAATATATGAAACAAAGTGTAACTTTTAGGTTTCCTGATAATAATGACGTAAGAGTAACGAGACTGAAATTTATTGGAAATAAAGGTGATTTACATATTTCAAAAGCAGCAATTAGTTATTACTTTGTAAGAAAAGGTAGTACAAATATTAAGATAATACGCAGTCCGCAATACACCACGGCTTCAATACGCAGCCCGCAATACACCACTGCTTCCGCATATGTTCCGATCGCAACAAACACCGTAAGGCGGCCTCTAGTCAGTATATGCTCGAAGGGCGAGTATTTTTTAACGTGAAACTACACCACGCAACGACGAAATATAACTAGACAAAACATTCCCTATCCCTCTTCAATTAATGTTTTGATTTCGGCTGCCCAGAAAGAAACAGAGATATGTTTCATCTAGTTCGTGAATTTCTCACTAGAGGCCACTTGAATATATCAGTGTAATTTGACATTTGCGCTTTGTTTTTAAGTGAAACGTTGGTTTTTATTTAATACCAAAGCTTATAAATAATTAAATAAACAAAACATATTGGATATTTTTATAAATTAATTTTACGCTTAAATTCATTTGGCAACACGGACAAGGTACACAAACTGTAATCTTGGCAACCTTGTTGTGGTGGGCCGTGGGCTATACAAGCAAATGTCAAAGCCCGCGTCTCATATGCAAAATGGATGCGTTTTTATAAGTTTTTTACAGATTTACAGATCTGTAAAACTTACAGATTTGACCTGTAATCAAAATATATGTATAACTTGATGTTTTTCTATTCTAAATGTCAATGATATTGCGCCTCTAGTGAGAAATGCTCGAACTAGATAAAACATATCTCTATCTCTGTCTGGCCAGCCGAAATTAAAACAAATGAAACTATGTTTTGTCTAGTTATATTATATATACCGCATATGTTCCGCTCACAACCAAAAGTTCCTTGGAAAAGATTCTATAAAATAAATACAATAAAATTATAACACGAACATATACAATGTAAATTGCATTTGCCACTGACATCTACCAATTAGAATATATCAGCAGTTTCCATGGTTATAGCATAGCTGGCTAATTTATTTAAAATTGTTTAACTCTACATCTATTGAATTTGAAGGAAAATGTGTAATCAAACCCTATAAACAATCAAATATTCTTTCATATTTATATTAACATAATAATGTCAAAAAATGATATTTAATTGAGTTTTTTCAATAAAAACTGTTGAGAACTTCAAATAAGGGAACTTCCGGTGACCAATTATAACCAAAATCTAATCAGCTCTTCATATGGATGTAAAGAAGAGGAATACGAAAGAATTATAATTTTTAGAATTATAGTATTGGAGTTATCGTCAGAGAAATTTTTGTCACACACACGGACATCATCGTGAAACTAGTAAAATCGTATTGTAGGGACCCTAAAACATGCTTATTCATTAAAAACTCACCACCGAATTTTTTGACTAAAGGCAATACCTTCTTTACCTGAAGGTGACGGAAGGTAAAAAGTTCGTTCTTGACCTTCAATTTAGGAAATTATTGCAAATTTTTCGCGAAGTTGTCGACCTTTTATAAGACAACCTTCACTTTTTTGTGAAATATTTATTCTTTTTACATCAGAATTTCTTTACATGACAGAAACATGCAAGTATGCTTGCACAGTAAAAATACAAATAAATTTCTATTAAAATTTACGACATAACATATATTCTTTATCTTTTTATTACGTAAGCATTTTATGAACAAATTTCCAGTAAATAATTTAGCAATATAGGTATTATCATTATTAGCTGATATTTTATAAATGTTAAATTATTACTTTTATAAAAAAATAATTTGATAATTTTCTTATAAATAACAGTTAATTTAAAAATTAATATCAAACCGTAGTTGAATAAAACAATGGAAAACAAAACACGATATTGGTAACAAAACACAAAATAAATAATAAAACAAAGTTAAACAAATTATTGAGAATTCTCGATATTTTTACCTCCTGTTAATTTAGATAAGGGAGGTAATGTTTTCGAGCCAAAAATACAATAGTGAGTTTTCAGTGAATAAGCACGAATTAGAGTTCCCACAACACGTTTTTACTATATTTACAATGATGTCTGTCTGTCTATCTGTCTGTCTGTCTGTCTGTCTGTGTGTGACGAATTTTTCGTCCACAATAAAACTCATATCAAAATCAATCATTTACCAAAAATTTATATTTCCGTATTTAAGCTTAATGTATTCGTATTTCATATAAAGAGTTGATTAGATTTTTTTTACTAGCGTTCAGTCGGAAGTGATTTTTTTACTTAAAGCTCATTGCTATTTTAAACATGGAATTGGCGGGAGGTCATGTGCTGGCTACATCAGATTTTTTACGTCCCGCTTTGGTAAGGGAGGTATAGGAATCGTGCTAAAAATCGCATATCGAGATTTTAGTAAAAGGCCACGTTTTAAGGTCCCTAGAATCCAATTTTAACATTTTCACGATGAGTGAATGTGTGTGTGTATGGATTTTGTCCACGCTCTAACTCAAATACTATCATTCAGAAAATTCTGAAACCTTGTATTTCGACCCTATTTTAATATGGAAAGAAACCATTAGATTTTGATGTAAATCGGATAACCGGAAATGGCACTTTACTTGAAGCTCATAATGGTTTTTCTTCGAAAAATACCATTAAATGTCATTTTTTCGCTTGTTATATTATTATAAACATTAAAGATTATTGAATTTTCTACAGGTATACATTAATACCTTTTCTATATATTTTACAGATAAATTCAAAAAAATATTTATTTTCATAAACCTCAGAGCTTATGATTTAAAGATTCCTTTGTTACACAGTTCATATTTCAAATGTATGTAACTGATAAATGTCACTGTCATAAAACTAATCACTTCAAATTAATAATAGTGACATTTTAAACAGAAAATAGTAAATAAAGCAATAGTTATATGCAAAGGAACTTAATATATTTTGCAGCATTAGTAAATATCTAAGTACATATGTATTTAAATTAATAAAAATTAAATATCGAAAGATCAGATTTTTATATACTATTATTTTTCCTTTTAAATAAATATAGTGCCATAATTAGTTACATTTTAAATTAATTATTTTTAGTTCACTCTTTTTCGCTAATTTTCCAATAAAAATCTGTTGTGGCCAGCACAAGACCTCTCGCCATTTCCATATTAGGCTATATAAGTATTGTATTGCAGTTTGCTATCGAACCGTCATTTTATAACAAAATATTACAGAACCTTACCCAAATATTGTCTTTTATTGTATTTAACATGGCTTCTGCACACATATAATTCTAATTATATCTATTTTTCATTGTATGAGAAAGTTTCTAAATGTCACAGATTCTTCCAATTCATTAACCAGATTGGCGGTATTTCTGATGGATACATGCATATTACCTATAATTTCAAATATTTAATTAATAAAACAATAAGAAAGATTAAATGTACTTCCCAGAAAAAGCTATCAAAATGTCACTAAAACTGTTTATTTTTGAAACTGAAATCTGTCATTTACAAATTATGTTAGAAACATTTGAATTTGTCAACTGGTTTCCTTAGTGTAGTTTCGCCTACTCGACTTGCAATATCCCGATATACTATATATTATAGCGTCTTTATCTCTAAATTTATAGAAGATATAATAAAAAATTTAAATGTATCAGGTGTAGAATTTTGTTCTTCAAAATTAGTAATATCAAAAATTTATATTTGAAAGAATTTCTTTTAAAAACTACTACTTCCGGTTGTTCAATTGTTACCAAAACCTTTTCAGCTCTTCCCAGGAATGTCAGATTGAGGAATCCATAGTTAAACAGTTCTTATGTTTTATAGTTTTTGTGGAATCGTCCGTCCAACATCCAGCCATACACACACACACACACACACACACACACACACACACACACACACATACACACACACATACACACATCCACACACACACACACACACACACACACAGACATCATTTTAAAAATGTTATAATCGGATTATAGGGACCTTAAATCGTGCTTATTCAATAAAATCTGGATATACGAATTTTAGCATGAATCCAATACCTCTCTTAGCGAGAGGTAAAAATCAAAACTACATTCAAATAATATAATTTTACTTACGTTGAAATTCAGAACGACTAATATTTCCCACAGAAGTAAGTTGCGACAAAAGTTGCAAAAAGCCCTTATCAAAATCCTCTACTTGCAGAGACCTGACCAGTAACCAGGGTTCTCCTGGTTCGTCCGCCGTAATTGGAGGGTTGAAAACCCCAACCAACGACGCGAAATCCAATTTCTTAAGAAGTTGGTCATCATATAAAACGTTCTCGGGAACACTAGAAAACTACACGAAAATTTCGTAAGAATTCAACAAACCTACAAAAAGTAATTACAACATACAGTAATTGTATTCGAACTACACAAATGATTTCCCATTTTAATAAATAATAAATACGATACTATCGCGTTTCGATTCAAAGATTGACTGATTAAAGTTTATCTCACCTTTCTAGTAGCTCCCATTGTTTTTAAAGATTATAAAAACGTCACACCATATGCGAATGTGGTTATCAGTCGCCACGTTAGACCGTCACCTTGATTTTTTAATCGAAATTAACTTTCACCGCACATTTTTTCAAATATTTGACATTTATATAACCCCACTTTTTTGACAAATGCTATAGTTTTGATAGATGTCGCCACCATGCACAATATGAAAGTTTTGAAATGATAATATAGTACGACCAACTAACGATGACAAATGGCCTTTTACAATGGGCTACTTGCGTGGTACTGAAAATCCGATTTCTGTCACTATATACGTAATGTTATATTTAAAACATATATAAAAATATAAATTTTGTTTTAAAATAATTATTTGTTTTTTGCTAAATTAAGAAAGAAAATTTTCTGTGACGTCTTTATATTTAACTGGGGAGGGGAAGCATGTTTAAGAATGTTATCAATAAATGGCATGACGTGCGAGAAAGTTTTAATTTGAATTTGACATTAGTTCATTTTTCTCTCTCTCTGGTCTCTCAAATACATTAATTACTAACAAATAAACACATAGGTAGTTATTTGTAATTTAAAATATCGATACCAAAAAGATAAACTAAAATACTAACCTCCAAACTATTATTGAAACGTCAAACAGGTGATGTACATTACCCGCACAAACATACCATTACTATGGGACGGCACCACGCTGTGGCTTTACGACTATTCATTGGTGCGGCGTAATTCTACGTCATACATGGCGGGAATTCAAATATAATAAAAATTTTGTCAAAAGAAAAAATACGGGTAGCAAGTTTTTACCTTCTCTTCAAAAATATTAAATAAAAAAAAAGGTACGCAAGTAGCCCATTTCATTGTACCGTGATATTCATGTAGCGAAATTCTTATGAACTAAAAATTAGGAGAAACCATGTTAGATTAGAAGAACAGGCATTTATTTTCGGTAAAAATAGTAATTAAGGTACGAATGTACGTTTACCGAAGGCTTTATTGTCCGTTTAACTCCCGTGGTGCCTTCAACATTTAACGTCTTACTATTTTTTTAATATTACGGATCAGAAAGTTGTAATAAAATTCACGAAGTAGGTGGACTATGAATGCGTGTGCTTGTTTTTTAGGCTTTATCCCAATGTCAATATCAATGGGGTCTTCCACCATAACAAAAATTGTAAAATGTACACTTTTCACTTAAAGTACTACTGAATAAATAGCGAATAGGATAAAAAAACACATTTTTTAATAATTACTTTACGAGATATTTGAAATTTATTGTCAAGTGTCACTGTGACGTCACACTATTGCTATCTTTTTCTCGCAGCCTACTATAGAGTCTGATGCAGAGCGAGAGAATGATAGGAGTGCCTCTGTGACGTCATGCTGACATTGAAAATCAAATGCAGTTTAACTAATGGCAATTAAGAAATGTTAATGCTGTGAATTGTTTTAAGATTAAACGAACTTTTATTTAAAATAACAAAAAAATTAGAGTGAAAATGGGGTATTCCGACATTTATTAAAAATATTTTTTACATTAGTACAGACCAGTAGGACTCTGAATATCTAACTTTGAGTAAGAAAATGTATGCATCACATGAGATATCTGCAACGAACTTCAGCGCCTAAATCCACATGTTCATGACAGCCATTTGCTTGTTTACATATGATTTTAGTAGCAGCGTGTATATCGGTGTTTGTTTATGGTAAAAATAGGAGTAATAATTATAAAGTGGACGAAATGTCAAACAAAAAATATACCCGCGCGTGTTAATTACGGGCACCATCTGTATTTTTAAACGAAAATACTTACTTTGAAATGAGCAACAGATTATCAACTTGACGTCACCAATTTCAAGGACGTTTCTAGAGCTGTAAAAATTCCAATTTTGTAACATTAAATTATGAATTAAAACTTTTTATTAAACACGTTTTATTATATTTTTCTACTATATGAAGATGGAAACTATAGAAAAAAGTTATTATTTTGCATTAATTCCATATCATCGGAATACCCCATTATTGCGTGGAGTTCACGCTCAATTTATCGGACTATATAAAATCACAACGGCGAAGTTCAAAGTATAGTGTACAATATAACAATTTGTATTTGTTGATTTGTTCAGATTATTTTGTGTTCATATAGATTATTTAAACTACTATCTGTTCTATTATGAAATAATTTACTTTTGTATTAAATAATTGCGAATAATATGAATATATTTGTTCAGTTTCATTTGTGACAGGTTTAAAAATGTTACTGTGTGCTTTAGACTCTTCTTCCTTCGGTTAGAATTTTAACTGTAAGTTAAATAAACAATGTTGAATTGGATTATTGACAGTGATGATCAATTTGCCATATGACAGTTTTTCAATTTTGTTTATTTAACTGACAGGTAAAATTTTAACCGGAGATTGTAAAACTGGCCCTAAATATATTTTTCATGCAAAATATTATTGAATTAATATATAAATTAAATTGATGGGTCTTTTAAAGCTGCGTCCTCACTGCACCTGCTTTGCCATTGGGCTCGGACGAACAATATCGCATTTCCATTTTATCTTTAGATCCACGAAAGAAAATAGCAATTTCAGTTGAACTAACGTACCGCTTATGCACATCTTATAATTTTTATTAATAAATTGTTGGAGTAACGATGATCGACTGGAAATGTTTATTCACTTAATCACTTCTTTATCCGTTTTTATTAAAAAAAAAAATTATAATAGCTTGCGGACACTCATGTGACGAAGCGAATTAGCCAATCAGAACTTTGGAAGAAACTGTCACATCGAAGGTCAGAGAGCTGGGCAGCTTTCCAAATTCAAGAGTACCGTAATTTAAGAGTGTAGTGTGTTTTGGAAGAATGAGTTTTGTTGGAGTAAAAAATTGATATTAAATTTTAAAAAATTAACAAAACTACTTATAATTACAACATTAATGTCAAATCCCCTCTGAGAGTAAGGTTATTAATGGGGTCCTATACCATTTCTCTTTTTTGTAAGAACAGGATAAAAGAAGAATTTTAGTGAAAACGCGACTTAAACATTTTACGTAATAAGCGAGATATGAATTTTAAAGTTTAAGAATTTGTGCGTGACGTAGCAGGTACTAACAAGTGATCGACAAACAATGGGACAAACTGTTAGTTATAGAGGGAACAATTTTTTTCATATTTGCATAGCTGAAATGTTTGTATATAAAAACTTATACGTTATATTTATGAAGAAATTATTAGTAAGTATAAATACTGTAAATAAGCATTTTTTTCCTAATAAATTATAGAACATTGAAACAGTTTGACAATATTATTACACAAAGTATGACGACGGATGGCGCTAGTGTTGGCTGTTTTGAAGTTTCAGTATTAATTTAATTAATATTACAATATTACAAATTGATTTAATTATAAATATATTATTATTGTTAATATTACTAGGTGTTATAATTAAACAAATTCATCAAACACAAACTTGTTAAATGTTTTGTTAGGTTATGGAACAACATGACACTTCATATTCTTTTAAAGGTGACCGCTAAAGACGCGCGAATCTCCTTTTTAAAATCAAGCGACCAATCAAATTCTTAGTACCTAAAGCGTCATACCCAATTAGTAATCATCTTCAATCGCTTATAGTTTGTGACCTAGTCAATATTTAAAGAAAATTTTTTCACTAATACTCATTAATTTATGTATATTTTCGTCTTCTTATTTAAGATAGTTAAAATATGACTATGGTGATGGTGTAGGACCCCATTTTGGAACGATTTTGAGTACTCTGTAGTAGAGTTTTGGAACGCAACTCTGAAGTTTGTTTTGGTAGCGAGTACTGAGGTTATGAGTTTTGTTTTCATAATTTGGTAGTTTTCATATTAAAATTTTTAGTGCGTATTGAGTTATTTTATATTTTTTTGCCAAACTATGAAAACAAAACGCATAATACGCTATAAACCAAAACAAACTTCAAATCTCTGCCATTCAATCTGTCAGTTTCTCCCCAAGTTCGGATTGGCTAATTCGCTTCGTCACGTGAGTGTCCGCATGCTATATGATGTCTATGGCACAAGCCGGTTCAGTGGGGACGCACCTTTATATTGAAATATTTTAATAGTACGTCGTATTAAAGTAGAGAGCAGCACCATTCTGAACATTAATTTGACGTAAGCTCGCTGTGTGATGTGTGAAAGTGACGTGGAGTTTCGACTAAAATGTGTTAAATATAAGTTTACAAATAATATTCATCAATAAAAAACACATTTTTCCCATAATTCTGCGTTACTTTTACTGAAGGTAAGTTCATTTCTACGTTTTTATACAAAAATCCTGTAAAAACATTTTATCATCACCGTTGTTTGATCAGATGTCCACTTACGAAGAATACATCCAACAAAACGAAGACCGCGATGGAATTCGCTTCACTTGGAACGTGTGGCCTTCGAGCAGAATAGAAGCCACCAGGCTGGTCGTTCCACTGGGTTGTCTATATCAGCCGATTAAAGAACGCCCGGACCTTCCTCCAATTCAATACGATCCGGTTTTGTGCACTAGGAACAACTGTAGGGCTATTCTGAACCCTCTATGCCAGGTGGATTACAGGGCGAAGCTATGGGTCTGCAATTTCTGCTTTCAGAGAAACCCGGTGAGTTCAGGGTTAAGTTGCGTGAAATACATGAAAGGGAAAGTGAGCTGACGTATAGAGGGCCGAAAGAAAAGGTTTAATTGCGGACGAAATTCGCCCAAGGGCTATATAAAAATATTACGTGGCCAAGTTAACCTGATTTTGTCGTTATATTATAAATAAGTAAAGAAATACTTCTAATATTCATATAATTAAATAAAGATTAGTATCGTTACCGGGAGTTTTGGTTTTTTGCAGCTCGGCGGGCGGTAAAACTATCAAAAAGCCCGACGGGCGTAATGTTCCGCCCTGGTAACTAAGATGTAAACACAATTTTTATGTAGTTGTGCTTAAAATTTTATACATAAATTGAAAGTTAATTTTATGATGGATTTATCATCTTCATGGTTATGTTGTCCTGTTGTACGCTATCATTAATGGGGTTCCCTAACTTTTTTCCTCCCGCCATACCATAGGGAAGGGAGGTAATGTTTTCGGTCCAAAAATTCGATAGTGTTTTCAATGTTTTTCCAATTTTACAATAATGTGTGTGTGAGGATTTTTTCTTCCACGATAACTCTTATATCAAACTTCCAAAAATTTCTAATTTTCGTATTTAAGCTTTCTGCAATAATAAAAAAGTTGATTAGATTTTTGGTAAAATTGGATAACGGAATGGGTAAAATTGGATAAACGAAAATGCAGTGGCGTTTTCTCCATGCAAGCAAGGCAAGCAGTGCTTGCCTTTATATTTTTGTTACTTTTAATATATTTTTACAATTATATTTATATATTTAGAACTTTAATATAGCAAAATTTAAAAGCAAAGACACAAATGTATTTGCTGTTGCCAACCGCACCGTTAATCTAATTCTATCACTGGGATACGTACTATTACGATCTTACCATGTTGTACAAAACGTGCTGGTAAGCAGAACTTCGAGTGCTTACACCGCCTATACCTACACTATACCGAACATTGCCGAACATGTAGCCTTCTATACTGAAAATATTTCGCTGTTTAGGTTCATCTGCAAGCAGTTTTTATATTGCTTCCATGAACAAAATTTAAGTGAAATAGATAGTAAATGTTAAAATAGGATACGAATAAAAGTAAAATTTATTTATAAGGTATCTATATTTTATATTTCTACATTTATTTTGTTTCAATTAAATTTTGAAAATAATAATACTCCTTATATTTTTATACAGAATGGATAACATTTGTGCAATAATAATAAAAAAATTACAAGAAAAGCCATTTGGCAATTTTGAAGAAAAAAAACCTTTTTTGCAAATGGCAGACCAGTTCCTCCTATGAAGTTATTAACAAGGCATTTTAATACCGATTTATATGACAAACATGTGTGGCTATGTGATAGTGAAACATTACTAAAATTATATTGTTGACCATGTTTATTATTTAATAAAGAAAAATCAGTATGGAATGATATTGAACGAGGCTTTTGCGACTTAAATAATATACATACGCAATATCACGTCAAATCTGTGATCTGGCAATTTTTGTTTTTTGCATATGAAAGGGGAAAAACATGCATTTGCACATCCCTTCGAAACATGTAAGTCAATTAAAAGGCATTTGACCTTGAATGAAAAAAAAATTCGCCTGTGGCGCATTTTTTTTTATACCTTACCTACGCCATTGCTGCTTGCCTTCTTATAAAATGCACGAGACGCCGCTGCGAAAATGGTACTTTACTTGAAGCCTCCTAATAGTATTTAATGAAATACTATATTAAAATGTAATCCAAAATTTTTCAATTTTAATATTTAAAACTTTTATATTAAAGGGAACAACATATTAGATTTTGGCCAAAATTGATTCTTGAAGCTCTGAACAGATTTTCGTGAAAAGATATTAAAATATGACCCAAAACTTTTCAAATTTGGTATTAAAATTCGTATATAATTTCAAACAACATATCAGATTTTATCTATCGAAAGTGATACTTAATTTGGAGCTCTTAACAGATTTTTCTATTAGAACATACATACATACATACATAAAATCACGCGTTTCCCACTTAGTGGGTTAGCAAAAACCCGAAAACAATAAGAAAAGGGATGAAAGTAAGAGCTCCACTGAATCACTTAACTCTTTAATAACATTCTTCTTTCGCCTTGTCCAAAATCATCATAACATTCATACAAAGAACATATTAATGTGACCGATTTTCGGTAGCAAATAACCGCATCCGGACCACAATAATAGTTACGCAACAATCATCCTTCGCCACATATTCCTATCCATGCACACTTCTTTCACCTCGGCCACATTCATAAACGTATTCATACATAATAACATATTAAAGTGACCGATTTTCGGTAGCGAATAACCGCATCCGGACCACAATAATAGTTACACAAAAATCATCTTTCGCTACACATTCCTGTACAAACATACTTCGTTCTTCACGTCCACATAAAAGTTCAGCTGTGTCTCTCCATTCTCATAAAACATTCTTACTAACCATACATCTTCACACCACAATAATTACGAAACAATCATCCTTCTCCACACATTCCTATCCAGACAAACTTCTTTCGCCTCAGCCACATTCATACATGCTCTTCTTCTCTTTCCACTGGGAAACTTACGCTCCTTCAAAACACTACCAATCACATCCATCCACTTGCACACTGGACGGCCACGCAATCGAACACCCTCAACTTTATCAAGATATATGCGTTTTACAAGTCGTTCACTCATCATTCTCTCCACATGACCAAACCATTTCAACTGACTCACTCCAACTCTCTTAACTACATTCTTCCTAACCTTACATTCTTCATACACCGAATTATTCCTCACGCGATCCCGTCTATTAGAACAAAAAATTATATTTTGTTTAGCAACGATCAACTGGAAATGATATTTTACTAAAAGCTCATTGCTATTTTAAACATCAGATTTTTTAATTTGCGATTTAGGAGTTTTAATATTTGTTTGTGTCGCAGTTCCCACCACAATATGCTGCCATCTCAGAACAACACCAACCAGCCGAACTGATTCCTTCATTTTCCACCATCGAGTACACTATAACGAGGGCGCATTGTCTGCCCCCGATTTTCCTCTACGTCGTCGACACCTGCATGGATGACGAGGAATTAGGAGCTCTCAAAGACTCGCTGCAGATGTCCCTGTCGCTCATACCACAAAATGCCTTGATAGGTAATTTGATGTTTTGTTAAATTTATGGCCGATTGCACATATCTTAAATATTAAACATGGTTTAAATTGACTATACAAGGTGTCTCAGGACGAGCTTACGCTATCTATATTTTAAATACTATTTAATATAATTTAACGAAATTTGGTATCTAGGGGTTATCCAACATGCCCGTTTTAACTAAAATATTTTCAAAGCAGTAGCATTTCCGGTTTGACCGGAAATTGACCTCAACTTTCTTATTTTAAATGGAATACGCTATATTTTATTTTACCATTGAATGCAGCAGAAAATTTTACATATGAAGCAATAAAAACATTTTACTTATGATCAACTACTTCCGGCGTTATTCAACTTTTTTTGATTTCTTGTCTGAAATCCGGCACATGTTCAAAACTCTGTATATCGGGAACGAGATCGAATTTTTATAATCTGAAAAAAGCCTTTTATAAAGGAGACTTTAAGCTACATTATCCAAAAAAGAATCCTCGATTATTTATAAAAATGTGACGGGTACGTTACACCAAAATTACAGTTGACAAACTTCAAAAAAGACACTTTTTAAATGGAACCCCCCTTTTTTATTACATAAATGTGTACTACGACAAAAAATAAGGGTACTTAAGTAACATGTCCTATGTTGGCTTACTTATCCGTATTAATAAAATAATTATACCCGGGTTACATGTTTTTCTAATTTACTGAAATTCTATCAACTTTCAACATAGGACATGTTACATAAAGTACCCTTATTTTTTGCCGTAGAACACATTTATGTAATAAAAAAGGGGGGGTTCCATTTAAAAAAATTGTCTTTTTTGAAGTTTATCAACTGTAATTTTGGTGTAACGTACCCGTCACATTTTTATAAATAATCGAGGATTCTTCTATGGATAATGTAGCTTAAAGTCTTCTTCGATCTCGTTCCCGATATACAGAGTTTTGAAAATGTGCCGGATTTCAGACAAAAAATTAAAAAAAGTTGAATAACGCCGGAAGTAGTTGATCATGAGTAAAATGTTTTTATTGCTTCATATGTAAAATTTTCCGCTGCATTCAATGGTAAAATAAAATATAGCGTATTCCATTTAAAATAAGAAAGTTGAGGTCAATTTCCGGTCAAACCGGAAGTGCTACTGCTTTGAAAATATTTTAGTTAAAACGGGCATGTTGGATAACCCCTAGATACCAAATTTCGTTTTATTATATTAAATAGTATTTAAAATATAGATAGCGTAAGCTCGTCCTGCGACACCCTGTATTGCATCGAAATGAAATAATACATTGCTGTCAAAATTTCGATTTGCATTTAAGGCGAATTTCTTTATTCACCGATGAGTAGTGCGTATTAATGCGCATGAATCGTAAATTCATTACACCGTTTCTTTATTCACTGCTGAATTACAGATGAAATTTATCATACCGTTTTTAATTACCGCGCACTATCCATCGTAAATTCATCGCATGCATCGGCTTTGACTACCGATAGATTTTACGATTTCCGATGGATCGGTAGTGGGGGTCTAACGAAATGTTTTTAGGTTATATTTTTGACATTTGCGTTTGTTTCATGCTTGCGGGTGTAGGATTATACAAAGAAAACCAAATACATGATTCAAATACGAAAACATTATATCTCGTTTACAACGGAAAGGAGATGGTAATAGATGTAGATGATTTTTATTATCATTATGTCTTCCATATCAGATTCTTCATTGTTTGATGAAGAGTCTGATGATTGCAATAGAGCGACGGTTCTTTTAACTATAAAACTTTCCATATCTGTTAACTAGTGGTTAACTGTCAGTTGATATTTAAGGTTAGGAGATTCATCGCACTTTTCAGCAACCCGTTTCTTTATTCGGTCGCAGCGGCTATCCATCGGATCCATCAGCTATTCATCGTAACGTCAACTTCAAATGCTAATTTTTGCTATTAATTATGAAATATAAACTAATTCTAAACATATTAATGTAAAAATGATTAGAAAATATAAAACTTTTCATTCATAATTTCCATAAATAAAGTTCGCGGTGGAATTCTTGTGACGTATACTTTTGTAATTATATAGTTCGGCCAAGTCTGTATGACTCATACAAGCTTGTTAGAATGCCACGACAAAGCGATGATGTTGAATTATATTTAATTGTACAAATATTTACAGTATAATTCTAAAAGAAAAATAACAGATACAAAAGTATTGTTTAATAGTACATATATTTTATAATTATTTACTTGAATACCAGATATTGTCAAGATATTTAATTCTTATAGACAACTTCATAATTTTGCCACCAGGTGGCGGCACAATCCTGTGAATGTACATGTCATTTTTAGTGACATAACCTAGGTTTTACGTGTTAAAATCATATTTTATTTTTCTTTTCTATATAAGCAGATTTAAAACAAGTTAATGAAACTAATAAATGTGTGTGAAAATGAATAATTTCTTTTGAAATAGTGCTTCTCTCAAACATATAAATCGTTTCAAATAAAAATGGTAGTATTGTGTACAGAGTGTACAACCGAGAGTGTACCGCTAGGGCAAGAAAGACTGTGATTTGTATTAATAAAACACGTCACCACGGGAAAATTTGAAATAAGAATTTAAAATATATATATATATATATATATATATATATATATATATATATATATATATATATATATATAGGGTGTCTCTTAAATAGGGGGACATGGCTTAACCACAGATTCCTGAGGCTAAAATAAGACGATTTAACCAAACTTGCTTCTACCGCAAAGTGTACCATTTAGCCAGAATTCTGCTTCAAAGTTCTTCGAAAAAAAATTTATTTTGCTTATAATACTCGGATGCTTTATTCGATTTGGATGAAATTTGGTATGACAGTTTATATGGTTATAAGTAATCTTTTAAGGTGATACTTGTTATTATTAGTGAACCACTAGTGTATGAAACTTAGGTCTCCCAACATAAATTTGACCGTAACTTTTTAATGGCAATGCCGAAAACGTGAAATTATTTTTCTTCAGAAAGATACATTCAATAGTAAACTTTTGTCTCTCTGTGTAATTTGTGATATCTGTTACGGTTCACGCAGAAAAAAATAAAATTAGAGTGTCTGCACCGTTAAATTTTTAAAATAAATTTAATCTAGCAGCCTATCCAAATGTCAAACAAGTAATTTTTAATGACAGTAACGAGTTGTCAATCTTCACAATTTGTTTAGGAGTTAGCTGAGATATGTAATCGTCTTATTTATAATAATGGTAGTAAAATACTATTAGGCCGAACAAACGGATGTTATTAATTTTAGAATATTGCGAAGAAAATATTTGACAATCCGTAAAACAATTGTTACTGTCATTAAAAATTATTTGTTTGACATTTGGATAGACTGCTAGATTAAATTTATTTTAAAAATTTAGCAGTGCAGACACTCAGATTTTATTTTTTTCTGTGTGAACCGTAACAGATATCACAAATTACACAGAGAGACAAAAGTTTACTATTGAATGTATCTTTCTGAAGAAAAATAATTTCACGTTCTCGGCATTGCCATTAAAAAGTTACGGTCGAATTAATGTTGGGAGACCTAAGTTTTATACACTAGTGGTTCACTAATAATAACAAGTATCACCTTAAAAGATGACTTATAACCATATAAACTGTCATACCAAACTTCATCCAAATCGAATAAAGCGTCCGATTATTACAAGCAAAAATAATTTTTTTTCGAAAAACTTTGAAGCAGATTTCTGGCTAAATGGTACATTTTCCGGTAGAAGTAAGTTTGGTTAAATCGTCTTATTTTAGCCTCAGGAATCTGTGGTTAAGCCATGTCCCCCTATTTAAGAGACACCCTGTATATATATATATATTGAAAATATACAGTTTTCAGACATAAAATATGTATTAAAGTGAATAACTTGAACAATTCTTTCAGAAAAAGAATAAATTGGAAAATGCGCAACTACCCTATTGTTGCTGAATAAAGAAACTCGCCCATATTTGTTTAAACGTAGATTAAAATTGAAATCTTGTTGGTGCAACTGGGCAATATACTTTTCTCTTTCATTATCGATAATTTTTTTTTTTAAATGCAACTAATTAAAACATTCACCTGCTTTTTTTCGTTTCCGTAATGAATTGTTTTGTTGTAGGTCTGATAACTTTTGGCAAAATGGTTCAGGTGCATGAATTGGCGTGTGATGGTTGCAGTAAGTCGTATGTGTTCCGTGGTACTAAAGATCTACAAGCCAAGCAGATCCAAGACATGTTGGGTATTGGTAAAGTGGCGGCTGCTCCAGCACCAGGGCCCCATCAACAACAACCTGGACAACAACAAAGAGGTAATAATAAAATTAAATTAGTTGTGATTTTGATATAGTTATGTACAGGTGGAACAAATTCAAGTTCCATTTATGAAAAATTTTCTTGTTAAGCACGCTACCGAAAATTGATGTAGGTCCTTATGTGCCAACTTTTTTAGACAACTTTAATAAGCACCACAGGAATTTTCGATCGTTTTTTGTTTTTGAGCTACAGGCGAAAACTTGATTTTCGCTTATGTTGAAAATACCTCATATATACCCAAAGCATTCAAGCAGCCAATGCACGTCATTACTTAGTGTAAAAACCTTAATGCATTAAAATCACTAATAGCGAAAAATGAAATAAAATTTCAATCATTTTTAACAGTCAAAAAGTGTATAGCCTTATATAATTATTATTAAGATGAATAGTACAGTTCATTACTTATCGTATATGACATGAATAACATATAAATAATGTACATCAACGTCAAATTATTCGTTTAATTGTTGATATAATTGGCAACATTGATAATTTTATGTTCATACTGTCAAAGTTATTATTTGAAAAATATTTGTATCGTGTTTTTGTGCGCTGTAAAGGCCTATTTATAATAAAGTAATGTTAAACGCAACGTGGCCGTTAACGCAAACACAAAATATGTGAATAAACGCCAAAGATAGCACTCCTAATCAATCAGAAGAATTCGGTATATTTCTTTGAAATTCGGCTCACTTTTATTTATTGTCTTTGTATGACATGCATATGTATAAATAAGGTTAATATTATAAAATAATTTGAATAAAACTGGACAGTGATGAAAATATAGTATTTATTTTGTAGATGTGACAGTTCATGAACATGTCGATAATACAGATTGCAATCTGTATAACTCTTTTCATAAAGATTCTAAAACCTCTGCAAACGTACCAGTACATGACGTCACACATCAAGTTACTTTTATTCAATTTTTATTACTGACGTGCATCGGCTGCTTGAACGATTTGGGTATGGGCTATCCAGCGAATTTACGTCATCGTTTAGGGATTTTTAAAATTTTCTTTATTTTTTTAAATATATTTTATTAACGGTATTTTATGTTTTTTTTTATTATTATTAAGTATTTGACAGCTTTCATAGAAATAATTATATTTGAATATATTATTATTAAGTAAAATTTTGTAATTTTTTTGCAAAATGACGTTTGATTATATTTTTTTAATATTGGCAATTCTGAACATGTATATTACTATAGGCCATCCAGCAAATCAAGCGGTTTACGTCATAAATACAATATCACTAGAAACAATGACGTCATATATTAAAAAGTTTACATGAACATGTAAAACGGATTAAAATATGATCTGTGGGCTGCCTTAATAAATCCAAATATTTCTTAAAAAGGTAACACGTCTGGTATCATTTTTTTTTTTTTTTCAGCGAAATCCAATTTTATTTAAAATATTCTGAACGATACTGCTTACCCCGTTATAAATACATACTTCATTCTTGTAGAATATGCAACAAACTATCTAGTATTATGTGAGATCCTTAAAAAATACAGAATACTGCATACCATACAATTTCTCACTGTTTCTGTACATTGCGTACCTATAGCGTTTGCCACACGCTGTACATATAGATTTAATTTTCAAATTATTACTGACAAATAGAACGAAATATTACCTCAATATTACAATTCAGTGAAAGTAAGAGCCCACCAATATATTTTTCATTTTCAAAATAAGTCAATAAATTAATTACAAGCTCTTGAATTTGACATGACAGAGCATTTGACATTTTGTCAATGAACAATGAAACCAAAAACAAAATGAAATCACAATACAGGTTGAAAAGTATAATATAGACATATAATATTTAGTAATATACATGTTCAGAATTATCAATATTAAAAAAATATAATCAAACGTCATTTTGCAAAAATTTACAAAATTTTACTTAATAATAATATATCCAAATATAATTATTTCTATTAAAGGTGTCAAATACATGATAATAATAAAAAACCAATAAAATACCGTTAATAAAATATATTTAAAAAAATAAAGAAAATTTCAAAAATCCCTAAACGATGACGTAAACCGCTTGATTCGCTGGATGGCCTATAATGTGCCATGATATAGTTATTTTCGTAACAAGTTATGAAAAGTACCAAATATCATGCGAGTGCAAGTCAATACACACGAGCTAAGATATTTGAATTTCATACAAGTTATGAACATTATTTTTTAGACGAGCATAAATAAAGTTTACTTTTTTTACAAAACTGAAATTTAGGTTCAAACGTACAGACAGTTGACAAATGAATAATGTATACATATAGCCAGAAAATAATGACATAGTAACGTAGGTTTGGGTATATATGACCCCATTGTAAAATCTAATTTTATTCCATAACAAAAAAATTTAGGTTAGTAATATCTGACATATGTGTCGACAATGGGCTACTTGCGTACCTTTTTTTATTTAATATTTTTGAAGAGCAGGTAAAAACTAGCTACCCATATTTTTTCTTTTGACAAAATTTTTGTTAATTAGCCAGAAAAAAAAAATGAAATTTGATTATTTGAATTCCCGCCATGTATGACGTAGAATTATGCCGCACCAATGAATGGTCGTAAAGCCATTGCGTTTGTTTGTACAAGGTTTGTACAGGTAATGTGTAGATCTCCTGTTTGACGTTTCAACAATAATAGTTTGGAGGTTAGTATTTTAATTTATCTTTTTGGTATCGATATTTTAAATTACATGTAACTACCTATGTGTTTATTTGTGAAGTAATTAATATATTTGAGAGACCAGAGAGAGAAAAAAAATGAACTAATGTCAAATTCAAATTAAAACTTTCTCGCATGCCATCTATACGTTACATTTTTAAACATGGTTCTCCAGTTAAATATAATGACATCACAGAAACATTTCTTTCTTAATTTACTAAAAAAACAAATAATTTTTTCAAAATAAAATATATATTTTTATATGTTTTCAACATAACATTACATTTATAGTGATAGAAATCGGATTTTCAGTACCACGCAAGTAGCCCATTGTTCAGCAATGGTATGTGGTATCTATGGTTAAGTACTAAAATTGTTTATTAATAAAAAAATTCCTATACATTAATATAACCTATTAATACACGGTCAGCTGAAAAATCTATTCCATCAATTTTCGTCTGTATTTTAGCATCGCCTCCAGCCAGTCGATTCCTGCAACCCATCTCAGCATGCGACATGTCTGTTACGGATCTCCTTGGTGAACTCCAACGTGACCCATGGCCTGTGGGCCAAGGAAAGCGTCCGTTGCGATCCACTGGCGCTGCGCTCGCCATCGCTGTAGGGCTGCTCGAATGCACCTACCCCAATACCGGAGCGCGCGTTATGATGTTCCTTGGGGGACCCTGCTCGCAAGGACCTGGACAGGTAAAACAAATCAGAATTAAGAAATACCGGAGGCTCCAAAATAATTTTTACTACAGATATAGGGTCGGGACAAGATTGGATGAAGGATGTCATTGACAAACGGGGGGTTAATTTACACTCCTGGACAAAATTAAAGCATCAGTTTTAATTTTTCGTTTATTTTACAAAGTTAACTTATTTTTGGCATGTTTTATGGTTTTTTTAATTAGTCCTTTACAAGTAATTAAAAATTTGTAGAAAATAACACAACATAATATACCTTTAAATTAAAAACTACAATATTATACAAAATGAAGACAATGTGATTTTTTTTAAATTAATTAAAAAATATACAAGATGTCTCAGGACGAGCTTACGCCATCTATATTTTAAATACTATTTAATATAATTTAACGAAATTTGGTATCTAGGGGTTATCCAACATGCTTGTTTTAACTAAAATAGTTTCAAGGCTGTAGCACTTCCGGTTTGACCGGAATTGACCTCAACTTTCTTAAATGGAATACGCTATATTTTATTTTACCATTGAATGCAGCGGAAAATTTTACATATGAAGCAATAAAAACATTTTACTCATGATCAGCTACTTCCGGCGTTATTCAACATTTTTTGATTTTTTGTCTGAAATCCGGCACATTTTCAAAACTCTGTATATCGGAATGGTGATCGAATTTTTATAATCTGAAAAAAGCCTTTTATAAAGGAGACTTTAAGCTACATTATCCATAGAAGAATCCTCGATTATTTATAAAAATGTGACGGGTACGTTACAAAAAATAAGGACGCTTTGTGTAACATGTCCTATGTTGAAAGTTGATAGAATTTCAGTAAATTAGAAAAACATGTAATCTGGGTACAATTATTTTATTAATACGGATATGTAAGCCATGGAAAAACAATGTTTGTTTTTACAAACTTATCTACATTGTTTTTCCATGGCTTACTTGTCCGTATTAATAAAATAATTATACCCAGATTACATGTTTTTCTAATTTACTGAAATTCTATCAACTTTCAACAAAGGACATGTTGCATAAAGTACCCTTATTTTTTGTCGTAGTGCACATTTATGTAATAAAAAAGAGGGGGTTCCATCTAAAAAAATTGTCTTTTTTGAAGTTTGTCAACTGTAATTTTGGTATAACATACCCGTCACATTTTTATAAATAATCGAGGATTCTTCTATGGATAATGTAGCTTAAAGTCTCCTTTATAAAAGGCTTTTTTCAGATTATAAAAATTCGATCTCGTTCCCGATATACAGAGTTTTGAAAATGTGCCGGATTTCAGACAAAAAATCAAAAAAAGTTGAATAACGCCGGAAGTAGTTGATCATAAGTAAAATGTTTTTATTGCTTCATATGTAAAATTTTCCGCTGCATTCAACGGTAAAATAAAATATAACGTATTCCATTTAAAATAAGAAATTTGAGGTCAATTTCCGGTCAAACCGGAAGTGGTACTGCTTTGAAAATTTTAGTTAAAACGGGCATGTTGGATAACCCCTAGATACCAAATTTCGTTAAATTATATTAAATAGTATTTAAAATATAGATAGCGTAAGCTTGTCCTGAGACACCCTGTATATATTTTTCTTTTACAAATTATTTGTCTATATAAAATGTCTGTTTGAAATGAGTCTGAAGTTGGTTCGTAACGTTGTGACGACAAAACATGTTTGGTTTTTGCAACTTTTTAAAAATATCATACTTTAAAACGATTTTATACAACAAAAAATATAAATAAAAAATAGTTTAATCATACTGATCGATGAATTAGACTATCCTTTTTCGATTTAAACAGAAAAAAGGTACAATTATTTTTTTGCATGACCTCATTGAAAAATATTCTGAACCTAAAGCGAATATTGCATTCGGTAGGTAGTAAACGACGATCTGAAACAGCCAATCCGCAGCCACCACGACATCCACAAAGACAACGCGAAGTACATGAAAAAAGCGATCAAGCACTATGAAGCGCTGGCTATGCGCGCTGCCACCAACGGCCACTGTCTGGACATCTACTCATGCGCACTCGACCAGACCGGCCTCATGGAGATGAAGCAATGTTGCAACTCCACCGGAGGGCACATGGTCATGGGCGACTCCTTTAATTCGTCTCTCTTCAAGCAGACATTCCAGAGGGTCTTTGCCAGGGAAAGCGATCAGAAGTCGGATTTGAAGATGGCGTTTAATGGTACATTGGAAGTCAAGTGCTCCAGGGAACTCAAAGGTAATTATATTCAAATCAGTTAAGCAGCCGATACACGTCATCACTTAGTGTAAAAACCTTAATGCATTAAAATCACTAATAGTGAAAAATGAAATAAAATTTTAATCACATTTAACCGCCAAAATGATTGAAATTTTATTTCATTTTTCACTATTAGTGATTTTAATGCATTCATGTTTTTACACTAAGTGATGACGTGCATTGGCTGCTTGAACGATTTGGGTTAAGCTGTCACATTTGTAGCGGTAAATACGAAAATACAAAATGGTAACAATTTCGACGCAATCCGCAAACCCTTCCTTAAAATTCATAACGCAGTACGCATGCGCCAGTTTGAAT
The DNA here is from genome assembly GCA_943142095.1 of Ophonus ardosiacus. Classification (NCBI taxonomy): domain Eukaryota; kingdom Metazoa; phylum Arthropoda; class Insecta; order Coleoptera; family Carabidae; genus Ophonus; species Ophonus ardosiacus. The sequence continues at coordinate 30,216,556 of OW964838.1, forward strand.
AGCTGTCACATGGAGGTAGGAATACGTAAAGGAGGGAGCATGAGGTTATATTGTGGGCCAGGGGAATGAAGCCTAGTGGGGACGGACGAACACAGCTGTTGGACCGTTCTAGAGAGGGGATAAGCGCAACAATTTTTAAACAAAATTGCTTTATTCGTTCAATTAATATTTTATAAAACTTTAAATACTGAAAGAAATGTGTTGTATATATATATTATTTATTGAAATATGATAGTAATGTGTTTTTATATACATTTTACTTAATTAAATTTTGTAAGATTCAAAAAGCACGTGTTTTAATCAAATATTTTTATTTAATTAATAAAACGTATTGAAATGCACTCTAAAACGATACAACATAAACGTAAACAAGCTAAACAATATGGCTTTAAGGTCAAAGAAGGTTGACAGATAAGCCCGGCCTGGAGTGGGGGAAATGGCTTCACTTTTACAGCCACTTGCTCTCTCCTTATTTATTCCTACCTCCATGAGCTGTCACTTCTCGTATAGACCACCACGTTAGTGTAACGGTCAATTTGTGGCGGCAAATTCAAACTAAAACCCTAACTCCTCTCTGCCGATTTATACTCCCATGTTATTCATACAGAAACAAAAATATGCTATTTTCAAAATGTTCAAAAGAACTTTAAAATGCAAATCTTATCTATTAAACTTTATAAATACAAATCTCTAATGTATTGTCTATCTACTTATGTCATATAAATATCTAAAACACCCAACAGCATAGAAATTATTTATTGCGGAAAACTTAATAACCTTTTTTCGCGATCGCCTAGAAAATGAGCTCTTTCTGATCACTATTTAGACCGGAAAGTCCTTCTTTGCTCGGAAAGTTGTCTATAAGGGATCAGAAAGTACTTTACCGATCCCGGGACCGGTAAAGCTAAATGTTTCCATGGAGATCAGTTGTTTATTTATATCTTATTTGCTCGCAGTAAAAAAGAAAATATTACTTTTTAATTCTTTTTTCAGGATCGCAAAAAAAATATTGTACCCAACATGGCCTGAAAGTGTAAAGTTCACTTTCAGGTCTTGTTACGTAAATTACTATTTCAGACATCGCAAATAACAAAAACGAATATAACTTTAAAGACAAACAGCGTCAAATCCAAAACTAATCTACAAATTCAGTTGACTGACCTGTCACTGTAATTTCTAACTTCACCAAGTTACGACAAATGTTACTATTTGCAGTCCTACTTTCTTTAAAATGAAATTATGCGTAACTTATTATTTTGTTTATACTTTTACTGTACAGAAAGCAAAGAGTATTGTTAACAGTTAGTAACAAACTCAAAATTGTAATTTTGAAACACAGAATAGCTTTAATAATATGAATTGAAAATGCGCTTCCATGAGAACTACATACCTTTGATTTAGGATTTCGCGCCAAACGAAAATCTTAACCTCACTAATGTGGTCTATTTACCGCTAGAAATATAACAGCTATTCAAACTGACGCATGCGTACTGCGTTATAAAATAGTCTGGTATCATGAGACAAAGCTCAAGATCGAATCTGGAGTGGGATCACGTAACTGTGAAAATGATATTGCGACTGTCGACAAGTGAAAATGCGATCACGTAAATAGTGAAAACCGAAAACGATATCGTTTTAGACTGAAAAAAATGTGAATTCTAGTCGACACTCTCAAAGAATGTGAAAACGATAGTCGTTTCTTACGTCTCTTTTTATTTTATACATTTGGGTATAGGTATATCCTTTTCTTATTTACTTGCACTTAGGTAAAAGAATGTAGTGAGCAGTGAGTTGAATTTGACGTTTTGAAAAGAATGAAAGAAATGTTATTAGAAATGATTTAAAAATAAATTAATATTTTAAATTTGAAAGGTATATTTTATTATTTTATTTAGTAAGGCGAAAATCAAATAATTGTGATAAAATACGATAATTATAAAATGAAAATTGATTACAAGAATGAATCTTAGAAAAAAAATCATGAATATTTTAATAAGCATGTTGCGAAGAACTAAATGCTTATGATTTACTATATATTTTTACTCTTTTGAAATCTATGATAGAAAATTGAAATCTTGGTGATTAGATATTTTCTTATTTCTACTGAAATTTCCCTGATTTACTATTAAAATTTAGTGAAAGAACTACCCAAAAGAAATATTTTCGGGCAATATTGGTATTCCAATAACTGTAAAAGTGTTGATTACAACAGAGCATATTTTGATTGATTACAAGAATAAATCAAAGAAAGAAAATTTTATTAATATTGTAATAATATTGTATTCTGCGAAACATCAAATATAGCGATTCTAGCTTATGTTTTGTGATTAATATTTTGTAGTTTTTACATAAAATTAAAATTTGTGAATTGATCATTTTCTGCAGCCCGTCGAAAGTTGTGCGCCGTTATTTAAATGTGGCCCATACTTTATTTACTTGAAATACAAAACTTAATAAAAACTAGATTACTTTAAAATAACAATCTTGTATACTTGCAATCTTAAAAGGTCTCTTGAAGTTTTAATTTTATATTTAGAAATATTTTTGTTTACTTCATAAATTTTTCTTCTGGAATATCAAAAGGAAAAAAAATTAGATGATACATGGCATCTGTAACTAATTGATAATTTAACTTGTAATTCTTACAGCTTGCTATTATGAACGAAATAAAAACGAAGGGCGAGAATAATACTTTTTGACATTAGATTAAAAATTTTAATGACATTCATATAAATTATCTGTCAAAACTACTATTAGTGGAGTGCCGTAAGGTTTATACCTCGGAACCCGGGTCCACTGAACGGATTTTTGTAAAACTTTTTGGAAAGTGTTTTTAACACTAAATACTAAAATGTTTACCCATTTATTTTTGCCGATCTCAATTTTTTAATTATTAAAATAAATAATTTTTTTTTTGAAGTTTTCATTTATTTTCTGTTAAACCTTTAATTTTTTTGCGATTAAATTTAGATTTTACATAGGATAACTAATACATGCATGTCCTTGAGTCTGTTATTGGCTTCCTCAAGCAAAATAAAAGTGGATGATGATACCATTCTAATTGACCTACTAATTTTATTTCAACATATTTGCGTTTTAAAAAAATCAGACGAAGATCTAAAAACCTGTATGAATTTTGAATTAGCCCCTTATCCTCTGGCTCTTTTTGAAGATGGCGAAATGCGCAAAACAAAAAAATCTGCATTATATGACCTATTCCCAGAAGTGACGGTGAATGTGAACGATGTACAAAAATTTTTCTACTTAATTGATGAAGGGATGTTACTACACCGTTGCAAATGGCAATTGGATGAAAATTTCGGCACTATTTGTGAACACTTCCTAAGATATTTATGTAACAATTACGGACACAACATTTATGTAGTATTTGATGGTTACCAAAAAAACAGCACAAAATCGATCGAAAGAACTCGTCGCTCTAAAAGAAATGCATGTAATGACATCATATTTGACTAAAATATGCCACTCAAAGTAGGACAAGAAAATTTTTTAGCGAATGCCATAGATATGCTACGAAACACACTTGCAGAAAATCAAATATTTTCTTGTCAAGCGGAAGCTGATGCCGATAGATTAATAATTGAAACAGCAGTTAATTTACAATCCAAAAATATTGTTGTAGTTTCTGAGGATGTGGATGTTCTAGTTTTACTGACTGCATTCGCACCAACAAATCGAGAAATTTACTTTCAAAAACCAGCAAAAGGCAAAATTCTACAAAAAGTGTACTCATCTAAAAGTTTGGAAACAGTATTACCAAAATGTAAACAGCATATCCTTTTTTACATTCTTTTACTGGGTGTCATACGACGTCGGCATTTCCAACGGGGAAAAAATGTTTTTTTTTTAAATTTCGAGAAACGGTCGGACTTACAAAATACTGCAACAGTTTTTGAAAATTAATGTAAAGACGCCTATGACATTTTTAACGCTGGTGTTACGCTTGCTTTATACGCTGCCCCCCAAAAAATATAAGATCTAAATACATTAAGGTACAACTCTTTCGTAAAAACAACCGATAAAAATTAAATTACCATCTTTGGTACCTACTGCAGACGCCGCTTTTGGACACTTCAAAAGAGTATATCTTTAAATTCAAACATGGCTCGGAAGGGACATATTACCAGAAGAATGGGGTTGGAAATACGAAAGCGGAATACTGACACCGGAAACAATGTGGAGCATCTTGTGAGTGCATGAAAAGTAAATTGAATTGCAATGTACCTTGCTTAGAATGCAATGGCAACAGTTGCACTAATCCATCACCTATCATCCAAATTGATGAGGTTGATGACGACGATAATGTAGATAATTGACTGAAAATTTTTCAATTTTTATATAACACAATGACGGACGCACTCTCCACGCCAGCAATGAGTGCCCGTGATGTGGCGCCTGGTAAGCGCCCGCACGGTACAAATATGTCATCATCATTACCGATGTCTGCGATAAAGCAGATTGTGGCACACCCAGAAATGGGTAATATGCCGTGATGATATATTTATTTATTTTATTTATAAGAAATATTTTTTTTTCTAAAAATATCGTCTTTTTTTAATGCAGTATATTTTACCTTTTTTTGTATCTTCGGTCCGATATATATACGATTTTAAATAAGTCGCCTTAGTATGTAATGTATGTAATTTTTTTTTGCTAAAATATTATAAATACATTTTAAAGTTACTATAAAAATATAATTTATTGTATATAAAACAGAAATCTTTACTACAAAATTTTTATTATTCATATTTTTCTCATTCTTCAATTAATTGTTGTTAAAAATTGTTGTAATTGAGATCGGCAAATTTTGATAGGTAAACTTTTTTATTTAAACTTTTAACAATGTAATAGAAAAGGTTTCACGAAAATCCATTCAGTGGAACCGGGTTCCGAGGTTTTTACATTTTTGTGTCTTACGGCACTCCACTATATTTAATACAAAAACATTAGTCTGTAAACGATATCGTTTTCACAAAACGTAGTCACTTTACGGAAATAACCAAAGTTGAAAACGTAGTGAGTGACTAATTTTACTTGATCGCTAAGGAAACGAATGTCGTTTTCACTTCTCGATAATCGCAATATCGTTTTCACTTTTACGTAATCCTACTCCTGAATTGAGAAAGGGACAAAACATATGATAGGTCACGTGATCTTCCGTGCCCTATAATAACACATACCACTTTTTAATCGCCTTCCTGTTTCTCCATCTACTAGTACTGTATAATCTTTTAGTTGTACTGTCATCATTCCATGTTCTGTATCGCTCATTTTTGTTACATAAAAAGAAATTTCACTTAACCTACAAATGTTTATCGACATTCTTTGTTCTTGGCGTTTACCCTCTCTACTACGAAATAATTTGAAAATGTTTCAAACCAGCCCAGCGGATCGGTTTGAAAACATACGAAACTGTTTCAACCAATTTCGACTCTGACGTCGCCAAAATATAATGTTTTGAAATACTACGAAATAACAATCCTAGGTATATGAATAAACTAATTGTACTTGCAGTTTGTGGCGCTATTGGTTCTTGCGTGTCATTAAATACGAAACACGCTAGTGTATCAGACACGGAGATCGGTTTGGGCGGCACCGTGCAGTGGAAACTGTGCACGCTGACTCCAAGCAGCACGGTGGCCCTTTTCTTCGAGGTGGTGAATCAGCACGCCGCTCCCATACCCCAAGGAGGCCGCGGATGCATTCAGCTTGTCACGCAATACCAGCATAGCAGTGGCCAACGACGCATACGGGTTACTACCGTTGCCAGAAAGTCAGTATATTATTTTATAACACAGTCTATATACAAGGTATTTGTGCTTTTGTCAAAGCAAAATGTCACTTTGCCGTTCATGGGCGAAAAAGTAGAAAAAAAGGTCGCTGTCCAAATTTCTAACTATACAATGTCCACATTCTTAATGAAAGCTAAAGGCTCTGTAGTTACCTCCACAAGTCAATTTGACATATGACTACTCTGTCGGTATATTACATAACCAAACAAAATGATGTACTGCTGTGCAAAGGAATACAGAAATAAAATAGGGCATTCATTTACAAAAACGAAAGTAAAAATTGCTTAGATTAGATTGAAGCAATAGCTGAAGAATGGAAAATAACGATAAATTATTTTTTTTTTTTTTATTTCCCATATTTATTTACAATCTGTCAAGAATTGACAATAAGTAAATTTTTTAACAATTTAAAATATCATGCAGAGAACATATCCAGCGACATGTTCTCTTTAAGCCAACTTTAGAATAAACTAAGCAAAGTAACTACTAACTACATAACATTAAAATAAACTAAGTAATACATTATTAAATAAATCTAAAAGGTAATTCTAATGTGTTGTGTCGTTTTAGTCTGTACGTGTCCATACTATTGTCTAATAAATTTACTGCATTTTGGTTTGGATGTACGTCTAGTCTTTTTAGGTATTTTTCACTGTATTTTGTTATTTCTTCTTTTATTGTGTTCATCTGTAAGTCGTTGTGCATAACATTATTGTTAACAAACCATGGAGCGTCTACTATCATTCTTAAAATTTTGGATTGATGATGTTGAATTTTGTTAATATTAGACTCACTAGCTGACCCCCAGAGTTGTATCCCATAAGTCCATATCGGTTTTAATATTATTTTGTATAAAAGTAGCTTGTTTTCAACTGACAATTTAGAGTTTTTATTCAGCAACCAGTACATTTTTTTAACCATTATTCCTAATTGTTTTCGTTTTGTTGTTATGTGTGTCGCCCATGTTAACCTTCGTTCTAAGTGCATTCCTAAATATTTGACTTTTTCTGCTTGAGGTAAAGGTTTGTTATTTAAATACACTGGTGGACATGTTTCTCTTCTCGTTGTAAAAGTTATATGTACTGATTTTGATTCGTTCACTTTTATTTTCCACTTTTTGAGCCATATTTCTATTTCTTGTAAATGTTCTTGGAGTGTTCTGGAAGCTATTTGTGTATCGTCCGCAAATGTAGCAGTTGTTGTTTGATGTGATAATGGAAAATCTGCAGTATATAATTAAAATTTAAAAATATAATCATAAGTACAGGCTGTCTCATTTTCAATGTTTTTTTAGGGTATTTCTGGAAATATTACTGATAAAGCAAAATCGTTCGCACATTCCAGGGTCAACTTTTTGAGAAAAGTTTAATAGTCACCACAGGAATTTTCGATCTTCTTTTGTTTCTGAGCTACAGGCAAAAACTTGTTTTTGGCTCATTTCGAAAATATCTCATAACTTATTTATTATGGTAGTAGTTTTTTTTAGGTAAAATAAAACGGCGTAATTAGAGTAAATAAAAAGATGAGCCTATTTTCAACATATGCTCCCATTTAAAAATATGATGTTTGTATTATATCTCGAGAATTATTAAGTTTTGGAAAAAACACCACGTTATTATACGTAAGAAACTGTATAAAAATTATCTAAACATTTTTTTGTACCTCTAATAATAAGCGAGATATGAAGTATTTTCAAAATAAGCGAAAAACAAGTTTTAGCCTGGAGCTCAAAAACAAAAGACGATTGAAAATTCCTGTGGTGCCTATTACAAGTTGTTTAAAAAAGTTGGCCCATAAAGACCTTCATCAATTTTCTATTGCGTGCAAAATAAGAAAGTTTTTCATATACGGAACTCGAATTTGTTCCATCCTGAACATCTCATTATTCTAAAAAAAATAAAAATGTATTTTTTTTATTATATTAACTGAATAATACGCCAACGTTGAGAAGATAATCATTATTGACCCAGCGCCTATTGTACCCGAGGGATATAAGGCGCCTGGTCAATAATAATTATCTTCTCAACCGTGGTTTATATACTATTTTTTTCACTACTAGCACATAAATCCTATTTGAATTTTTTTTATTGATAATAATAATTTTGACATGAATAATAATGTTACTTATTTGTTAATATTCACAAAAACAAAGTAGGCTGCATTTGTTTTTATCTGACGTTTTGCTCATTTCGCTGCTTTGATAACCTCACTTATGGGCCTTGATTTGTATTTGATTTAATTATTTAATAAAAACACTTTGTGTTGTTACAGTCAGCAGCCTTATTAGTTTATTATTATTTTTAAATAAATCTATTGAAATGTATTTACTTATAAATACAAAAAAATAGTGATTTGTTCAATCCTACATCTACAAATATTTCACATTTTCACCAAAACAGCACAATGGCCAGGCGAGGCGGTAGCGTAGGTCAATTTAAAATTATAGTGGCAAATTTAAATTATATACTTAACTCCTTTCTTGAGTTTAATGAGTTAAATAATATTTGGATTTGAAGGCTTGAGTTTGATTGAAAAGTGACAGTTTGCATTATAGACCAAGGTTAATAATAAATTATTAAATAATAGTGGGTTTCTAGGCTAGTAGTGAAAAAACGTTATTTTCCATTGCTTATACATACTCTTTATAATTTATACAAATGTTCATTTAATTTTCTTTGTCTCTATCTAATTCGAACAAATTCAAATTCCTCTTGCGAATTCGATTTATAGAGAGGCGACTGTAACTGTAGTATGTTTTATTTGAATTGCCAATATTTGTATGTAGTTGGGCGGATGCGACAGCCAATCTTCACCACATATCCCTTGGGTTCGACCAGGAGGCGTCAGCTGTATTAATGGCGCGCATGGTAGTATACCGCGCTGAGACAGACGATGGTCCGGACGTACTTCGTTGGTTGGATCGTATGCTTATCCGCCTGTGTCAGAAATTCGGAGAGTACAACAAAGATGACCCCACCAGCTTCCGAATGGCTGAGAATTTCTCGCTATATCCGCAGTTTATGTACCATTTGCGACGTAGTCAGTTCCTGCAAGTCTTTAACAACTCGCCTGATGAAACTTCCTTCTATAGGTCAGTATATTATTTATTTGTTAGTTATTTGACAATTTCTGTAATTTTTGCAATATTAAAGTAGTTAATATTAAATAATGTACAAGATGTAATGTACTATTATCATGTTCAATAGGATGGCTTGATTTTTTGCCTGACACTTTGTATTTACAAAAAACTGCTTCCCATGTTAAACGCCTATGTTTACTCATATACCTAATAAACGCTTCAATACATTGCTGTCAAACATTCATACCGTAACTATGGCAATGATATACCCTATGTTTACTAATAAAATAAACTCTCGGTATAATATAAAATGGAAATGGCAATAAGTGATCACAACGGATTTTTACCTCTCGCTGAGAGGTATTGGATTCATGCTAAAATTCGCATATCCAGATTTTATTGAATAAGCACGATTTAACGTCCCTACAATCCGATTATAACATTTTTAAAATGATGTCTGTGTGTGTGGATGTGTGTATGTCTGGATGTTGTAGACACGATTCCTCAAAAACTATAAGACTTAAAAAATATTTAACTGCAGTTTCCACAATCTGACATTCCTGGGAAGAGCTGAAAAGGTTTTGGTAACAATTGAACAACCGGAAGTAGTAGTTTCTTAGAAAAATTCTTCTAAATATAATTTTTTGGGAGTTTTTTTATTGAAGAACATAAAATTCTCCATCTAATACACTTAAAATTTATATTATATCGTGTATAGATTTAGAAAGATATAATTTATAGAGTGAACTAATCGCAGAGGCTAAGGCACTAAGGAAACCAGTTGTAAATTCCAATGTTTATAACATAGTTTGTAAATTACACATGTCATTGTCAAATATCAACAGTTTAAGTGACATTCTAATAGCTTTTTCTGGGAAGTATATTTAACTTTTCTTATTGTTTTATTAATTAAATATTTGAAATTATAGGTAAAATTGTGGTAAAATGCATATATCCATCAGAAATACCGCCAATCTGGTTAATGAATTGGAACAAACTCTGACATTTAGAAACTTCCTCATGCAATGAAAAGTAGATATAATTAGAATTATATGTGTGCAGAAGACATGTTAAATACAATAAAAAAAATATTTGGGTAAAGTTCTGTAATATTTTGTTATAAAACTACGGTTCGAAAGCGCAGTACAGTACAATACTTATATAGCCTAATATGGAAATGGCGAGAGGTCTTGTGCTGGCCACAACGGATTTTTTTTTTTTTTTGTGAAATGACCCCATTAAATATAAAGTATATGTATGTTGCAGACACATGTTAATGCGAGAAGACCTAACGCAATCACTGATCATGATCCAGCCCATCTTGTACAGCTACAGCTTCAACGGCCCTCCCGAGCCTGTTTTGCTCGACACCAGTTCCATCCAGCCTGATCGCATCCTCCTCATGGACACCTTCTTCCAGATACTCATTTTCCACGGGGAGGTATGTACTCATTAACATTACACTAAATTCAAAAACTTGAGCGATAATCGACTGAGGAATGGAGGAGGGTTCCCAAAGGAAAAATAATCGGACCAGCAGTCTGCAATGTATTATTTATTTCAAGCCAACGTTTTCACTAACGTTAGTCTTCTTCACGATTTAAAATATACTGGTTGTGTCATTCTGCACAAAACGAGGCTCCAAAGCGATACGTGTTTCCTCGTTTTTTCCGATAGAGGCGCAACGTAAGAACGACCCAACTGACACCTGTCATTTGCATGTCATTTTGAAAATATTACATGTTATATCTTATAGAAAGGTAAATAAAACAGGTTTTGAAGTACATATTCGTATTATATATATATATATATATATATATATATATTTACATCCCACTACCATTGTGGCGTCCCCTGTGTAATTTTCTACATTCAAAGTGACGTCCTTGTGCATAAGACGTCCGTATACCGGACGTCATATGCACATGGCCTTATAAATTTTTTTCTGACATCAGGGGGGCCTCTAGTATCGTATAGCAAAATTTGTTATGGACGTCAGAATGATAGCGGAATGGAAAATGTATATTTTTTGTAGTTCAAAAAAATTCCACTTGCGGCGCTAGTGTCGTCCGGCGTATATACAATGTATATACTGAAGTTTCATTCCAGCGACATTCTGAACTCCGTACACTTGGCAACAGTGGAACTTTGGATACTACATTAGCGCGCAACTCTTTTAATCGTATTTAAATCTACATTGTGCACTCCTGGTAGTATTTTAAATTAATATTTATGTAATCAAACCTTTTGTTTTGCACTTGTAAAATCCTCTGAGCAAATACAAAATCAATAAACTATGAAATCAAAATGTATGGTTTACAAATGTAATAAATTTAAAAAAGGTAATTATTTATAAATACTCGTATCATAAAGCTGAATTATTAAGTACAAAGTCGAAAAAGAGAGTGTAGAAATAATTATTAAAAGAAAAAATGTTTAAAACATATTAATATGTACTACAAACGATTTATTAAATATAGATATTTTTTATTCTGGGTACTTCTTCCTATTTCTCCTCTACTTGAGGTGTTTCATTAAAGTGTTTTCTTTTAATTACAAAATATTTTTATACATTTTAGATAGTTTAAATACGTTAAAATATTTGCTTTTTATTTTTATTATAATGTAAATTGAAAAATTTTATTATATGCGTTAGTGAGATATGTAGAAATATAAATGATCAAAAGTAATAACTTTTAAAAACACCGTATTTTTATTGCAATCTATATGCAAACATAGAAAGAAACACGGATAAATAATTTGTTTATGTGTAACAACTAAAGATTAATGAAACAAATTAATGTTTATGAAGTACTCTCTGGAAATAAGCAGGACTGTTCGATGTAATAATAAATATTTCATAAATTTCACTTATTTGTTTTTACCTCCCGCTACCCTTGGTAAGGAAGTTCTAGGGATCTTGCTAAAAATCGCATTTTGAGATAAATGAGCACGTTCTAGGGTCACTAGAATCCGATTTTATCATTTTCACGATGATGTCTGTATGTGTGTGTATGGATTTTGTCAACGCTCTAACTCAAATACTATCATTCAGAAAATTCTGAAGCGTATTTTAACCCTATTCTAATATGAAAGAAACGATTAGATTTTAGTGTAAATTGGATAACCGGAAACGGCACTTTACTTGAAGCTCATAATGGTTTTTCGTCAAAAAATACCATTAAATGTCATTTTTTCGCATTTTATGCCATGAAAATTAAATCTAATTGAATTTTTTACAAGTATACATTAATAATTTTTCTATGTATTTTACAGATAAATTTAAAAAATAATCTTTTTTATAAATCCCAAAGCCTTTGTTTCAAAAATAAACAAAATTCCTTTGTTACACAGTTTATATTTCAAGTGTGTCACTGCAAAAAAAAAAAAATTAGGTATGAATTTAAATTAATAAAAATGAAATAGCGGGAGGTATTGTGTTGGCCACATCAGATTTTTTCATTTTATTTTCTCCGAAGGGGTTCAATAACTCTCAGGGGAGATTGATAATTTCAGAACAGTTCACAAGCTAAAGCTCTAAAATTATCTTTTGCTGTGATTTATAATATTTTATCAAATTTCCATAATTTCGACTATACTCCTATGTTAAATAAAAAAAATTTGATGTGGCCATCGCATTACCTTCCCTCAGTTCTATACAAATGCCATACAATAAGTTTCTAGCAAAAGATTCTACATTTCCAGTATTTCATTACATTGCATTCTGGCAGTTCCATGAATTTTGTACAAATACCACATAGAAAATTTCTATATTTCCAGTAAAATTATAACACAAATATATTATGTAATTTGCACTTGACACTGACTTATTATGTCAATTAGAATTTTCTTAATAATATGCCTATTATTGTAATTTCCGTAAAAATTTCAATTTATTGGAAAAATAGCCGAACCCAAACGACTGCTTTTCATATATTTTTACTATTTTATTGACATGTGAAAAATAATTTGTTCAACAAATAGCTATTTACTTAGAATAAGCGTATTAAAATCGGAATTGAATATTAATAATAAGCTTATTATTATAAATTTCATAAAAATTTGAATTTATTGCACAAATAGCCGAAGTGCATCCAAACTGTTGTTTTTCACATATTTTCACTCTTTTTTACAAATAATTTGTTTAACAAATAGAATAAAAATATTAAAATCGGAGATTAATAATCATATTAACCTTATTATTATATTTCTTCACTATTTTATTGACATGTAACAAATACTTTGTTTATCAAATACAATTTTTATGACTATAATACAAAGGATGACGGCAAATTTTACTAAAAATATCTGATGTGGACACCACATGACTTCCTTGTACGCCTGTTACACTATACATATTTTGTTAATAATTAAAATATGTATAATAACAGACCCAATCATAAAATTGCACGTATTTGACATAATTTGACATTGACATTAAATTCTTTATTTTTTTGTTATTTCTTGTCCTAATTCATAGCAAACTTAATTACAGAAACCAAAAAGAACATAATGTTTAAATTTAAATATCTCGCTTATACAAAGAACTAATTTAATCATACTTGAAGTTTTCGACGCAAAATTCAATTCTCTAAAACTTTTATTTGAAGCATTTATTGTTAAATTCAATATAACACAATTTTTTTCAAGAAAAACTGATAATAGCTTCAAGTAAAGTATCACTTCCGGTTAGACTATTTTAACCAAAGTCTATTATGTTATTTCCATTGATATAAAAGTATTATATACCAAATTTGAAAAGTTTTGGATTATATTTTAATATAGTTTTCCATTAAAATCTATTATAGGTTTCAAGTAAAGTACCACTTCCGGGTATACCATTTTAACTAAAATCTATTATGTTATTCCCATTGATATAAAAGTATTATATACCAAATTTGAAAGGTTTTGGATTATATTTTAATATAGTTTTTCATTAAAATCTACTATAGGCTTCAAGTAAAGTACCACTTCCGGGTAGACCATTTTTACTAAAATCTATTATGTTATTCTCATTGATATAAAAGTCTTATTTACCAAATTTGAAAAGTTTTGGATTATATTTTAATATAGTTTTCCATTAAAATCTATTATGGGCTTCAAGTAAAGTACCACTTCTGAAAGTTATGCAATGACCAAAAAGGGAGGTGCACAACTAGATGTTATAACAGTCCTAAATACAAAATTTTAACTTTCTACGGCTTCCCGTTTTTCAGTTATGCGAGATACGTATGTACGTATGTACGTACGTACAGACGTCAGGGCGAAATTAGTCAAAATGGATTCAGGGATGGTCAAAATGGATATTTCCGTTGAAATCTGGAAACCGATTTTTTTCGCGATTACAATACTTCCTTTACTTCGTACAAGGAAGTAAAAAAATACTGCAAGTATTAATTCAGTTCATATTAAATTATTATTAAAAATAACTATCTGTACTTTTTAATTGTAAGATTTTGGGGTTATTTAAATAGTTCATTCTTCACTTATTTTCACATATTTACATTTACCGTCGGAGAAAATAGAATTGTTGTTCTTGTACTCTTGTACACTAAGTGCAAGAACATTTCACATTTCTATCACATTTTGTGCCATCGAGTTCTTTTACTGTAAATACATTATAAAGATTTTGTTATTGTTTACTTGTATAACGGATATCTACTTTATTTTTGTTATATGTATGAGAAATACAATGGTAAAATTTTAATTTGGAGAAATTTTTTTCCTAATAATTTTAGAACAAAAGTATTAAGTATTTAATGACATTTTAAATGACAAATTAACAGTTCCATTTTCGAATTGCTTACAGATTGCCAAAAGATATTACCATTATCAAGCATTGTAGGAATCTATGATGTTTACAGCAAAGTATGCATATTGTTCTGAAAGAGTGCTTTGGTTTCTGCATCAGAATAATGTATTTAATATTGGCAACGCTGCTGGACGTCACTGTAACGGTAGTATGAATAAAAATATACAAATTGGACGTCACAAGTACTGATTATGTCTGAAGTATATACTGTGGACGTCGGATTCACTCAGAATGGAGGAGCTCATAATGTCCGTCAAATGAAAGGAAACGTATATCGTTGTAAATCGACTTTATTGAAATTTGAACCGAAATTCATAATCAGGGGGAAAAATAAGTAGATATACTTTATAAAGCCGATACCTATCTCTATTCCTTTCGGTGGTTGCCACAATGTCCTAGCCATGAAAGGACGCAGCAATGATAGCGGGATGTAAATATATATATATATATATATACAGGGTGTCTCAGGACGAGCTTACGCTATCTATATTTTAAATACTATTTAATATAATTTAACGAAATTTGGTATCTAGGGGTTATCCAACTTGCCCGTTTTAACTAAAATATTTTCAAAGCAGTAGCACTTCCGGTTTGACCGGAAATTGACCTCAACTTTCTTATTTTAAATGGAATACGCTATATTTTATTTTACCATTGAATGCAGCGGAAAAATGAAGCAATAAAAACATTTTACTCATGATCAACTACTTCCGGCGTTATTCAACTTGTTTTGATTTTTTGTCTGAAATCCGGCACATTTTCAAAACTCTGTATCACGGGAACGATATCGAATTTTTATAATCTGAAGAAAGCCTTTTATAAAGGAGATTTTAAGCTACATTATCCATAGAAGAATCCTCGATTATTTATAAAAATGTGACGGGTACGTTACACCAAAATTACAGTTGACAAACTTCGAAAAAGACAATTTTTTTTAAATGGAACCCCCCTTTTTTATTACATAAATATGTTCTACGGCAAAAAATAAGGGTACTTTATGTAACATGTCCTATGTTGAAAGTTGATAGAATTTCAGTAAATTAGAAAAAATGTAATCTGGGTATAATTATTTTATTAATACGGATAAGTAAACCATGGAAAAACAATGTTTTTACAAACTTAACTACTTGATTTCTTAGATAATTTACCGTTGGATCAAAGGAATTTAATATGGTACCAGCATGATGGCGCTCCACCCCACAATAGCCATAGAATAAATACTTTTATAATTATACCCAGATTACATGTTTTTCTAATTTACTGAAATTCTATCAACTTTCAACAAAGGACATGTTACATAAAGTACCCTTATTTTTTGCCGTAGAACACATTTATGTAATAAAAAAGGGGGGGTTCCATTTAAAAAAATTGTCTTTCTCGAAGTTTGTCAACTGTAATTTTGGTGTAACGTACCCGTCACATTTTTATAAATAATCAAAGATTCTTCTATGGATAATGTAGCTTAAAATCTCCTTTATAAAACGCTTTTTTCAGATTATAAAAATTCGATCTCGTTCCCGAGATACAGAGTTTTGAAAATGTGCCGGATTTCAGACAAAAAATCAAAAAAAGTTGAATAACGCCGGAAGTAGTTGATCATGAGTAAAATGTTTTTATTGCTTCATACGTAAAATTTTCCGCTGCATTCAATGGTAAAATAAAATATAGCGTATTCCATTTAAAATAAGAAAGTTGAGGTCAATTTCCTGTCAAACCGGAAGTGCTACTGCTTTGAAAATATTTTAGTTGAAACAGGCATGTTGGATAACCCCTAGATACCAAATTTCATTAAATTATATTAAATAGTATTTAAAATATAGATAGCGTAAGCTCGTCCTGAGACACCTTATATATATATATATATATATATATATATATATATATATATAATGTAATATAAATATTTTGTTGAAAGATATTGCAATTAATTCAAAATGAAAAGAAAATTAAATAGAAAATGTTTCATTCCTGGATGTGAAACCGGTTACAAGAAATCCACTGAAAAAGATTCTCTGTTTGCTGCTCCACTCAAAATATCACTTTTAAAAAAATGGCAATATGCAATTAGTAGAGATGATCTCGAATTAAGATTGAATGATGTTTGTCGAAAACATTTTCGGGAAGAAGATATTATTACCGAATGGAAATCTGGAAGCGTACGGTTCTATCAATTTATTTATTTTTCCAATTTTAAATTCTAACAATGTATTGATTCAGGTTTTTATTAAATATATAAATTTCTATTAAAAATAAATTAATTATGCATTTAATTTTTTATATTTTATGTAAAAATAGTTTGCTGTGGTAGGGTCGTTCTCACGTAGCGCATCTAGCGGATTATTCAAGGAAACACGTATTAAGCGGACCATCAGAAACAATGAAAAACATGACAAGTGGCATAACCAGTACATTTTAAATCGTGGTCTTCTTCAGGGCAAGAAATAGTCTAATAACATGACTTTTAGACCATTTCTTGCCTTGACAGAAGACTAATGTATTAGTTGAAACGTCGGCTTCAAATAAATAAATTCGCTGCAGACTGCTTGTCCGATTATTTTTCCTTTGGGAACACTCATTACACTAAAGGTGGGTTTATGCTGAAAAATTTAAGAATAGGAATAAAAATAAGAATAGTGTTAAGAATAATTTTAAACATAACGATAAGTGGTGTTTATGCTGCCAGTTATAAGAATAAGAGTAGTGATATTAAAGTTTTTAGGTTAGTGAAAAGTAGTTACATTTATTATTCTCATAGTGGTAGCAGCGTTGATTTGACATTTATAAGATTTATAATTTTATTATTATTTTTTAATTTGTTAAAATGAAGTACAATCAAAATATTATTTTGTCTGCACTAATTCAATTAATTGGGAAAGAAGAGAATCCATCACTAAATTTGACATAATTATGTTTCGCCAACACCGATTATTATGAATGAATAATGAATTACCATTGACGTATTATAACTAACGTTATTTATAATACGTCAATGTGAATGACCAATTTTTTTGTTTGAAGTATTTGACAGTTGACACGCATGCGCTCTTCGCTTACAGGAATAAGAATAAAGCCTCATTTCCACCGAATGTTTTATTGCTTAATGAATAATGATTAGTGCATAAGACTTAAGGCATTATGACAATTTACCGTTTCCAGCTATTTTGCTTAGTGACTAATAAAACAGAAATGTCACAATTTTTTCCCTTATTACTTGTTGTCTAGCAGACTGCAATTGCAGCAGCAATTCTTCTTTTTTAAATATATGATATAAATAATTTTCTGTATCTATATCCATACCGAAAAATTAAAAATTTAATAATTATAAAATAGATTGACAGTTGACAGTTCAGGTTAGAAGTTTGCAATCTTTTGTTCTTACGCATTGCTCTTAATTCTTAAGCATTAATTATAGCTCTTACGCATTAGGACAATCGGTGGAAATGAAGCTTAAGGCGTAAAGTTAAAAGTAAACGAACTTTGGCTTATTCCTTATTCTTATTTCTGATTCCTTATTCTTATTTCTGCAGCATAAACCGAGTCGTATGTTATAACTGTTTTAACTTTATCACTATTCTTATTCTTATTTTTATTCTTAAATTTTGTGAGCATAAACCCACCATAAATTATCAACAAACGATTCGATGTGAATATTGCAGACCATTGCCCAATGGCGCGCTTTGAAATACCAAGACATGCCAGCGTACGAGAACTTCAAACAGCTACTGCAAGCGCCGGTGGACGACGCGCAAGACATCCTGCAGACACGGTTTCCCATGCCTCGCTATATCGACACGGAGCAAGGCGGATCCCAAGCAAGGTTCTTGCTTTCCAAGGTCAACCCCTCGCAGACACACAACAACATGTACAGCTACGGAGGGGTGAGTTACAAAACAATAATAACTTACATTTTATAGCCAGCAAAAGTTGTATATGATTATAATGGGGGCCTATACCATAGTCATATTTTGACAATCTTAAATAAGAAGACGACAATACAGTGTGTCCCATTTAGAAGTGCCACCATTGGAATCACGAGAACTATAAGAGATACAATGTCGGTTAAATGGAACTTTTTGTGCGCCTTTGGAAGGCCATCTCAGATGTGCTTTTGTTTTTCCAAAAATTCTCATAGGGCACTAGATAATGACGAAAAACTGAATATTGTTGATTTTTTTCTTTCTTAAATAACTTCTAAACTATTAGTAATTGAGAAAAACGTTTCAAATATAAAAGATAGATATTTTTATTAACTAACCAGTGGCGTACGAAATAAATTTTTATATCCGTAAATTTTCGAGATATAACACAAACTTATACTTTTTTAAATGGAACCCATATCTGATTTTAGTCTCAAAAAAATCAATATTTTTCTCTCCTAAAATTTAATTTTTCTCTTTATTTTCCTGAATTTTCTTATTATTTCCCAAAAAAAAAACATTATTTTTATTAATTATATTGTATTTGATCGATATAATTTGTTTTATGCCTTTATTACTTAATATTTTCATTCTAGACTCATAATTACAAATTACACTATGATGAGCAAAGGGAGACCTGATACAAAATATTATAAAAATTAATTTGATACGAATTTTGAGCAAAATTTTCTAACGAAATAAATTATTTAAATACAAGGAGTATTGCCAAATAGAAATCTACCAATATTTTCAAAATAATTGTAAATATTATACAAAATAAGGAAAAAATAATAATTTTGAAGGCAAAATAAATATAAAACATAATAACCCTTACATCGTTGAAAAGAGAAAAAAATATTTAATTTTTTGAGACTAAAATCAGATATGGGTTCCATTTAAAAAAATATGTTTGTGTTATATCTCAAAAATTTACGGATATAAAAATTTATTCCGTACGCCACTGGTTAGTTAATAAAAATATCTATCTTTTATATTTGAAACTTCTTTCTCAATTATTAATAGTTTAGAAGTTAATTGCAAAAGAAAAAATCTGTTGTGGCCAGCACAAGACCTTCCGTCAATTCCATGTATTTTGTACAAATCCCATACCAACAGGTCCTTGGAACAGATTCTATATAATATCATGTAAAATCGAACACGAACACATACTATTTTTTACAAATTCCATACCAAAAGTTCATTTGAAAAGGTTCTATAAATCCAATAAAATTATAACATAAACTACACTAAGTAATGTCCTTCCATTTTCTCTTTGGCCTTTCTCTGCGTGCCACTTGCGAGCAACACTATGACATACCAATTTTAGATCCTTTTTTCCATATTTGGTTTTGCACTTGCAACTGACATCTGTCAATTAAATTTTTTTAAATAATTATGTCAGCTGTTTCCATGATAAATAGCGAAGCTGACTAATTTTTGAAAATTAATTTCTTTATAATGCTTTATCTCTACATCTATTGAATATGAAGGAAAATGAATAATCAAACCATATAGAGAAGAGTATTTTCTTTAATAAATATAATAACAAAATGTTAAAAACTAATATTTAGCTGCATTTTTTTAAGAAAAACTGTTAAAAACTTCAAATAAGGGTACTTCCGGTGGATCAATTATAACCAAAATCTAATCAACTCTTCATATGGATGTACAGAAGAGGAATACGAAAAAATTATAATTTTTAGATTTGTAGTATTGGAGTTATCGTCGGAGAAAAATTTGCCACACACGGACACACATACACACACGCACACACATACACACACGCACACACACACACACACACACGGACACACACACACACACACACATACATACAGACATCATCTTAAAAATAGTAAATTCGTATTGTAGGGACCCTAAAACGTGCTTATTCATTAAAAACTCACCAGCGAATTTTTTGACCAAAGACAATACCTTCCTTACCTAAAGGTGACGGAAGGTAAAAATCAACAATATTCAGTTTTTCTTCATTATCTAGTTCCCTATGAGAATTTTTGGAAAAATGAAAGCACATCTCAGATGGCCTCCCAAAGGCGCATAAAAAGTTCCATTTAACCGACATCGTATCTCTTATAGTTCCCGAGATCCCAATGGTGGCACCTCTAAATGGGACACAATGTATACATAAATTAATGAGTATCAGTGAAAAATTTTTGTTTAAATATTGACTAAGTTTCAAAATATAAGCGATTGAAGCTGATTACTAATTGGGTATGACGCGTTAGGTACTAAGAATTTGATTGGTCGCCTGATTTTAAAAAGAAGATTCGCGCGTCTGCTGCGGTCACCTTTAAAACATTATGAAATGTCACGTTGATGTATGTATAACCTAACAAAACATTTAACAATTTTGTATTTGATGAATTTGTTTAATTATAACATCTAGTAATATTAACAATATTAGGGAGTTATTGCAACTTCTAAAATGAAAGAACGTAAACGTTAACCTTATGTAGAAAACACTTTATTTTAGAAATAAAGGACTTTCAATTTCAATGTTTACCACATTTATTTAATGTATTCACGCTAACGTTAACGCTAAAAGCAACACCAACAAGGTTACATCCACACTTTTCACCGAAACATAACCTCAAAAGATACAGAACGTGTGACGTTAAACGCTCGCTATTCCATTGCACATAACGTGTCTCCTTATTCATATAACGTGAACCTTATTAGTACGCATGCGCACTCGGGCTGTCACGTGACTTTAAACTGCACGTTAATTTTGCGTTGAAGCTACAATAACTCTAATAATATATTTATAAGTAAATTAATTTTTAATATTAATTAAATTAATATTGAAATTTCAAAACAGACGAACACTAGCGCCATCCGTCGTCATACTTTGTTCCCTGTATAACTATCAGTTTGTCTATTGTTTTCCAATCAGTATACCCAAATCATTCAAGCAGCCAATGCACGTCATTAATAGAAATTGAATAAAAGTAACTAGATGTGTGACGTCATGTACTGGTACGTTTGCAGGGGTTTTAGAATCTTTATGAAAAGAGTTATATAGATTGCAATCTGTATTATCGACATGGTCATGAACTGTCACATCTACAAAATACATACTATATTTTCGTCACTGTCCATTTCTATTTAAATTATTTTATAATACTAACCTTATTTATTCTTGTGTGTGCCACATAAAGGCAATAAATAAAAGTGAGCCGAATTTCAAAGAAATATACCGAATTCTTCTGATTGATTAGAAGTGCTACCTTTGACAGAGTCACTAATTTTGTGTTTGCGTTAACGGCCTTTACAACGCCCGAAAATGTTTCAAACACGATACAAATATTTTTCAAATAATAACTTTGACAGTATGAACATACAAATTATCAATGTTGCCAACTATAGCAACAATTAAACTAATAATATGACGTTGACGTACATTATTTATATATTATTCATGTCATATACGATAAGTAATGAACTGTACTATTCATCTTAATAATAATTATATAAGGCTGTACACTTTTTGACGGTTAAAAATGATTGAAATTTTATTTCATTTTTCACTATTAGTGATTTTAATGCATTAAGGTTTTTACACTAAGTGATGACGTGAATTGGCTGCATGAATGATTTGGGTATACCTGCTACGTCACGCACCAAATTCTTAAACTTTAAAAATTCATATCTTGCTTATTACGAAAATTTTTAACTAGCGTTTGCACTAAAATTTTTATTTCGTCCTGTTCTTAAAGAAAAAAAAATTAAAAATGGTATAGGACCCCATTTGTGTTATATTCTTGTGAGCTAATATTTTTTTTTGTTTTTATTTTAATCTTCGTTGGCCCAGATCGCAGCCCCAGCAGCGGTATAGTGTTTTTTTATTATTATTTTTCACTAACTTCTTTACATTTTGGTGAGAATGGGTGATAGTATGAACAAGTGATTAAGGGTGATTAGCTAGGAGATGACTAGCAGTGTTTTAGAGCTGTCAATCGTTTATGGATTATTTTAGAGAAAAATACTTCAAATAGCAGTTATAGAAAAATTAATTGTATACAACTTTTATTTGAAATATTTTTCTCTAAAATAATCCATGAACGATTGACAGCGCTAAAACTTCAATTTCAGAAAAATAATATCAAAATATTAATTTACCGAAATTATTATTTTTTTTTCTGAAATTGCAGTTGAAACACCATTAATTTCAACTAAACACATAAATAACTACTTAAATATTTCATTGTTCTTTTTATTTTTTTATATACTTAGCTAAAGCGTTATCTATTGAAATTTCTATGCAGGGTGTCTATTTTTTGAGACTTAGGAAAGCTAAAGACTAAAGAAAATCTCTTCTCAATGGTGCAAGTTGCCAAAACCGCGTTGACAATTATTATATTGACAATTAATTTTAACAAAATTAAAAATTAAATGTAAGCTCGTGATATGATTAATAATCAAAGATATTGCTCGTGAAACCGAAGCAGCACATCTGCAACTCGGTTTCACTCGAAAATATCATCGATGATAATCATATCACTTGTTAAATTACGTATAATAATAAAATTTGCTTTATATAGATAAATAGCTATTCAAATTATTAATTTTCTACAAATATGAAAAACATACCAACTTTTTGAGCCATAGCACAGAAAGATTTTTCAATCCATCTTAGAACCTAATAGCCCGCGATTTTTGTCGGTTTCAAGTTGTCATGCTCTTATTAAACGTACTTTAAAAGGCTTCACAATATACAGGAGGGTGAACAAAAATAACTGATTCAGTTGACAATACTTGAAAAATACTAGAAATTAGTAAAGTTGGTAGATCATTCCAAAATGACGTCACCTGCCCTCCACAGGAGTGATTTTAACCTCACTTTTGAATATTTTTAAAAATTATTTAATAACCTATACAGTATTGGCCATAAAAATAGCAACTTAAAAAAAATTCAATTGCTCTAATGTAAAAACTGGGATGTCAGAAATAAATTACTGCAGTATTAGTGTCTTGAACCAAGTTTAATTTACATTAAAATAATTTGCATTATATTAACAAAAATTGATTCACTTGATAACAATTGGAGATTTTATCAATCGAAACTTTGTGTAACTCAAAAAAAATAAAGACAATGAAAGTTCGAAATACTTCTTTTATTCGTAAAAATTGATTTATGTGCAAAAAAATATTTTTTATTTGGACATAAAAATAAAAATAGCAACTTTTATAAAATTAATATAAAAACTAAATTTTCTAATATTTAGTGTAATAACCGGAACTACGAGAATTTATTACTTCTCGTTTCATCATGAATTCAAGTAATTTTGTTATTACATTTCTATCAATTAATCTTCGTTCATCACTAAATAATACTCTTTTCCACATGTCAGTTGTCCACTTTACATGATTTTCTGCAAAAAAATAATCGGGCCTTCACGTTCTTCTTCGAAAGAAGTGGTTTCTTTGCAGGCCGACGACTATAAAGTTCTCCGGCAACTAATATTATCTTTAACATTACTTAGTAGAAAGCCTAAAATTTGCTTTGATGATAACTATTTATAAACAATCTTAATTAATATTTTGTCCGCCAGGGTGAACTGGATACATGACGTATGCGCTCACGTGATTTCATTGGCATTTTAAATTGACCTCTATTTTTAAAAAAATTATATCTACAAAATAATGCATACAAATGGCGTGAAAATATTTTTTTTTCACTACTAGCCTAAGAACCCACTATTATTTACCTTTTTTTGACATGAGAAATTGTTTTTCACTACCGCTTGCTTGTAACCACGGTAACCTAGATCAATAATAATTAATTATTAACCTAGGTCTATAATGCAAACTGTCACTTTTCAATCAAACTCAAGCCTTCAAATCCAAATATTATTTAACTCATTAAACTCAAGAAAGGTGTTAAGTACATAATTTAAATTTGCCACTATAATTTTAAATTGACCTACGCTGCCGCCTCGCCTGGCCACTGTGCTGTTTTGGTGAAAATATGAAATATTTGTAGATGTAGGATTGAATAAATCACTATTTTTTTGTATTTGTAGGTAAATACATTTCAATAGATTTATTTAAAAATAATAATAAACTAATAAGGCTGCTGACTGTAACAGCACAAAGTGTTTTTATTAAATAATTAAATCAAATATAAATCAAGGCCCATAAGTGAGGTTATCAAAGCAGCGAAATGAGCAAAACGTCAGATAAAAACAAATGCAGCCTACTTTGTTTTTGTGAATATTAACAAATAAGTAACGTTATTATTCATGTCAAAATTATTGTTATTATCAATAAATGAAATTCAAATAGGATTTATGTGCTAGTAGTGAAAAAAATAGTATATAAACCACGGTTGAGAAGATCATTATTGACTAGGAGCTTTATATCCCTCGGTCTTCTTCGCCCTCGGGTTACAATAGGCGCTGGATCAATAATGATTATCTTCTCAACCTTGGCGTATAATATACTATTACATACCGTGAGTATTTTTTAACGTGAAACATTGGATTTTCATGTCCATGGTTACGATTTGACATTTGATTGACACCAATGTATTTACGTGTCCCATTTAAAATGAAACATAGGGAACGAATTTGACAGATGTTAGCTAAGTCAGAAATTTAGCTAAGTGAGAAAACCACTCGAGAGCACTAAACATATTTCGGGCACACAATATTTTTTTGCAACTAAATTTAATTTTTAGAAAAAAGGTATAATTATTTAAACAAAATTAACCTCTAATAACGTCTTGTCAATATGACAGATAACCGCTGAATTTTCCTATAAGTTTCGACTTGACATTTGATTGACAGTAATATATTTGCCTGTCTCATTGAAAACATAGGGAATGAATTTTACAGAGTATTATATTTAAATATTGTAAGAAATTTGGCCAAGTTAGAAAATCACTCGAGCACAAGGTACACTAAATTTAATTTGGAAAGCAGGTATAATTATTTAAACAAAATTAACCTTTACTGACGTCTTATCAAATGTCAAATTCGTTCCCTATGTTTCATTTTAAATGGGACACGCAATTACATTGCTGTCAATCAAATGTCGAATCGTAACTATGGATATGACAAACCCAATGTTTCACGTTAAAAAATACTCGCGGTATACTGTGACCGGTAGACTTCCAGAAAAAAAATAAAACAGAAAATGTGACATGACCTCAGTTTCTTTTTGATCATGTTCACTTTGTTCAATTTGATCACGAATCACAGCCCGAAGAAACACGCCTTATCATCACCGCCTGCTCCCATTTAAACAAATTATTTGATGATATTAACATTTTTAATCCAGTCTGCTGCTTTTTTCTTTTTATCTTTCATTTTTTTCATTTATATAGTTCTCACTTCTCACCAAAATGTAGAGATATGTATATGTATACATAATTATGTATAGCATTGCTTTCGGTGTCGGATTTTTGGGGCGCTAGGCTTGCTTACTCTGTTGGTTATGTTGACTTCACTAATCTTTAACTGCGTTACAGGATGGTGGCGCTCCCGTACTGACAGACGACGTGTCTCTGCAGGTGTTTATGGACCATCTGAAGAAATTGGCGGTCTCTTCTACTGCCTAATCCACCAATACTGCATCAAACAATTATCTATATACATTGTTTATTATGTATTCTAGCTATAAAGCATTTGGTATATTATGTTATATTAAGTATTAATAAATTGAGGTTTTATCTATCACAATTTACTTTTTCTACTTTAGGTATACTACTAAACGATCTAATCATATACCTATTAACTAATATATTGCGGATCCTGTGCTTTTCTTGAAGGAAACACTGTGAAATGGAAATATCATTTCTGCATAAGTCTATCTCACACAAACACCCAACCGCGAATTATGCGCATGCTTGGAAACCTTGACTACTATTGGCTAACGAGGAAATCATGATCACTTTTTGCGAATCACAGAGTTCTGTTTATTAACGACTAGCGCGAGAAATTTTAAATTTAAATTTGAGAAATAAAACAATGTACCTACTATTTATTTTGTATGTAAATTCTTGAATATAAATATTAGTAATAACAAAAAACATTGACATATTCTAGTGCTAAATTTGAATTAACTAATTTACTTTTTTGTACTGTGAAAATAATAGGAATACAATCTGGTCAGGATTAATTTATTTAGGGGACAATAAATTACTATATGAAACACAAAGCAAATGCTTTCGAAGTGCAACTACAAACAGAAATGAAATCAAACGTCAAAGTCAAACCATGTGCTCGCTGCATCACCAGGGCAGCGTTCCAAAACCAAGAATACCGAGTTTTGGCGTAGAGTATGATGTGTTGTGTTTTGGAACGAATGAGAGTTTTGTTGAAGTAAAAAATTGAAACTAAATTAAAAATAATTTTAAAAAACTAACAAAACTACTTATAATTACAACATTAATGTCAAGCCCGTAATAAAAGCGCTTTTATGGAGCATTCTCCTCAATATAATGTGAAAGTACGCTCCATAAAAGCGCTTTTATTATAAAAGTATTCTCGTAATACACGCCAACGTATTTACTTATGATTATTTTCAACCAAAAGCATGTTTTTTTCCTCAAGAAGGCAAATTACTTTCATATGTTGAGAATCGTGAGCATCTACGTTTGAAAATATTGTGGAGTAATTTCTATACCCTCCTCGTTAGTAGAGTAAGTAGAACATCACTTTGGAGTAAACTCTGGCTGTTTTGGAACAGGTTGAGTAAACTCTGAGAGTAAGATTATTAGTTTTGAAACGACTTTGAATAATTTCGTACTCTAAGAGTAGGATTTTGGAACGCAGCCCAGCCAGCGACGCTGTCAGCGTTAACCAATAGTAGTCAAGATTTCCGAGCATGCGTATAATTGCCGATTGGGTGTTTGTGAGAGATAGACTTATGCAGAAATGATATTTCCATTTCACAGTGTTTCCTTCACCTACTCTTATGGGAAAGTTAATAGGTATATGGATCTAATACGGTTTGCCGCCATTTTTTTGAAGTGATTATTTTTTGAGAGTTCTTAAAACAAATTAAATGTTTCTTTACCTGTCACGTGTTAGCGTTTTAACCAATCCTGCCATGATTATAGTGAGAATAAAGCTCTAGGGATTATTCCAGAGAATAATCTCTGTAGCTTTTGTATTGTAAAATGAACGAAAAACACCGATTTAGTAATGTTTCAAATCATGAAATAAATCAAAAAATTATAGAAACCACTTCTGGAAACACCGAAATTAATAATCACTCGGTAACATCGGTCACTGAACAAGAGGTCTCTGCTGAATGAAATTTTAATAATTCGACAATAAGTTGTAGTTATTTAACTTTTCAGTCAATCAACAAGTGATCAGGAACATCTGATCGTACTTCTTTTACGGTCAGCTGGTAGGTAAACGGTCAGTGAACGGTCTATTCAGCAGAAAAATGGTGAACATGTTAAGCGACTACATGTCTGCTGAATGCGTCCAATAATAAAAAATATTTTTATCTGTAAAATGTACGAGCCCTGGTGAATATTAAAAATTACAGCAAAACATGTAAAATACTTCACGCACGAGAATTGTATTAAACTTTTTGGCCGACGATAATGTAAATCACTTTATTTTAATGAGATAGGTTGTACTTCTGAACAGGGATAGTTTAAAATACTGGGTTTAAGTCAATTTCCCAATTTGATTTTACATACCTTCATTAGAGTTCTTCTCCTAGCGAAAATTTATTTGTAATAATAGACGTTGTTTATGACTGATAATATATTTATTTGCTCATGTTTGCTTCGTAATAAATAATAGGTAGGCGTCGATATTTGACATATCAGCAATGTTCGCCTCGCGTATTTGACAGGTATATCGATCGGTAACTATGTCGGTAACGGCGGATTTTACAATAATGACAGATGTCGCTGCCGTGATTTTGGTTTATATAAATTAATTTTAAATATAGGAAATGTTAAAGTAAAAAAATAACTTATGTAGGTAGTACTTTTGTACATGAACTTTATTAAAGTAAAGATGATTTCTTTTCTAAATGCCCATAAACGTCCAGTGTATTTTGATTATTTTACCGCATAGTTAGACAAGTTACAACCACTGAACTATATACTAGTATATAGTTCAGTGGTTACAACACAGTAAACGTAAAATGTAGATTATACTTGCTGTGTATACAATTCTAAAGTTCCCATTACACTTCAGGAGGGCAAAAAAACATTTAATTCTGTCGTTTTTATTCGATAATTAATTGGTTTGTGTATCTAATTAAGTTTGCTATGGATTGGGACAAAAAAGAACAAAAAAATAAAGAATTTAATGAGTATTCCCTAGATGTAATATCAATATCAAATAGGTACGTGCAATTTTATAATTGGGCCTGTGGCTTGTTGTAATACATATTGTAATTAACAACAAAATATGTACAGTATTACTTCCAGTTTATCAATTTTAGTCTAAATCTGATATATTATTCCCGTTGATATAAAATAGTTTAGGATTATATTTTAATATAGTTTTTCATTATAAACTGTTATGCGCTTCAAATAAAGTACCACTTCCGGTTATCCAATTTTACCCAAAATCTAATCAACTTCTTATATTAATGTAGAAATCTTAAATACGGAAAATAGAAATTTTTGGAAGTTTGATATAAAGAGTTATAGTGGAAGAAAAAAATCGACAAACACACACATAGTAGAAACATCTTGTGGGGACTATCGAATTTTTGGAACGAAAACATTACCTCCCTTATTTTTGTATGTGGGTTGGCGGGAGGCATAATATAAAAAATTGTGCAAAGGAAAATTAAAGTTTTGAAAAAAGTACAAATTCTAACCTATTTTTAGTGGTCATTATAAATACAGAAAAAAATTATAATTGATATGTACAACTATAACTGTAATGTTTAAAAATATAATACATTTAAATTGTTATTAATTTTACTTCAATTATTGAACGAGATGAACAGTAATAAAAATGTTGACACTAGTTTGAAATTAAATTCCCTAAACAAACAGAGACTTCTTTTTCTTCATAACCGGTGTTTGTCCGGCCTCCGGCGTCCTTATTTTCCGCGTTTGCAATTTATATTGTAAGTATTTGCAAATTTAACATTACTTGCAATTCCAGTAATATTAACAAACTTCTGGACAATTATTGAAAGTAGTTACTATTTACACTAATATTTTCCCTCCATGTGTATTGTGGATGTCATGTTGTATAACCTCTCAGTTTGTATTTACAAATACAAGTGTTTTTGTGACTTTTATGTGAAGTAACACCACCTTTTTGTAAATATTAAAGTGTATTGTACTAGTTTTGAATTTCCGTATTACTAGTTGTTTGTTGTAGTTTATTATGGCCGATAATGAAGACCTGGGGCTGGGTAACGACGAGCAGCTAGACAACCTCGACGAATCAAACGGCCTGAACGACCTGGACACGCCGCTACTGGAAGAGGCCGATGGCGACGGGGGCGGCGCCGACGATCCAGAGCTCGAAGCGATTAAAGCTCGTGTCCGAGAAATGGAAGAAGAAGCAGAAAAGCTAAAGCAACTACAATCAGAAGTTGATAAACAGATGAATATGGGAAGCCCACCGGGCATAAGTAAGTTTTATCTCACACTTTTTTACCTCCCGCCATTATCGTAGGTCCAAGAATTCTATAGTGAATAAGCACGAATTAGGGTCCCCGCAACACGTTTTTACTACTTTCAAAATGTCTGTCTGTCTATCTGTATGTGACAATTTTTTCGTCGACAACTCATATCCAACTTCCAACAATTTACTTAAAATATGATCCAAAACTTTTCAATTTTAGTATTTAACACTTTTATATCAAGGGGAACAACATATTATTTAAGCTAAAATTGATAAACCGAAAATGGTACTTTACTTCAAACTATGAATAGATTTTCTTAGAAAAAATAAAATATAATCTAAAACTTCTCAACTTCTCAAATTTGGTATTTAAATCGCGCATAAGCACATTGCTATTTTAAACATTGAATTGGCGGGAGGTCATGTGCTGACCACACCAGTTTTTTACTTCCCGCTACCCTTGGTAAGGGAGGTATAGGGATCGTGCTAAAAATCGCATATCGAAATTTTAGTAAATGACCACTTTTTATGGTCCCTAGAATCCAATTTTAATATTTTTACGATGATATGTGAATGTGTATGGATTTTGTCTATGCTCTAACTCAAATACTATCATTCAAAAAAATCTGAAACCTTGTATTTCGACCCTATTCTAATATGGAAAGAAACCATTAGATTTTGGTGTAAATCGGATAACCGGAAATGGCACTTCACTTGAAGCTCATAATGGTTTTTCTTCAAAAAATACCATTAAATATCATTCTTTCGCATTTTATATCATTATAAAATATAAAGATTATTGAATTTTCTATAGGTATACATTAATACTTGTTCTATATATTTTACAGTTAAATTTAAAAAATAATATTTTTTATAAATCTCAGAGCCTATGATTTAAAGATTCCTTTGTTACACAGTTCATATTTCAAATGTATGTAATTGACAGATATGTCACTTTCAAAAAACTAATCACTTCAAATTAATAACGGTGACATTTTAAAAAGAAAATAGTAAATAAAGCAATAGTTATATGCAAAGGAATATTATAAGTTGCAGCATTTATAAATATGTAGATATCTATTTAAATTAATAAAAATTAAATAGCGGGAGGTATTGTGTTCGCCACGTCAGATTTGAAGTATTTAAATATCTTGTTTTATTTACGTATGTAACATGGATTCAGGTTACGTAAATAAATATGCAACTGAATCTTTTTCTTTTATACTAGATAAGCTGAGCGCATATTTCTATTACCATGTTTATTGCGTTTAGGGATTATTTATACTTCATTTCACGTAAGAAAATAGCAGATGGAGCTTGGGAGCCGAACGTTTTTACATGCATTAAATAAATTATTTAAATTTGTGAAACCAAACTTTGTCAATAATAAAAATATTTTATCTGTAAAATGTCCTAGATCTGAATATTAAAAATCTGTTGTGGCTAACACAAGACCTCTCGCCACGTCATATTGAACTGGAGAAGAGAACCATGTTTAAGAATGTAATGTATAGATGGCACGGCGTGCGAGAAAGTTTTAATTTGAATTTGACGTTAGTTCATTTCTCTCTCTCTCTCTCTCTCTCTCTCTCTCTCTGGTCTCTGAAATACATTAATTACTTTACAAATAAACACATAGGTAGTTACATGTAATTTAAAATATCGATACCAAAAAGACAAACTAAAATATTAACCTCCAAACTATTGTTGAAACGTCAAACAGGAGATCTACATTACCCGTACAAACAAACGCTATGGCTTTACGACCATTCATTGGTGCGGCGTGATTCTACGTCATACATGGCGGTAATTCAAATAATCAAATTTCATTTTTTTTTCTAGCTAATTAATAAAAATTTTGTTAAAAGAAAAAATATGGGTAGCAAGTTTTTACCTTCTCTGCAAAAATATTAAATAAAAAAAAGGTACGCAAGTAGCACAATGGAGATTCAAATTAACTTTTCCCGCCATTAAAAAAAAAGTTTCAAAACATGAAACTTGTGTTAAAGGATATTTTAAATAACTTACAATCTATAGAAAATTAATTTGAAGGAAAGAAAATAATATATTATGGACATATTTTTAGTTCAAACTTTGTCCACCAGATAGTGTTTGCTTAACTTAATTCGCGAATACCTCATTTATGAATGAAAAGTCACATCTTTCAAATTATTTTATATTACTTTTATTAAATGAAATGGATTTCATGATTTTACAAAGAAAAAAAATCTGTTGTGGCCAGCACAAAACCTTCCGTTAATTCGATGTATTTTGTACAAATTCCATACCAAAAGGTTCTTGAAAAAGATTCTATATATCCTGCAAAATTGTAACACGAACACACTATTTTTTACAAATTCCATACCGAAAGTTCCTTTGAAAAGATTCTAAAATCCAATAAAATTATAACACGAACGTACATTATGTACTCGTAAATTGCACTTAACACTTCCTCATTCTTCAACTTTTCCCTATTTTATTAGGGGTCGCTGTTTCTTACTCTTCTCTTCTACTCATTCCTGTCCAACGCATCTTCTTGACACAGTTCTTCCTCTCTCAAATCTTCTACTATACAGTCCTTCCATCTTCTCTTTGGCCTTTCTCGTACTCCCGGTATTATAAGTTTCTATCTTCAGGCGAGGCCGCAACTGCAAGTCACTTGCGAGGGACACTCTGTCACTTATATCACTTTCAGATCCTATAGACCATTTCAGAATGACGTCACCTGCCCCTCACAGGAGTGATTTTAACCTCACTTTTGAATATATCTATTACATATGAAGGAAAATGTATAATCAAACCGTATAGAGAATAAGATATTCTTTCATATTGATAATCACATAATGTCGAAAAATGATATTCAACTGCGTTTTTTCAAGAAAAACTGTTAAGAACTTCAAATAAGGGTACTTCTAGTTGACCAATTATAATCAAAATCTAATCAGCTCTTCATATGGTAGATAGAACCATAATTTTTAGAGTTGTAGTTTTGGAGTACAATTTTTTTTAAGATATTTTTGTTGTTTATGAGTTTTATTTGTTATGTATAGCGAGTCCACTGAACATGTCTCTGGAAGAGAAGATGGAAGTGGATAACCGTAGCATATACGTAGGGAACGTGGATTACGGGGCGACAGCCGAGGAGCTGGAGCAGCACTTCCATGGCTGCGGCTCCATCAACAGGGTCACTATCTTGTGCAACAAGTTCGACGGTCACCCCAAGGGCTTCGCCTACATCGAGTTCGGCGACAGGGACTCTGTGCAGACAGCTATGGCCATGGATGAATCGCTCTTCAGAGGAAGACAGATTAAGGTTAGACTACTCACTTCTCGATATTGTTACCTCTCGCTAAGAGAGATATTGGAATCATACTAAAAATGGCATATCCAGATTTTGGTGAATATGCACGTTTTAACCTTTAGCCGACGAAGTGGGGTCACTTAGTAACCCCAGGTATACGTTTTACCGAATACCTATTAACTAATATATTGCTAATGCTCGTATCTTTCCCATAAGAGTAGGTGAAGGAAACACTGTGAAATGGAAATATCATTTCTGCATAAGTCTATCTCTCACAAACACCCAACCGGCAATTATGCGCATGCTCCGAAATCTTGACTACTATTGGCTAACGCTGACAGCGTCGCTGGCTGGGCTGCGTTCCAAAATCCTACTCTCAGCGTTTACTCAACCTGTTCCAAAACAGCCAGAGTTTACTCCAAAGTGATGTTCTACTTACTCTACTAACGAGGAGGGTATAGAAATTACTCCACAATATTTTCAAACATAGATGCTCACAATTCTCAACATATGAAAGTAATTTGCCTTCTTGAGGAAGAAAACATGCTTTTGGTTGAAAATAAACATAAGTAAATACGTTGGCGTGTATTACGAACATACTTTTATAATAAAAGCGCTTTTATGGAGCGTACCTTCACATTATATTGAGGAGAGTGCTCCATAAAAGCGCTTTTATTACAAAAGTGCTCTTTTGATACGGGCTTGACATTAATGTTGTAATTATAAATAGTTTTGTTAGTTTTATAAAATTATTTTTAATTTAGTTTAAATTTTTTACTTCAACAAAACTCTCATTCGTTCCAAAACACAACACATCATACTCTACGCCAAAACTCGGTATTCTTGGTTTTGGAACGCTGCCCTGGTGATGCAGCGAGCACATGGTTTGACTTTAACGTTTGATTTTATTTCTGTTTGTAGTTGCACTTCGAAAGCATTTGCTTTGTGTTTCATACAGTAATTTATTGTCACCTAAATAAATTAATCTTGGCTAGATTGTATTCCTATTATTTTTACAGTACAACAAAGTAAATTATTTAATTCAAATTTAGCACTAGAATATGTCAATGTTTATTATTATTATTAATATTTAAATTCAAGAATTTACATACAAAATAAATAGTAGGTACGTTGTTTAATTTTACAAATTTAAAATTTCTCGCGCTAGTCGTTAATAAACAGAACTCTGTGATTCGCAAAAAGTCATCATGATTTCCTCGTTAGCCAATAGTAGTCAAGGTTTCCAAGCTTGCGCATAATTCGCGGTTGGGTGTTTGTGTGAGATAGACTTATGCAGAAATGATATTTCCATTTCACAGTGTTTCCTTCAAGAAAAGCAAAGGATCCGCAATATATTAGTTAATAGGTATATGGCTCAGATGCTCAAAGATGTCAAAAGACACTGAAAAATTAAAAAATAAATACTTTTTCTGAAAGCTGCGCCAATGCAGATTAATGTTAGCAGAGTTTTTCATTTTCTTTTCGAGTTTATATTTTTGCATTCTACACAATAAATATGTTTTAAGTCATGAACGAAGCTTTAATTAATCATATATTTTAGGTTCAAATATGTATTAAGTAATTATTACATTGGGGGTCACTGAGTTACCCCACATAGCAGTTTACGTCGAGTAGAAACACTCAGTTGGCTTAGGGTTAAGGTCAATAGAATCTTAAGTTCTGTAATGTTTTTGTTATAAGGGTCAATTTTAGAGATATGTTTGCATACTAGATTCCCAACTGCTAAAGCCACTTCACCTCCACTAGCGTCTGTCTGTTTGTCTGTTACGTTTTCACGCCTAAACCGTTGAACCAATTTTGATGAATTTTGGTATAGAGATAGATTGGACTTAGGAGAAGGACATAGGCTACCTAAATAAAACTTGAAGGGGGTGAAATAGGGGACGAAAGTTTGTATGGAAAACCCATCATTTCTCAAGTTAGGGATATAAAAAAATTTATTTATGCTTTTGGTAAGAAATAAAGTGTTTTAGCGTTTTTAAATAATCATCCATCAAGGCGGTACAATAGGGGATGATTTCAATTATTTTTTTTATCTATAGTAAAGATTTAACCGTTAGCAGATTTTCGTTATTTGTTGGAGAGATAGCTTGCATCATATGTACATAAGTAAAAGTACCCGAGATATGTTTAGAAAAGGCGCTTTTAGGTGCGGTGCGGGGATCGGGCGGAGCCTATTACATGTACGATGCGAGGCAGGTTGCTGGCTCCCTACGCAGCGCATGTCTCCGAAGTAAATGTGAAAAATTACTGGTACCCGTGTAGCTAATCGTTATTTTAGCTTTACCCGTGCGAAGCCGGGGCGGGTCAGCTAGTATTTCATAAAACCCACTGGGTGGGGTACCTGTTATTGTATGTAATCCGTTGCCATGTTGTTATTGTAGGTGATGCCAAAGCGAACGAATCGACCGGGTATGTCGATGACGAACCGACCGCCGCGGGGCAGAGGCTTCGGCAGGGGCCGGATCAGCAGGGGTGCGTCTTTCGGATACAGACCTACCAGGAGACCGAGGTAATTTGCACCAACTTAACTTAAAATGTGTCCATTTCAGTTAAAATTAGCCAATGGGGTCCTTCACTATCTGTTTTATTAAACTTTGTCTAAATTCAAAATGATCTGTAGTTCTAGAAAGTCTTAGGGCCAATTTTACCATCTATAATTAAAATTTTAACTACCAGTTAAATAAACAAAACCGAAACGAAATGAACTGTCAGATAACAAATATATAATTGTTGTCAATAATCCGGTTTAATATTGTTTATTTAACTAGCAGTTAAAATTTTAACCAGAGATGGTAAGATTGGGCCTTAATAGTTATTCATTAAGTTGTAATCTTTGTAAAATTTGGAAACGCGCGAGAAATAAGCGTTTTGATACGCGCCAATTTCATGGATGAACGTTTTGAAATTGAACGAAGTGAGAATTGAACAAGTTGATGAATGAACATTAGGACTTTTTACCTCCCGCTACCCTTGGTAAAGGAGGTATAGGGATCGTGCTAAAAATCTCATATCGAGATTTTTGTAAATGACCACGTTTTAAGGTCCCTAGAATCCATTTTTAACATTTTCACGATGATGTATGTATGTATGTATGTATGTATGTATGTATGTATATGTGTGTATGTGTGTGTGTGTGTGTGTATGTATGTGTGTGTGTATGTATGTGTCTATCATCGACCTTTAAACTAATAGATGCAGCGTACGAGCAAAACGCTTGTCCCGCCATAACGGTGCAGACACAGTATCTCTATCCTTCAACAGTACGGAAGTTAAGAAAAGGCGGCAAAATAAAAAATTTTATTTGGCCCTACTTGTTATTGCATAATCGCTTTTTTTTAGCGTAATTCGTTTTAATATATATTTTTAATATAATCTTTATATACATATGTATATTATAGGGGACAAGTAATAATTAATAAGAACTTACATATGAAATGACCAGGGTTGGTCTGATTTAAATCATTTGATTTAAATCATGATTTAAATCAATTGATTTTTTTAAAAAAATCACTGATTTTTATTACAGATGAAAAAAAAAAATCAAATTGTAATAAAAATGAATTTATTTACTACAAAAGTAAAAATAAGAACAAAAATATGGACTGTATTTGAATTCTAACAGATTACTGATTACATGTTTTGACCTATTTTATTTAGGTATATATTTTTTAAAAAGACGCGCGCGCGTGGGTACGTTATATACTAAATTTATGCAAAAATTCAAATTCATCTTTTAGGGTTTATTACAGATTTCGTTTTCGTTTATGACATAAAATATTTATATTGCTTTTAAAACAATTAAAAAAGTACAATAACACCACTAGATCTTTAAAAATAGAAAAAAATCAAAAAATCATGATTTATTTGATTTTTTAAAAAAAATCAATGATTTTTGATTTTTTTAAATAAATCATGATTTTTTCCAACCCTGGAAATGACACAGCTGAACCGCGTACGTACTGCTGACTGCACGAAATACACCGTTTCCCCATTATTTTGTCGCACACACACCTCACAACACTTATATTTACGTATATATTGACAGAAATAATTGTAAATGTTCTCCAAAAAAGTAAATAATACACAGTCACGAAATGTCAAATGTAGATTTTGACAACTATTTAGTGATAGAGAGCGATGTATAGAAATTTACATATGTCTGAAAAAGATGTACAATGAGTACGAACGTATGCGCAATATACTTTAACTGAGAACTTCCGTACTGTTCAAAGACAGAATATATATTTCTATCCTTTTATGTTGGAGCATTATTCTAACAATAAAAGAATAGGAGACACTTGGTCCATTAGTTTAAAGGTCGATGGTTTCTATCCTATTCTAATATGAATAGAAGCCATTAGATTTTGGTGTAAATCGGATAACCGGAAATGGCACTTTACCTGAAGCTCATAATGGTTTTTCTTCAAAAAATATCATTAAATGCCATTTTTTCGCATTTTATGTCTTATGAAAATTAAAGATTTTTGAATTTTATACAGGAATACGTTAATACTTTTTCTATATATTTTGCAGATAAATTTAAAAAAAAAATTTTTATTAGTCCCGAAGCCTAAGATAAACACAATTCCTTTGTTACACAGTTCATATTTCAAATGAATATAACTGGCAGTAAATGTCACTGTCAAAAAACTAATCACTTCAAATTAATAATAGTAACATTTTAAAAAGAAAATAGTAAATAATTTAATAGTTTTATGCAATGGAACAGTTTGCAGCGTTAGTAAATACGTAAGTATGTATTTAAATTAATAAAAATGGATAGGAATGTGTGTCGAAGGATGATTGTTGCGTAACTATTATTGTGGTCCGGATGCGGTTATTCGCTACCGAAAATCGGTCACTTTAATATGTTCTTATGTATGAATGCTATGATGATTGTGGACAAGGCGAAAGAAGAATGTTGTTAAAGAGTGAAGTGAGTCAGCTGAGCTCTTACTCTTATCCCTTTTCTTATTGTTACTATTGTTTCCGGGTTTTTGCTAACCCACTCGGTGGGAAACGCGTGATTTTATGTATATATGTAAAAATTAAATAGCGGGAGGTTTTGTTTTGGCCACATCAGATTTTTTATTCTAAATTTGATGACACATCCCCAACTTTCCAGACTTGATAATACATAAAATATTGTTTATATAGTGTTTTGTTTCAGGAGTTATAGACGAGTGGCGTACTACTCCCCGTACTGATCTCACCACGGACTCTACAGGTTTTAACTCGTCGACAGAATTCACTTATTTCCTACTTTAAGTTTACATATTCCGATTAGCTAATATCTAAGTATTCGACTATTCGATTTCAACATTTGTACAGAATCAATAATTATAATTTAGTATTTTTTATTTAATGTTCAAAGATAAATTTAATTTTGGATTTATAAATGTCTTCAGATGGTGTGATGTGTGTGGCCGTGGCGTGTCGGTATGGATGTTGAACTGGACTTTTATTATAAATAATTATTATACTTTTCAACAAGATCCACTCATTATTTAACCACATCGAAACAAACAAACAAAACAAACATGATAATGTTTTATATATTGTATACAGGGTGCTCCCCACTAACAAAACGTCCATTCAAATTTATTTTTCCAATTAATGGTTCTCTTTTTCCAAATTTAAAATTTATACTGTAAATACAAATTTGTAATACATTTTTAAATATTTTCAAATAAGTAGTTTGCCCAAATACTGCATTAATTCAAATAAACGCTTCGTTTTAAAATTTAAAATATTTTTTTCGAAAGAATTCAGTATAATTGATTTTACATTTACAGCAAATGGAAATTATTTTTATTAAAAATCTGTCAAAAAAAAATTGTTAGATGATAAAATATTTTTGTTCATTGTGAAATTTAATAATCAGTCATAATATATTAATTTTCAAAAATAAATATAATAAAGTATTCGAATGGAAAATTCTATTTTTTTCTCTAAATTAACCTCGTTATTAAATCCTAAAAGTAACTTTTTGAAAAGGAAAATCCTTAAGGCCGATTTCACCATCGATTCCTAAACCGTTGCCTAGCTAGGAATTTCCTAAATTTAAAAACTGCCTAAACTGATTTTTATCCATTTTGAAATGAAAAGGCAGAAGATTTACGTCATCAAAAAATATCCCTAAAGTAATGACGCCATATACTACTAAGTTTACATAGGATACTAATGTATAAGGCGCGAGCAGTCATGTTACTTTGTTGGTCTTTCTTGACAAGTTTAGGTTAGTGTTCTGTGTTGACAAGCAGATATGGGGACTCGTGACAGAATGACAGCTAGTAAATATAAATGACAAATGTCATCATTTTTCATTCCAAATTTCATGATATTTTCCAATTTCAGGTGGTTTATCTTCTTACTAATGATTCGAGTTTGCGCAGTTACACGATTTTGGTCAGCTGTTTCGTTAAAAATTAACCTTGTAATTT
The DNA here is from genome assembly GCA_943142095.1 of Ophonus ardosiacus. Lineage (NCBI taxonomy): Eukaryota > Metazoa > Arthropoda > Insecta > Coleoptera > Carabidae > Ophonus > Ophonus ardosiacus. The sequence continues at coordinate 30,256,533 of OW964838.1, forward strand.
GGCGTCATTTTCTGTTATATATATGATTGACGAATTTTCATCTGAAGAGTCGTATGAATCGGGGGAATTTTCTTCTAGTGATGAAGACAATCTGGAAATGTTTGGCGAAAATCCAAGGTCAAAGAATGAAAATTATTTAGAACAGTAATAGTAATGTACATACATAGATGTCAAATGTCAATATTTTTCATTCCAAATTTCATGTGATTTATGTAACTCGCCATGTAAAGTCCACGCACCTGTTGACAAAGAAACCACGTGAACTTACAAAATCTTGATATTTTGAATTAAAATTTATGACATTTGTAAGTTATGTACATGATTACTAGCTGTCATTCTGAAACGGGTGCCCATATCTGCTTGTCAAGATTTGCTTATTTGCAGGGCATTTGCTCCTCTCCAAAAATACATAGTTTAAATATTGATAACAAGAGAAATATTTGAAAAAAAATACCTTTTGAACGGCTTTCAACGGAATTAATGGCCCACAATTCCCATTCGAAATAGTTCATGACAAGGTTAGTTTCTGAAATTGCTTTTTTAAGCTTTATGTGAATGTAAACTGACAACCAAGTGACAATAGTGACAGGATAGATATTCGATCGATATAACATTTAATGTAAACATTGTCATGCCAACGTACCGGTATAAAAATGAACTACAATTATTTCAAATAATTTCAAATTGCGTAAAAGAAAAAGAGATTAACTTAAAAATACTTGTAAATTTCATTAATATATACGTTTCTTAATACTAGTATTTTTCTTTCTTCTGTATTTAAAAATAAATAATTTTTACAAGTTATATTTGATTTTATAAAGTTTTTTTCAGATCTATGACGTAGGTCTTCTGCCATTTCATTTTCACTATAGGTAGTACTTATGCGGTGCACATCGGGTACATAGGCATTACTTAAATTTTAGGAATCGGTGGTGAAATCGGCCAATAGTTATACCCAACTCGGTCAGGCAGCCGATGCACGTCATTAATAAAAATTGAATAAAAGTAACTAGATGTGTGACGTCATGTACTGGTACGTTTACATATGTTTTAGAATTTTTATGAAAAGAGTTATACAGATTGCATACAATCTTATTCCAAACTATTATGCAACTACATTAACTTAAGGCCTTTTTATAATGAGGTAACGCAAAATATGAACGCATGGTATTACTATAAAAATTTATATTATCGACATGTTCATGAACTGTCACATCTACAAAATAAATACTATATTTTCGTCACTGTCCATTTTTATTTAAATTATTTTATAATACTAACCTTATTTATACTTATGTTTGCCATATAAAGACAATAAATAAAAGTGAGCCGAATTTCAAAGAAATATACCGAATTCTTCTGATTGATTAGAAGTGCTATCTTTGGCGTTTATTATATAAATCACAGATTTTGTTTTTGCGATAACGGTCACGATGCGTCGTTGCGTTGCGTTTAACGTTACTTTATTATAAATAGGCCTTTACAACGTACAAAAATGTTACAAACACGACGCATATATTTTTCAAATTGTCAAATAATAACTTTGACAGTATAAACATACAAATTATTAATGTTGCCAACTATAGTAACAAATAAACGAATAATATGAAGTAGATGTACATTATTTATATATTATTGATGTCATATACGATAAGTAATGAACTCTACTATTCATCTTAATAATAATTATATAAGGCCAGACACTTTTTGACGATTAAAAATGATTGAAATTTTATTTCATTTTTCACAATTAGTGATTTTAATGCAGTAAGGTTTTTACACTGTGATAACGTGCATCGGCTGTTTGACCGATTTGGGTATATTTACGTTATAAGTCCGGTAAATGAGTTTTTACGATACGAATAAGATCCGAGTCAGGAATTTTGAAATGAATATCGTACAAGTCATTTAACGAACGTATCACTTACAACATTTTATTTCATACTTGTGTCGCATTTTTGGACGAAAGAATGCCATAATTCCACATTTCTTTCTTTAAAAAAATCACGTCGTCTTGGTCTTAATAAAAATAAAACAATAATGACAGAGACCAATTCTTTTAACATTTCTAATATTTGTTAAAAATGAATACGAAAAACGATATTCGCGATGCAAGTTTTGACGTCAGCGCCACTAGTGAACTTATTTGGAGTGTATTGACATCTGTCAATCTCTTGTTTACTTTGTAATATTTTTGCGTAATTTCTCCTATGTTTGTGTTATTACCGTGAGTATTTTTTAACGTGAAACATTGGGTTTGTCATTTCCATGGTTACGACTCGATATTTGATTGACAGCAATGTATTTGCGTGTCCCATTTAAAATGAAACATAGGGAACGAATTTGACAGAAGTATTATATATTTAAATATTGCAAGAAATTCAGCCAAATCAGAAAACCACTCGAGAGTACTAAATATATTTCGGGCACAAGGTGCACACAATATTTTTTTACATCTAAATTTAATTTTTAGGAAACGTATAATTATTTAAACAGAATTAACCCCTCATGACATCTTGTCAATATGACAGATAACCGTTGAATTTTCCTATAAGTTACGACTTCACATTTGGTTGACAGCAATGTATTTGTCTGTCTCATTTAAAATAACACATGGGGAATGAATTTGATAGAAGTATTATATTTAAATATTGTAAGATATTTGGCCGTCAGAACAACTAAATTTAATTTAGAAAGCAGGTATAATTATTTTAAACAAAATTAATCTCCATTGACGTCTTGTCAAAGTCAAATTCGTTCCCTATGTTTCATTTTAAATGGAACGGGCAAATACATTTCTGTCAATCAAATGACAAGTCGTAACCATGGATATAAAAAGTCCTATGTTTCACGTTAAAAAATACTCACGGTATACAAATTAAAGTGTTTTGCGATAAGAATATACAATACTTTTGTATATAAGCATCGTTTTCATCTATCTACTAGTTGATATTGGAACTTTTATGGTAGGTATTACTTACAAGGTTATGTAATAATTTCATTCTGATATTTTTATATCATATCAGTTTCATTGAATATTCAATAACATCGTAGTTGTTATATTATTATTATTATAAACCTATGTTTATATAAAAATTAAATAATAAAGCGAAATTACAGAAAAATATGACAAAGTAAAGACGAGATTGACAGATCTCAATATCCACCAAGGAAGTTCACTATTTAGTCGCTAGCGGCGCTGAGTCTAAACTTGCATCGCGAATAGGAACGAATATAGCTTGCCGACACTCACGTGACGAAGCGAATTAGCCAATCAAAAACTGAACCGAATATTGAAGTACGAATTAGAGTATGATGACGTAATTTAAGAGTGTAGTGTGTTTTGAAACGAATGAATTTGTTGAAGTAAAAAATTGAAACTAAATTAAAAATAATTTTAAAAAATTAACAAAACTATTTTTATTTACAACATTAATGTCAAGCCCGTAATACAGGCTAATGTGTTTACTTATGTTTATTTTCAACCAAAAGCATGTTTTCTTCCTCAAAAAGGCAAATTATTTCATATGTTGAGAATCGCGAACATCCATGTTTGAAAATATTGTGGAGTAAATTACAACACTCCTCGATAGTAGGGTAAGTAGAATATCACTTTGGATTAAACTCTGGCAGTTTTGAAACAGGTTAAGAGTAATCTCTGAGAGTAAGGTTATTAGTTTTGGAACGATTTTGAGTAATTTCGTACTCTAAAGTAAGGTTTTGGAACGCAGCCCTGAAGTTTATTTTGGTTTAGAGGTTATGCGTTTTGTTTTCATAGTTTAGCAGTTTTCATATTGATTGAAGTTTATAGTGCGTATTGAGTTATTTTATATTTTTTTGCCAAACTATGAAAACAAAACGCATAATACGCTATAAACCAAAACGAGCTCCCCGTCCTTCAATCTGACAGTTTCTCCTCAATTTTTGATTAGCTAATTCGCTTCGTCACGTGAGTGTCCGCAAGCTATTAACTTTTTTTGGTATGTGGAAAAGAAAATCATTTTACAAACATAACAGAAGATGTAATTTTGGCATATATGGTAAATCTGGTGAGTATTAGGATTTATTTTGTTGCTGTTTTTCTCTTATATAGAATTTTTATAATCGAAGATAATGAGTAATTCTTTCTTTGGTTAAAATACTCCATGGTAAATGTAGATATTTCTCATATTTGGAAAGAAATTGTTTAATTGAATGAATGTTATTATGATAAATAAAATGTTCTATTCCATCATGAATTTCTTTATAAAAATTATGATATATTTGACAGTTCAAATAGAAGTAGGTTGCTTAGTAACAATACAGTACCGTTCGTAAAGAATAATAAAACCTCATTTACCGGATTGAAATCACTCTTAGTAAACAATGAAATGCGACACAGTATGAAATAATAGTTATTTACATTTGAGTGCGTGTAAGTTGTATTTTACAGCGCGACAGCTTTGTTTAAGGCGAGTGCCTTATTAGCTGGAGCGCTGTAAAATACTTCACTCACGAGAAAAGTATCAAACTTTTTGGCCGACTATAATAAAAATCACTTTTTTTAATGAGATACGTTGTACTTCTGAAAAGGGTTAGTTTAAAATACTGGGGTTAAGTCAATTTCCAAATTTGATTTTACTTACCTTCATTAGAGTACTTCTTCTAGCGAAAATTTATTTGTAATAATAGACGTTGTTTATGACTGATAATATGTATATTTATTTGCTCATGTTTTCTTCGTAATAAATAATAGGTAGGTGTCGATATTTTACATTTGAGCAGTGTTCGCCTCGCGTATTTGACAGGTATATCAATCGGTGACTATGTCGGTAACGACGGATTTTTACAATAATGACAGATGTCGCTGCCGTGATTTTGGTTTATATAAATTAGTTTTTTCACTACTAGCCTAGAACCCACTATTATTTACCTTTATTTGACATGAGAAATTATTTTTCACTACCGCTTGCTTGTAACCATGGTAACCAAGATCAATAATAATTTATTATTAACCTTGATCTATAATGCAAACTGTCACTTTTTAATCAAACTCAACCCTCCAAATCCAAATATTATTTAACTCATTAAACTCAAGAAAGGTGTTAAGTATATAGTTTAAACTTGCCGCTTAATTTTAAATTGACCTACGCTGCCGCCTCGCCTGGCCACTGTGCTGTTTTGGTAAAAATGTGAAATATTTGTAGATGTAGAAATGAACAAATCACTATTTTTTGTATTTGTAGGTAAATACATTTCAATAGATTTATTTAAAAATAATAATAAACTAATAAGGCTGCTGACTGTAACAGCACAAAGTGTTTTTATTAAATAATTAAATCAAATACAAATCAAGGCCCATAAGTGAGGTTATCAAACCAGCGAAATGAGCGAAACATCAGATGAAAACAAATGCAGCCTACTTTGTTTTTGTGAATATTAACAAATAAGTAACGTAATTATTCATGTCAAAATGATTGTTATTATCAATAAAAAAATTCAAATAGGATTTATGTGCTAGTAGTGAAAAAAAATAGTATATAAACCACGGTTGAGAACATCATTATTGACCAGGCGCCTTATATCCCTTGGGCTTCACCCGCGGGTTACAATAACGGCGCTGGGTCAATAATGATTATCTTCTCAACCTTGGCGTATAATATACTATTATTCAATTAACTCCATAGCAACAACTACCGTGAGTATTTTTTAACGTGAAACATTGGGTTTGTCATGTCCATGGTTACGATTTGACATTTGATTGACAGCAATGTATTTGCGTGTTCCATTTAAAATGAAACATAGGGAACGAATTTGACAGATGTATTATATTATGTAAGAAATTTAGCTAAGTCAGAAAACCACTCGAGAGCACTAAACATATTTCGGACACACAATATTTTTTTTGCAACTAAATTTAATTTTTAGAAAACAGGTATAATTATTTAAACAAAATTAACCTCTAATGACTTCTTGTCAGTATGACAGATAACCGCTGAATTTTCCTATAAGTTACGACGTTACGACTTGACATTTGATTGACAGTAATATATTTGCCTGTCTCATTGAAAACATAGGGAATGAATTTGACAGAGTATTATATTTAAATATTGTTAGAAATTTGGCCAAGTTAGAAAATCACTCGAGCACAAGGTACACTAGAAAGTAGATATAATTATTTTAAAAAAATTAACCTCTACTGACGTCTTATCAAATGTCAAATTCGTTCCCTATGTTTCATTTTAAATGGGACACGCAAATACATTACTGTCAATCAAATGTCGAATCGTAACCATGGATATGACAAACCCAATGTTTCACGTTAAAAAATACTCACGGTATAAGTAACTATAAGTAACACTAAAGAAAACTTTTTCTTTCTTGATTAATAAGTAAAAAAAAAAAAATGGGTCATATAAAAGTTTTATTATTTTAGATGTGCTATTTATTGGCAGGTATATAAAAAAAAATATATACAGTGTGTCCCATTTAGAGGTGCCACCATTGGGATCTCGAGAACTATAAGAGATACGATGACGGTTAAATGGAACTTTTTGTGCGCGTTTGGGAGGCCATCTCAGATGTGCTTTTGTTTTTCCAAAAATATTCATAGGGCACTAGATAATGACGAAAAACTGAATATTGTTGATTTTTTCTTTTTCAAATAACTTCTAAACTATTAGTAATTGAGAAAATTGTTTCAAATATAAAAGATAGATATTTTTATTAACTAACCAGTGGCGTACGAAATAAATTTTTATATCCGTAAATTTTCGAGATATAACACAAACTTATATTTTTTTAAATGGAACCCATATCTGATTTCAGTCTCAAAAAAATCATTATTTTTTTCTCTTTTCAACGATCTAAGGGTCATTATAAATTTAATACAAAATAAGGAAAAAAATAATAATTTTGAAGGGAAAATAAATATAAAACATAATAACCCTTACATCGTTGAAAAGAGAAAAAAATAATGATTTTTTTGAGACTGAAATCAGATATGGGTTCCATTTAAAAAAATATAAGTTTGTGTTATATCTCGAAAATTTACGGATATAAAAATTTATTTCGTACGCCACTGGTTAGTTAATAAAAATATCTATTTTTTATATTTGAAACGTTTTTCTCAATTACTAATAGTTTAGAAGTTATTTGAAAAAGAAAAAATCAACAATATTCAGTTTTTCGTCATTATCTAGTGCCCTATAAGAATTTTTGGAAAAACAAAAGCACATCTGAGATGGCCTCCTAAAGGCGCACAAAAAGTTCCATTTAACCGACATCGTAACTCTTATAGTTCTCGAGATCCCAATGGTGGCACCTCTAAATGGGACACACTGTATATAAAGCCAGGTTTACAAGATACGACCATCAACTTCGGTCTTGCGGTATTTCCAGGCAATAATCGAGAATTTTCAATCGCCTTTTTGTATAATATAGGTATGAAAATCCCCATTTTTAATAAATTTGTATTTGGACGATAAATTTTGAACTTGTGGGAATAAATTTGAAAGGGCGGAGACTATTGGATTCCCTGTGTCTTGTAGGTGCATTTTGATACATTACTTTGTAATGTCCCCAAACATAGCATATGGGTGAGTAGTTAGATTTCTATAACTTTTGTATGTACCTACCTAACCGTGTCTGGTAATGTGTTTTACTTGCTGATTTTGTTTTCATTATAAAGATTTTTTTATTTGATGTACAGTTACAGGTTCATCAATTTTCAGGGATTCAAATTAAGTATAATTTTGAAAAAAAAGTAGGATAAAATGTAAAAAATGTTAATTTGCTGTAAAATAAAAATAAATAAAGGTCCCTTAATGTACAACATTAGTTTTCATTTGATAGTATTTCCCCGATAAATTCCAACGACTAGTTTTTAACCAATCATGATGCAAAACACTTGAAAATTCAACCAATGAGAACAGTATTATACTGATAAAACCCCGTTACCCCGAAAATTTTTTGGTTAAAAAATTATCCAATGGGGTCCTATACCATTTTTCTTTTATTTTTTTTTTCCTGTAAGAACAGGATAAAATAAGAACTTCAGTGCAAACGCGACTGGATTGGAAACAATTTTTTTCATGTGTGCATAGCTGAAATGTTTTTATATAAAAACTTATACGTTATATTTACGAAGAAATTATTATTAAGTATAAATAACATAAATAATAAGCATTTAACAAGGATTTCTTCCTAATAAATTACAGAACATTGAAACAGTTTGACAATATTATTACACAAAGTATGACGACGGATGGCGCTAATGTTTGCCTGTTTTGAAGTTTCAATATTAATTTAATTAATATTATTATTAATTTAATTCATATTACAAATTGATTTATTTATAAATACATGATTATTAATATTACTGGATGTTATAATTAAACAAATTCATCAAACACAAAATTGTTAAATGTTTTGTTAGGTTATAGAACATCATGACATTTCATATTCTTTCAAAGGTGACCGCTAAAGACGCGCGAATCTTCTTTTTAAAATCAGGCGACCAATCAAATTCTTAGTACCTAACACGTCGTACCCAATGGACCTATTAAATTTTTATGACTCTGTGACGTCATTTTAGATGTGCCATCTAGCGATTTTTTTCTGAATCGCTAGGTAGGTGACACCATGTTGCCAAATAACGAAAGATAAATCAAATAAATTTATACTTGTTAAAAATTATGAAGAAAATGACAAAAAATATATGTGTTACAAACAGAAATATATCTAATAAAAAAAATATATATATGTTATGTAAAATGTATGTTTAATTAGAGATTATAATATCAGTTCTTTAAAAAAAATCATTTGACAACTATGCTATTTACTGTCACTTTTCGATTGTTCTGGTATACGGAACAAAACAATTTTTATCATAAAAAGCAAAGCATAATAAGTTCTCAAGTTTGAAGTACAGATATGCAGGAACATATAAGAACAAGAAAATAATTTCGTAAATATTGTACAGTATGTAATACATACATCATCACAATTGTTGGCGTACCACATATTCCCTAAGGATCTGAATAAGACAAAGCATTGGGGTAACGAATTGAAAATTGATACAGAATTATTGAAAAAAACTTTATAAATATCTTATGTGGTTTTGCACATTTCTTTTGACTACGATAACAGTATAACCTATAACATATAACCTTCTTTAGCTTATATCTTCTTTTCTGATTTCCATTTGTTCTTCCTCTCTTTTTGAAGTATTCATCGCAAGTACTATACCTAAATTGAGTCAGTTTTATTAAATTTATTGTACATGTATTTGCTGCCATTTTTTAAATTCAAATGTTTTACACTTTGTCACCTACCTGCGCTAAAATTCAACTGCGCACTATGCACATCTCACTTTTATTAATATCTCTCTCTCTTTTAATTTAATAGGTCCATTGACCAATCAAATGTGTATAGGGTATGAAGGCTGTTCCATTCCATACCTGTCGATACAATTTTTTTGCAATGGGAATATTGTTTATATGAGTATTTAAATGCACATTAAATTAAAGTCCCTTTAAGAAAACGCCTGCACTGGAAAAAGTTAAACAATTTGAAGTGCTGCTGTCTGTCTTAAAAAATTCAAATTTGAGAACAGTGTTATTTAAATTTCTATTATTGTCTTTATATTTGAATAATATTGTTTTACTAATTTATTCATAGCTATTAGACTAGTAGAGGAAATATTTTGAAAATTGGGATATTTATATAGGAAAGTATGTAGAATCCAACAGCTCTATCGGCAAATTTGTATCTCAACCCATTTTTGGGTAGCGAAAATCTACCCATTAATTGGCGGGCGGTACGGTTTTAATTTTATAAAAAATCGATTCCATGGGTCAAAATATATATGCATACCAAATTTCATTAAAATATTTAAACAAATAACCATTTAATTTAATAAATTCTTAAAGATCGTTGACCACAAAAATTTAAGGTTTTCACCATTTTAAATGCTTAAACTAATCGTATAATAATTCTGAAAATTGGTAAGCTTGTATTAAAAAATACGTAGAATTTAGTGCTGAAGTCGGCAGATTTGTATCTCGACCCAGTTTTGGGTAACAATTGTCAACCTATTTAAAGTTGAAGATACGATTCTAACTTTATCAAAAATCGATTCCCCGGATTAAAATATATATGTATACAAATTTTTGTTAATTTTCTTTGAAGGGTATACTAAATATTTGAACTTGTATTTGCCCTAAATTTCAGGAATCTTGTCGGCGTCTGACGCGTAGCTTGCGCACTGAAAATTCAAAGATTTGCGGTAAAATTCAGTGTGTTTATTTAGAATTCCTTGAACAAAAAAATTTGAAAATTGATACACTTATGTAAGAATATACGTGGAATCAGATGGTGTAGTCTAAAATTGTTTATCTGTACCCAGTTTTGGGTGGTGAACATCTACCCATTTAAGGGTTGAGGGTATGACTTTAATTTTACAAAAAAACCAATTCTTTGGGTTATAATACACATATTTACTAATTTTTGTTAAAATATTACATGAGATAATTTACTAATATCAAAACGAAATTTTCAGAGGTCATTGACCCTAAATGTGTAGGATTCAGAATCTTTTATTACTATAGTTATACCAATAATACAATAATTCTGAAAATTGGTATATATGTACAGAAAATATGTAGATTTTAATGATTAATCCGGCGTGTATGTATCTCTACCCAGTTTTGGGTAGTATACATCTACTTATTTAAGGGTAAAAGATATAGGTTTAATTTTATTAAAAATCGATTCCAGGGATCAAAATACAAATGTATAGTAGGTAATTTTTATCAAATTATTTGCAATGGTCCATTTTTAATTGTAACATTATCAACAATGGTACTTACATATATCGCTATTCAAAAATGGTTTTACTAATTTATTTTTGGTACTTAGACCAATTTAGCAAAAATTTTGAAAACTGGGTTATTTATATAAGAAAGTAAGTGGAATCTAATGGTGCTATAGAAGAAAATCCATCTCTACCCATTTATAGGTATGGGATACCGAGATAGTAATTTTTGAATCAATATTTCCAAAAAAAAAAAATTTATGTGAATATAAAAATACAGTATTATGTAACTTTTAATTGTGAGTAAATATCTTCAAATAAACCTTTTTTAAAAATGAGAAATAAAGATGTTATTTAATAATTTGTGAATAATAATTCCCATAAAATATTGGTATAGCCACCTATTGACAAGAATTATAAACACTGGTTGGACTCAAAACTGAAGCGTTAAATACAAAAAAATTTCAAATAAAATTTGCTCAAAATATTGTATTTTAATTATTTATATAATAATCTTAATTATATAGTTTGTATTTTTAGAGATATAAATGTTTAAATATATAAACAATTTTGCTTGCGAGAAATAAATACATTTTTATTTTTATTCATTATCTCTGAAATTAAAACAAATATAAAAAAAAGTTTCAAGCAGACTATCTTTCAATTTTAATTACAAATATTTTTTCTTATAACAAACTTAGTCAAAATGTTATTAGTTTAGCCAAAAAATGGATTTTCTCTTATGAACAATATTTTTATGTCGTGTTGTAAGAAAGTACGTTGATGTATCGTGTAAATGGGAGAAAATCAATATTATTGACAAATCAATTAACCAATGAAGTTCGCGGAAATGTGTATGGGATCTAAGCGGGAAGAAAATTTGTTTAAACAAATGTCATTTGACTATTAATCAAATGACAGATGGTAAACTTGTTAAATTTATCATTTTATATAAATTAATAATTAAAATATAGTTTGATACACGATTTTATGTTTATTATAACCAAAATATGCTTTTCTTTGTCAATTTTATTTGACGTTTGTTATATCTGCTGCAAGATGTCTCCACGTGTATTACAGCAAATCTGACCTTCCAGAAATCCAGGACTGTAATTAAAAATTATTGTCTACGGAACATGTTTAACAGTTTTTTGGACAAAAATATATATGTATTTCAACAAGGATAAGACAATAGTTTAGAAAAAATACAAAATAAATGATCAAACTTGTTTATTTAAGAATATACACTGAAATGTTGATTAGCAGAAAATTTCCTGAATACGTCTTGTGTGATAGCAACAAATTATTTATGGAATGTAAAATATGACTGGCGCTGGCGCTTAAATACCATAAAATGTACATTGGAATTTCTTCAAAATTTGACTACATACAATAATTTTTCAATTAAATATTGTTATTATATATAATTTGGAGGTTAAATAAATATAATTGTACATATTATTCATTTTTTATTATAATAAATACCATATTTTGTTATATAATTTATAGAGTGTACAGAATAAAAGTATTTCATTGTTTATTAATATTATATACAATAATTGTTAACTATAACTTATTATAAACATTTTGCTAATAATACAGTTTAAAGAATAAACAAATAATACAAAATAAATGTATAACACTGACATGGCTCTTACATTTTTTTGTTTTTATTTTTCTTCACTAAATTTTCATAAAAAGTTAATGTGTTATACATCAGAAGATTCAGCACAAAATTCTGAGAATAAAAATATAAAATTCATAAAAACTATAATATATCGCTAATACCTTGTACATTTCATCTGACATACTCGTTTTTTTTTTCAGTTACAATTTTCAACATAAAATTAATAAATTATACATCAGCAGATTCAGCGTGAAGCACTGAGTAAAATTATACTAAATACTTGTACTAAAATATTAATGTAACACTAACATTATCCATCTATTCTTATTAAAGGTTATTTACCATTATTTTGTTGTTTGATGTCATGTGTTTGTTTGTCTTCTTTGATTCGTCCCACATTCTTCGTCTACATAAAAACAATCCCCGGAGTTAAGTCCTGCGATATTTCATCCCTTAAATAACAATATTCTTCGCTAGACAACTCCAAACAATTGTAATGTTTGCATTTAATAGGATCTTGCAATCATCTCATTTGGCATTCTGTAAAAAAACTTATACAATGATAATAATAATAATAATGCTATGTATTGATTATTATATACAAATATACCTACCGTAATATAATATTGCTATGTCCATTTGGTTTAAGAGGCATTGACAGCTGTAGCATCTTTGCAAAAATCTATAAAATGAACCAGAAGTGTTGTTACTAAATTTGTAAAAATTATTGCCTGAAGTTCTACGTAAAAGCTAATAAACCTTGTTTTGAAAAACCGGGTTTTCTAACTAGTTTCTATTAAAACCGGTTTTGGTACTAGTTTTTATGAACAGTTTCTTCCCAAACCGGTTATTCAAGTTCAATACTCGCTCAAAATCTGGTTTATTTTACTGAAAAACTGGTTTCATGCCCTGAAATACAATTTATTTACATATCCATTGTTTAAACAAACGTTTACGAACCAAATATCACCTTGTAACAAAATAAAAACTGAATAAATTACTTTTGTTTTCTGTTCCAATTATGTACATTTGTTTATCCATTATTGTTGTCATCTATCATTTGAGGTTATAACAATTGTTATTAACAATTGATAAAATATTAGTTGTCCACATATTACTTGGTATTGTTTACTTAATATTTCAATTTAATATACCGTATATAATCGATTTCATTAATTTTTACTAAATCATTCTTCAAAAAGGCCAGTGTTGTATAGTATTTGAAATATATGTAATTGAAATAAGTATTTGAATTAGATAAAATATTTTAAGTAATTATTTGAAATACTTAAAAATAAAAGTATTTTGCATTTTTAGTAGAAATACTTTCCACAAGTATTTTATATTTTAATACATTAAAATACTATTATTTAAATGAAATACTATTTTTCAATATTTGAAATACATTTTTTATTTGAAATACGTTTTTGTATTTTAAAATACTCAAGTATTTGAAATAGATTTATGTATTTGAAATAGAAATCCTCCGTCGAATGTTGTCTGTTAGTAATATAACATGGAATAATTATCTAATATGTTTCTTAAATAAACACTTGCCTATGATATGGTACGAGTTTCTTTTTAATATTAATAAAATTACGCGATTAAGTTGAACACAAAAAACATTTTTACAATACCTTAACATATCTTATTTGTTTTCAAATAATTAAAAGTAAAAGTATTTGAAATACTTGAAAGTATTTGAAATATTAGTATATTTGAAATACTAATAAAATAATTGTGTTTTACCAAACAGATGAAATACTTTTATTTAGTATTTTGTATTTTCTATTTGAAATACGTTTTTTCAAGTATTTTATACAACACTGAAAAAGGCCACACATCGCTCATTAAAATATGGTGACTCTCACGCACCATTCATTAAAAAACAATTTGATTTACTGCGCACGATCAATATTATTGATTTTTCGATCGAGCGATCTTACACATTCCAATCCATGCCTGCCGGTACAAAGTTTTTGCCATGTATTATTTATATGAGTATTTGGGGGCATTTAAAGAAACAGGCCCCCTAAAGATGGAGTCGGCACTGGAAAAACTAAAGAATTTCAAGGTAGTGTGGGTGGATTTTACATATGGTGCCACCTGCCATAAAAAATTTAATCTAGGAAAACAAGTGTCATATTTTATTTGTATTTAAACCATTTTAAATAGTTTTCCTATTATGGCTTAAACCATTCGTACAATAATTCTGAAAATTGATATGCTTGTGTTAAAAAATACGTAGAATTTTGTGGTGTAGTCGGCAGGTTTGTATTTCGACCCAGTTTTGGGTAACAAATGTCTACCCATTTAAGGATTGAAGATACAACTCTAACTTTATCAAAAATCGATTCCTCGGTTCAAAATATATATGTATACAAGTTTTTTGTTAATTTTCTTTGAAGGATATACTATATATTTGAACTTGTATTTGCCCTAAATTTCAGGAATCTTGTCGGCGTCTGACGCGTAGATTGCGCACTGAAAATTCAAAGATTTGCGGTAAAATTCAAAGTGTGTTTATTTAGAATTCCTTGAACAAAAAAATTTGAAAATTGGTACACTAATGTAAGAATATACGTAGAATCTGACGGTGAAGTCTAAAATTGTTTATCTATACCCAGTTTTGGGTGGTGAATATCTACCCATTTAAGGGTTGAGGGTACGGCTTCAATTTTACGAAAAATCGATTCTTTGGATCATAATACACATGTCCACTAATTTTTGTTAAAATATTACACCAGAGATTTTGGTAATATCAAAACAAAATTTTCAGTGGTCATTGACCCTAAATGTGTAGTATTTAGAATCTTTTTTACCTTCCGTCACCTTTAGGTAAGGAAGGTATTGTCTTTGGTCAAAAAATTCGGTGGTGAGTTTTTAATGAATAAGCACGTTTTAGGGTCCCTACAATACGAATATACCATTTTTAAGATGATGTCTGTATGTGTGTGTGTGTGTGTGTCCGTGTGTGTGTGTGTCCGTGTGTGTGTGTGTCCGTGTGTGACAAATTTTGCTCCGACGATAACTCCAATACTACAATTCTAAAAATTATAATTCTTTCGTATTCCTCTTCTGTACGACCATATGAAGAGTTGATTAGATTTTGGTTATAATTACTCCACCGGAAGTACCCTTATTTGAAGATTTTAACAGTTTTTCCTAAAAAAACGCAGTTAAATATTATTTTTTGACATTTTGTTATTATACATATTAAAGAAAATACTCTTCTCTATATGGTTTTATTATACATTTTCCTTCATAATCAATAGATGTAGATTTAAAGCGTTATAAAGAAATTAATTTTGAAAAATTAGTCTGCTTTGCAATTTATCATGGAAACAGATGATATATTAAAAAATTCTAATTGACAGATGTCAGTTGGAAGTGCAAATCCAAATATGGAGCGTATAGGATCTAAAATTGATATGGCATAGTGTTCCTCGCAAGTGACATGCAGAGAAAGGCCAAAGAGAAGACGGAAGGACTGTATCGCAAAAGACTTGAGAAAGAAAGGACTGTGTGATGCGTTGGACAAGAATGAGTGGAAGAGAAGAGGAAACAGCGACCCCTAATAAAATAGGGGAAAGAAGAAATGAAGGAAGTGTCTAGTGCATTTTACCTAGTGTATATTTATGTTAAAATTTTATTGGATTTATAGAACCTTTTCGAATCAACTTTTGGTATAGAATTTTAAAAAAATAGTATGTGTTCGTGATCGATTTTACATGATATTATATAGAATCTGTTCCAAGGACTTTCTGGTATGGGATTTGTACAAAATACATCGAATTGACGGAAGGTCTTGTGCTGGCCACAACAGATTTTTTACTTTAATTTTGCTAATAGTACAATAATTCTGAAAAATGGTATATATGTACAGAAATTATGTATATTCTAATGGTGAAGCAGACGTGTATTTGTCTCTACCCAGTTTTGGGTAGCATATATCTACCCATTTAAGGGTTGAAGAGAGAGGTTTAATTTTATTGAAAATCGATTCCTCGCGTCAAAATTCATATATTCAGTGATTTTTATCAAATTCTTTGTAGTGTTCAATTTTAATTTTAACATTTGTCAACAGTGGTATTTACACATATATCGCTACTCAAAAATGGTTTTACTAATTGATTTATGGTACTTAGACCAATTAAACAAAAATTTTGAAAACTAAGTTGTTTATATAAGAAAGTCCGTAGAATTTAATGGTGTTACAGAAAAAAATCCAGCTCTACCCATTTTTGGGTGGTAAATATACACCCATTTTTGGTATGGAATATAGGTTTAATTTTAACAAAAATCGATTCCTCGGTCCAAAATACATATGTGTACCAATTTTCATTTGAATATTCTTAAGAACACAAAAGTTATTCGTTTTCATGCTCATGATAAAAAATACGGGTTTCATAAATTGTTTTTTTACTGGGCTTAAACAACTGGTACATTAATTTTGAAAATTGACAATCTTACATAAAGAAATTCGAAGAATTTAATGATCAAGTTGACAGGTTTGTATCTCCACCTAGTTTTGGGTAGCGCATATCTACTCATATAAGGGTTGAAGATAGGGGTTTAATTTAATTGAAAATCGATTCCTCGTGTCAAAATACATATGTATACTAATTTTTGTTAATTTCTTGCAGAGAATATACTAAATATTTAAACTTGTATTTGCCCTAAATTTCAGGAATCTTGTCGGCGTCCAACGCGTAGCTTGCGCACTTAAAATTCAAAGATTTGCGGTAAAATTCAAAGTGTGTTTATTAGGAATTCCTTTAATAAAAAAATTTGAAATTTGGTATATTTATGTAAGGATATACGTAAAATCTGATGGTGAAGTCGAAAATTGTTTATCTATACCCAATTTTGGGTGGTAAGTATCTACCAATTTAAGGGTTGAGGGTGCGAATTTAATTTTACGAAAAATCGATTCCTTGGGTCATAATACATATGTCCACTAATTTGTGTTAAAATATTACAATAGATAATTTGGTAATATCAAAACAAAATTTTCAGAGGTCATTGACCCTAAAGGTGTAGCATTCAGAATCTTGTATTACTGTAATTATACCAATAGTACAATAATTCTGAAAATTGGTATACATGTACAAAAAAAATGTAAATTATAATGGTGAAGTTGACATTTTTATATCTCTACCCAGTTTTGGGTAATAAATATCTACCCATTTATGGGTTGAAGATATAGGTTTAGTTTTATGAAAAATCGATTCCATGATTCAAAATACATACATACAATAATCTTTTCAATGGTTCTGGTTTAATTGTAAAATTTATCAAAAATGGTTTTACAAATTTATTCATTGTACTTATGAATTAAGCAAAAACTTTGAAAACTGGGATATTTATATAAGAAACTACTTGGAATCTAATGGTGCTATAGAAAAAAATTCATCGGCACCCATTTTCTTGTGTTCAATATATACCCATTTTTGGGTAGGAGATATATAAAAAAATATTTTCTCAAGATATAAGATAAAATAAATTATAAGTTAAAATATATTTAGAATTAAATAATAAATAGTTTTTTACAAAAATTATTTTGTAAAAAATTTGATTTGTGACAAAAAAATTCATTTTTATTTTTATTCATTATCTCTGAAATTAAAACGAATATAAAAAAGTTTCAACGAGAATATCTTTTATTTTTATTTATAAATATTATTTCTTATGAAAAACAGTCGAAATGTTATTGGTTTAGTAGAAAAATGGATTTTCTTAAAATTATTAATACCAAAATATTACTGCTACCGCACTCTATGATGAAACTTATGAATCAAGTTCGTAAATGTGCATGGGATCTAAGCGGGAAGAAAAATTGTTTAAACAATTGTCATTTGATTATTAATCAAATGACAGATGGAAAACTTGTTAAATTTATCATTTTATATAAATTAATAATTAAAATATGGTTTGATACACGATTTTATGTTTATTATAATTAAAATATGCTTTTCTTTGTCAATTTTATTTGACGTTTGTTATATATGCAGCAAGATGTCTCCACGTGTATTATAGCAAATCTGACCTTCATAAAATCCAGGACTGTAATTAAAAATTATTGTCTACAGAACATATTTAACAGTTATTTGGGCGAAAATTTATATGTATTTCAACAAGGATAAGACAATAGTTTATAAAAAATACAGAATAAATTATCAAACTTGTTTATTTAAGAATATATACTGAAATATTGACTAGCAGAAAATTTCCTGAATACGTCTTGTGTGATAGCAACAAATTATTTATGGAATGTAAAATATGACTGGCGCTGGCGCTTAAATACCATAAAATGTACATTGGAATTTTTTCAAAATATTCCCACATACGATAATTTTTCAATTAAATATCGTTATTATATGTAATCTGGAGGTTAAATAAATATAATATTGTACATATAATCCATTTTTTATTATAATAAATACCATATTTTGTTACATACTTTATAGAGTGTACAGAATAAAAGTATTTTATTGTTTATTATTATTATTATATACAATAATTGTTAACTATAACTTATTATAAACATTATGCTAAAATTACAGTTTACAGAAATAAACATATAATACAAAATAAATAGAAATTATTATGTATAACACTGACATGGCATCTACATTTTTTGTTTTTATTTTTCTTCACTAAATTTTCAAAAGAAGTTAATGTGTTATACATCACAAGATTCAGCATAAAATTCTGAGTATAAAAATATCAAATTCATAAATTATAACTATAACATATCGCTAATATCTTGTACATTTCATCTGACATTCTTGGATTTTTTTCAGTTACAATTTTCAATACAAAATTTTCATTAAAAGTTAAAAAATTATACATCTGCAGATTCAGCGTAAAATTATAATACATACTTGTACTAAAATATTAATGTAACACTAATTATTCATCTAGCCTTATTAAAGGTTATTTATCATTAATTTGTTATTTGATGTCATCTGTTTGTGTTTTCTCTTCTTTGATTCGTCCCACATTTTTCGTCTACATAAAATTAACCCCCGGAGTTTAGTCCTGCGATATTTCATCCCTTAAACAACACTATTCTTCGCAAGACAACTCCAAACAATGTAATGTTTGCATTTAATAGGATCTTGTAATCATCTCATTTAGCATTCTGTAAAAAAACTTATACAATGATAATAATAATGCTATGTATTGATTATTATATACAAATATACATACCGTAATATAATACATGAAATATTGCTATGTACATTTTGTATAACAGGTATTGAAAGCTGTAGCATCTTTGCAAAAATCTATAAAATGAACCAAAAGTGTTATTAAATATGTAATAATTAAAGTGCAAAACAAGCACTAGTACAGTATTGTCTTCGCCAGATCTTCTGTAGTGTTATGAGAACTCGTTATTTTAACTGGTTTAATCTAAAAACCAGTTTTTTAAGTCTAGTACTTGCTCTGCAAACCGGTTTGAAATTTAGTATTTGATGTCAGACCGGTTGTCATTTCGATACTTCCTCGTAAACCGGTTTATTTTATACATTTCCTGAAAACTGATTGCCTGCACTTGAAATACGATTATTGTTCGTATATCCATTGTTTAAACAAATGTTTTCTTACCAGGCATAACTTTGCAATAAAACAAAAAGTATTAATTATTATTGTTTCCCATTCTTCTCATGTTGTACATTTGTTTTTAACAATTGCCCATCAGCTATCATTTGACGTTTAAGGTTATAAAATTGTTATTAACAATGAACAAAACATTGGTTGTTATCAATTTCTAATACATGAAACTGAAAAATATAATCAAAAAAATAAAATTAAATAAATTTGTTGGATTGTTTATTAAATAAATAAATAAATAAATAAATAGTAGTTCCACGATATTGACACAGATGTCACTACCAATATCGTTTTGGGCTAATGAAACAAATATATCGATTTTTTGTTTAAATCAATAATACGATCATTTTTGAAAATTGTATTGTTTAATAAATGTTATTAACGTTACATGTTTCAAGATTTCATTTGTATTAAATACATATTTTACTGAATCATTATTTTATAGCAGATAATTTATAAAATTTCGATTTATTCATTAATACAAGACGTAAGGACCTTTTTTACAAATTTATTTAAAGTTATTATCCTAGTATAAATTAATTTTAACAGGGATATTGTATTAAATAACAATTCTTAATAATTATTTATTAACAAGTTAATGTACAAATATGTCATTTAATAAAAAAAACAAAATGGACCATTCAAAATATTTTGATAAAAATTACTGCACATATATATTTTGACCCAAGGAATAGATTTTTCATAAAATTAAACCTGTATCTTCAACCCTTAAATGGGTAGACACTTACCACCCAAAATTGGGTAGAGATAAACAATTTTCGACTTCATCATCAGATTCTACGTATATTCTTACATAAGTGTACCAATTTTCAATTTTTTTTTTGTTCAAGGAATTCCAAATAAACACACTTTGAATTTTACCGCAAATCTTTGAATTTTCAATGCGCAAGCTACGCGTCAGACGCCGACAGGATTCCTGAAATTTAGGGCAAATACAAGTTCAAATATTTAGTATATCCTTTGCAGAAAATTAACAAAAATTGGTATACTTATGTATTTTGACCCGAGAAATCGATTTTTGATAAAATTGAAACCATATCTGAAACCCTTAAGTGGGTACATATATGCTACCCAAAACTGGGTGGAGATACAAACCTGTCAACTTCACCGCTAAATTCTACGTATTTTTAAATACAAGTATACCAATTTTCAGAATTATTGTATGAATGGTTTAAGCCATAATAAGAAAACTATTTAAAATGGTTTAAATACAAATAAAATAAGACACTTGTGTTCCTAGATTAAATTTTTTATGGCAGGTGGCACCATATGTAAAATCCACCCACACAACCTTGAAATTCTTTAGTTTTTCCAGTGCAGACGCCTTCTTTAGGGGGCCTGTTTTTTTAAATGCCCCCAAACACTCATATAAATCATACATGGCAAAAACTTTGTACCGACAGGTATGGTTTGGAATGTGTAAGATTGATCGATCGAAAAATCAATAATTCTGATCATGCGCAGTAAATCAAATTATTTTTTAATGAATGGTGCGTGAGAGTGACTGTATTTTAATGAGCGATGAGTGGCAGTTTTGAACAATGATTTAGTAAAAATCAATACAATCGATTATATACGGTATATTCGTATATTAAATTGAAATATTAAGTAAACAATACCAAGTAATATGTGGACAACTAATATTTTATCAATTGTTAATAACAATTGTTATAACCTCAAATGACAGATGACAACAATAATGCATAAACAAATGCACATAATTGGAACTGAAAACAAAAGTAATTTATTCAGTTTTTATTTTGTTACAAGGTGATATTTGGTTAGTAAACATTTGTTTAAACAATGGATATGTAAATAATTGTATTTCAGGGCATGAAACCAGTTTTTCAGTAAAATAAACCAAACTGTTCATAAAAACCAGTACCGAAAACGATTTCAATCGAAACTAGTTAGAAAAACGGGTTTTCAAAACAGGTTTATAGACAACAAGGTTCATTAGCTCTTACGTAGAGCTTCAGGCAATAATTTTTACAAATTTAATAACAAAGTTATGTTTGGTAAGAAAACATTTGTTTAAACAATGGATATACGAACAATAATCGTATTTCAGGTGCAGGCAATCAGTTTTCAGGAAATGTATAAAATAAACCGGTTTTCGAGGAAGTATCGAAATGACAACCGGTCTGACATCAAATACTAAATTTCAAACCGGTTTTCAGAGCAAGTACTAGACTTAAAAAACTGGTGTTTAGATGAAACCAGTTAAAATAACGAGTTCTCATAACACTACAGAAGATCTGGAGAAGACAATACTTTACTAGTGCTTGTTTTGCACTTTAATTATTACAAATTTAATAACAACACTTTTGGTTCATTTTATAGATTTTTGCAAAGATGCTACAGCTGTCAATGCCTCTTAAACCAAATGGACATTGCAATATTTCATGTATTATATTACAGTATGTATATTTGTATATAATAATCAATACATAGCATTATTATTATTATCATTGTATAAATTTTTTTACAGAATGCCAAATGAGATGATTACAAGATCCTATTAAATGCAAACATTACAATTGTTTGGAGTTGTCTCGCGAAGAATGTTGTTGTTTAAGGGATGAAATATCGCAGGACTAAACTCCGGGGGTTATTTTTATGTAGACGAAGAAAGTGGGACGAATCAAAGAAGACAAAACACAAACAGATGACATCAAACAACAAATTAATGATAAATAACCTTTCATAAAACTAGATGGATAATGTTAGTGTTACATTAAAATTTAGTACAAGTATTTAGTATCATTTTACTCAGTGCTTCACGCTGAATCTGCTGATGTATAATTTATTAACTTTTAATGAACATTTTGTATTGAAAATTGTAACTGAAAAAAATCCAAGAATGTCAGATGAAATGGATAAGATATTAGCGATATGTTATAGTTATAATTTATGAATTTTATATTTTTATATTCAGAATTTTGTGCTGAATCTTGTGATTTATAACACATTAACTTTTTATGAAAATTTAGTGAAGAAAAATAAAAACAAAAAAATGTAAGTGCCATGTCGGTGCTATACATAATAATATTTATTTATTTTGTATTATATGTTTATTTCTGTAAACTGTATTATTAGCATAATGTTTATAATAAGTTATAGTTAACAATTATTGTATATAATATTAATAAACAATGAAATACTTTTATTCTGTACGCTCTTTGAAGTATATAACAAAATATGGTATTTATTATAATAAAAAATGGATAATATGTACAATATTATATTTATTTAACCTCCAAATTACATATAATAACAATATTTAATTGAAAAATTGTCGTATATGGTCAAATTTTGAAGAAATTCCAATGTACATTTTATGGTATTTAAGCGCCAGCGCCAGTCATATTTTACATTCCATAAATAATTTGATGCTATCACACTAGACGTATTCAGGAAATTTTCTGCTAGTCAATATTTCAGTATATATTCTTAAATAAACAAGTTTGATAATTTATTTTGTATTTTTTATAAACTATTGTCTTATCCTTGTTGAAATACATATAAATTTTCGCCCAAATAACTGT
Organism: Ophonus ardosiacus; assembly: GCA_943142095.1. Classification (NCBI taxonomy): domain Eukaryota; kingdom Metazoa; phylum Arthropoda; class Insecta; order Coleoptera; family Carabidae; genus Ophonus; species Ophonus ardosiacus. The sequence continues at coordinate 30,280,144 of OW964838.1, forward strand.
TAAATATGTTCTGTAGACAATAATTTTTAATTACAGTCCTGGATTTTATGAAGGTCAGATTTGCTATAATACACGTGGAGACATCTTGCTGCATATATAACAAACGTCAAATAAAATTGACAAAGAAAAGCATATTTTAATTATAATAAACATAAAATCGTGTATCAAACCATATTTTAATTATTAATTTATATAAAATGATAAATTTAACAAGTTTTCCATCTGTCATTTCATTAATAATCAAATGGCATTTGTTTAAACAAATTTTCTTCCCGCTTAGATTCCATACACATATCCGCGAACTTGATTGGTTAATTGATTTGTCGATATTATTGATTTTCTCCCATTTACACGATACATCAACGTATTTTCTTACAACACGATATAAAAATATAGTTCATAAGTTTCATCATAGAGTACAGCAGCAGTATTGTTTTGGTATTAATAATTTTGAGAAAATCCATTTTTTGGCTAAACTAATAACTTTTCGCCGAAGTTTGTCATAAGAAAAAATATTTCTAATTAAAAATAAAAGGTAGTTTGTTTAAAACTTTTTTTATATTCGTATTCATTTCAGAGATAATGAATAAAAATAAAAATCAATTTATTTCTCGCAAACAAAATTTTATACAAAATAATTTGTTTAACAAATTCTATTTATTATTTAATTCTAAATATATTTTAACTTATAATTTATTTTATTTACGTATAGTTCTTGAGAAAATGTTCTATTTATTTAAACATTTATATCTCTAAAAATACAAACTATATAATTAAGATTGTTATATAAATATTTAAAATAGAATATTGTGAGCAAATTTTCTTTGAAACTTTTTATATTTAACGCCCCAGTTTTGAGATAATAATTTCTGAAAATAAATAAGATAAAAGCCCCACCAGTGTTTATAATTCTTGTCAATAGGTGGCTATACCAATATTTTATTGGAATTATTGATTTATAAATTATTAAATAACGGCTTTAATTCTCATTTTTTAAAAAAGTTGATTGGAAGATATTTACTCACAATTAAAAGTTACATAATATTGTATTTATTTGTATATTTGATATATATATATTTTAACTTTAACTGCACATTGCATGTGCATGAAAACTTGAATAACTTTTGTATCCTGAGGAATATTTGAATGAAAATTGGTACACGTATGTACTTTTACCCCAGGAATCGATTTATGATAAAATTAAATCCACATTTGTTACCCAAAAGTGAGTATAAATTCACCACCCGTAAATGGGTGGAGATGTAATATTTCTATAATATCATTAGATTCTACGTACTTTCTTATATAAACAACACAGTCTTCAATTGCTTAATTGGTCTAAGTACCATAAATAAATTAGTAAAGCCGTTCTTGAGTAGCGATTCATATACCATTGTTGATAAAAGTTTCAATTAAAACTGGACCATTCAAAATATATAATAAAAATTACAGTGCACATATATTTTGAATCATGGAATTCATTTTTGTTAAAATTAAACCACTATCTTTAACCCTTAAATGGGTAGATATATAGTACCCAAAACTGGGTCGAGATACAAACCTGTCGACTTCACCATTCGAATCTACATATTTTTTTATACATGTATACCAATTTTCAGAATTATTATACTACAGTAATATAAGGTTCTGAATCACACACCTTTAGGGTCACTGACCTCTGAAAATTTTGTTTTGATATAACTAAATTATCTGGTGCAATATTTTAACAAAAATTAGTAAACATATTTTATATGACCCAAAAAATCGATTTTTAGTAAAATTCGTCGTACCCTCAACCCTTAAATGGGTAGATATTCACCACCCAAAACTGGGTAAAGATAAACAATTTTAGACGTCACCATCAGATTCTACGTATAGTCTTACATAAGTGTACCAATTTTCAAATTTGTTCATGGAATTCCAAATAAACACACTTTGAATTTTACCGCAAGTCCTTGAATTTTTAGTGCGCAAGCTACGCGTCAGACGCCGACAGGATTCCTGAAATTTAGGGCAAATACAAGTTCAAATATTTAGTATATCCTTTGCAGAAAATTAACAAAAATTAGTACACATATGTATTTTGACACTAAGAATCGATTTTTTATAAAATTAAACCCCTATCTTCAACCCTTATATGGGTAGATATACGCTACCCAAAACTAGGTGGAGATACAAACCTGTCAACTTGATCATAAATTCTAAGAATTTTTTATATAAGTTTATCAATTTTCAGAATTATTGTACTAGTCGTTTAAGCCCAGTAAAAAGATTTATGAAACACATATTTTTTAACATGAGCATGAAAACGAATAACTTTTGTGTTCTTAAGAATATTCAAATGAAAATTGGTACACATATGTATATTGGACCGGGGAATCGACTTTTGTTAAATTTAAACCCGTATCCCTTACCCAAAAATGGGTGTATATCTACCACTCGAAAATGGGTGGAGCTGGATTTTTTCTGTAGCACCATTAGATTCTACGAACTTTCTTATATAAACAACCCAGTTATCAAAATTTTTGCTTAATTGGTCTAAGTACCATAAATCAATTAATAAAACTATTTTTGAGCGACGATATATGTAATAACATTGTTGATAAATGCTACAATTAAAATTGGACCACTCAAAAGAATTTGATACAAATTATTGTATATATGAATTTTGATCCGAGGAATCAATTTCTATTAAAATTAAACCTCTATCTTCAACCCTTAAATGGGTAGATATATGCTACCCAAAAGTGGGTAGAGATACATACACGTTAGCTTCATCATTCGAATCTACATATTTTTTTGTACATGTATACCAATTTTCAGAATTATTGTACTATTAGTATAATTACAGTATATAAGATTCTGAATCCTACACCTTTAGGGTCAATGACCTTTGAAAATTTTGTTTTCATATTTCTAAATTATCTGTTGCAATATTTTCACAAAAATTAGTAAACATATGTATTATGACCCAAAGAATCGTTTTTTCTTAAAATTAAAGCCGTACCCTCAACCCTTAAATGGGTAGATATTCACCACCCAAAACTGGGTATAGATAAACAATTTTCGACTTCACCATCAGATTCTACGCATATTCTTACATAAGTGTACCGATTTTCAATTTTTTTTGTTCAAGGAATTCCAAACAAACAGACTTTGAATTTTACCGCAAATCTTTGAATTTTTAGTGCGCAAGCTACGCGTTCGACGCCGATAAGATTTCTGAAATTTAGAGCAAATACAAGTTCAAATATTTAGTATATCCTTTGCAGAAAATAAACAAAAATTAGTATATATTTTCACCCGGGGAATCGATTTTTGATAAAATTAGAATCGTATCTTCAACCCTTAAATGGGTACTTATTTGTTACCCAAAACTGGGTATAGATACAAACTTGTCGACTCTACCATTAAATTCTACATATTTTTTAACACAAGTTTACAATTTTTCAGAATTATTGTACGAGTGGTTTAAGCCTAGCAAAAAAGGTTTAAAACTGTAATTTTTTGGGGGTCAACGACCTTCAAGAATTTTTTTATTAAATGGCCATTTGTTTAAATATTTTAATGAAATTTGGTGTACATATTTTGAATGGTCTTTTTTTAATCTAACATTTATCAACAATGGTATTTATGTCGCTATTCAAAAATGGTTTTACTAATTTTTTTGTGGTACCTAAAAACTTAAATACGGGTACTTCCGGTTCTCCAATTATAACCAAAATCTTATCAGCTGTTCATAGGGATGTAAAGAAGAGGAATACGAAAGAATTATGATTTTTAGAATTGTAATGTTGGTGTTATCGTCAGAGAAATTTTTGACACGCAAACACAGATGCACAGACAGACAAACATACAGACATCATCGTAAAACTAGTAAAATCGTATTCTAGGGATCCTAAAACGTGTTTATTCTTCTTGGTTTTTCTTCAACACTAATGTTCTCGAAGTTAAACCATGCATTTTCATTTTTATCAGAGTTCTTAATTGAAAAATAACATAATTTAAAATGAAACATTTTCCAGCAACGTAATAAAGGTTAATGTACAACAAATTATATATTTGTAGAATGTATTATAATATAAATTGATAAGAAAATAAGTTTATTATTCAAGAAATATGTGATATTCTTCCAAAAGAACGATGATTAAACAAAAGATTCTGGAATCATTTTATTAGATTTTGTACATATCTTAAACTGTATTTTGCGTACATATTTTTATTTATATATCAACAAAAGTTAATGTACAACAATTTCCAAGTATTTGAGACTATTTAACAACAATATATAGTTCCAAATATTTTATATTTTTGAAGATATATACTTTGAAATAGTAACATCTTGGAATCAGCTGTTTTTGCAATAACATTTTGAATGAAATTATTACATTTTTGTAACAATTAGGGCAATCTAGTAATTGGAAATATGTGAAACAATGTTTGAGTATTGATTTTTTACTAATAAATTATAGAAATATTTAATGAAATAGTTCAATATGTGTTCCTATTCCCGGAGCCAAATCTATAATGAAAACATTGCTAATTTTGACAAATTACAAATAAATAATGAAAAATTGTTTATACAATATTATAATAAGAATAATAAGCATCATTTTTTGATAAAAATATATTGCAAAGTTATTAAAACAAACACATAAATACTTGGTAAAGGTATATTATGTAACTCTGGCATAATACAACAATTTATTATTAATTACAGTAAAAGCAAGCATGGAATATTAAAATAGGATTAATAAGGATAATTTTTATTCAAAAACATATTACAATAATGTTTAAACAATTCCAATAACTATAATCAACAATTAACAATGTTCTTGGTTAACAGCTGACAGTTCAACTTCAAGTCGTTGAATTTTCGCCGATTTCTCGGAAATACTAAAATCTACAAATGTTTTAAGTACTTTTTCATGAATGGCATACAAAGTGGCATGTTTTTATAAAGATTATTTATCATTTAATGATAATTGATAATTCCAAATCATCATCATCAATCTGACGTTGGGTATCTCCTGTCTCTCTCCAATACACGTCCTCTTATGTATAGGCCATCCAGCGAATCAAGCGGTTTACGTCATAAACACAATATCACTAGAAACAATGACGTCATATGTTAAAAAGTTTACATGAGCATGTAAAATGGATTAAAATCTGTGGATTGCCTTCATAAACCCAATTTTTTCTTAAAAACACGTCTGGTATAATATTTTTCCAGCGAAATCCAATTTTATTTAAAATATTCTGAACGATACTGCTTACGCTGTTATAAATAGGTACTTCATTCTTGTAGTATATGCAACAAACTATCTAGTATTATGTGAGATCCTTAAAAAAAACAGAATACTGCATACCATACAATTTCTCACTGTTTCTATACATTGCGTATAGCGTTTGCCACACGCTGTACATATAGATTTAATTTTCAAATTATTACTAACAAATAGAACCAAATATTACCTCAATATTAGATTTTAGTGAAAGTAAAAACCCACCAATCTAATTTTCATTTTCAAAATAAGTCAATAAATTAACTACAAGCTCTTGAATTTGACATGACAGAGCATTTGACATTTTGACAATGAACAACGAAACTAAAAACAAAATGAAATCACAATACACGTTGAAAAGTATAATATAGACATATAATATTTAGTAATATACATGTTCAGAATTACCAATATTAAAAAAATATAATCAAACGTCATTTTGCAAAAATTTACAAAATTTTACTTAATAATAATATATCCAAATACAATTATTTCTATTAAAGGTGTCAAATATATGATAATAATAAAATAACCAATAAAATACCGTTAATAAAATATATTTAAAAAAATAAAGAAAATTTCAAAAATCCCTAAACGATGACGTAAACCGCTTGATTCGCTGGATGGCCTATAAGTTGCTCGAGCGACTCCATGATTCAGTCTAGATTCAGCTCGCGGTTGGTTCACGTCGCGCTGCTCCGCGAAGGCGCCATCTATTTCACGTTGTGGTAATTTTGCACAAGATTCCAAGTTATTTCGTGTTCATTGAACGTAACTGTGTATTTATCAACACAAATAATTATTTAAATAGTGTTTACGATATTTTGATAACATTTTATGATGAATTTGAGAAAGTGTAAGTACGTGTGTTTTGAAGGAACATTGTGTTGTTGAGTAACATTTGGTGAAATAAGAACATTTATTGATGTTTACGAACAATGCCGAGCCGATAATAGTTGCTGAGAATTTTGTTGCAATTTAACACGCTGTTTGCTGCCAGTTTTATTTGCTGTTCGTTTTACACTGGTCCTGGATTAACCTCAAAATGTAAGTGTAATTATTATTTTATTTTTAATATTTATATTTCGTTTGTTTATGCATAAATACGAGCCCCGTCGCATATTAGTTGGCCCACTCGGTTTAATTTAATTTTATTTAGTTAATATATGATTTAGGTAATAACTAATATAAATTATCGCCAATTTTTATTAATATTAGACATTTTGCCGTTCTAATGACATATAGCAAGATATGTTTTCTAAAATTGTTATGTAGAATGGAATTAATACTTTGTTTTACAAACAAATTTAATTTTGCAATGGAGGCATAGAGTCTGTGAGATTCCAGCGATTTTAATTGTTCGATTATTTCCATAATTAATAATATAAATTATATTATATTAAGTAATTTTAATAATTACTTTTTGGCGTCTGTGATTATGCTAACTTTTTAAATCTTTATATACTTGAAAGCATTTGGAACATTGATTTTTACAACTTATCTTTAGTTTAATATACAATTATCATAATTTTAAAATTCATGAATAATTTATTCGCCCTTGTATCAAACAATCTTAAGCGTGCATCACACGATCAAGTTTTTCTTTTCAAGTGACTTGAAAAGTTTTCTGTCTCGCACATTGGCATGAGTGCAAGAGAGACAAACGAATAGACTTGTAAAGAAAAACTGGATCATGTGCTACTTTTTCTTAAAAGTCCCTATAAGTATGGAGCTTTGTGCATATATGTATGAATTTTCAATTGTCGTTCCCAACTGGTACAGTTAGGCAAAGCAAAAGTATCATTTTCCCCTAATTCTGTCATCCTGATTACGGGAAAAATAACGAAAATATTCTCTTGGCTTTAGTTTCCAAAAAAAAATAATTTTATTTTGATTAAAAATCTCTCACGTTTTTTTCAATTTGCCGGTCTATAACTAATGAACGGTGAAAGATACATTAACGGGGTTTGCGCCATTCGATTTTATGGACTTTTGTGCATATGTGTTTGAATTTTCATTTGTCGTTCCCAACTAGTACAGTTAGGCAAAGCAAAAAACAAAAAATGGAAACTTTATATAGTCTGTAGTACAGTAAAAATTCAATCACCCTGTATTTAAATGAAAAGTATTATTTTCCCCTAATTCAGTCATACTGATTACGGGAAAAATAACGAAAAAATTCTCTTGGCTTTAGATTCCAAAATAGAAATTTTTATTTTGATTAGAAATCTCCCATATTTTTTCTCTTTGCCGACCTATAACTTTTGAACTGTTAAAGAAACATTGACGCGGTTTACGCCATTCGATTTTACGGACTTTTGTACATATGTGTTTCAATTTTGAATTGTCGTGCACATCGGGTACAGTCAGACAAAGCAAAAATACAAAATATGGGATATTCATTCAGACATGCTGAATACGGGAAAAATAATAAAAAAAATCTCTCGGCTTTAGTTTTCAAAATAGAAATTTTTATTTTGATTACAAATCTCCCATAGTTTTTTCACTTTGCCGACCTATAACTAATGAACGGTTAAAGATACATTGACGACTATTAAAAATCTCTCACGTTTTTTTCACTTTGGCGGTCTATAACTAATGAACATTAAAAGATACATTAATAATCTATTTTGTATTTTACGAAAACTAATATAACATTTCGGGGCTATTTTAACAATATTTCTCTTTATTTCAGCATTTTTCGAACATATAGTTCCCGGCGGAGCGATACACACGCGTCGCACTGCAAAACTCCGATAATCCCACGTGCGGCATCTTCATGCATGTGCTCGAAGAGAAAATTGCCAACATGTTTTTATTGCTACAAATTCATGATTTTGTGCTGGAAAACTAGGAAAAGCTGAGAAAATTTACGCGGAAAAGTGAAATAAAGTGTTCTTTAAACGTTTGTGATAAGAATATTGTGGGAATCGATTGTTTAGTGCAAAAAAAACAACCAAACTTTGGTGGCGTCCCTTTGATATGTAAGTAGAATTTTAGTTATTATCTTACAATACCTGCTTGAAAGTATTGGAAATATGGTTTTTGATAATTTATCTATAGTTTAATATACATTATTTAGTTTTAATTAATAACAATCGTAAGTTTAAACAATGTTTCAACTATATTAATAGTTATTTTTGTTGGAAATATGTTTTTACTTATAAAAAATACGTGGTAATTTATTTCACAAGTTCAAGCTTCAATTACAACTATAATAATTATTGTTATCCAACAATATTCTGTCTCATACAAACAAATATCATTCGAAATAATAATTTTATTGTATGTTACAATGAATTATTTTCTTTTCAGTAAAAATCATTGAATCTGAGCTTTGTGTATTTGTATTATAAATTAAAAACCCATAGGTATTTCCGTAACTAAATTTGGTATAATTTTTATTGATATAAAATTTTACGTTCGAATATTCATGAATAATTGTATTTTATAGTTCATCTTTTATTTTGTTTTATTTTTATTTTGTAAATAAATTTTCTGTCTGCATTGAATTAACAAAATCAACCATAATTACGGTCGGCATTCCAAATTAAACTCGTTTGTGTTCGTCTGCAATGTTCTTACTTGTAACTTGTATAGCTGCCGTCTTCAAGCAAATATCTATTTTATTTTACTGCTAAAAATGCATTTATTGTTGTTTTATTATTGTTTTAATAGTGAAATATTGTTAACTACTGTTACAAATTAATAACAATCGTAAGTTTAAATAACCTCCCAACTTCATTAATGGTTATATAAGTTGATAATGTGTTTGTATGAGAATAAAATGTTTCATAATTATAGTTAAGCTTTGTGTACAATTTTATAAATTATTAAATATTTCATAGCAAGCATATTGGTAACAAACTAAAATTTAAACAATAACAAATGTTTTTAAGAAATTTATTTATTAGAAATCGATTAAATTGCATTCAATAGCAAACAACAATTTAATTTTTATGTATTTGTCAATTTGCAGGCGAATGTAAATTGCCGATTTCCCGAGTAATTGAAAACGAGTTTGCAGAGATACCGAGCAGTTGAGTACGAGATTGCACAGATGCCGAGTAGCTGAGATCTTCTAATGTAAGTCATGCTAAATAAATTCATTTTTCTCTTTTGATAATAAATAAATAAATCATCACGGTTTGTGGGTGTGTCAATCAACGCAGTTATCAGTAATGATGATAATATCAAGGACAATGATCTCAAAAAGACGTAAGCGCCATTTTAACAATGGGGTATTTTAATATCCTCTTAATCCGACCACGCTGATTACAGGAAAAAATAATCTAAAAGTTCTCTGGGCTTTAGTTTCCAAAATAGAAATTTTTATTTTCATTAGAAATCTCCCATAGTTTTTTCACTTTGCCGACCTATAACTAATGAATGGTTAAAGATACATTGACGCGCTTTGCTCCATTGGATTCTATGGACTTTTGTACATACAGAGAATTTATTTTAAAATGCAACATTATGCTTCATCACTTCCATGGTTACTCACTATTGTCAAGAACTGACAGCAATGTAATATTTGTCCATTTTAAAATGCAATATTATAAATAGAATTGCAGCACAGGAGATACCTCCAGAACACATCACAATTGGTATCAATTCTTATTACGACCGACTAGGATATTGCCTCAATGTGAATGGGGGTATTTTCTTAACATTAATTACAAGAAAGTTATGAATTTTTGTAAGTTAAAGTTTGTTAAGATGTGCAACATTCATGTTTCGATTTCTTGTTAATCGTATGTAGGCTAATTTAGTGTAAATAACTTTTGATAATACAAAACTACAAATTTTGTGTTGCATTTTAAAATGGACAAATATTATATTGCTGTCATTTTTTGACAATAGTGAATGACCATGTGTTGCATGTTAAAATAAATTCCCTGTATGTGTTTCAATTTTCAATTATCGTACCCAACAGGTACAGTCAGACGAAGCGAAAAACCAAAAAATGGGAAATTCAAATAGACAGTAGTCCATTAAAAATCCGATCACCCTGTATATAAATGAAAAGTATCATTTTCTCTTATTTCGTACATGCTGAATACGGGAAAAATAAAAAAAAATCTCTGGGCTTTAGTTTCCAAAATAGAATTTTTTATTTTCATTAGAAATTTCCCATAGTTTTTTCACTTTGTCGACCTATAACTAATGAACGGTTAAAGATACATTGATGCCCTTTGCGCCATTCGATTTTATGGACTTTTGTACATATGTGTTCAAACTTTCAATTGTCGTACCCCTCTGGTACAGTTAGACGAAGCGTTGTCTTCATAGAGAATCCATCACATTTCAGCTCTTTCTTCTCACCCGTGCATGAAAGGTTATCAAAACCTTCTTGTAATATGCTTGGTTAACGAAATGCCCCTCAGGCACTCAATTCATGTGAACAATCACTCGCATTTCGAAAAAAAAAAAAACGTCAGTGCACGACTGAGGTAGAGATGCATTCGGGCCGAGCCGGGCCGGGCTTTGAGGTTTGGATCGACTCGGCCCGAAAATAAAAATTACCGGCCCGACTCGAAAATCGACTCGACAAAAAATTAGTTAGCCCGGCTCGAAAATTGACTCGAAATCGGGCCGGGCTTCGGGCCGGGCCGGGCCAAAGCTCGAAATTGGGTGCATCCGGCATTCCTAATGTTGATTTTTATGTTAAAGCGAAATGTTTTTAACTTTTTTCGTGTCAAATTTATAAAGAACCTCTACATTCTTATAACTTTCAACATTAATTAACATAAGTAGTTGAAAAAGAGACCTTTCTAGTGTAAGTTTGTTATAAAAATTACAGACCTACGTGTATTTAACACTTTGTTTACCAAAGCCCTTCGAAAATTTAAACAACTTTTTCACATATCTTATATAAAAAAATATAATTTACATAAGGATTTTTTATCTAACTTTGTTTCTGCTCAAAAAAAGGACAAGAAATCATTATAGTAGGTACAAAAATCATTTTTATTTAAGTATACGAGTAATAACAATAATAATAACAACATCACAATATAATTATTATGCTTTAATGAATAACCTTGAATTCTTGAAGTAAAATAATACATTTTTATTTATTAATATGTGAAGTTTGTTGTTATTAAATCATTTTGATCCTTTTTAACTTCATCCATTTTCATTAAAATATCAAGGAAACTGTGCATTTGATTGAACTATAAGATTTTTCGGGCTAAAATCAAAAGTCCGACTCGCCTCGATTTTTGAAAATGATTAGCCCGATTCGGCCCGATAAAAAATATCTTCGGCCCGGCTCGATGATCGACTCGAAATCGAGGCGGGCTTCGGGCCGTTCCGGGCCAAAGCTCGAAATCGAGTGCATCTCTAGACTGAGGCGTCAATCGTCTCCGATCTCTTTTCTTCCCTCTTTATATCTTCTAAACTGCTCGAAAACTTGAGTACTAGATAGACCCTCATCACCATAAACATTCTTCAACAATTCGTACATTTCTGTAGCGGATTTTTTAAGTTTCACACAGAATTTCATATTGACACTAACATAATTCCGGCGGAGTACGAGAAAGTAGTTAACTTCAATCAAAGGCTACTGCCGAACGGTTTGCCTAATTCTCCTGAAATTTTAACAGTAGATAGAGGGAAGATGACAAATTAATATGACATAACTTGCAATGTTGCCAAATTTACAGGGAAGCCGGAAAAAAAAATCTTGTTATTTAATTGCCACACCTATTATGTATATTACAATGAATTAGTTTCTTTTCAGTAGAACCTCAAAAGGAACAGAGAACACAATTAGCGAATTTACAGTGTTCAAACCACTTGAAATGAAATCCTGAGTCGAACTATAAATCTTAAGGGAGCAGAGAACAGAATCCTAACAGTTCAGACAGCAAGAAATCACCAAATGTAAGTGGATATTTATTTTTTTCTCTTATTTCATATTTATGGAAAATATTAGTGTGAGATTACAATAAAACCATAACATATCCGTATTATTATTTATCAAATAGTTGCAGGAAAATTAGTAGCTTATATTATTTCATAATTAATTTATATCTAATTGTTGCTTTACGCTAATATGAAAAACCAGCCCACCCGAGTGCGTTTCATTTAACTTGTATTATTTTTGTTATTCATCCAACAAGAATAAAATATTTCATGAACAGGAAAGTTTGACCGAACGAGCCGCAGGCGAGTTCGTCAAATCCTGTGAGAAAAACAAGACTTTTTTACTTGAGTTGCATAAATTTTTATATGCCTACAAATAAAAAAGTGTTACTGCCATAACTTTTCATTATTTCACGCGTTTGCATTAAAAAAGTGTACTTTTTATCACATTTTTATTGTATTAAAAAAAAAAATACTTTATATATCCATTTTAATGAAAAAAATCTGTTTTGACCAGCACAAGACCTTCCGTTAATTTTATGTATTTTGTACAAATCCCGTACCAAAAGCTCATTGAAAAAGATTCTATATATCCAGTAAAATTGTAACACGAACATAATACAATTTTTTGCAAATTCCATACAGAAAGTTCCTTGGAAAATATTCTATAAATCCAATAAAATTATCACATGAATATACATTATGTATACTCATATATAAATACTCTAAAAATGCGGAAACTTACGTAACATTCTCTTTACAATCAAATAATATTACTACCAAGTTTATATCTCTACCAATTTTTGAATTATTGCCCCAAAAGGCAAAATCTAATTTTTATGTATCTAGATACTTCTCAATGCGCTGATTCTAAATTTTGAAACCGCAGGTCGATATCTCGTTTCGTCTCGAGATATTTAGATTCAAGGTTTTGCTCAAAACTGCCTATTTTTTGGTAATAACCCAAAAATGGGTCGAGATATGAATTTGGCGACAATACCATTCGATTCTACGGGCAAAATTACATAAGTACACCAATTTTCAGAATTTTTGAACACCGCATACAATCTCTAAAGCAAAATAACTAAATGGCCAAAAATCGCCAAAATCTAATGTGTACCCTTACGATTTTTTCAGATTTTGGCCATTTTCAGGGGTTTTTAAGCTTTTATTCATAAAAAATGAACCGGTTGGACAAAAATTATGCAAATTGTATTTTTGTCCGTAGAATCGAACGGTGATGTCGCCAAATTCATATTTCGACCCATTTTTGGGTTATTACCAAAAAATGGGCAGTTTTGAACTAAACTTTAAATGTAAATATCTCGAGAACGAAACGAGATTTGGAATCAGCGCATTGAGAAGTATCTAGATACATAAAAATTAGATTTTTAAAAACTGAAGATTTTATCTAAATGTAGGGTATATTGACTTTTGGGGCAATAATTCAAATATGGGTAGTAATATTATTTGATTGTAAAGAGAATTTTACGAAAGTGTACGCATTTTTAGAGTAATTGAACAATCATGTGAATTTTTAGAAATAAAAGTATTGAAATAAAAATGGATAAATGCTATAAAAAAGTTCCTTGGAAAAGATTCTATGTATCCAATAAAATTATAACACGAACACATACTATTTTTTACAAATTCCATACCAAAAGTTCCTTTGAACAGATTCTATAAATCCAATAAAATAAAAACACATGAACATACACTATGTAAATTGCACTTGACAATGGGGGATTCCACCATTTTTTTACCTCCCGCTACCCTTGGTAAGGGAGGTATAGGGATCGTGCTAAAAATCACGTATCGAGATTTTAGTAAATGACCACGTTTTAAGGTCCCTAGAATCCAATTTTCACATTTTCACGATGATGTCTGTATGTGTGTGTGTATGTGTGTGTGTGTATGTATGTATGTATGTATGTATGTATGTGTGTGTGTATGTGTAGGGATTTTGTCTTCGCTCTAACTCAAATACTATCATTCAGAAAATTCTGAAACCTTGTATTTCTATCCTATTCTAATATGAAAAGAAGCCATTAGATTTTGGTGTAAATCGGATAACCGGAAATGGCACTTTACCTGAAGCTCATAATGGTTTTTCTTCAAAATATACCATTAAATGCCATTTTTTCGCATTTTATGTCTTATGAAAATTAAAGATTATTGAATTTTCTACTGGAATACATTAATACTTTTTCTATATATTTTACACATAAATTTAAAAATATTTTTTTTTATTAGTCGCGAAGCCTAAGAGAAACACAATAATTCGTTTGTTACACAGTTCATATTTCAAATGAATGTAACTGACAGTTAATGTCACTGTCAAAAAACTAATCACTTCAAATTAATAATAGTGACATTTTAAAAAGAAAATAGTAAATAAAGCAATAGTTTTCTGCAATGGAACAGTTTGCAGCGGTAGTAAATACGTAAGTATATATTTAAATTAATAAAAATTCAATAGCGGGAGGTTTTGTGTTGGCCACATCAGATTTTTTTTATAATTTCATCTGAAAATATTAGGAAAACTAAGACTATTGATGAAAATCCGGTGAAAAATTCCTATTAATAAGCGAGTTATGGTCTCTCGAATTTTGAAAAGATTGACGTGACATCACATTTATGTGTTTTTATATCAAACTGTTTTCATCATGGACCTAAATGTTCTTGAAATATATGCTATTTTAAGTTATATTTACATAAAAATAAATGAATATCATAACACTGTGTAAGTCTACATACTTTATAATTACAGGTGTATTTAAATGGTTAAGTTTAATGCAAGAAATTTATGTTAAAATAAAAACTGTTTGGAAACTGCAGTACAGGAATGTTAGCCCCTCCTTTCGAATTTGAATTTCTTAACTTCCATTGGTAGTAATCCGCACCTCCTAACACGCTATTTGTTAAGCATGTATAGGCGGTCTTTCGGTCGCCAATCAAAATATTTTCATATTAGTGTTGAAGTGCTATAACAAAAAACCATTTATTTCCGAAATATCTTAATTATACCATTTCATTTTTTATTAATATTCGTTATTCTGCATATACATTCGTATTTTTTTACTATTTTCCTTTAATTCGCGGGAATCCTCCATTCTTTCTTTCTTCTTCAGCTTTCTCCAATTTTATTAGGGGTCACTGTTTCTTACTCTCCTCTTTCACTCATACCTGTCCTACGCATCTTCTTCACACAGTTCTTCCTCTCTCAAGTCTTCTGCGATTCAGTCCTTCCATCTTCTCTTTAGCCTTCCTCGTACTCCCGACATTTTGATCCTATACTTGCCATATTTGATTTTGCACTTGGCACTGACATCTGTCAATTAGAATTTTTTGCATATATCACATGTTTCCATGATAAGTAGCAAAGCTAACTGATTTTTGAAAATTAATCTCTTTATAATTCTTTGACTCTATATCTATTGAATATGAAGGAAATTGTATAATCAAACCGTTTAGAGAAGAGCATTTTCTTTAATATTTATAAAACAAAATGACAAAAAATAATATTTAACAACACACATACACACACACACACACACACATACACACACACACATACACACACACACACACACACACACACACACAGAGAGAGAGAGAGAGAGAGAGAGAGAGAGAGAGATAGAGATAGAGAGAGAGAGAGAGAGAGGGATATCATCTCAAAAATAGGAAATTCGTATTCTAGGGACCATCAAACGTGCTTATTCATTAGCCATTCACCAACAACGTCTATTCTACGTCTATTTTGTTTTTTCTTTTTCTCGATTATTTTATAATGATTATCAACATTTTGATAATTTTTTACCTTCCGTCACTTTTAGGTAAGGAAGGTATTGTCTTTGGTCAAAAAATTCGGTGGTGAGTTTTTAATGAATAAGCACGTTTTAGGGTCCCTACAATACGAATTTACTATTTTTAAGATGATGTCTGTATGTATGTATGTGTGTGTGTCCGTGTGTGTGTGTGTGTGTGTGTGTGTGTGTGTGTGTGTGTGTGTGTGTATGTGTGTCCGTGTGTGACAAATTTTTCTCCGACGATAACTCCAATACTATAATTCTAAAAATTATAATTCTTTCGTATTCCTCTTCTGTACATTCATATGAAGTGTTGATTAGATTTTGGTTATAATTGATCCACCGGAAGTACCCTTGTTTGAAGTTTTTAACAGTTTTTCTTAAAAAAACGCAGTTAAATATTATTTTTCGACATTTTGTTATTATATTTATTAAAGAAAATACTCTTCTCTATATGGTTTGATTATTCATTTTCCTTCATATTCAATAGATGTAGAGTTAAAGCATTATAAAAAAATTAATTTTTGAAAAATTAGTCAGCTTTGCCATTTATCATGGAAACAGCTGACATAATTATTCAAAAAAATTTAATTGACAGATGTCAGTTGCAAGTGCAAAACCCCTGGCAAAACCAAATATGGAAAAAAGTATAGGATCTAAAATTGGTATGTCATAGTGTTGCTCGTAAGTGACACACAGGGAAAGGCCAAAGAGAAGATGGAAGGACATTACTTAGTGTAGTTTATGTTATAATTTTATTGGATTTATAGAACCTTTTCAAATGAACTTTTGGTATGGAATTTGTAAAAATTAGTATGTGTTCGTGTTCGATTTTACATGATATTATATAGAATCTGTTCCAAGGACCTTTTGGTATGGGATTTGTACAAAATACATGGAATTGACGGAAGGTCTTGTGCTGGCCACAACAGATTTTTTTCTTTGCTAATTTCAAGCGGGAACTTTTTCCGAACACACGACGAACATGAGTCCTTAATTCAAATATGTTGTGTGAACTGTTCGCATAGTTCTTAAACTGCTCGCGAATAAATAGCAAACAGTTCATTTTGGTCTGTAACTATTATAGTTTTCGAAATAAAAATTGATTTTCACCGTCTTTCTCGGAAACTATTGAAGGTAGGACCCATGTTTAAATTTTTTTTAACACATTTTAGTCATAATACTATGTACCCAGGCCTTTATGTTTGTATCGAAATTGTGATACACCTATATAGTTTGTAGTTTGCATCCTAAATTCGTTTCTCTTGTGAATTTGAAACATATACAAAGGTCATTTAACGTATTTTCATACCTAACATAGATAGAAACAACTGGAACGTTTAAAGCAATTATATTTTTCAAAATAATCTCTGAAAATGTTAGTAATACATTTGGATGTCGTTGAAAAGGGCTTCGTTGCCTGTGAAAAATAAATTTCTTTCCTTCTTATGCCAGCCACTTATTTATATTTGTGATAACATCGTCAATGTTTGGATAATATGTTATTTTTGTTGTATATTTGGTCCACTTTCCAAGTTTATTTGCTTAATAAATAATTAATATACTCTTTTATTATTAATAAATACTGTTGAATGATGAATTTAACGAATTTAAGTCAGAAATAATCATTCAGGTATTTATATTTGTAAATATATTCGAAATAACTGAATGCAAATAGCGCAAAATTGATATTTCATACTTCGATGCTGCATTCGAACGCTGGCATTTATGACCAATCACAGGCCTCGTTATTATAGCCAATCAGGTGAGCGTAACGCGTCTACCGCGGTCCACTCTCCACTCAGAGCAAGGCTTCTTCAAGACAGTGTTGCCAACTCGTGGGAATTTTCCCTTTTCGTGGGAATTTTTACCAAAAATAATGGAAAAGGGAAAGAAGGGAATAAAATTAAAAATGAGGGAATTTTTACAATTTTGTAATAATTTATAATTATATGAATTTATGTTTAAATAATATTTGTATTCAATCAGAATCACCAACTTACGCAACCGCTCAACTAAAACCCATGCGTATATACTTCAATTCACGAAAGAAAATATTGACGGGAAGATAGGTGCAGTTTCATCTGGTTTTTTTGATTGGATAATACTCTGATATTATCCAATCACACAACAAGATCAAACTGCACCTATCTTATCATCACTATTTTCTTAAGTGAAATGAAGTATAGGTATAGTCAGAGTATTTCTTCAAGTAAATATTAATAAAAATAAACATAAGTTATGGTTCGCTATCATAAAAAAAAACACTTTTTCTAATATCCCTATTCACTTTTGAGAAGTAACATGAAAAAAAAATTGGAGGGAATTTTTGTCAGAAAAAGGGAATTTTTTCAGACGGAAAAGGGAAAATGTTTAATAAACAGTTGGCAACACTGCTTCAAGAAGACGCTTAGCATTTCTCAACGACAAAAGATATTTCAACAGCGTTTTTGATATTTTATGATAGTTTTATAGTGAAAATAATAAAGAAAATGCTTGTTGTGATAGTATATCATGGTGTTTAACTATATTTGGTAAAATTACGGGTAGAATTTTTGTGGATTTGTGTACATTGATTCAACTTCAACAGGTTGTTGATCTCAAAAAGTGTTTTGGCGGACAAGTGTACAACAAACAACAACAGAATAAGTTTATTATGAACAGAAAAAACCATTGTTATTAAAAATGTAGAATATGCTTGGCCAAAGAATTTCTTCTCGAAATGTAAGCACATGTTACATAATTTTGATTCGTAGTCGGAAATATTTATTTCAATATATTTATGTGAATATTGTTTATTTTTCGTCATGAATTACAATCTACATAAAATAATTTGTTAGCAAATATTGAGTATTGCAATTATTAGAATCAACATTGCTTTATATTAGATTAATTAACGTGGAAGGTTTTAGTTTAGATCATTTTCAAAGCGTACAATTTACATAAAAATAAAAATTGTTTTAATCGTTTTCAAGAATAGAAACAAGTTAGAACATTATTGATGGTAATTTTTTTAGTATATGCAACTTTTTTACTACAAAGTGTGACAAAATTGTTTCAAAAAGCAAATATGTGTGAGACTGAAAGAGTAATATGTTATAATATTCCTTACTATTTCTCTATATTTTATTACAGATTGAAACAGATATTGTTTGAATAGATGTTGTTGTAAATGGGGCCCTACAGTCAAAGGAATAATAGAGTAAATGGAGGAAAAGACAGACATCGCGACCTAGGGGATCTTCTTGTGTATAAGGTAGGAAAGTTTTATTTTTATTTTTTTACCGTTTAATAACTTTGGATTTTAACTGAGGAGCAAAACCTTAGTCCATTATTTTGAATTTGAAACAATAAAAAAAAACTACATTCTTGTTAGAGATTTATATAATTCAATTTAATTAAAAGCCATGATTAAATATTAAAAAATAGATAATAATTTTGGCAATTACGTAATTATTAGTAACTTATAGACATGAATTGATTTGTAAGAAACATAATTAGCAAACAGAAAATCAAAGAACATTTTCTCATGTAATATCTTGTGACTAAGATTTTTTTTGCGAAAAACAGTTTTAGCAAACTGTTAAATATTCTTGAAAGTGGATCGCTGAATATGTTAATACAAATTTACAGTATTTGGACTATGGTTGTTCTCAATTTTTGTAATATAAATATTAAAAAGTAGTACAAAGAATTTCCAAAGCCCGCATGCCACGGTCTATAAATTATGGACAGACAGAATTTTATAGATATCGCATACAGAAATTTTTGTCAAGGATTTTTTCTGTCCACAAAATTAAAATAATATGAATAGAAATGCAATTATGTGCAACATTTATGATATCTGGCAATTAACAGTGGATTTTTTGATAATTATTGCGGTCATTGATTATTGTTTTTATTTATAAATTTATTAAAAAATTATTTAATAGTCTTGAAAGCAAGTAGCATTGGTGATAAAATGTTATGAAGATCCATATTTACAGCCAGAATTATGTATCAAATTCAGTAGCGTACAAAATACTGGTATACATAGAATTATTAGAATTAAAAAAAAATATTATTGAATATTAAATATTAGTCAGGTTGTCGCAGCATTTAACTTAGTACAATTAATAGATTTTTTTAACCAAAGCATATCTAAAAGCGCGTACGCAACAAATTCGCTAGCTGCTCGCTAACTTTTAGCGAACAAGTGACGAGCCCTGTCTATACTATATTCGCCGTCAAATGAGACTGGACGGATGCTCATTATTTCCCCTTGTCCGCACTCTGTCTCTTGCCCGGCGATGTTGCCGCTTCTTTATAACCTTGCATTTTCAACAGCCCGTAAATTGGCAACAGTGTAGAAATATCCAGTTCATTCTCATTTGACGGCAGCTATAGCGATCGCAAACAGCTCAGGTGCGGTTCGTGTGTTCGGAAGATCCCTTCATGATCTAAGAAACTGTTCGCCATCTCGTAGCGGTCAGCATTTTCATTGTGGACGTTGAAGTTTAGTTTTGTGTTTAGTTTATTTAGCACAATGGAATGGAGCGAAAATAATATCAGAAATTTAAAAGAACAGTACCGTTCTTATCCAAATCTATGGAATCGTAATTTAAAAAAAAACCGTTGATGTATTTTGTACAAATCCCACACCAAAAGTTCATTGGAAAATATTCTATGTATCCAGTAAAATTGTAACACGAACATAATACAATTTTTTACAAATTCCATACAGAAAGTTCCTTGGAAAATATTTTATAAATCCAATAAAATTATCACATGAATATACATTATGAATACTCATATGTAAACACTCTAAAAATGCGTATACTTACGTAACATTCTCTTTACAATCAAATAATATTACTACAAAGTTTATATCTCTACCCATTTTTAAATTATTGCCCCAAAAGTCAATATACCCTACATTTAGAGAAAAACTTCAAAATTATCAAAAAAACTAATTGTTATGTATCTAGATACTTCTTAATGCGCTAATTGCAAATTTTGAAACCGCAGGTCGATATCTCTTTTCGTTTTCGAGATATTTAGATTTAAAGTTTTGCTCAAAACAGCCCATTTTTGGGTAATAACCCAAAAATGGGTCGAGATATGAATTTGGCGACAACACCATTCGATTCTACGGGCAAAATTATATAAGTACACCAATTTTCAGAATTTTTGAACACCGCATACAATCACTAAAGTAAAATAACTAAATGGCCAAAAATCGCATAAATCTAATGTGTACCCCATACGATTTTTCAGATTTGACCATTTTCGGGGGTTTTCAAACTTTTATTCATAAAAAATGAACCGGTTGGACAAAAATTATGAAAATTGCTATACTTATGTATTTTTGTTCGTAGAATCGAATGGTGATGTCGCCAAATTCTTATTTCAACCCATTTTTTGGTTAATGCCCAAAAATTGGGCAGTTTTGAACAAAACTTTAAATGTAAATATCTCGAGAACGAAACGAGATATCGACTTGCGGTTTCAAAAATCAGTGCATTGAGAAGTATCTAAATACATAAAAATTAGATTTTTGAAAATTTTTATCTAAATGTGGGGTATATTGACTTTTGGGGCAATAATTCAAAAATGGGTACAGATATAAACTTGGTAGTAATATTATTTGATTGTAAAGAGAATGTTTCGTAAGTGTACGCATTTTTAGAGTATTTGAACAATCGTGTGAATATTTTGAAATAAAGGTATTAAAATAAAAATGGATATATGCTATAAAAAAGTTCCTTGGAAAAGATTCTATAAATCCAATAAAATTATAACATGAACATACACTATGAAAATTGTACTTGACAATTCCTTCTTTCTTCTTCAGCTTTCTCCAATTTTATTAGGGGTTACTTTTAGGTAAAGCCTAAAGGTGACGGAAGGTAAAAAGTGAACTTTTTTAACAGACGGAGGAAATGTATTTATTTATTTGGTTGGAACAGCTAATATTGTTAATGCAATTATACCTTCGTAGCATAAAAATTCGAACATGGTTATTACAGGAAAAATAATGAAAAAAATCGTTGGGGCTTAGTTTCCAAAATAGAAATTTTTATTTTGATCAGAATTCTAACAAGGTTTTTTTTTACTTTGGCGGACTATAACTAATGAACGGTAAAAGATACATTGACTGGCTTTGCGCTATTCGATTCTACGGACGTTTCTACATATGTATCCATATTTTCAATTGTCATGTTCACCTGGTACAATTAAACAAAGCAAATATAAAGAAAAATGGTGTTTTTAGATTTTATGTATTCATTGCCCCAATAAAAAACCGATCACCCCGTATATAAATAGTAAAATTGTGTTTGCTTAAGACCATAAGAAGTGATAACATATATATAATAATATATAAGATGTCCAAATCCTGTGAGCATTTCAACCAAATTCTAACAATATTTTGAAGAAAGATTTTAATATTTTTGGGAGAAGGCTGGAAAACATCTTAAATTTTAACTTATTTTAAATATTGTCATTTACACAAAAATAAAACTTGATATATGACAATTTAAAAGTACTATGCAATGTTTAGCAATTAAATTATTCAAAATATTAATATTTTATTAATGATTATAATTTGAAATGTGTACTTTGACCTCGCGGTCCAATGGCGTGCAATCAACACCTATAAAACCCGCTTTGTTGATCAGAAATGACCCAAAAAAGGTTCAGAACACCAAAAATGTTTAAAATATTAGGTAAAGTTATACACTGCCCAAAAAAAATTACATAGGAAGGGTTTTAACTCAAAAATATTACTTGCGGGAGTCTAAAATGGGCATGTTACACCACTGGTAATGGAAAACAGACGCCTATCACGCAGCGGCCATGTTTGTTTCACTTGTTGTTTGGTGTCCGTTGAATCCGCGTCAATCCGTCGAAAAAAAAAAACATAATCTACATTTATTTTAAATACAGTAAAGTGATAATAGTTAAATTACAATTTTGTGTTAGTCAATAGTGCCTTTTGTGTAAAAATTATGGCCATTAAGTACTTTGTACGACCAAAATCGTTTGTTGAACATACTCAAACATCTTTTGCAATTGTGTTAGCGTTGTTACAAGTTTTTCATCATCACAGCTGAATGAATGGTAAAATAATAAAAATCATGTATTGTTTCTTGAAAAATAATAACTTATTTGATATTTTACTGTAATTTTATGATGAAATATGTACTGATTTTTATATATTTATTCCTCTTTACTACATATTGTATTGTTACGACTAATTATTTCGCAGCAATTACAAGTATGATGATTTTGGCATAAAATGATAATAATAATTCAGAGTTTACATAAATCAAAAATAATTTGATGTAAATATAAAATAGCGTTGATGAAAATGCATGTTTCAGGCCACAGATTGTTCTGAAAAAGTATGTACGGTTTTTATAAATATAGTAATGGTTGCCAGCGATATTTATTTTAATTAATACTTTTTAATTATTTCAGATGCAATAGACATAATCGAAATTGCTGATTCTTCATTTCATGATTGCTGTTTGCAGAGATAGACTGGCGATGTTAGATCGAGATCTTCAGCAAATGTAAGTGATTATAAAAATATATTATGTAGACTTGTAAGCTAAAGATTGTAATTTTTTTATACTATTATTGATACATATGAAATTAAATTTTTAATTGTTTAGCTATACAATAATGCGCAATAATTAAATTTTTAATAATAAATGAATATTATTTTGTTATCAAATAATCTGATTGAAAATTAACTTTCCTATTCTTACTACTAGAAATCGATTCTATGAACTTTTGTACATATGTATTCAAACTTTCAATGGTCGTACCCCTCTAGTACAGTTAGACAAAGCAAATAATAAAAAAATGGTAACTTCAAATAGTCACTATCCGAGTAAAAATCCGATCACACTGTATTTAAATGAAAAGTATCATTTTCCCTTAATTCAAACATGTTGATTACGGGAAAAATAATTAAAAAATTCCCTAGGCCTTAGTTTCCAAAATAGAAATTTTTATTTAGATTAGAAACATCTCATGGTTTTTTCGCTTTGCCGGCCTATAACTAACGAACGGTAAAAGATACATTGACGCGCTTTCCGCCATTCGATTCTATGAACTTTTGTACATATGTGTTCAAACTTTCAATTGTCGTACCCCTCTGGTACAGTTAGACAAAGCAAATAATAAAAAAATGGTAACTTCAAATAGTCACTATCCGAGTAAAAATCCGATTACCCTGTATTTAAATTAAAAGTATCGTTTTCCCTTAATTCAAACATGTTGATTACGGGAAAAATTATTAAAAAATTCCGTAGGCCTTAGTTTCCAAAATAGAAATTTTTATTTTGATTAGAAACCTCTCATGGTTTTTTCGCTTTGCCGGCCTATAACTAACGAACGGTAAAAGATACATTGACGCGCTTTGCGCTATTCGATTCTATGAACTTTTTTACATATGTTCAAACTTTCAATTGTCGTACCTCTCTGGTACAGTTAGACAAAGCAAATAATAAAAAAATTGTTACTTCAAATAGTCACTATCCGAGTAAAAATCCGATCATCCTGTATTTAAATGAAAAGTATCATTTTCCCTTAATTCAAACATGTTGATTACGGGAAAAATAATTTAGTTTCCAAAATAGAAATTTTTATTTTGATTAGAAACCTCTCATGGTTTTTTCGTTTTGCCGCCCTATAACTAATGAATGGTAAAAGATACATTGACTCGCTTAAATGAAAAGTGCCATTTTCCCTTAATTAGAATTTATTATTAATCTGTCGGTATTTAGTTCGAACATTTTTGCGCTGATATCAGAGCTAATGTTATGTAGGTTGGATAGTACAACAACTTTCTACAATCGCTATTTTGTACATGTTGTTTGTTTTCGTTTCGTCTACTTACTTTGATCCATAAAATTTGAATTACTTCAGTAATTATTCTGAAAATTTGTAGATTTGTTCATCTTTTTACCTAAAATCGATTAGTAAAATTGTCAGTGGTGTATCCATTCGTATTTTTGACTAAATATATAGCAAAGTTTGAAGGTTAAAACGAGCAAAAGATGTATTTGATTTATAAGTAATTTTATTTATTTAAAGTGCATATATTTGGGGTTTCATATTGTTGCAAATTATCAATAATAGTAAATTTAAACAATATTTCAACTATACATTATTTTTATCTGTCAATAATCTTTCTCAAATATACTAATGTCAATCGGAATGATAATTTTATTGTGTATTGCAATGAATTATTTTCTTTTCAGAAGAAATCGTCGAATCTGCAGTGTTCCAAACCATTTGAAATGATATCCAGAGTCGAGATTCAAATTTAAAAGAGCAGAGAACAGAATCCTAGCGGTTCAGAATGTTCAGATACAAATTTAAAAGAACAGAGAATTTAATCCCAGCGGTTCAGACAGCGAGAAATCACCAAATGTAAGTGAATATTTATATTTATCTATTATTTTATATTTCTGTTGTCATTATTTTTTGTTGGAACAGCTAATATTGTTGGTAATACAACAATACTTTAAAGTCTACGAGTCGAATCGTAGATTAAAAAATTAAGTAGTTCAAATCTAGTTATTGGCCAATACTACTATTTATGTTTATCTATTATTTTATATTTCTGTTGTCATTATTTTTTGTTGGAACAGCTAATATTGTAGGTAATGCAACAATACTTTAAAATCTACGAGTCGAATCGTAGAATAAAAAATTAAGTAGTTCAAATCTAGTTATTGGCCAATACTACTATTTATGTTTATCTATTATTTTATATTTCTGTTGTCATTATTTTTTGTTGGAACAGCTAATGTTGTCGGTAATACAACAATATTTTAAAGTCTACGAGTCGAATCGTAGAATAAAAAATCATAATTTTTGCAAAGCAGACTGATTTTTGAAAGTTAACCTCTCTTAATCTCTCTATAACTCTATATTTATTGAATATGAAGGAAAATATATAATCAAATTTTACAGAGAATAAAATTTTCTTTCATATTAATGAACATAAAATGTCGAAAAATGATATTTAACTGGGATTTTTTCCAGAAAAACTGTTAAGATCTTCAAATAACGGGTACTTCCGGTTGTCCAATTAAAACCAAAATCTAATCAGCTCTTCATATGGTTGTAAAGAAGAGGAATACGAAAGAATAATCATTTTTAGAATTGTAGTTTTGGAGTTATCGTCGGAGATAAATTTGTCACACACACACACACATCAATGTAAAATTAGTAAAATCGTATTCTAAGGATCTTAAAACGTGCTTATTCATTGAAAACTCACAACCCAATTTTTTGACCAAAATACCTTCCTTTTGACGGAAGGTAAAAATTAACTAGTTCAAATCTAGTTATTGACCAATACTATTATTTATGTTTATCTATTATTTTATATTTCTCTTGTCATTATTTTTTGTTGGAACAGCTAATATTGTTGGTAATACAACACTACTTTAAAGTCTACGAGTCGAATCGTAGATTAAAAAATTAACTAGTTCAAATCTAGTTATTGGCTAATACTACTATTTATGTTTATCTATTATTTTATATTTCTGTTGTCATTATTTTTTGTTGGAACAGCTAATATTGTTAGTAATACAACAATACTTTAAAGTCTACGAGTCGAATCGTAGAATAAAAAATCTGTTGTGGCCAGCACAAAACCTTCCGTCAATTCAATGTATTTTGTATATATCCCATACCAAAAGTTTCTTGAAAAAGATTCTGTATATCGTATAAAATTGTAACACGAACACACTTTTTTTTACAAATTCTATACCGCACGTTCCTTTCCCTGTTTTATTAGGGGTCGCTGTTTCTTACTCTTCTCTTTTAGTCATTCCTGTCCAACGCAGCTTCTTCACACAATTCTTCCTCTCTCAAATCTTCTGCTACACAGTCCTTCCATCTTCTTCTCTTTGGAGGGACACTCTATCACATTCACACATAACTTTCTGACCTTATACTTTCAACTTTGATTTTGCATTTGACATTGACAACTGTCAATTAAATTTTTCTGAATCTATCTGTTGTTTCCATAATTTTAACAAAGCTGACTAATTTTTGAAAGTTAATCTCTCTTAATGTCTCTATATCTATTGAATATGAACTAAACTGTATAATCAAACCGTATAGAGAATAAGATATTCTTTCATATTGATAATCACAAAATGTCGAAAAATAATATTTAACTGCGTTTTTTCAAGAAAAACTGTTAAAAACTTCAAATAAGGGTACTTCCGGTGGATCAATTATAACCAAAATCTAATCAGCTCTTCATATGGATGTAAAGAAGAGGAATACGAAAGAATTATAATTTTTAGAATTGTAGTATTGGAGTTATCGTCGGAGAAAAATTTGTCACACACGGACACACACACACACATACAGACATCATCTTAAAAATAGTAAATTCGTATTCTAGGGGCCCTAAAACGTGCTTATTCATTAAAAACTCACCAACGAATTTTTTGACCAAAGACAATACCTTCCTTTTACGGAAGGTAAAAATTAACTAGTTCAATTATAGTTATTGGCCAATACTATTATTTGTGTTTATCTAAATTCTTTGGCCTTTAGTTTTCAAAATAGAAAGTTTTATTTTGATTAGAAATCTCTCATGTTTTTTTCACTTTGTCGGCCTATAACTATTAAACCGTACAATATTTTTTGACGCGGTTTGCGGCATTCGATTCTACGGACATTTGTACATATATATACGAATTTTCAATTGCCGGGCCCTGCTGTTACAGTTAGACAAAGCGAAAAACAAAAAAATGGATACTTCAAATAGTCAGTAGGGTAGTAAAAATTCGATCACCCTGTATTTAAATAGAAAGTACAGTCGAACTTCGATAACTCAAACCATGACTTGCCACAAAAAAAGTTCGAGTTATCAAGACTTCGGGTTATTAAATATAATGCACATGTATAAATATTATTCATGTCTGTATTTATTCGAGTAAAAACCACTTACCTTATGATATACATATACATATATAAGTACAGATCAGTTATAAAGTTATAAACATTATTTTAGTGTAAAAAAAAGTCAGTTATTTGTGACTGACGAGAGAATTTTTTATTTTGAATTTTCAATAAAAAAAAAGCTTTAATGTTATTTAAACCATTATACAGGGAATCGGTTGTATGTTCATTAGTTTTTAAATACGAACGCAAAAAGCTCAACGAATTTTCAACCAACTCGTTTGAAGGTGGTTGCTGCAAATCATCCTCCATCATATCACTTTCGCTGTCATCTGTATTGTCGAGCTCTACAGATTCGGATTCAGATTTGTAGAGCTCGACTATATCTTCATCTGTGGGAAACTCCGAAGTAACAATATCATAATCCACATGTATAAAATCATTTAACGTGACACCTTCTGGTGTAATTTTGACAATTTCCCCCCCAGAATTCGACTTATTGAAGCTTGCGCCAAATATTCTGTTCGAATTATAAAGATATTCGAGTAATCGAAGTTCGAGTTATCAAGTAAAAATTACCCATAATTCTCACTCTTGGCGCTATTGCCAACCAGTTTGATTCGAGTTATCAAAAATACGAGTTATCGAAGTTCGACTTACTGAAGTTCGACTGTATCATTTTCCCTTAATTCGGACATCCTAATTATGGGAAAAATAATTAAAAAATTCTTTGGCCTTTAGTTTTCAAAATAGAAAGTTTTATTTTGATTAGAAATCTCTCATGTTTTTTTCATTTTGTCGGCCTATAACTATTAAACGGTACAATATTTTTGACGCGGTTTGCGGCATTCGATTCTACGGACATTTGTACATATATGTACGAATTTTCAATTGCCGGGCCCTACTGGTACAGTTAGACAAAGCGAAAAACCAAAAAATGGTACTTCAAATAGTCAGTAGGGCAGTAAAAATTCGATCATTATGTATTTAAATGAAAAGTATAATTTTCCCCTTAGAATTTATTTTTAATTAATTAGTAATTAGTTCCAATATTTTGGCGCTGATATCAGGGCGAGTGTTATGTAGGTTGGGTAGTACAACAAGTTTCTAAATCGCCATTTTGAACACGTTGTTCGTTTGTTGTCGTTTCGTCTACGCACTTTGATCCATAAAAGTTGAATTACTGTATTAATTATTTTGAAAATTTGTGAATTTTTTCATTTTTTTATGAAAATTCGATTAGTAAAATAGTCAGTGTTGTATCTATTCGTATTTTCGACTAAATTTACAGCAAACTTTGAAGGTTAAAACGGACAAAAGGTGTTCTTAATTTGTAAGTGTAGTTTTATTAATTTAAAAAACATATTTGGGGTTTCATATTGTTGCAAATTAATAATAATAGTAAGATTAAACAACATTTCAACTATATGTATAGTTTATACAACTTAATTAATTATTTTTATCTATCAATATTCTTTCTCAAATATACAAATGTCATTTGTAATGATAATTTTATTGTATATTACAATGAATTATTTTCTTTTCAGTAGAAATCAACGAATCTGCAGTGTTCCAGACCATTGGAAATGATATCCAGAGTCGAGGTACAATTTTAAAGGACCAGAGAACAGATTCCTAGCGGTTCAGACAGCAAGAAATCATCAAATGTAAGTGGATACTTTTATCTTTATCTCTTATTTTATATTTCTGTGGTCATTATTAAATGTATTTATTTGGTTGGAACAGCTAATATTATTGTCAATGCAACAATACTTTATAATCTACGAGTCGAATCGTAGAATAAAAATTAACTAGTTCAAATCTAGTTACTAGCCATTACTATTAAAGTTGAATGATTAGTTGAAACAGTTCTATCTCTCTAGTGCGTGGAATATCGTATTTTCATCTGACATTCGTGCACAGTTAAAGATACACAATACGTAAAAATAAATATATTTGGTGTTTTATATTGTTGCAAATTAATATCAATAGTAAGTTTAAACAATGTTTCAACTATATTAATAGTTATTCATGTTGTTAAAGTGTTACTTTTGCAAAAAGTCATGAGGTATAATATTTGTTAATGTTAATGTGAAAATTTCAGTACTTTATAAATTGTTTCTACTCACGGGCCCAAATTCATAATAATTCGACCGGTCAACATTTTTAACAAATTATAAAAATCTACATAAATTTCTACTTTCAATATAGACTTAAAACTTTAAGAAAAACTGTGGGCCAAATGACTGGTGATAATAGTTCGACCGGTATTTTAAGGGTCATCTTATAGTCCAGATTTAGCTTCTACCGAGACCCTTTACTTTTGGTATAATGAAAAACAACTTCGTAAAGTTTCTGTAAGTATATAATCTATGTTTTAAACTAGTCTAAAGAAATTTGTAGGAATTTAGATAGGTTTTATAATTTGTTTGTTGAAAATGTTGACTGGTCGAACCATTTAAAAACTGTTGGATGTAATATCTCATTATACACGTGGATTCATTACATATATCACATTCACATAACATAAATCACTTTAAAAAAATCTGTTGTGGTCAGCACAATACCTCTCGCACTTTTCATTTTGTTACATGAGTATCGAATTTAATATTTGTGCACACAAATAATTATATCTATTCTTTCATTCTATAAGGAATCGTGTTCTACTCTTCTAAAATGTTCAAGATGGTTCCAATTCATTGACGGAATTGGCAGTATTTCTTAAGGATATAAGTACTGTTACTATTAATATACATACCTACCTATGATTTTAATTATTTAGATAATAGTTCAATAAAAAATATTAAATGTACTTACTTCCCAGAAAAAGCTTTCAGTAATGTTAGTAAAACTGTTGATTTTTGACACTGACATTTATCTGTCAATTACAAACAATTGAATTTGACAACTAGTGTAGTCTGGACTGTGTGATTTATTGCAATAGATTATTCTGTATACACATATACACACAAACACATACACACATACACAGACACACAAACACAGACACACACACAGACACACACACACAGGCAGACAGACAGACAGACAGACACACACAGACACACACACACACACACACACACAAATACACACAGATACACACAGACACACATACGCACAGACACATACATACACACAGACACGCACATACACACACACATACACACAGAAATATACAGACACACATATACACACACATACACACAGACACAAACATACACACATACACACAGACACAAACATACACACACACGCCACACACACACAGATACATACACACACATACATGCACATCATTTTAGCATAAATCCAATATTTCTCTTAGCGAGAGGTAAAAAGCGATACTTTTCTCAAGTGTCTTCCGTAATGAACACACGTTTGCCATGAGAAATTTTTTCCAACAGTTTTTTAAATGGTTTCAAGAATACCACAAACTAATAATTAATATTTAATAGGTGGACCTTTGGTTGGTCTGGTGCGTCAAGAAACTTGGAAAATTTGGATACAACTTTCGAGCATTGGATTTTAACACTACAAAAGCTGCTGTAGTTTGCAACTTTAAGGATCTTGTAAGGATAGCTGAGCACCAGACAAATCTTCGACGTAAGCGACCATCGATGGATGAACCTGGTAGGAAACTTTATTTTTCTCATAATTGCAACGTTTATAAAATATTCAACCATGAGACGTTATAGTCAAAGGAATATGACTATATGCCTAATTATCATCTTGTTCTCATACTTGGCCATGAGAACTTATAGTCTAGGGAATATTACTATACATAATTATTATTTTGTTCTCATACTCAACCATGAGAACTTATAGTTAAAGGTATATGTCTAAATATTATCTTGAACTCAAATTCAGTTTTGAGTACTGTAGTAAACGAAATATAACTTTCATAAATGTTCTTATAAAATCAAAACAATTTGAAATTGAAATATCGACTATTTATCAATAAAATCAATATCTGGGAACAAATGATTAGCATTTATTTTTCAGGAATCGGACATCTAGAAGATTAAAAAGTAGTAGCTTTATAAGTTTTAGTATTATTTACGTAAGAATGGCATTGCGCGCAATAAAGTGTAGGCTTGTTAAAGACACTTAATTGAAATAGTTTTTTTGACACACAGGTTATAAAACCTGTTCATAAGGCAACATTTAGGAAATAATTTGAAACTGTCAACATAGTTCGTAAACATTGACGGGTGTTTTAACATTTTTGTGTTTAGTGTTGATTTATCAATTCATGTGTGTTTTTTGATGCAGGAAAAGATAGTTTCTTATTAGATGTCAGCACAGATTATAAAACGAATTGAACTTGTGCAATGCCATTCGTACGTGAGGAATACTATAGTTTTAAGTTCTTGGAAATGTATTTTCAGGTTTTAATTAAACTTTGGCTCATCGCGCCGTCGAGCAAACACGCGTTTTCTTTAAAAATTAAAAATAATAAATTGATTAATTTGAAGTGCATCCCGTGGCGATCATCCTAAAATCGTGCGTCTACGGTTGCAGCGGTAACCGTACGCGTGGCTTACCCAGACGGTAGTTAGGGAGAGTGCTTGGGAAAAGAAAATACGGACGTATCGGGGGATGCTTGCAGGTGGATGGATGAGTGAGTCAGGAAGGAGGTAACAGATTCGAAACTTTGATGTGGGTGTTCGGGTTCCTTATTCAATTAACTTCACACGGTCAGAGGGGCTGGGTAGGTAGGGTTCGTGCGCGATAGCCATAATTGAGTGGACTGATATGTACAACGCACCGTCATGTGAATCCTGTTGTTATGGTGGATCGCTTCACACTTGTGTGAATGTTTCTAGGGACATTAATCCATAGTTGACACAGAAAGCTTTCTTATGGCCTTATGTGCTCTCCTCATCCGGAGGCAACGTAATGTAATCATCATTTAATGGTAATGGCAACGAATAGGTAAAGTTTTTGTTTGAATTAACTTTGTTGAGCACACGGGTTAATAACCGCGTTCGGTGTAGGGTATCCGCGAGAGGCGCGGGCGAATGTCTCCGGGAGTAGCTAGGTAGGTTGGCGTGCACCCAAGGTAGTTACATGTGACTGCTACCGTGCTCTCTACCTAGTTCGGTTTGTAGGCCGTAAATGCTTTGCATCGCGTGGGGTCGGCTTAACCCCCTCGTAAACTTCCGTGAGAACCAACAACGGCGTTCGACGCCACGGCGTTCTCACCATTTGCTTAGCTCGTACTCTTTCTCTCTCACACGCCTTTAGCTTAGTTTAATCTAGATATAAGATAGTTCGCGTAGACATAAGATAGCTTAGATATAAGTAGGAAGGGTTGTTTTTGCTTTTCGAGAGAGAGAGAAAAATTAACGTAACTTGACATTTTTAGACATGCTTTTCTTTGAAATCGTTATTAACGTAAGATAGGCTTTTTTAGATTTATTTTTCTTTGAAATAGATCTTTAACGTAAGATAGGGTTTTTTGCGCACTTCACAAATTAAATTGGGGGGGGGGGGGGGGGGAGAACTACAATAATTTAAGTTAGATTATAAGTATTATTGTACACGGAACTGTATTTAATAAATGGTATATATAAGGGAACGTGGGTTTGGCATTTAAGGGCGGTGTTTCCCTTATATATACTATTTATTAAATAAAGGGTTTCGTTTTTAGTTCTAAGATAGTTTTAAAGTTAAAAAAAACTCCCCACCGCCACTATCTTCAAGATTGCAGTGCCGATTGGAGACGCAGACCATGGCTTCTTCATTTGTTTAAAATGTATGTACAATAAATCAAACTTTTATTGCGTTTATTTTAAATTAATACCCATGTTCTTTTAGTTGTAAAGTAGGTAGTTTTAGTAAAAAATTGTAATTATTATTAAGTATTTAGACGCGGTCAGGGCAAAGTTAGATTTTAAGTATTGTAAACGAAGCTTTGTATTAATAAATATTATATATTTTGGTAAGTGGGAGGTTTGGGTGGTAACAAAATATATAATATTAATATGAAGTTTCGGAAACGGTCTTCAACTGAATAAGAAATCTTTGTACCTTTAAAAATGGGAACAAGGAATCTTATCTAGGGACCACCAATATTTCATTTGTTAAATTACTATTGTAAACGAAACTCTACAATATAGTATCATTTTACTTAAATGTAGAGTTTCGTATTAGTTATAAAACTGAAATGTTTGTTACCAAATAAAATTATGGTTATATTATTTGTGTTCAATTCTATTGCATCTTTATTCAGTCACAGAATAAAGATACAAAATAATTAACAACAAATAATACAACTATAATAATGGCAATTTTATTTGGTGACAAACGTTTTAGTTTTATAACTAAATCATGTTTGACACTGTCATAAATTGTTATTAGATTTGTTGACAAATTTAGTAGCAATTGTGAACAGAATTATAATACAAAAGAAACGTAAAAGGCATTAGTGTTTAAATATTATGTTCATAATTATTTCTTGTTAACAAATTTGGTGACAATTTTTTAACGTGTCAAACAGGCTTTAGTTGTAAAATTGAAATGTTTGTTACCGAGCAAAATTATCATTATTTTGATTGTAAATATCAATTATTTTGTATCTTTATTTTGTAATAGAAGTTACTTTTATTACAAAATAAAGATTCAAAATAGTTTATAATATCTGCAACCAAAATAATGATAATTTTACTTGGTAACAAACATTTCAATTTTACAATTAAAGCCTGTTTGGCAACGTTAAAAAATTGTCACCAAATTTGTTAACAAACTTAGTTGGGAAATAATTATGAACAGAATTTTCAAACACAAATATCTTCTACGTTTCTTTTGTGTTGTAATTCTGTTCACAATTGTTACTAAATTTGTCAACAAATCTAATAACAATTTATTTTAATGTCAAACGGTCTTGAACTGAATAAGAAATCTTTGTACCTTTAAAAATGGGAACAAAGAATCTTATTTAGGGACCACCAAGATTTCATTTGTTAAATTACTATTGTAAACGAAACTCTACGTAATATAGTATCATTTTACTTTAAAACTTAAATAATATAAATGTAGAGTTTCGTATTAGTTATAAAACTGAAATGTTTGTTACCAAATAAAATTGTGGTTATATTATTTGTGTTCAATTCTATTGCATCTTTATTCAGTCCACAGAATAAAGATACAAACTAATTAACAACAAATAATACAACTATAATAATGATAATTTTATTTGGGAACAAACATTTTAGTTTTATAACTAAATCATGTTTGACACTATTATAAATTGTTATTAGATTTGTTGACAAATTTAGTAACAATTGTGAACAGAATTATAACACAAAAGAAACGTAAAAGACACTTGTGTTTGTAAATTCTGTTCATAATTATTTCTCACTAAGTTTGTTTAACAAATTTGGTGACAATCTTTTAACGTTGTCAAACAGGCTTTAGTTGTAAACTTGAAATGTGTTTTACAAAGTAAATCTGTCATTACAATTTGATTGTAAATATTATAAACTATTCTACATTTTTATTTTGTAATAAAAGTAACTTATATTACAAAATAAGATGTAGAATAGTTTATAATATTTACAATCAGAATAATGATAGTTTTACTTTCCGAAACACATTTCTAACTTACAACTAAAGCCTGTTTGACAACGTTAAAAGATTGTCACCAAATTTGTTAAACAAACTTAGTGAGAAATAATTATGAACAGAATTTTCAAACACAAGTGTCTTTTAAGTTTCTTTTGTGTTATAATTCTGTTCACAATTGTTACTAAATTTGTCAACAAATCTAATAACAATTTATTATAATGTCTTTTGTAATAATAGCAATAAACTTTAATTTTTATAAGAAAGTCTTGTAATTTTTTGATATAATACAAATATATTATGTTTAAAAATTGATTTTTTTTTTCTAAGTCCTTACACGTATGTAGTTTTTAAAACGGCCACCAGGGGGCAGCACCTGTCGATAAATGTTCCAACTTAGAAGAAAATTTAACCCAAAAAATTTCATTTGTGTACATACATCATTTTCGGTTATACCTAATGGGAATTTAACCCTCTGAATATGGCACGTTCACTAAAAAGATGTATACCTAATGAGAATTTGTTACTTTTAAAATGGGACGCTTATTTTTGGGTGTTTTTGCATTGAAAATCTATTTGACGAAAAATACTGGGTTTAAATTCCCAATAGGTATACATCTTTTTTAGAGCCTTTTCGTCCCATTTTCAACAACTCAAATTCCCATAGTAAACGTCCCATATTTAATGGGTTAAATTCCCATTAGGTATAACCCTAAAATGATGTATGTACGTATGTATGTTCAAAGCGGAGTAGTATTTCTGGTTGCCTATATTTTAGGCGCAAATCCCTTTCTAATAGGTGCTGCCCTCTAGCGGTTATTCTAAGAACTATATACGTGTAGGGGTAGCAAAGGGGTAAAAAATAAACAATTTATATCTTAAATTATATTTTATTGTGTAATATTGTACATTAGGGATAGTTAAGTGAAATACAACAATGTAAAATACAAATAAACAATAAATACAAGTAAAATGTATACAAACTATTATTTAAACATCCCTATTTCTAATTTTTCAGGATAAGGGTAAGTATATTATTTACTTACAAAGTACATTAAGGGTAGTTACATGAAATACAACAATGTAAAGTACAAATAAACAATAAATACAAGTAAAATGTATACAAACTATTATTTAAGCATCCCTATTTCTAATTTTTCAGGATAAGGGTAAGTATATTATTTATTTACAAAGTACATTAAGGGTAGTTACATGAAATACAACAATGTAAAGTGCAAATAAATAATAAATACAAGTAAAACTTATACAGACTATTATTTAAACATCCCTAAGCATATTTGTTTATAAAATACAAATAAGAATACATACAATTTAAGCTATGACCATAATAAACAATAAATATTTCTTAAACCAATACATTTTTATTTAACAACCCGTCATTTTTTTCAGGGGGATGTACCACAACAAAGAGACAGGGAAGTATGTAGTTATGTAACATTTATAAGGGAAATAAGACATGGGAAATTTTTTATGTTCATTCGTGTTCTACGGATTGTAATTAGTCTAATAGAACTAGTCCGGCCCTTCTAGCTTTTATAGTTTTGGAGCTATAACACTTTTTTTAAACTCAATTTTACACAGTTTTTGAGTCGAAAATTTTTGATGGTATCAGGATAACAGGAATGAAAAGAGTTCTCATATTTTCACTGTGAGATCGGATTCGTGTTCTATGTGTCGTAATTAGTCTAAAAAACCCTGTCCGGCCTTTCTAGCTTTTGTAGTTTTGGAGCTATAACACTTTTTTCAAACCCAATTTTACTCAATTTTACTCAGTTTTTGAGTAGAAAATTTTTGATGGTATCAGGATAACAGGAATGAAAAGAGTTCTCGTATTTTAAATGTGAGATCGGATTCGTGTTCTACGTGTCGTAATTAGTCTAAAAAACCCTGTCCGGCCCTTCTAGCTTTTATAGTTTTTGAGATATAATATATTTTTTAAACCTAACTTTACTCAGATTTTGAATCGAAAATTTTTGATGGTATCAGAATAACAGAAATGAAAAGAGTTCTTTTATTTTCAATGTGAGACCGGATTCGTGTTCTATGGGTCGTAATTAGTCTAAAAAACCCTGTCCGGCCTTTCTAGCTTTTATAGTTTTGGAGCTATAATACTTTTTTTAAACCCAATTTTACTCAGTTTTTGAGTCGAAAATTTTTGATGGTATCAGGATAACAGGAATGAAAAGAGTTCTTATATTTTAAATGTGAGACCGGATTCGTGTTCTATGGGTCGTAATTAGTCTAAAAAACCCTGTCCTGCCCTTCTAACTTCTGTAGTTTACGAGCTACAACACTTTTCTTAACCCAATTTTTGTGGTCAATGACCTGAATTTACTCAGTTTTTGAATCGAAAATTTTCGATGGTATCAGGATAACAGGAATGAAAAGAGTTCTCATATTTTAAATGTGAGACCGGGTTCGTGTTCTACGGTTCGTAATTAGTCTAAAAAACATTGTCCGGCCCTTCAACCTTTTGTAGTTTAGGAGATATAAAGCATTTCTTAATTAAAAAGTGTCGCATTTTGAGTTGAAAATTTTCCATAGTATCCGGGGAACAAAAATAAGAGTTCTACAGATGGTTATTTTATTGCTTATAGACCTTAAAAAATAAATAATAAAATTTTGGTGTAAACAAAAAAAAATCCAAAAATGTTCAAAAATTTTCAAAAACCCTTATTAGAAAAAACTTTGCCCTACGCCCTTCGAACTTTGGTATGATGTAATTTGACCCTTTATTACTCATTCGAATTCCCCTAAGGAACAGCGTTTGAAGGAAAACACTGAAAACCCAGCCGTTTTCGAGATATGAGCCCTTAAAGTTTTTTAAAGGGACTAACACTTAAATTCGTCCATTTATAGGGCTAAAGGGCCGGAAAATAGCGAATCGGGAAGATTCGAACCCGCGCTTTCCATTGGCTTGCACAGAATTGATGAAAACCCTTTGGTTTACAATATATTTGCCCTTCAAGTTTGTGGCGAAGGGCCTGCGCTAATTCCTGAACTAAAAGAGCTAGAAAATCCGGACAAGTGTTGTTAACCTTACTTAGATCTGCATAAATGAAATCCGTGGTCAAATTTTCCCTAAGGGCTCAAATAAGCCCTTAGCCCTTTATAAAAGGGCGGACTCCTATCGGATGGTTATTTTCGTACCTACAGAACTTAATACTAAAAGATAGCAAAGGTAAATTCAGAAAAATCCTTAAATATTAGGATATTTCCCTGTCCCTTTTGTTATTACATAGGAAAGGTAAGAAAACTACTATTTTATTTATTTATTCTTATAAAAGGTCATATATTATCATCATCCAGTGTTGTAGATACCATATCCTATTGCTGGGTATACTAGGCCCTTCGCAGAACTTGTAAACAAACATAAACATTGTTTATTTGGGCGGCAAAGTACGAAAGATATAATAAATAAACACTTAATTAGAGTGGGGGTATTACGTGATAATATTAATATTATGGTTTTAGAATAAAGACTTCAGTTCCTTTCAGTCTTTGGTGAAGTGAACATCGTGTGCTTGTGAATAATCGTGTAGTGCCATATAGCAACGAAATAGTTTGAAATTTTTATTGAAATCGTTCTCTATTTACATCGTATAGTTCGCTATATATTTTAAAAGTGTTAGATTTACTCTATAAATATTTAAAAAATATTTAAATAGCTTTAAATAATTGTCATTTTGTTTAAACTTTAAAAAAAAATCTAAATTTAATAATTTAATAGTACACTAAATTTAAATTTTCATATGTATATTATTATTTACAATAAAATCTAAATATTCAAAATTCATTTTTACTTATACAACGTATTTTTGCTTCTTATAATTTCAGATATTATTTAAAATGTTGCATAAGACTCTGTCCTTCCGTTAGTGTTCATTGTTTAATCCTTATTCAAAATTATATTGTGTCGTGAGTTAGTTTACTATACAGTTGCTGTATATTTAAAAAAAAGTCTTTCCTATTATTAAAATGTGTATAATTGTCAGTAAAAGTGTGTTATATTGTTTTACTAATACTAAGTGTTATACAAGTTATTCTAATTGGAGTAAGTGGTACGTAATATTTACTACAAAGTGTATTCTAATTTGTGAAAATCGCCGATGATGATATATTACAGTGATGATATAACAGCGGATGATATATTATGAAAATTCACCATAGGTAAGTATGAACCTTTGATATTACATTTACATTTCTTCTAAGTTGTTGAACACAAAGCAAATGTGTCTGCCAATAACGAATTTTATGTAAAATATAAATTTTTACTTCCCTATTTACTATCTTTATTCTTGTAGTAGTGATAAATGAAAATATGAAACAAGTGCACAGAGAAAATTTGACGAAAATACATGCAATTTAACGCCCCGTAGCTCCTAAACCAATCGAAGTTAAAAATTATAATCAGACGTATCTTACAGAGAATTTTATGTAGATTCCAAATTTTCATTGTGCAAGTTGCTATCTTTAACCATGTAGGAGTAATAAATAAGAATGTGAAATAACGCATGACAAAGTTTAGTGGAATATACAGTTTAACTCTCACATTTATATTTCATAGAATTTCAAGTACGGAGATCAGGCGAACCGGTTCACGACTTCACGATACCGCAGGGAAGGTTTCCTGATCCAACAACGAAATCATGTCCACCAGGTCCGGAGAGAAGCCCCAGGATACTGTAGACACACGAAGAGGTTCTCCAAGTCGCGATGTCTGCGTCTCTTACCACTGGAACGTCGAAAACTTGATGATCTGCAAAAAGAAATGATTTATTAATAAAATTATAAATGTAATAACTTATTTATTGTATCTGCACTTTGTGTTTGTATTAATAATACCACTTTTCTATTCATATTAATATGTAAAGTTGAAATATCCTATAGAAAAATATTTGTCAACATTTCAACAATTTTTAAACGTTGCTTATGTATATAAAGATGCATGTGCAAATCAAATTTGAAACGTATAAGTTCCTATCTCACTTAGTTTCACAAACTTTGAGTTGGAATTTCCAATTCGAATTCATGAAATTTAGTGTACATTCAGAAAACATTCCCCTGAATTCAAATTTGAAAACTGAAAGTCGCTATCTCACTTAGTTTTTAAAATATTTTACTTTTATCATGGTATACATAAAAGACATTTTCCTATCTTGAAACAAACATGACAGAATTTTTTTTCAGTAATTCGAATTCCTGAAACTTAGCGTACATATAGAAAAATACCCCCTGAATTCAAATTTGTAAGCTGAAAGGCACTATCTCACTTAGTTTTTAAAATATTTTACTTTTATTATGGTATACACAAAAGACATTTTCCTATCTTGAAACAAACATGACAAATTTTTTTTCGGTAATTCGAATACCTGAAACATAGTGTACATATAGAAAAACACCCCATGAATTCAAATTTGTAAGCTGAAAGGCACTATCTCACTTAGTTTTTAAAATATTTTACTTTTATTATGGTATACACAAAAGACATTTTCCTATCTTGAAACAAACATGACAAATTTTTTTTCGGTAATTCGAATTCCTGAAACATAGTGTACATATAGAAAAACACCTCCTGAATTCAAATTTGTAAGCTGAAAGGCACTATCTCACTTAGTTTTTAAAATATTTTACTTTTATCATGGTATACACAAAAGACATTTTCCTATCTTGAAACAAACATGACAAATTTTTTTTCGGTAATTCGAATTCCTGAAACATAGTGTACATATAGGAAAACACACCCTGAATTCAAATTTGTAAGCTGAAAGGCACTATCTCACTTAGTTTTTAAAATATTTTACTTTTATCATGGTATACACAAAAGACATTTTCCTATCTTGAAACAAACATGATAGAATTTTTTTTTCAGTAATTCGAATTCCTGAAACTTAGCGTACATATAGAAAAACACCCCCTGAATTCAGATTTGAAAAGTGCAAGTCTCTATCTCACTTAGTTTTTAAAATATTTTACTTTTATCATGGTATGCACAAGAGACATTTTCCTATCTTGAAACAAACATGACAGAATTTTATTTTTCAGCAATTCGAATTCCTGAAACATAGTGTACATATAGAAAAACACCCCCTGAATTCAAATTTGAAAACTGCAAGTCGCTATCTCACTTAGTTTTTAATAACTATTTTTGTAATAAGTTGCGAAATGATAGTTTTAGACACGCGACGTGAAATTTATACGCACGAGAGTAAGCGTGTACTACAACACGTCAAGTGCCTAAAACACTCATTTCACAACGTATTACATACAAGATTTTTTGTAATAGCGGTTTTAAACAGATCATTTATTCTCAAATATCAACATTTTGAATTTTTCAAAATTAAAAAGTAACACCCTTTCTTTCAACCCTAAAGTTCATAAATTATATTTCGCGGGTAATCCATAGATCTTGTTTACAAATATTAATTTAAAAAAAATTGTACGAGCGACTACAAAATTATGTAATACATAGACATCAACTATAATTTATTCTCATTATTTTGATTGTTGACTACCATTTTTTTTATTATTGTTATCTAATGCCTAACTGTTACATAGATCAATTTTGTCAGTTTCATTGTTACAGTGCTAGTGAACAGACGTGTGGTGTGCTCGTGTACTGTGCCTTCGAGGACGACTTCCTAGTGCCTGGAGAGGACTTTTGGACATCTTCAAGACTTGGACTTATACTTAGGGAAATAATTTATTCATAGTAAGTTTTTTTTTAATATTTTTAAACTACTTTTAGTAATCATTATTGGATATATCAGCCATTATTTCTAACGACTATTTCGGGTGTATATACACTTTATATTTGAATTATAATTGATGTTGAGTGGAAAAGAATTTGAGTTAATTTAGAATTATTTATAGTGCTAATACCATATACACATATCATATATTATTGGACCACTATATATTTTACTACAAATGTTTTATATTTAAATAATTAAAAATTTAAATATTCTTTTCAATATTGAATTTCTCACTTACTTTCATATTAGGTATTTTATTTTTAATAATGGGGTATTCCACCATAACAACAAAATTAGGAAAATTTCAATTTAACATAAAGTATGGCTCAATAAATAATTGTTAAAACAATGAAAACATTTTTTAAATAATTACTTTACGAGATATTTCACATTTGCTAAAAGGGAAAATTGACGTCATACAATTGTTATCCTTCTCTCGCAGCGTACTCAGAGCAGTGTGTGTGAGAAAGACAAGTATAGAGGAAATATGACGTTACACTGATTTCTCGAAAATAAAATACTCTAAAACTAGGAACAATTAAGATTTTTTAATACTATGAATTGCTTCAAAACTGAATGAAGTTTTATTTAAAATAATAAAAAAAAATTGAGTGGAATACCCCATTACAAACGATTGAAACAGTTCTAAGTCCATCCATATTATTATCTGTAACCACTAATCCAAATATTATTTCGATTATATTTTTATTGTTACAGAAACATGTAACAGATATGAATTACAGTCCTGGTCGAGCCGTAGAAGGATGTGAGTGAGTTGCAGAGCATAACACTGAAGACACCCCTACATGTTTTGGTGCCCCTCAAGACTTATTTGTAAGATTTATGTAAATAAATAAATAAATAAAAGTTATCCTCCTAAAC
Source organism: Ophonus ardosiacus (assembly GCA_943142095.1). NCBI lineage: Eukaryota > Metazoa > Arthropoda > Insecta > Coleoptera > Carabidae > Ophonus > Ophonus ardosiacus. The sequence continues at coordinate 30,323,263 of OW964838.1, forward strand.
ATTAAGTACTTGAATAACTAATATATGGCAAGAAAAATTGGCACATAATCAATTCATGTCATTATGCAACACATATATCTTCATTGTCATAAATTTTACTGTTCATTATATAAGAAATTCACATACAATACATCCATGCATACATACTATTTAAAAGGTACAGAAAAACAAAAAAACTAAGTTCAAATATTTCCTACTGAAATTTAACTCTGTATCCGGCGATTCAAATTTCTAAAACTATGTATACATATTTGAAACAACCCCCGGAATCCAAATTTGAAAAGTGCAAATCGCTATCTCACTTAGTTTTTAATTTATTTTATTTTTATCATGGTATACACAATAGATAATTTAGCTATCTTGAAACAAGCATGACTGAATTTTTTTCAGCAATTCGAATTCCTGCAACATTACGTAGCTGTAGAAAAAAATTATTTCACTTAGTTTTTCAATAATTTCATTTTAAAGTTATACAGAGTGGTCGGATTTTTAGTACACTACTGAACTGTTTAAAGTTACCATTTCATTTTTGCTTATTCTTACTATACTAGCTAGACAGGGTTATTCAAAATTAGTAAACATATGTAGGAAAGTCCGTAGAATCGAATGGCGGCACACCCGTCAATGTACCTTTTACCATTCATTAGTTATAGGCCGTCAAAGTCAAAAAATATTGTCAATATCCATTTAAAATAAAAATTTCTAGTTTGGAAACTAAGGCCTAGAGAATTTTTTCAATATTTTTCCCATAAACATCGTGTTTGAATTAAGGGAAAATTTTTCCCTTAATCAGCGTGTCCGAATTAAGGGAAAATGGTCGGATTTTTATTAGACTACATATAGTATTACATTGTTTAATTTAATTTTACAGGGATAGTCTTCATTATAACGAAGATTTATCAGCTAATCCCCATGGGCGAGATTACAAGAAATATCTACTACAATGTAACTCACCATTCTTAAGTGCTTCAGGTTACAATGTCGGGACTCCAAATTGCTAAGTCTGCAACACCAGGATGTCGGCTTTTCACACGGCTGCATCTGAAAAGAACACACATATTTAATTAAAAAAAAAAATTGTAATTTTGTATTTTGTGTACTCAAATTTTTTTCGCACTACTTCTACATTCATAAAATTCAAAACACCGTGAACGAATTACATAATACATAAGAAGCAATTATTATTTATAATGACTCACTATTAAATTGTTGACTTATTTCTACAGGGTAAATTATTTAACACCCTAACTATTACATGGATTAATTCTTTCAGTTTGTTTGTTACAGTGCTAGTGTAAAGACGTGTGTGTAGTGTGCTGGTGTACTGTGACCACGAGGACGACTTCCTGGTGCTCGGAGAGGATGTTAGGATACTTGGAGGACTTGGAGTTATATCCATAGATTTCATTTATTCAAAGTGAGTTTTTTTTTTGTTTTTATAATACTTCATACATAGTTGTATTTTCATTTGATATATTAAGCATTAATTTGGAGGAATTATTATAGTATAAATAGATACAAGATATAAACTATATTTAAATAATTGTTCATATTATATCGAAAATAGGTTGCATTAATTGATAATTATTTAATATTTCTACCATATACAACCTTCTAACATTTTATTCTGTAAATACTATGTATAAAGCCCCATATAGTTTTACGTCAAAGATATTTGAATAAAAATGTTTTCAAACGTTAAACATATGTCACGAATTGTGTTCATCTGTATATAATTTTTAATATATCATATCATTGTATATCCTATATATTTTACTACATATATTTTGTTCCATATATACGTAATTATGAATGTGTACGATAATACGACAAATTACGTAACTTATACCTCATTATTAAAATACTTTAATATCGTACACATTATGCATTAAAATATATATTTGATCGATTGAAATATTTATTCATTCTTTTGTAATATTGAATATCTCGCACTTTCTTTGGCATTAATATATCTTTTTAAATAATAATTATATATATACTTGAAACAATTCTTAATAATCTACAAAAAAAAAATCATATTATTTTCTATGACCATTAACCACTAATTTATATTTGTTGCTTTCAAGTATATTTTCTATTGTTGCAGAAAGATAAGATGTGCACTTAAACAGACGATACTGCAAAAGTACCCGAGAGAGTTGCAGTTCATCAATCCTGATTTCCGCATTGGAGATGATCACCCTGTTGCAGAGCATCGCACCTCAAAACAACCCCAACATGGATTTTGTACACCCCAAGTCATGTTTATAAAATTTATGTAAATAAATAAATAAATAAAACCACCTCACACCTATAAAGTACTTATATGATATAATCATTTAACGTGAAAAATCATCTGCTCTACTAATAAAAACTTTATAAACAAAAGTCGAAAACACTCATACATATAAGCATTTCACCATCTCAAAGCGTATTACTTTAGGTTCCCATACATCACAAACACATATTACATATTATTTGAAGGGTACAAGAAACGAAAGAGCTAAGTCTAAACATTACTGATTTTTTTCGGCGATTCATACATTTTAAAAAAATTATGCATATACAAAATAATCTCCTACATCCAAATTTGAAAAGTACAAATGGCTATTTCTGTTAGTTTACGAGATATTAATTTTTAAACTTGCTATTTTCAATAGAGATGTACTCGTCTTGAAACTAGCATCAGCAGCGATTTACATATTCTAAAATTAAGTTTACCATATAGTAAATAAATTCCTTAATATCACTCTGAAAAGTACAAGTCGCTATATCTCTTAATTTTCGTGATATTCATTTTTAAAGTTAATATTTTCAATAAACATATACACGTCTTAAAAAAACATTACTGATTTTTTTTCAGCAATTTAAACCTTTGTAATTAAGTATACATATAGAAAATTACTCCCTATATTTAAATTTGGAAAGTACAAGTACCTATTTCTCTTAGTTTTCTTTATATTCATTGTCAAATTTGCCATTTTCAATAAACATATACACGACTTATAATATGTAAACATTAATGAAATTTTTTTCAGTGATTGAAACCTTTTGAAATTATTTATAGCACTATATAAATAGAAAATTACTCTCTACATATAAATTTAAAAAGTACGAAACGCTATTTTTCTTAGTTTTCGTGATATTCAATTTTGAAGTTATTTTTAATGAACATGTTAAACAAACATTATATTGAAAAAAATTTCAGAGATTTAAACCTTTTGAAATTTTGTATAAATATAGGAAATAACTCTCTACAACTAAATTTGGAAAATACAAGTCGCTTTTTCTATTAGTTTTTCATACACTCATTTTTTAAGTTGCTATTTTCAATAGACATATACCTGTCTTGAAACAAGCATTACTGAAAATGTTTTCAGGGATTCCAAAGTGCTGAAATTACGTTTACATATAGAAAATAATCCTAAAAATACAAATAAGATTAGGATAATTCGCTATCACTCTTAGTTCTTCAAGTATTTAATTTAAAATTACTATGCACAATATATGAATCAATAGTACATATTTAAAACTTTAAAATTTCAATATCTCGAAACTATATAACTAATATGGACTTAGCTCTACTTTTCTGTACCATCATTTGCATCCCGTACATACATACGAGTACACAATTGTAATCTAATACTCTGATCGTTCTAAATAAAACATAGTAAGGAGAAACCTAATTTGTATTATTATATTTAAAATACACTTAATAACATATTTGTACATTGAAAAATAGTTATTTGTGTATCTAGAGCGGAAAATGATACTTCACACATACTTTTTCTGTGTCCGTTGAAAAAGATGATAAAAACATTTTGCTTTCAAATCACCTATGTACCAAGTCTTCTAATTTAAAACTGTATCACAAAATAATTGTCTCTCCTGTAAGAATGACGTAATAAGAATTTCGACGTAATTAAAAACATTACATTTTAAATTTCGAAATGCATTAATTAAGATATTAAACTGATTAACATTTACATGTTTGATACAATTTAAAACAAATACAGTTCAAATATATTTTATATACTGTTTGCATGATTGAAAACTTTTTAAACTTCATTTTCATATTCAACAATTGAATTTAAAAAAAAAACATCAAAATTTTCTTTTCATTTTGTTTAAACTTTAGTTTACATATTTTAAATATATATTTTAGCTATGTGCGAATTCGAATTTGAATCCCAAAAGTTTATTGCAAGAGAGACATTCATTTTGAAGTTGTAAAATATATTATTTTAAACTTAGAATATATTTTCAATACCCAAAAAATGTTAGGGAAAAACTTTGTAAGGATTTTCTGTTATAAATAAATATATGATCATCTTATACATAATTAATGTCTTCTATTATTTCTATTTGTTAAAACAAATGATCCTTATAAAAGTTCTTTCAACAATTAATCGATCGATTGTTGTCAATCATATATGTTAGCCTACTTGTATATTTCAACGAATCATAATAAAGAATTTATATCATATGTTCTCATATACAGTGTGTCCCATTTAGAGGTGCCACCATTGGGATCTCGAGAACTATAAGAGATACGATGTCGGTTAAATGGAACTTTTTGTGCACCTTTGGCAAGTCATCTCTGATGTGCTTTTGTTTTTCCAAAAATTCTCATACGACACTAGATAATGACGAAAAACTAAATATTGTTGATTTTTTCTTTCTCAAATAACTTCTAAACTATTAGTAATTGAGAAAAACGTTTCAAATATAAAAGATAGATATTTTTATTAACTAACCAGTGGCGTACGAAATAAATTTTCATATCCGTAAATTTTCGAGATATAACACAAACTTATATTTTTTTAAATGGCACCCATATCTGATTTTAGTTTCAAAAAAATCAATATTTTTTTCTCTTTTCAATGGTGTAAGGGTTATTATGTTTTATATTTATTTTGCTCCTAAAATTTAATTTTTCTCTTTATTTTCCTGAATTTTCTAATTATTTCCCAGAAAAACATTATTATTTTTATTAATTATATTGTATTTGATCAAAATAATTTGTTTTATGCTTTTATTACTTAATATTTTCATTCTAGACTCATAATTACAAATTACACTATGATGAGCCAAGGGCGATCTGATACAAAATATAAAAATTAATTTGATACGAATTTTGAGCAAATATTTTTAAGGAAATAAATTATTTAAATACAAGGAGTATTTCCAAATAGAAATCTACCAATATTTTCAAAATAATTGCAAATTTAATACAAAATAAGGAAAAAATAATAATTTTTGAAGGCAAAACTAATATAAAACATAATAACCCTTACATCGTTGAAAACAGAAAAAAATATTTATTTTTTTGAGACTAAAATCAGATATGGGTTCCATTTAAAAAAACATAAGTTTGTGTTATATCTCAAAAATTTACAGATATAAAAATTTATTTCGTACGCCACTGGTTAGTTAATAAAAATATCTATCTTTTATATTTGAAACTTTTTTCTCAATTATTAATAGTTTAGAAGTTATTTGAAAAAGAAAAAATCAACAATATTCAGTTTTTCGTCATTATCTAGTGCCCTATGAGAATTTTTGGAAAAATAAAAGCACATCTGAGATGGCCTCCCAAAGGCGCATAAAAAGTTCCATTTAACCGACATCGTATCTCTTACAGTTCTCGAGATCCCAATGGTGGCACCTCTAAATGGGACACACTGTATATATATATATATATATCAAATATCATCTATTTATTTATGTTTATAATTGTCATTCGCATATATCTCTGTATTAAAACAATATCTTTGCAAAATATAGCAATGCATTATGTACACCATTATGTAATATATTTATGACCAATAAATACAGATAATACTATACAATATTTCATTCTAACACCCTATTTCCAAAACAATAAAATTGCAATCCAAAGATCTAAGTTCATATCCCGCTTACAAACCATTTCACAGCCTATAGATCCATAACCCGAACGACGACCAACAAAAATCTCCCATCCTAAAGATCCAAGTTCGAATCCCGCATACTAACCACCAGGAACCAGCCGAGCATCCCATCCTAGCTACCAGCAACCCGCCCTAGCCATCCACGAGCCGCCCTAGGCTACGAGCCGAAGGCGAGCACGTGGATGCTAGGCGGGTTGCTGGGAGCTAGAATCGGATCGCTCCGCTGGTTCCTGGGGGCTAGCCAGCAAAAAATTTCTAGAAACCTGTATATAGCTTGATATAGACGTTATTACGTAATTTCACGACGAAGAGTCACCGGTAGGAAGCCAACGCTCCCGCTGCACGAATGACTGTAAATTCAACAGACAGCCAGTATTATACATAGCTAGAAATCTGTGGTGGGAGACCTGAGATTCATGATTCGATCACCAGGCCTTACTACAGCCTACCGTATTGTCAGAAATTTGAATTTTTGTGGGTGAACACATTTCGTTCGGTCAGAGAGCTCACAAATTCTCGTTTTCGTGACTAGTAGTCTTGCTACACGCTGTACATCGCCGATTCTACACGATTTTTTAAATTTTGTCAGCCAGAAGCCTAGCAACAGTATTGCAATCGATGGATTTCTGAATTTTGGTAGGTAAATGCCTTGCGATCGGCTGAAAATCCGTCTGAGAGCTCAAAAATGCTCGTAACGGCAGTAAAGTGCTACTTTTTGGCCGCTACGGCTCTAAAACGTCGATTTTACACGATTTTTGTGATTTTGTCGACCAGAAGCCTTGCTGGCGCTCGCGGATCGGATTTTCCTGGCTAGAAATTTTGTCGTGTAGGCTACTTGCTTTTGTAATCTGTTGTATACTAGGTTGAAACTTAGGCGCTAAAATTATTAATGCAGGTTGCAGATCGACGATCGCTTTGTGGTGCTCTCGAATCGACTTTTGCTGTTGCATACTTATAGGCCGTAAATCGTTCATATCCTGCTGATCTCATTTTGATGATCTAGTTCGTATTTTGGTGAATTTCTGGTTACTGGAAAGCAATTTTTGAGGATAGGAAAATAGGTTTTTGAATTGAGAAATTCTATTCTTTTTTACTGTTTTTATTGGTCATTTATATAATACATTTTATTTGTGTTACATATATAATGATATTATTTTATGAGGACTTGTAAATAAATAATGAAATATATATCGCCAAATATTTATTAAATTTTATCGTATAAGTTGTTACAGATTTTTGCGAGTATAATGTTTAACATTTTCTTTCTAAGACTTATCGAGATATAGATTACTTTAATATACCTATGTAAATACTTTCAAATAAATAATAGTGATGCAAAGATTTATATACAGAGATATAATTAAAAATAGATCAATAATTTAACACAAAGTTTTTTAAACAAATATATGTTGAATTTGAATATACTAACTGCTATATTGTGACTATGTCTTAGAAAAAAACTGTATCAATAGGAAATAAAGTAGAGCAATTATAATATAATACTGATATATTCACTATCACATATTCACTATCACAATATTAGGTTATATTTTTCACCAAATTACACAAATGTAGTTATATAGGTTACTGTAATCCAAACTCTAATATAATGTAAATACTTACAAATAAATAATACACAAATCAATATTAACTTGTTATTGTCTAATAAATTGGTGAAATACACCCACTTTTAGGTACGAGAATCCACAATAAACCTTTCTCGACAAGGAGAAGTTTCTCGTGAGATAGCAGACTTCCTAATGATCGATAAAAGCACAGCAAATGGAATCATTAGCTAACAAGCAAAGATGCAATAGACCCCCGTAAACCAACAAAGCGAACAGATAAAATAATTAAACTAAAATCTAAAGTAATAAACTCATTTTTAGGTCAACAAAAGTCTAAATTCTTGTTTGACCACCCTAATCTCCTAATTTAAATCCAATAAAACATTTAAGCCAGAAGTTAAACATCCGCGATGGAAAAGAAAAACAACCCTGAATTATAGAACCATTTAGAAAATGAATGACAAGATGTACAAGACAGTATCACAAATTTAATTAAATCAATGTCTCGATAGCATTCTGCAGTGATTGTATCAAAAGGAATGATGATAAACTATTAAATATGAATAACAAAATAAGACTGAACAGATTTATTAGTTGTTTTGAAATACGCATATTTTTGAATAGCACTAGAAATTATTTTGTTGCTACATAATTTTATTTACCTATGTACATAGTTTCTGTTTTCTAATAGGAACATATTTTATGCACAAATGCATATGTTTATTAATATAACTGTTTCATTGTTGTATCACCTTTACAATATATGATAATGGTTTAAAAATCTGTTTGGCTTAAAACTTTTGCACACCTCTATAGATAAACATTACATAACATTATGGACATTTCTATAAAGTTGCATATGATATTCAAAAAGCAAGATTAAAAATACTCATATGTAAAAATGTATTAGCTGCTGTTTAATGATGAATATGATACCTATACAAATGTACATTTAGAACTTGAAGATGTACGTAGTGTCATTAGATATTTCAATATGATTTTTGTCCTTACATTTATTATAAAATTACATAATATACCTTTCAAACTGCAACTAGATATATACACTACACGATTTTACGTTTAAGTTCTTAAAAATATGATACTGAAAGTTGCAAATCATGTACGACCTTCAAAAAGCAAGGTTAGACATTCTGCGTCGTATAAGAATTTATTAATACTTTACTAATGTAAAAAATGTTAAATGCAACAATATATTACATGTATTAAGGCTGTTTTATAAAGAATTCAATATACAAATATATATTTATGTAGAACTTGAAGATGTAAGTAAGGTTACATCAAGAATTTTCCTTAAATTTATTAGAAAATCAAGTAATTTACCTTTCAAACTACAGCTAGGCATTCGAATTCAACTGTTCCAAATCCATTTCACAAATATAACACGTAAATAAGTTATTTTAATCACAAAATATATCACAAAAACATAGAACTACTTCCTAACATCAACTTGCTTGCAACACATGTAACGCAGTGACGCTTACGGCGTGGTCTCATGTGATTGGTGAAACTAACGATTGTGATTGGCAAAAATAACGAAGCTTGTGATTGGTGGAAATACAGCGAGAATTCGAATGCGGTAAAATCCTATCAATTTTGAACGGATGAAGAGTATTTCCTTGAAAATAATTATTAATTTAAGATTCTTACATAATAAATTGTAATTTCAATTCATCATACAACAGCGTACATCAATTTTTACCGGAAATTATACATAAATAATAACATAATACAAGAAATATTATGAATTAATTTGGTTTTATTGAAAAGTAGATGGCAATGGGCATAAATACCTTTAAAATAGGGTTTATGGGGAGGGCATAAGGGTGCATTTTTTTCGGGAAATCCTTCTCCACGTCTCGGGATTCATTCTTCAACGATGATACTGGAAGAAATCAGGTTTCATGAGGGTACATTCGAAAGGTGTATCGGCCATACTGCATAGAACCCTGTAACAATCAAAATAAATAAAAATTAGGATATTTAAAAGATAAAATATATTTTAATATTTAAATTTAAAGTGTCCAACCCCTATTTTTTGTGTTATAAGCAAAGACACATTCAAAATCCTCATAAAGATATCTAATATTTTATTTAAAATTGCTTGAATTAAATTCATTGTTAAATAACTTATCATAATTTTCTTTTTACTTTATTTACAAAAGATGACAACCCACCACCAGATAATAACCAAGAATGGCCCAATTGGAAAATTTTAAATCGCCTATGAAGTCAAGTAGGAAAATATGAAATACATAGGTACAACTGGGGGTACCATGTAGAACCCACTTTATGTCATTGTAGTCAAGAACAAATAATGACTCACCTGCTCACGTGCGCCAACTTAGAAGAGGAATGCACGAGAGAAGATCTGGCTAAAGGAACATCAGCTGGTTTAAATTGGGCTATTTTCTGGAAAAATTACTAAATTGACAATTTTTGTATTAGTTTATTTTACATATATTATGTATTTTTACCTCCCTCCACACCATAGATAAGGGAGGTAACGTTTTCGCTCCAAAAATTCAATAGGGAGTTTTTAGTGAATAAGCACTAATTAGGGCCCTACAACACGTTTTTACTATTTTTTACAATAATGTTTGTGGCAATTTTTCCTTAAAATCTACTAAAATATGATCCAAAACTTTGGTATTTAAAACTCGTATATAATTTAAAACATATTAGATTTTGACTTTGATAAACCGGAAGTGGTACTTTACATGAAGCTCTTGACAGATTTTTGAGGAAAAACGTAATAAAATATAATCCAAAATTTGGTATTACAGGCTTTTCTATTTATTGGAACAACAAATTAGATCAACCGGAAGTGATACTTTATTTAAAGATCATTGCTATTTTAAACATTGAATTGGAGGGAGGTCATCAGATTTTATAACTATATTCCCCAAGAATTAATATTTTATTTGTTCATTTATTAAAATAATTTCATTTAAATAAAAATTATCGAATTAATATGTGCCAAACTAATTATTTTGTGAATATATTAACCAGAAACATAGATTAATTCGATAATTTGTGGAGACGTTGGTCCCACCCCAATTTGGGTATGGTTAAGCCCTGCAACCACGACAAGGTCTCTCCACATGGGCAGGGAACCCTGTCCAAACCTCCTGCGATTCAAAGGAGTTGAGGACAGAGTCACCCCGGTCTAAACCACGACTGGGGTGTCCTACAAAACCCTAACGATCTCATGTCAACTATAAATAGAATCGCCCGCGCCTGAAACCCTAACAAAAATGCTAATGAGATGAAATGAACCTATTTGTGGCTTGTTCACGGACGCGGCCTGCTGGGGCCAAGCGCGTTCCAACCACTGATATGCATACGCCGATAAACTATTGCTCATCGTCATATTCCATACAATGTTTGGACCTACGACCGCGCCCTCCCCATTCCGCGAAAACCGACCCCGTGCAATCCATATAGGAGGGTAAGTTTTCTTGGACGAGGGTTGCTCACCTCACGATAACAAACAACTTCATTGTGATTACCAAATTAGCTGCTGGTACTAATTTTAGTAATCTGCAACAAAGCTCTTTTTTACCATGTGTAAAGTCCACCGAACATTTTCATGCCCGCGAGAGACTTTCGGCGGAATTTGATGAGTATTCATTGCACAGTATTAAAAATACTGGCACGCCAAATACTCAGTGCCCTAGAAAAAAAGCATAACATACAAAATAAATATATTATATCATATTTATATTATATACGAGCATATATAATATAAGATAATGTAATATGAACAATCCCAAAATCCCACCCCAAATATATGGATTATAAATCGATTTTCGTGAACGAATTTATGGCAAAAATTAACCCTGCAAACCCCAAACTACAGTTTATAAAAAAATATCCCCGACACAACAAAAAATAAAATCAATATTATAAAAATTTATTCAACATTTCCCGTACCCGGTTCGCGACAAATTCCGAATATATTCGCGTCAATCGCGTCTTTAATTCGCCTTGAAGACTTGCTCCTTTCTCGATCCCTCGTTGTCCCCCGTTGTCCAGGTCCTGGGTTCCTGGCCTAATCGATCCGGACCTCATACCGGATTACACGAGCTAATAATAAATAAAAAAAAAAAAAACTAAAACAATCCGGACCTCATGCCGGCATGAAATCTACCATTTAAAAGTTAAAGTTAGGATGACGATTATATCCCACGGAGTCTAGAAGGACGATAATATCCAGGTCCAAAAGGACCCTGGCTTGTACGATGTCAACGGAACGGAAACGATCCGGACCTCATGCCGGGATATGCGGAAGTTAGCGACCCGGACCTTATGCCGGGTTACGCGAGCAAATTCACCCGGGACGAAAGTTAAGTTAGATTTAAAAGTTAAAGTTAGGATGACGACGCGCCCCCTGAAACTAAACTTAACTAGGCTGTACTGCAATGAACGTTTTTATTTGACTTATTATTCAATTCATTTTAATTTTAATATTTGTATAAATGCAAAATCTCTGTTTATTATAATGTTCTTTACCCCTAATTGGGTGTGACATCTTTTCTCTTAAGACTCAGAAAATCTCATTTCAACTGAAATAGATTCAAAATTTTCTTTCAAAGATTTATAAATATTGCAAAATATTATTGTTAGAATACTATATGAAGAACTATGTCTCTTATCAAATATTGATCAATACTAAATAAACCTCAATCACACAAAACATTCAGGGGATCATTCATAAATAAAAATTGGTTTTTGTTTTCTTATTATTCGTATTTTTTTTGTTTTTTTTTTTTTGTTTTACCCATACATACGATCCACACTCACTCACACCTTTCATTCTTAATTATTTTTATATTCTCATTTATTAATAATTGAACATTCATTGCAATGTACAGCAACTTCCCAGCAAAATTGTAATAGGTAACACTTTAAACATGTAAGTTTGCAAAAGTATATAATATAGTAAAATATATATGTATTCGATAATAGATATTTATGCACCAAGTGAGCTAAGATAATGTTTATTCACGAAAAGAAAGTTAACCCACGAGCCCGTAAGGGCGAGTTGGTTAATTTCTTCGAATGAATAAATATTCTTAACTCACGTAGTTTATACAATATTTTATTCAATTTTGACAAAATAGTATTAACAACAATTACGAATTTAATTTTGACAAAATAAAAATGCATTACGATCATTGTTATTTATTCAATTTTGACGGTTTATTGTTTATTTTTTTAATTATTATGAGCAGTCATAGAAAAAATAGTGTATGCAACTCATGTATAATGACTATTAAAACACTTGTTGCATAATAAACTATTAATTCACTAGCGAATAAACAGTTACTTACAGTCGTTGCTATGGAGTTAATAATAGCAGTATAAACCTCAAAATTGAACAAAATAAATATTAAATACGTTATTCTGAATTTGTAAAAAAATTAAAATTATTTATCAGAAAATTGGGTCAAATACTTAAACATTTCCTGTTTCACAATTGTTGAGTGCGGGATTTGAACCCAAAACTAATACGCATACAATAACAGTAAAAATTATAGAAAAATATTTCAATTAAAAGAATTAATTGGTATTATCGAATATTAAAATTTAAAATGAAACATATTTTGCAGACAGGATTTTCCCAAGTTATTACTATATAAACATATTCAAATAATTGTTTATTAATAAATAACTATTTATTGTTTAATATGGAAGAAAAAAACTGAGTACAAGTATGGCGCCCTATCTTATAACTAACTTATCCTAAGCTAACTTATGTCTACCTTAAAGCTAGTCTTATACAGTATAAAAATTCCCGGGCAATTTTATAGAGCAAGATTTCGCTTACCAATCACTTACACATTGTCATTCCTTTATATGCCACATTGTACTTAGTTTTATATTTATTTAAAGTTGAAATCACAAATCACATTTTATTTTATACAAGCCTGTTTAATACTAAATAATTATATCATTACTGGTTATTACCCATTGTTGAGTGTGTCATTTACCTTTTTTTTTATTTGATAGTTTGTATATTTAAATAAATAAATGGGAAAATCCATGTCAACAATCTATGAGACATAATTATAGTAATGTATGCTTCGAAAATAAATTTTGAAATTATAAGTTTTAAATAGTTCAAAAAATATAAAAGATTTTAGCTATTTTATGTAACACTAGTAAAAGTAATGTATTTTAAAATATTAAAATTTGAATTGTTGTACAATTCATTGTATTGTATTTATATCGTATTGTTTTGCCTTATACCCTACATTACGGGTACAGCAACAATTGTTAGATTAAGGAAAATGCCAAGTTATTGACCTAAAATATTTAAAAATTGATAAACTTTCAATTTGCTGGGAAGTTTATTTTCACATACCTTAGCTCAGGATAAACCTGGACATTTTACCAAACTACCGTTATGTAAGAGTATCCCACGTTGTCCTTCTGGGCCCTGGATTGGTCTAGGCGCACTTTAATTTAACGAATTTATTTCTAAAATTTTACAATTTATTTTAAGGGTAGAGGTAACTACCACAGATTCAATACTACGAATTACAAATATAAAAAAAAAATAAAGGAATGGTCGAGCACGGTCCAGCAAACCAGAAGAGTACAACCACCCTTTCACTATGAAGTATTCCCTGACTATGAAAGACAAATTGTAAATGACTGTTTAATACTTTAGGAGGTATAATTTTTAAAATAATTAGTTATCTAATACTTGGTAATGACGTAACAACCGACAAAAGGCTTGTGCTTCAGACATAAAAAAAATATTAAATTATAATTTTTAATCGGAGATAAATTTACGTAATTTTAATTATTTGTTCATGGCGCCAGTGTACAACTTTAATCATTTTAACATAATTTTAAATTGTCGAGAGGTACTGCTGCTGTATTCACATTTTAAATTGTCGAGAGGCCCTGTTTCTCTATCTCCATTTATAATAAGCGGCAGGTATGTTGGAAAAAATTTAGTATTACTTTTACACTGTGATTAGATGGCGAGAGGTATTGCAAAAAAATCAGGTCTCACCTACAATATAAAAGAGTCATCCATTGTTTCGTCAAAAAAAATCAAATATAATGATTCAAAAATCTCAATTTTCTTTAAAAGTTCCCGATGTCAATCACTAAACGACGCGTTCTTATTTGTTTGTGTGAGAGAGACAAGTATAATGTAAGGCAGAGAAAACATGACACAGAATAATAAAGACAGGAGTGAACACTCACTTCCAAATTTTGATTTTTGTAAGACAGAGATAGTAATATATAACTATTTCATTCTAATAAATTCTTCTTTTTACTGTAAATTTTACTGGGAAACATAGTGTTATGTCTGTAGCATATCTGGGTGACAACACACTGTATTATACTGGTAGTTAGGAGACAGTGTATTTTTATACGTAAAAGTGAAACAACTATTTAATATCTCGGGAACGGTAAAATATAACATAAGATTTTTGCTAAAACTGATAAACCGGAACTGGTACTTTACTTGAAGCTCTGAACAGATTTTCTTGAAAAAATATATTAAAATATGATGCAAAACTTTTCAAATTTAGTATTTGAAACTCATATGTAATTTGAAACAACATATGCGATTTTGACTATATATGATCAACCGGAAGTGGCACTTTACTTCAAGCTCTGAATAGATTTTCTTGAAGAAATATATTAAAATATGATCCAAAACTGTTCAACTTTTGTATTTGAAACTCATACGTAATTTGAAACAACATATTCGATTTTGACTATATATGATAAACTGGAAGTGGTACTTTACTTGAAGCTCTGAACAGATTTTCTTGAAAAAATATATTAAACTATGATGCAAAACTTTTCATATTTTGTATTTGAAACTCATATATAATTTGAAACAACATATGCGATTTTGACTATATATGATAAAACGGAAGTGGTACTTTTCTTGAAGCTCTGAACAGATTTTCTTGAAAAAATATATTAAACTATGACGCAAAACTTTTCATATTTTGTATTTGAAACTCATATATAATTTGAAACAACATATGCGATTTTGACTATATATGATAAAACGGAAGTGGTACTTTACTTGAAGCTCTGAACAGATTTTTTTAAAGAAATATATTAAAATATGATGCAAAACTTTTAAAATTTTGTATTTGAAACTCATATATAATTTGAAACAACATATTAGATTTTGACTATATATGATCAACCGGAAGTGGTACTTTACTTGAAGCTCTGAACAGATTTTCTTGAAAAAATATATTAAAATATAATGCAAAACTTTTCAACTTTTGTATTTGAAACTCACATAATTTGAAACAATATATTCGATTTTAACTGAAAGATGTCCCTGAGCTACTAAATAGGTTTCAGTTGTTACAGAAAAGTTTAATTCTCCTAAACACGATTCTAAATTATGCTCTACGTATCTTAAACCTTTAATTTTAGCCTCGGTAAGTGTTATATTAACGAGTATTGTCCGATCATTTTGTATAACAGAGCCGTCAAGATGGCATTCATTTGCTGTAATGTGTAACGGATAATTTGGTGTTTCAGAACGTAACAATATCGCTGAAATGTTGTAAATATGCACGGCCATAAACTAAAATACATGCCATGTTGTTGATTGTTGTTCCATTGTTGTTAAAATTGTGTGCAAATGTTGTTATAAACGGTCGATTTTTTTATTTATAAAATCGAAATCATTGCTGTAATTGTTATTTTGTTTGGTTTCTGGCCTACATTTTTATTAATTCGAACGTCTTTAACAACCAAAGTCATTAATTTAGTGACTTCAGAGTTTAAAAAACTACTTTTGAAATTTATTTTGTCTAGTACTACAAGAAAATCATATACGTATTTTTAACACAAGTTTATTACTTCATGTTTATTTTACAAAATTTCATAACAAATATTCTGATAGATGATAGATAACAATTTCAACTGTTAAACACCTAGCGCCATCCCGCAAGAAAACGCTGAACTATTGAAAATTGGCTGCGTTCCACTATTCACTACTAAGAGCATAAAAATAGTGTACTAATTTCTTAATGTAGTATAGAGCGCAACCTACGAACAGTAGATAGAGTTTATATAGAAAACGTTGTATTTAAATATGTTTCAGCTGTCCTGGAATTCTGACACTAACTTTTTCTTTTGAAAACTACCCTCCTGAATTCAAATATGAACACCACGAGTCCCTATTTCTCCTAGTTTTCGAAACATTTTTTTATTAGAAAGAAAATATAAAATCTACTTTTGATGTCCAGAAATCTGTAACAAAAATGTCGTTAATATTTGTCTTCAACTATTTATGAAGATGTGGAAATCCTGAAAGAGAAAATGTACATTATTTCTTCGAAGTTTATTTGAAATTTTCGACGTTTTCGACGCAGTTTAAGTTATATTTTACCGCAATTAGATAATTTATTATTAATTATTGTTTTTATACATCCTACCTAACATTTTAGCTAAGAAATACAAGTAAATACATACATATGAAAAACATAAATAAATAAATGATGATGTGGGCCTCCTGATAAAACTGAAAAGTAAACATACATATACATAGAGGGAACCTAACAATGTGTACTCAACGACGGTGTTGAGTTGTGTAAAGTGTGTACGTCCCTAGGGTCTTCCTCCGCCATCGAAATGGCTAGGTTCGCACCACCGCGAGTGTGGCAGACCAGGCCCCGGAACTTGAGTGCTTATCGTGCAAAGAAGCCGGAGCATTCGTGAGTAAGCACCCAAGCCCGGTTAACGCTCTTTCAAGCCCACAACTTTAGTTGCAGCGAGAAAGGAAAGGGGCACAACATGCAAATACCGCTAGACGCCCAACCGCCCAACGGCCGTGCACCTGAAAGGGAAAAGTTAGCTCAAGAGGCCCCGTTGAAACTGCTCACGCCCTAACCATAATACATAATATACATAACACACATACATAAATATATAAAATACATACATAAATACATAAGAAATCAACAATATATACGGACGAAGTCGCGGCGACGAACGGAAAAATTATTCAAAAGCTAACGCAAATACTAAAAACGAATTTTCTTCATATATCTATTAACTTTAATAGATATATTATTTTGCGAATGTGTGTGTGTGTTTTTGCAAAATTAATACAAAAGCAAGTGCGTGTAACTACTATTTAATAAGTTAAAACTATAAACTAATATTTTAAAATGTAAGCAAACTTATTGAAACTATTTAAAACTGTAAATAAACTATGTAATTGTAATCATTTAAACTGCAAACTAATACTTTAAAATGCAAGTGAACCAATTATACTAATTTTAAACTGCAAATTGAAAATTTAACCGCAAGTAAACTAATGATATACCAATTTAAAACTGTAAACTCCTGTGGTGCACTTTCCATGCCAGCGATGGTGCCCGTGAGGCGACGCCTGGTAAACGCCCGCACGGTACAAAAATGCTTGCATTTATATCTACTTCAAAAACTGGGAATCAGTACAGGGGGTTACTCAGTCCGGCGGCCCGTAGTGTGAGTACAGGCATCCTTCCCAGAGGCCCCACTGCCCTATCCCAGAGAGGAGCAGCGAAAAGAACGACCAAGTTTGCCCAATGGGTCCCAGTCGTTCTTGGGAAATTGATTTTAATCTAACAGGGGCATACTAGAAAGAGCTGCTTGGATAGTAAAGAGGAAAACTGAAAAAAGCAAAAGCATGCAGGGAAAGGGGGTTCTTCTTTCTTCAACTGATGTTTTCTTTACCTGAAATCGCGAAAAATCTAATATTTTTTCGATCTACAGCCGGTGCTATAGATCATTGATAAATGTAGTTTCGTTTCTAAATGAAGTGTCCATTCTTTAATTATTTACTACAAAATTAATAAAATTATTGAATCAAAATTAAATAAATTTAAATATTAAAATAGTTCACGTTTTGATTGCCACTGGCAGCTACGTCATTCAACATATCTTTCACTTATAAAAATTCGATAGCTGAAGGCTTGAAATTAACAAGAATTTAGAACAGAGCACAATTTTCGTGGTCAATAATTGGAAATATATATGGATAATAAACAATTTAATAAAAATGATTTAAAAAAAAAATTAAGTATATTATACAATATTCTGTGCATTGCCACTGGCAGCCTGTCATTCACCATATCTTTTACTTTCAAATAAGGCTTGAAGTAATAAGAATTTGGAATAGAGTGGATGTGTGACGTAGATGTTAATGGCATTAAAAACTAGAATATTTTAATAACTAATATTTTTTTTAAACATTGATAATCCCTATCACACAGTTTCAAGAACAAATTTTAATATAAATGACCCACAGTTTTAATTTTTTAGTGTAGTGGAAGACCCATTAATAAACACTGAAATATAAGAGTAGCAAACCACTCTAAACAGTAATAAATATACACTATATATTTTTACTGTGTCTATTGAACACTTTTGAATTTGAACTTAAAAAAAAGTCTATTTAAAAAAAATACAACAAAGTTTTGAACCCGAGTATTTTACATTTCTAGTCAATTATTTAATAACTAATGATGTGAATTATTAAATTAAATAATAGGGTAGACACTTCAAATAAAAACTACGCTACCCTGTCCTTAAATATCGCGGAAACCGATCCGAACCCGAAAAAGTATCGACGAAACTTTAATTATATTTTATCCTACCTTTAAAATGCAAATGAATTTAATTTGAATGTAATATTAGCAAAAAAATAATCGCGACTTTAATAACTAAAATAATTCTAACTATTTGCTGCCTTCTGGTGGTTGTAGATTGGCCTTAAAGTTATCAAAGCCTTAGAAAAAGCTTTAGAAAAGCCCTGTTGTAGAATCAAAGGCTTAAACCAGCCTTTACACTCCTTGGAAACTTCACTGGAACCCTGTATTGTAAACTGTACTTGGTTAAATATTAATTTAAACAAATACAATTTTTGGGGAAGAAACCTATCACTGAACGAACGGATATTCAATTAAACTAATTCAAAAAATTAGAAAAGTTAATTATTTCTATAAGTTTCGCCAATTTATTTACGATAATGTAACGAGTAACGACGCCCGATGTTAATAACATAGAATAGACATTCACAATGTGCCCCGGAAAAGAAGTATAGAAGAAAATATGATTATTTGAATTAAATTCAACAACATAAACCATATTTTCAGAAGAAAAATGAATTTACTTTTGTGTTAAGCTGAAAAAAATACTAAAAAAGCGCCAGTGAAGAGAGGCACATATTATAACGACTTACATTGATGAACACAGCTCAGCAATCAGCAAACAGCAATCTCCAAAACAGCTCCGGTACGCCCCTGGAACAAAGAAAAACAATATTTTAAAATACAAATATTTCAATAATAGAACATGTTATCAGCAAAAATAACTATTAAAACAGTTAAACTATTGTTTAAACTTATCATTTTTGCTAATTTGAAACAATATACAACAATATTTCACTATTAAAATAATATTTTTAAAATATAAAGAAATAAATTTTCCAAGACCAATGTACGCGAATTCCGAAGTTTGCTATCTTGCAACAATCTACGGAGCGTACAAGTTTGAGACGGTTTTTAACAAATTAAATCTTGGATTTTATATGGAAAATAACTATTAAATAGCAATATATGTATTTAAACGTAACATATAGACATTTTTGTATATTTTACACACAAAATTTGCTATTTTGTGATCGAATTTATGCTTGAGAAATAAATACAAACACATTTATATGATATTCTAATCACCTTAAAATGTATGAATTCATGAGAAATACAAATTAAATTATAAGAATTACTACGAAAGGAATGTTTTTTATAGTTTGAAGTACATTTAGAATTATTTAAATATAAATAAACAACTAATACTTACATTTGCTGCTTCGACGATTCCCAAAGACGGTACACAATTTATTATTTTCACTCATTTAAATTGCGATTCCCGTATAAATTATTATTAGAAACATTAGATTGACACTTTACCTTTGATTTTCATGTAAATTTTCTATTGTTCTTGCAATATTTCCGCACATATTAATATTTTAAAATACCAAACACGACTCCGCGGAGTAGCGTCGTTCAACTGTCAGCGTTGCACGGACGGACGATTGAATTGCTTCAGGGTTGCCACCAAACTGTAAAGAAAAAACATTGAATTAGCAAAAATATTATTGATATATAATAATTTAAACTGTAAAATATTAATATTTAAGTATATATAACTTTATATCATATATTTGTAATAAAATAAATTTTTATGCTTATTTTGTTTACTGGTTTATTTTGACTTTTAACCAGATTCTAACCACATAAACGGCCTTATTCTGGTGACCATTGTATCCGAAGCAATATTGTAATCTATACAATAATGATTTCAATGTTCTATAAGACATCGTATAGATTTGGTATTCTGGTGACCACATTGTAATCGTATGAAAGTGGTATTGTAATGAATACAATATTGTATTCACCTGTTTCCAGTGATGTCACTCTATAGAAAATTGTAATAAAATCTTAATATTATTTTATTTAAATAAATAAATTTTACAATGTTAGTACATTTACATTCGCAGGATTGATATTTAAAGTAAAATAACGCAAATATTAATTTGTATATTGATAAATTTTATTAAATAAATATGATGAATTTCATGCGACAATTGGTAACAGTGACTGACATCTAACCTAGCATTTGCTTACATTTTGACGTTAGCGAATGACAAAAGTGTTTATCAAGTGCAATCAAGTGAAACATCCACAAAGAGAAATTTGTGTGTAATAATCTAATCATGAGTTCATCTAAAAAGAAGGTTTCTAAAAGACAACTTCAAATTTATTTATCGTATCCAACAATTACAAGTAGTATAAACGAGTATAAAAGTAATATCAAAAGCGAAAGAAAGAAATACAAGAAATATATACAAATATGTGAAGATAAAATTTTGGAAAACAATTTGAAGATGAAATTGACAGCTGTCAAGATTAAAATGTACTTTGAAATGGGCCGTGCAGAAGCGTAATCGTCGCGGTCCTGAATACGGGTATTTAATCAGTATCTACAAATTCTGCATCTACCAGCCAAGTAGAAATTTATTTATATTATTACGAAAATAACAGTTAACCCCAGGGATACCTCAAAACGTACTACAAAACTAAGATGTTCGACAATAATTTGTGTCACTTCTTTTATGCTGCGACTGACGGACGCCTGACTCATAGAAATTTAAAAATCTTGACCAACTGATGGTAGATTCCTTGACCATAAAATTGTAAAGCTTTTAGTATCTTTATATTTGTAGGACTCACAATTTCTTCACGCTCCGAAGTAGGAAAGAATGGATCCAATTCTATAATAAAATCAAACTGACGCGATAGCCTGAAGATGCTATTGAACACATTCTCTGAAAGAGTTAAGGGATCACTAGCATCACGCAAAACTTTTCTATTTATATGTAAATCATGTCTAAATAAAAATATTTTTTATAACAAATTACATTTTTATTAATTAATAACTTACCGATTTCTTTCATTTTCGAGCATGTCAAAAATTAAAATAAAACCAATATTATCCATTTTTATTATTATCATTTCTTTATTAGTTACTATTTTTTCACTAATCTTTCCAAAAAAATACTGTTACCGAGTAAATTTCAGGAAATAGTAGAACTTTTCTACTATACAATGTTCATAACGCGAACTGAAATTTGACTTTACCGAAACCATGAATCTATACGATAATTGCTTCGTATACAATGACGTTTTAATAATAAATGGTTACCTGAATACTAATTTCATACCATATCGTATAGAATATAATTATTGTATTGGAAACAACATTGTATTGAAACCAATGGTTACCGGAATACCATTTCGGAAAATTATTGTATTGAAAACAATAATGGTATTTTATACAATATTGTATTCAATACCATGGTCACCAGAATAAGGCTGATAACCAAGTTTTGGCAAAAGTTTTGAAGTGCTGTAAATCATTATTTAATAGAATGTTACAATGTTATTGAGCTGTGAAGATATTAAAAATATATAAATTGAAATAAATGAAAATAATTTGAGCGCATTTGCTGTATCGACGACACCTGTGGTCAGGGAAGGTTGGGATTCATTTTGAAAGGAAATCTTCTATTTTATTTTGAAAAACGGGGCGACAAAGAACCAATTAGTGATATAATATTCGAAGGATGTGCCATTGATGAATTTACACAAGTTTTACAGCAAATTTCGCCCGTAATACATACAATATTTTTTGCACATCCGGAGTAGTATTACTTCATCACCGTGATCAAAGTAAAACGATGTTCAAATCAAATTCAGATCATAGTAGTCTATTTGCATATGTACGTTGTCAAACAAGTAGTAAACAAAGTAATTATTTTAACTGAGCATGAAAAGTTCTAGGGCGAAAATGACTACTTTTTCGCCCTCGGGCGAAAAAGGGTGTCATTTCGCCCGTAAAAGAATGCTATTTGTCCGACTTTTACGCCCGGATGTGCAAAAAACATTTTACAACACGTTGTTTAACAGTTTTATTGTTATTTTGACAAATAATTGTTAAAAATGTATACAATGATAATAATAATGTATTGATTGTTATACCGTGAGAATTTTTAACGTGAAACATTGAGTTTGTCATATCCATGGTTACGACTTCATATTTGATTGACAGCAATGTATTTGCCCGTTCCATTTAAAATGAAACATAGGGAACGAATCTGACAGAAGTATTATATTTAAATATTGTAAGAAATTTAGCGGAATCAGAAAACCACTCGAGAGTATTAAACATATTTCGGGCACAAGGTGCACACAATTTAATTTTTAGAAAAGAGGTATAATTATTTAAACAATATTAACCTCTAATGACATCTTGTCAATATGACAGATAACCCTTGAATTTCCCTGTAAGTTATGATTTGACATTTGATTGACAGCAATGTATTTAGCCGAGTCAGAAAACCACTCGGGCACAAGGTGCATACTATAATTTTTCTACAACTAATTTTAATTTGGAATGCAGATATAATTATTTAAACAAAATTAACCTCTATTGACGTCTTATCAAATATCAAATTCGTTCCCTATGTTTCATTTTAAATGGAACGGGCAAATACATTGCTGTCAATCAAATGTCAAGTAACCATGGATATAACAAACCCAATGTTTCTGGTTTCACGTTAAAAAATACTCACGGTGGGTATACAAATATACATACCGTAATATAATACATGAAATATTGCAATGTCCATTTTATTTAAGAAGCATTGAAAGCTGTAGTATCTTAATACAATAGTTATTTTCGTAACAAGTTATGAAAAATACCAAATATCATGCGAGTGTAAATTGACGCACGACGCGTAGCGGAGTGCAAGTCAATACACACGAGCTAAGATATTTGTATTTCATACAAGTTATGAACATTATTTTTTAGACGAGCTTAAATAAATTTTACTTTTTTTACAAAATTGAAATTTAGGTTCAAACGTACGGACACCTGACAAATGAATAATGTATAGGTACATATAGCCAGAAAATAATTACATAGTAACCTAGCAACCGTGTCAACTATTACGATATGAAATATATAGAAACACTAATGTCATAAGTTCAACTTTCAGTGTTACGATACTACATTGATATGTCATACTTATCACAATGGTCGTCTAAAAAATTATTATTGTTTCTAAATAATTGTAATAGGAAATAGTAGATATATGCCGTAACGTGACGTATCGTGCTCTAACGTATGAAAATCCCAAAGATCGCCATCTTTCTTCGTTACGGCACGTTACGATACGTTGTGGTACTACGAAAATTATTACTTCCCTATGCTATTGTTTGTTTTTATGTGGCTAATATGTGTTAAAGTTTAGTTTAATTTATGAAATGGAAATAAATATAAAAAATACTTCATTACGAATAGTCTTTTCTTGTGGACTGTGACCAGTGACATGTGTCATGTGTGTCAAAGTTTATAAATAAAATAAATATAAATATATCATCACGGCATATTACCCATTTCTGGGTGTGCCAATCTGCTTTATCGCAGATATCGGTAATGATGATGACATATTTGTACCGTGCGGGCGCTTAGCAGGCGTCACCTCACGGGCACTCATTGCTGGCGTGGAGAGTGCACCACAGGGGTCAAAGTTTATATTATGTTAAATGGAAATATATTTGAAATATAGTGTATTACGAATAAACTAACCTGTTAAATACAAATCTGTCATACACTTATATCGACAGAACATGAGCATACTTTGTATGAAAAATCACTGTAAAGGTTCTGTATAAAATAGCTTAGAAATATTACGCGTTACGATACGTCACAATACACCACGACGACGTACGTTACGTTACGGCTTACGCTGTATAAATCCAGCATTATTCGGCAATGGTGAAACCGGGCATGAATCTTTTATACTCGCCGTCAAATGATTATGGACTGATGTTCAACTTTTATCCCTTTCCGCACCCTAGCGGTGTTGCCGCTTGTAACTTGACATGACCAGGAATGAACGTAAATGTCATATAATACATTTAGAACTAATTAAAATTTTTAATACATTGTAAATGAAGAAAATATTATTACAAATAAGTAAGGTAAGACAGAAATACGTAATATAAAATATAAAAATGGTCTCTGTGGAAAATTTATATTTCTATTTGACACATCAAGCTAAGGTCGCGTTTGCGTTAAAATACGATAACCAGTGAAATCTAAATAAAAGGTAAGAATAATTGATTATTAGCACATAGGTAAACAGTAGATCTGCCAACACATCATGCTTCTGCAGTCAAATGGCCAACATGGCGGAAAGTGATAATTTAAAGTGTAATTTTTGTCAAGAATCTTATGATCCCAAAGATAAAGGGATAGTACAGTGCGCCGGAATGTGTAAGGGTAACTTTCATATGGCCTGTGCATCGTTAAAAAAAAGTGAGTTAGCGGTGATTTTGGGTAATTCTCAAATTAAGTGGATGTGCGAGAAGTGCTCTAAAACATGTGATCCGTTTAATTCAAATATTAATAATATGCATACCCTCTTATTAAGTTGCTTCGAAATTATTAAGAATCAAGAAATGATTATTAATGAATTAAAGGAGAACGTCTCCAATTTAAATACATCTGTTAATAATATAAAAGATAACCTTCAATCACGTATAAAAATCACACATGAACAAAATATTAACCAAACAATAAACCCGGATAAATCAAATTCTAAATTACCAATTTCTAATCCGAATGAAATATTACAAAAAATAAACACAGGTGCCACTAACAGTCTTAAACAAAATAAAAAATCTTACTCTGAAACCTTGAGCACACAAGATATTTCAATTAATAAAGTTAAGACAAGGTCTCAGTCACAAACTGAAAATAAAAATATAAATATTGTTACTACCAACGAAATAGTTTCAAATGAAAATAATGATACCGATGCTGATGGCTTTAAAAAACACTCAAATAAAAGAATTAGAAATAAATATAAAAATAAAATCAATATAGGAAATGGTTCCGATTTAAAAACAATAAATACAAATTTAAATGCCATACCTAAAATGAAAAATTTCTTCATATCGCGACTAGCACCGGAAACAAACCCAGCTGATATTGAAGATCACTTAAAGAAAATTAGTGTTAACAATTTTGTGGTATCTTCAATTAAAACTAAATTTGATTCTTATAAATCTTTTAAAATTACTGTACCGGAAACATTTACTGAAACAGTTATGAACGGAAATAATTGGCCACTTGGAACTCTTTTAAACATTTTTTATTCAACTAAACAAATAAATATGAATAAAAATAATTCTTTTTTAGAACAAAATCAAATTTTCATAAAATAATAAGTGAAGAAATTAATATTTTGTATCTTAACATTCAATCACTATCTTCTAAAATTGGTGAAATTGAAATGCTGTTAGAGGAACACACTGACATATCTTTTATTTGCCTAAGTGAACACTGGCTATCTCAAAACGAACTAGAAACAGTACATTTGTTAAACTTTAAACTAGTTAGTGCTCTCTGCAGATCCACATTTAATCACGGAGGTGTGTGTATTTTCGCAAGAACAACTATGAACATAATATCTTATAATGACTTTATAGATTTAAACAGTGAAAAAGACTTTGAAGTTTGTGCTATCAAAATAAGGGATAATCCTATCATCATTCTCTGTGTCTACAGATCACCATCAGGGGATTGGTATAAGTTTTTATATAATTTCGAACAGTGCCTAGTGAAATTAAATACTCAAAACAATAAAGTTATAATAACAGGTGATTTTAATATCCACTTTGGATCCAATGATAACTTTGAAAAACAATTTATGAATATTATTGCAGCTTATAATCTAAAAATATTAAATAAACAGCCCACAAGGGTCACAAATACTACAGCTTCATGTTTAGATAACATATTAACGAATATCGATATAAATGAAAACGATGTGCTATGTTTTAATCCATTTCTTTCAGATCACCACTGTCTAAAAATGAAGTTGTATTATTCTTCATCTAACAATATACCTTTATCTTATAGATACCATAGATGTGTCACAGAAAAAAAGCTATTAAATTTTAAAATTCTGTTAAAAAATTATAATGCTGCCGAACTAACCCAAATTGTAAACCCCGAAAAAGCTTTTGATCATTTTTTCAATTATTTCTACGAATGCTATATAACAGCATTTCCTTTTATAAAATTGAAAGTAACAAATAAAAATTCAAATTTAACAATAAGTTGGTTTAATAAAGAACTTCGTGACAAAAGAGAAATGCTCCAATTCTTAAACGAAGTTTACTTAGTTAAGAAGTCTCCACAATTAAAAGAATTCATACAGAAATATAGAAAACATTATAGAATTTCTATTCAGAATGCAAAAATTGAGGCTAATTCAAAGTATATAAATAATTCGAAGAATAAATCAAAAGCTACCTGGAATATAATAAATCAAAAGAGATCTATATTGTGTACATCATGTAAATCAGAAGACGATGATATATCTGCAGATGAAATTAATGACTATTTGTCTTCCATACCTGACAAACTATTTAAAAAATTACCGGAAACTAATTTAACTTATGATACTTATCTAAAAAACGTTGTCACTTATTCTAATAAATCATTATTTTTAACACCAGTTGATGAGAGTGAAGTATTCAATATCTTAATACATTTAGCTAATTCTAAAAGTTCTGATATTTTTGGTATATGCCCTTTTGTCATTAAAGCAGCTACAGATATAATTTTCGTACCTCTCACATATATTATAAACTTATGCTTTTTGCATGGCTATTTCCCACATAAATTAAAAACAAGTAAAGTTGTACCTGTACCTAAAAAACAAAATATTACAAATTTAAATAATTTTCGACCAATCTCACTGATTCCCGCATTATCTAAGATTTTTGAAATTTTAATAAATAAACGAATTGTACATTATTTTGAAAAAAATAATTTTTTTCACCCAAATCAATATGGATTTAGGACTAATAAGTCTACGACTGATGCTTTACTACGCCTAAATAACTTTGTACTAAATAATTTTGAAAATAATTATTCAGTTTCAGCAACATTATGTGACCTGAGTAAAGCATTTGATTGCGTATGTCATGAGATTTTACTAAGCAAACTACAATACTATGGAATTAGAGGTATACCTTTAAAACTTCTAGAGAATTACCTAGAAAACAGACAACAAATAGTAGTTTACAAGGGATCACATAGCACCAGTAAAATAAATAAATATGGAGTCCCTCAGGGTTCTCATTTAGGACCAACATTATTCTTAATATATATAAATGACTTACCATATACTTTAAAAAATGTGGAAAGCATTCTTTACGCAGATGATACTACTATATTAAATACTGGTAATAATATAGAGTCATTACTTATTAAAAATAACCTTTCCATTAGCTTAGCCAATGAATGGTTCGCTGCTAACAAATTAACTGTCAATGAGGACAAAAATCAAAACATTTTATTTACCTTAAAAAAAGAGCCATATACCTTTGGCTCACCTACAGTTAAGCTGCTTGGATTAACCATGCAATGCAAATTAGATTGGCGCGAAAACATTGAACTTCTATGTAAAGAATTAAGCAAAGTACTTTACTTAATTAACAGTATGAAAACAAGTGTTAGCTTACATATTTTACGAACTTTATACTTCAGTACTTTTCATTCCAAAATGACATATGGTATTCTGTTATGGGGAAATAGTCCTGCGAACTATATGGTCTTTAAACTTCAAAAAAAGGCATTAAGGATAATGTTCAACTTAAATTTTAATGAACACTGTAGAGAAACTTTTATTCAACAACAAATATTAACTTTTCCTTGTTGCTGTATTTTTGAAAATTTAATGTACGTAAAAAAATGTTACCATGATTATAAAGAAATTAACAATGTACATACTTATAATACTCGAAATAACAACAAACTTTTACTACCTAAAATTAGATTAAAGAAATCAGAATTATCTTCCAATTTTATCGGAATACAATTATATAATAAATTACCCGAGAATATAAAAACTTTAAATGTTAAACAATTTAAATTAACAGTTAAAAGATTGTTGTTAAATAATGCTTTTTACAGCATAAACGAATACATGTCCTTTTGTATGTAGGTATTTGCCTTTTTTCCATTTTTTTTCTCTGTATTTTTCGACCTGGCTAAAACTGTAATGTGTGATGCTTGAATAAATTATTATTATTATTATTATTAAATCCAAAGTTTTCTTCTTATTTAATAAATTATATTTTTTTTAGGATGTAACGCCAATTTTTTGAAAAAATTGTGTACATTGGAAATAACTGTTTTTGACTGCCCATTCAAATCTTGTTTTCCTAAACGTTTTTTATAAGAACCAGGACTATTTAATTCATGAGTTTCACTCATTTTCTTCTCAAAAGTCTAAATGTAATGCAATTTATAGGATTGGGAATAAAAAGCGTACGCAAGTACCAACGAAAATGTCAGAATATAAAATGACATTGATAGATTACAGATATTTGTACAGGTAGACACTTAAAAAATTTGGCATCAGTGTAGAAATCTCCAGTCCATAATTATTTGACGGCAAGTATAGAAAAATTTGAAAAATAAGCACCGAATTCCACTCTGTCCCATAAATAATAAAAAAAAAAATCAAGCACTCTTATATTTGTTTTGACCGTGCGGTGACGGTTTGTCAACGTGAATATGACAGTACATAAAATAGAATGAAATCCCAAGATCAAAAGGGGACAGTCCCCGGAGTAGGGACCGCGGGGTCCTCAGGCTCCGACGAAGAAAACACCGCATGCAGAGACTGGTTGAACGCCAACTGTGACATTGTTCAAATACTACAAATGTTCTCAGTCATCATAGCGATTATCCTGATGTGGTTGATATTTTTCTCGATTTCCGCAGAATATTTTGGGCCTACGAGTGAACCTGTTATGCTACTGGTCAGTTATACCAAAACTAAGTACTTATTTTGTATTTTTCATCTCATTTAACTCAGAAATAGGTCTTAAGTAGTTCCTTTCCTACTAAATTTGTTGTTACTTTTTGTAATATACAGGGTGTCTCTTAAATAGGGGGACATGGCTTAACCACAGATTCCTGAGGCTAAAATAAGACGATTTAACCAAACTTGCTTCTACCGGAAAGTGTACCGTTTAGCCAGAAATCTGCTTCAAAGTTCTTCGAATAAAAATTAATTTTGCTTATAATATTCGGATGCTTTATTCGATTTGGATGAAATTTGATATGACAGTTTATATGGTTATAAGTCATCTTTTAAGGTGATACTTGTTATTATTAGTGAACCACTAGTGTATGAAACTTAGGTCTCCCAACATTAATTAGACCGTAACTTTTTAATGGCAATGCCGAAAACGTGAAATTATTTTTCTTCAGAAAAATACATTCAATAGTAAACTTTTGTCTCTCTGTGTAATTTGTGATATCTGTTACGGTTCACACAGAAAAAAATAAAATCTTAGTGTCTGCCCTGCTAAATTTTTAAAATAAATTTAATCTAGCAATCTATTCAAATGTCAAACACCTAATTTCTAATGACAGTAACAATTGTTTTACGGGTTGTCAAAAATGTTCTTCGCAATATTCTAAAATTAGTAACATCCGTGTGTTCGGCCATTTTTTAAATGGAACTATATATTTTTTATTATCTTATTAGAAAGAGTATTTTTTTCTCTTTCCAATAAGGTAATGTTGTATATGTACAATTTTTTCAAATAAACGAGTTATTTACATTTAAAAATAAAAATTATCTTTTATTAGTTTAGGTCAAGTAAACTATGGAAACAATTGCCTTTTATAAAATTATTATTTTATTAATTTATTTTACAGTAGTAACAAAACAAAGAAAATATTCAAATTGAAAGCCATTATTTCTTTCGCACATTTAAACTCTTTTGGAAAGAGAGCCGACCGTTCTACGTAACTGGTGTCTAGATATAACGTTCCACATAGCACTTTTCTTCATTTGTAAAGTTATTAAACATTAAACACAGAGAACTTTACGGGAGAAATTATTAAACGTCAAAAAAACAAAGAATCAATTGTTTCCATGGCTTACTTGACTAAAAAACTAATAAAATAGTTTACAAAATTTAAATTTTTAATCGTAAATAACTCGTTTATTTGAAAAAATTGTACATAAACAACATTACTTTATTGGAAAGAGAAAAAAATAATCTTTCCAATAAGATAATAAAATTTAAAATATATATATATATTGTCCCATATGTTGAGAACCGCTGACACAATTTTTATTTTGTCTACATGACCAATTTTTTAATATAAAATAGCACAATTTTGCTCATTTAACCAACCTCGTATCTCTTCAAATAAAAAAGGGACCAATAGTGAGCAAGCTTATTGAGACACCCTGTATGTAATTAGAATATTTTGTGTGTACCAGAAATGTTAAATACAATATTTATAGCCTAATATGAAATTAGCGAGAGGTATTGTGCTGGACACAAGAGATTTATAAGTCAAGTAAATGAATAAAGACTTTTTTTGGATAAATTGAAAAAAATATTTAGGGCAAGGATTTTATAAATGTTTTAATTTCGAAAATCGATGGAATGGTTATCAAAAATCTCTTTTTGATCGATCGCCATTTTGTCATTTAAAAAAATAAAAAATAATTGTAAATGCCAAATATTTCACAGAGCCGAAAGGTAATTTTTTTTAAAAAAATCAATAGTCCTTAAAATAAGGGAGTTATGAAGATTTTTCAAAAAACAAAAGAACTCCAATAAGTACGAATCGGGGCATCAAATCAAAAATTGAAACTAAGAAAAGTTGTTTAATTACCATTTTTGGGTAACGACTTAGTAGTAACAGCCTGTATATATCTTGTAACAAAGGTGAAAAATTATAAATTATAAACTTTTAAATATACAATTATAATTAAGATTTTTTAAATTATACTTATCCAGACAGAAAAGTTCAAAATCCTATTGAATAGTCGTAGAAAAAATATAGTATTCAATAGGCTATTCCACAGTAATCAAAAATAGTAAAAGTTTATTGAAAATAAGAATAATAATAGTTAAAGGATAAGGAAAATCATATTTCTTTTATTATAAATTATTCCTTCTAGAAGACACGGGGAGTTTTGCGTTTGATGATGCAGGACATGTGTACGAGTGTCGGATTTGTTCGGTTGCAGTTCGGGTGACTTTCTAATTTCTTTATTTTTATAAAATGAGAAATAAAGTGAAATAAGTTATTTTATGTCTCTAATAATGAATTATAGTATTACAATTTAAATATACATTATTTTGTACTTTGTTTAACAATTTTTCGTGGTTTGTGAACCACTGTTTGTTTACTTCTGGTATATCCACATTACCTACGTCACAAAGCAGATTTAAAATTTGGACTTTAATATCTCGCTTATTTGGAGGAATTTTTAACTCGGACTTTCACATGTGGTCTTATATTTTTATGTATTTCAAGAAAAAATTTTTAAAAAAATGTCGTGGAATAGCCTATTCGCATGTGATGGCTATTACTCATTCGAATTATTTACAATACTCGCCTTCGGCTCGCGTTGCAAACATTAAATGATATTCTATTATTTGTGCTCTTTGAAAGGTAGATAAGATTTGATTTTGACATAACCGTTGAATATTAATAATATTTCATCGAATTCTCAATATTATTTAATTAGCAACAGTAGATAACCAATATGGGTGTAATATTATTTGAAAGTTGTGGATAAATAATATTAATCATTTGCCTGAATCACTCTGTAGGTATGTGAAATACTTTACTTGTTTGTGAGATTGTTTATTCTAAATATTTTTAAAATTTAATTGCTATGACTTTTCTTTCTAATTTGAATTATGTTTATTGCAATGCGCATATACTTGTTACAAAAACAAAAATTTAAATTGCAAAACAGTTTACATTATTTCTAATATAAAAGGATTAAAAAATACGTGTGTTAAATCAGTACAGTGTACAACATCCACTCGTCCTAATTGTGAAAAACGAATACGACAAAATGGCTGTACGAAGAATAATATTGTTTGCCTGTTTAATAAGCTGCAATTATATTCTTTCAATGGGTGAGCAACCAGAACAACCAGAAACCAAGAAGATCCCCAGCAATAACAAAGGTGAATATGAATTAATAGTTACCGAAGCACTACATGGAGATGGACAACTTATTCGCACGAAACGATTTCCGTTTTTACCAATCATTTCGGGCCTAATACAAGGGGCCTCCATGGTCTTTCAAGCAGTAACAGGGATATCAATTTGTGGTGGAGGAAAATCAATCGCAACAAAAATATTAAAAAAGATTGTGAAGAAGGTATCTAAGTTCATGTGGTCCAGAGGGGAACACACGCATCGTCCTAATGTTCATTCATCAACATGTTCAATTCTCACTTCGTTCAATTTCATAACGTTCAAATCTACAAAACGTTTATCCATGAAGTTGGCGCGTATCAAAACGTTTACTTCTCGCGCGCTTCCAAAATTAAACTGTACATCACTGTTCACTGTCTACCTAAATTCGGGTGTGCGTTTAGGTTATGTTTGCTTAAGATTATTTTTATAAAAAATACAGGCCCAGACATCGACCTTTAAACTAATGGACCAAGTGTCTCCTATTCCTTTATTGTTAGAATATTGTTCCAACATAGAAGGATAGAAATATATATTCTGTCCTTCAACAATACGGAAGTTCTCAGTTAAAGTATACTGCGCATGCGTTCGTACTCATAGTACATCTTTTTCAGTCATATGTAAACCTCTATACATCGCTCTCTGTCACTAAATAATTGTCAAAATCTACATTTGACGTTTCGTAACTGTTTGTGTATTATTTGCTTCTTTGGAGAACATTTACAATTATTTCTGTCAATATATACGTGTATGTGTTGTGAGGTGTGTATGTGACAAAATAATGGGGAAACGGTGTATTTCGTGCAGTCAGCAGTACGTACGCGGTCCAGCTGTGTCATTTTATATATAAGTTCTTATTAATTATTACTTGTCCCCTATAATATAATATTTATGTAATATATTGTATTAAAAATATATAATCAATCTAATTATGCACAAAATTAAATCTATACTCTTAGCGATTATGCACCAAGTACAACAAGTTAGGGAAAAATCAAATTTTTTATTTTGCTGCGTTTTCTTAACTTCCGGAATGTTGAAGGATAGAGATACTATGTCTGCACCGTTATGGCGGGACAGGCGTTTTGCTTGTACGCTGCGTCTATTAGTTTAAAGGTCGATGGGCCCAGATATGTACAGAGCGATCTATGTGCATTAGGAATTTGTATACCTACCCATTTGTACTGAGTAAAACATTTTTTTTTTTGCAATTTGTTCTTTAGAATGTACTATTTAAATTTGGAAGCGCGCGAGAAATAAACATTTTGATAAGCGCTAACATAATGGATGAACGTTTTGTAGATTTGAGCGTTATGAAAGTGAACGAAGTGAGAATTGAACATATTGATGAATGAACATTAGGACTTTGCATACCTAGCCGTCCAGAGTTACAAGCGACGATTTTAAAAACAACCCGCCACCAGCAGATAAGAAATTGATTAAAGCTTCATTCACAACCACTTTGAATAATTTGAATTTAGGAAATTTGAATTTAAAAAATTTGACACCATTCGCAATACATAATTTGTAATAGCATTCACAACCACTTTCATAACCAAAAAATTAAAGAATAATAGTAAGAAGTTTGTTTTCATGTCAGCCATAGAATGTCAAATACCCAGCTAATATTAGATATGGACGAGCAGGTAATGTACGAATTTAATATTGTAAATAACCATCACCTAATCACCAACTATATAAACAAATAATGACAAGTACCATGGCTCGCGAGATAAACAAATAACGTACAACCATGACCAACTAGCTTAAACAAAGACAGAAGATAGTAATTTCAATTTCAAGTTTGGAGCTTGCAAACTTCAAATTTTTCAAATTGAAATTGATTGTGAATGCTTATACATATATCCTATATACAAACTTCAAATTTTTTAAAGTGAAATTGGTTGTGAATGATACTTAAATTAATAGAAGAGAATGCGGATCCGAAAGAGGTTGAGACAGCGCTACACGATACTATTAGCACATCTGTAAAGACTATTGTTGAAAGCGAAAACAAAAGCTTTTATTGTGACCTGACTGGCAGTAATCCTTATTATGTAAATGTGGGTGAATCACCCGATATACATCACCCACTTATGTGTGATGGAAAGCAGGGCCCATATACATTTAAGAGCTGCATGATAGACCTCTGGACTACCAGCAGTACCTTATACAAGGTGGGTCAAAATTTTTGCAAAATAGACAAATTATAAAGAATATACTAATAATAATAATAATAATAATAATAATAATAATAATAGTAATAATAATAAAAATAAATTGTATTTCATAAACAATAAAAAAACGACCTAGC
Source organism: Ophonus ardosiacus (assembly GCA_943142095.1). Classification (NCBI taxonomy): domain Eukaryota; kingdom Metazoa; phylum Arthropoda; class Insecta; order Coleoptera; family Carabidae; genus Ophonus; species Ophonus ardosiacus. The sequence goes on from OW964838.1 coordinate 30,358,770, forward strand.
TATACGTAGGTTATATAATAAATATTTAAAAAATATACAGAGTTTGTGAGTCGAACACCAACATGCTTAATTTCCTACTTCCCTAATTATATTATACAGTGTGTCCCATTTAGAAGTGGCCACCATTGGGATCTCGAGAACTATAAGAGATACAATGTCGGTTAAATGGAACTTTTTGTGCGCCTTTGGAAGGCGATCTCAGATGTGCTTTTGTTTTTCCAAAAATTCTCATAGGGCACTAGATAATGACGAAAAACTGAATATTGTTGATTTTTTCTTTCTCAAATAACTTCTAAACTATTAGTAATTGAGAAAAACGTTTCAAATATAAAAGATAGATATTTTTATTAACTAACCAGTGGCGTACAAAATAAATTTTTATATACGTAAATTTTCGAGATATCACACAAACATATATTTTTTTAAATGGAATCCATATCTGATTTTAGTCTCAAAAAAATCAATGTTTTTTTCTCTTTTCAATGATGTAAGGGTTATTATGTTTTATATTTGTTTGCTCCTAAAATTTAATTTTTCTGTTTATTTTCCTGAATTTTCTTATTATTTCCCAAAAAAACATTATTATTTTTATTAATTATATTGTATTTGATCAAAATAATTTGTTTTATGCCTTTATTACTTAATATTTTCATTCTAGACTCATAATTACAAATTACACTATGATGAGCCAAGGGCGACCTGATACAAAATATTATAAAAATTAATTTGATACGAATTTTGAGCAAAATTTTCTAACAAAATAAAGTATTGAAATACAAGGAGTATTTCCAAATAGAAATCTACCAATATTTTCAAAATAATTGTAAATTGAATACAAAATAAGGAAAAAATAATAATTTTGAAGACAAAACAAATATAAAACATAATAACCCTTACATCGTTGAAAAGAGAAAAAAATATTAATTTTTTTGAGTCTAAAATCAAATATGGGTTCCATTTAAAAAAATATAAGTTTGTGTTATATCTCAAAAATTTAGGGATATAAAAATTTATTCCGTACGCCACTGGTTAATTAATAAAAATATCTATCTTTTATATTTGAAACTTTTTTCTCAATTATTAATAGTTTAGAAGTTATTGGAAAAAGAAAAAATCAACAATATTCCGTTTTTCTTCATTATCTAGTGCCCTATGAGAATTTTTGGAAAAATAAAAGCACATCTGAGATGTCGTCCCAAAGGCGCATAAAAAGTTCCATTTAACCGACATCGTATCTCTTATAGTTCTCGAGATCCCAATGGTGGCACCTCTAAATGGGACACACTGTATAAATATCTGATGTGGACACCACATGACTTCCTTGTACGCCTGTTACATTCTACATATTTTGTTAATAATTAAAATATGTATTATAACAGACCCAATCATAAAATTGCACGTATTTTTTGTCCTAATTCATAGCAAACTTAATTACAAAAACCAAAAAGTACATCATTTTTAAATTTACATATCTCGCTTATACAAAGAGCTAATTTAATCATACTTGATGTTTTCGACGCAGAATTCAATTCTCTAAAACTTTTATTTGAAGCATTTATTATTATAATCAAAATAACACTATTTTTTTCAAGAAAAACTGATAACAGCTTCAAGTAAAGTATCACTTCCGGTTAGACTATTTTAACCAATATCTATTATGTTATTCCCATTGATATAAAAGTCTTATATACCAAATTTGAAATATTTTGGACTATATTTTAATATAGTTTTGCATTAAAATCTACTATAGGCTTCAAGTAAAGTACCACTTCCAAAAGTTAGGTAAAGACCAAAAAGGGAGGTGCACAACTAGATGTTATAACAGTCATAAATACAAAATTTTAACTTTCTACGGCTTCCCATTTTTCAGTTATGCGAGATACGTACGTACAGACGTCACGACGAAATTAGTCAAAATGGATTCAGGGATGGTCAAAATGGATATATCCGTTGAAATCTGAAAACCGAAATTTTTCGCGATTACAATACTTTCTTTACTTCGTACAAGGAAGTAAAAATCTACAAATAAAAGTTGTAGAGCTTAAAATTCAGTATATCTGAATTAATAAACAAAAATAAATTTTGCATGCTTTGTAATGGATATGAAAATGTCGAAAATCAGCCCAAAATTATAGATTTTGGAATTATATTATGTTACTTTATTTGTTTGATTTTCTACATCTTCAAACCCAATGGGATATTCAACCTTTACAGAGAAATATTAATAAATTTTAATAATTATAAGGTATCATACTTTATTCTAAGAATTTTAGTAAAATTAAAATGATGAAATATTACTTCCTTATAATAAAAATGCTTAATTATTGTAAATGCAACGTCACAATCCATAATCGGTTATTATCATATTATCGTAAAATTTCGAATGAATTCGATCGAGCTAGACCTACAATGGGCTACTTGCGTGGTACTGAAAATCCGATTTCTGTCACTATATTCGCTTTGTTATATTGAAAACATATATAAAAATCTGATGTGGCCAGCACATGACCTCCCGCCAATTCCATGTTTAAAATAGCAATGAGCTTTAAGTTAAGTTTCACTTCCGATTGATCGTTTATAAACAAAATCTACTTTGTTGTTCCAATAAATAGAAAAGTTTGTAATACGAAATTTTGGATTATATTTTATTATGTTTTTCCTGAAAATCTGTTAGAGCTTCAAATTAAGTACTACATCTAGTTTATCATATATATAGTCAAAATCTAATATGTTGTTTCATATTATATAAGAGTATTACATACCAACTTTGCGAACTTTTGGATCATTAATATATTTTAAGGAAAAATCGTTTTGTCATTATTGTCAAAATCATCACCAACTTATGCTCTAAAACGCAATCTGTTTAAATTCTTCGCCGTACATTATCAATTTCGTAAATGTGTAGTTGCAAACTATTATTTGACACTTTGAAATCACGTTCTTATTGAGTGCTGTTTGATATATAATGCTGCAAACATCAAACTTAAATTGTATTATCCTGTATATCTAATATTTATGTATGATGGAAAATACATTATTTTTACAAACCTTAATAGAATCATATTTAAACTACTAAATTCTTCTTAACACGGTTTTATTATTAATTTTAATGAAAATTACTTCGTGACAGTGACATTTGTTTAAATATGTCAAATTTGTTATTAAAGTAGGTATTGTTTTTATTTGACGCAGAGGCAAAGTGATGTACAAAAATAAATTAATTTATAATATAAAATAAAGTTATTTCAATAAGTTATTTACTAAATGCCATTATCGTAGAATTGAAGATTGTGCCATTATATTCAATTTGTATTGCTAAAAGTTGCTAAAAAATTATATTCAATGAATTTTTTTCAAGAAAAACTGTTAAAAGTTTGTATAAATGATACTTCCGGTTATCCGATACACACTAAAAACTAATGAGCTCTTCCCACATTAGTATAGAATGGACATACAAAATTTCAAATTTTTCTAATTGATAGTATTTGAGTAATCGTGTCCACATGATCCACACACACAGACACACACACACACACAGACACACACACATACATACCTACAGACATCATTGTAAAAATGTTAAAATCGGATTCTGGGGTCATCAAAACGTGCTTATTCACTAAAATCTCTATATCCGATTTTTAGCACGATCCCTATACCTCCCTTACCTAGGGTAGCGGGAGGTAAAAATATAAATTTTATTTTAAAATAATTATTTGTTTTTTACTAAATTAAGAAAGAAAATTTTCTGTGACGTCTTTATATTGAATTGGGGGAGGGGAAGCATGTTTAAGAATGTTATCAATAGATGGCATGGCGTGCGAGAAAGTTTAATTTGAATTTGATATTAGTTCATTTTTCTCTCTCTCTGGTCTCTCAGATACATTAATTACTTTATAAATAAACACATAGGTAGCTACATGTAATTTAAATTATCGATACCAGAAAGATAAACTAAAATACTAACCTCCAAACTATTATTGAAACGTCAAACAGGTGATCTACATTAACCGCACAAACATACCATATTACTATGGGACAGCACCACGCTGTGGCTTTACGACTATTCATTGGTGCGGCGTAATTATACGTCATACATGGCGGGAATTCAAATAATTATATTTCATTATTTTTTTTCTGGCTAATTAATAAAAATTTTGTCAAAAGAAAAAATATGAGTAGCAAGTTTTTACCTTCTCTTCAAAAATATTAAATAAAAAAATCTGTTGTGGCCAGCACAAAACCTTCCGTCAATTCGATGTATTTTGTATATATCCTATACCAAAAGTTCCTTGAAAAATATTCTGTATATCCTATAAAATTGTAACACGAACACACTATTTTTTACAAATTCCATACCGAAAGTTCCTTTCCCTATTTTATTAGGGGTCGCTGTTTCTTACTCTTCTTTTAATCATTCCTGTCCAACGCATCTTCTTCACACAATTCTTCCTCTCTCAAATCATCTGCTACACAGTCTTTCCATCTTCTTCTCTTTGGAGGGACAGTCTATCACATTCACACATAACTTTCTGATCCTATACTTTCAAATTTGGTTTTGCATTTGACACTGACATCTGTCAATTAAATTTTTCTGAATATATCTGTTGTTTCCATAATTTTAACAAAGCTGACTAATTTTTGAAAGTTAATCTCTCTTAATGTCTCTATAACTCTATATCTATTGAATATGAACGAAACTGTATAATCAAACCGTATAGAGAATAAGATATTCTTTCATATTGATAATCACAAAATGTCGAAAAATAATATTTAATTGCGTTTTTTTAAGAAAAACTGTTAAAAACTTCAAATAAGGGTACTTCCGGTGGATCATTTATAACCAAAATCTAATCAACTCTTCATATGGATGTACAGAAGAGGAATATGAAAGAATTATAATTTTTAGATTTGTAGTATTGGAGTTATCGTCGGAGAAAAATTTGTCACACACACACACACACACACACACCCACACCCCCCCCCCCCACACACACACACACACACACACATACATACATACAGACATCATCTTAAAAATAGTAAATTCGTATTGTAGGGACCCTAAAACGTGCTTATTCATTAAAAACTCACCACCGAATTTTTTGACCAAAGACAATACCTTCCTTACCTAAAGGTGACGGAAGGTAAAAAGGTACACAAGTAGCCCATTTCGTTGCTTTTGTATGAATTTAAGTTAAGAACTAGAGCAACACTACCGTCATCCTAATGACATTTTCAAAATAGATTGAAATAATATTTATTTTAAATATTTTACTTTAAACATTTTTCTTTATCTGTGTATTGGGTAGGTAGTAATTAATTTGACAAGGAAAAAAAATTTAATGAATATATATGCCTAATGCAAACAATGCAGATATTCCTAAAAATAACTTTTTGAGAAGCAAAAGCAACTCGGGACTACGACGTAAAATACCTCATTTGTACCTGGAATAATTAAGAAAGCAGGAAATTACGAAAGTATAATTTACATGTTAAAATTCCATGTTTGGGTGTTTAAGTCACCACCACCCCATATACAGTATGTCCCTGGATTGAGTTTACAAAAAAAAAAAAAAAAATCTATAAAATAAATAAATAAATATATCATCATGGCATATTACCCATTTCTGGGTGTGCCAGTATCTACAACACATGTAGACATCGGTAATGATGACGATATATTTTACCGTGTGGGCGCTTACCAGGCGTCACCTCACGGGCACTCATAGCTGGTGTGGAGATACACCACAGGGGGTCACTTTTGTGTCATTTAAAATTGGAATATTTGGCGTCTGTCGGGATCGAACCCGGTTCCCCCAGGTTCGCAACCAGACACTCTAGCACGCGGCCAGAAAAAATGCCAAGGGAAGAAAAATTTTTGCTTGAATTAAAACGTATGTTTTAATTATTAAAACTTTTAATTAATGCAAGGTTCTTTTATTATAACGTTTTTTCGTATTTTGTCCTCCTAATAATACAGTTATTACATTGAATTTAACATTATTTTAGGTAGCTTTGAAATAATGACAAATGATTAAATGTCAAAAGTAATTCTTATTATCATAAAGTAAGAAGGTAGGTATTATTTAAAATAGAGAGAATTTGTTAAAGAAATGTTAACGTTAAAACAAGAAAAAAGAGAGTTAATTGAATAAAATAAAAATTATTTTGATTTTCGCTATTTCTTTTTATTTGTAATTAGAATTAATAATCATTTGTCAATATTTCAAAGCTAACTAAAATAACGTTAGATTCAATGCAATAACTGTGTTATTAGGAGGAAAAAATAAGAAAAAACCTGATAATAAAACAACATTGCATTTATTAAAAGTTTTAATAACTGAAACATGCGTTTTAATTTTATGAGCAAAACAAATATAAAACATAACCCTTACATCATTGAAAAGAGAAAAAAAATAATGATTTTTTTGAGACTGAAATCAGATATGGGTTCCATTTAAAAAAATATAAGTTTGTGTTATATCTCGAAAATTTACTGATATATATGAAACCTTTTTCTCAATTACTAATAGTTTAGAAGTTATTTGAAAAAGAAAAAATCAACAATATTCAGTTTTTCGTCATTATCTAGGGCCCTATGAGAATTTTTGGAAAAACAAAAGTACATCTGAGATGGCCTCCCAAACGCGCACAAAAAGTTCCATTTAATCGTCATCGTATCTCTTATAGTTCTCGAGATCCCAATGGTGGCACTTCTAAATGGGACACTCTGTATACAGTGTATAAAAATAAAATAATTAATTATTTAATATAAAAATTCCAATCTTCTCAAATCATATCAAAATTCTTTCTTTAATTTCTTTTCTGTGAACACTTCAGCTGTTTCGTATTTACATACCTATAATAATAAACAATAATACATTTTCTATTAAAATATAAGAAAAATGTTATCAATATGAAACTTTGAACTGAAAAAAATTTCAATTACTTATGTTTTTATTTCAGAAAATTGATACATCCATAAATGAAAAGGAACGATTCGCCCGACCCGTCCCCATAGGCGAAGGCGATTATAACTTATATTGTGAACTCGGTTATTATACGTATCGAAAGTCGCCTTATTTGCATCACCCAATAGCCGATGCTGCTAAATATATTAATCGAAAAAAAACCATTTCCATTTATTGTCCAAAAAGAAATGCAGATTATTTTGACGAGCCTTATTATATAGATGCAAAAAGACCTAATGTACGTCACCCCTTTACGAAATGTGATAGAGAAATGGATGGTGAACAAAAACCAAGAAGGGCTACAAAAATAACATTTTACTGCAACAGGGAGTGGGACAAGATAGAAGTTTATTGTTACAACGGTTCTTATGTGTATAGATTCGAAGATGTTTATAATGTACATCGCACGTTAGCCAATACTGTAAAGCATAGTGAACGAAAAAAAAACATTAACTTCTATTGTACGAAAAAAGATGCAGATAATTATAACGAGCCTTATTTTGTTGCAAAAGTACCATCTGATGTAATTCACCCAGAATTGTTGTGTTACGAGGGATGGGGTATTCCAGACGTAACATTTGAATGTAAAAAGGGCGCGGACATAATATTCTTTTTTTGTGGGAAAGGTTATTATGTGTATTTAGATTCACAAAATGTGCATCACCCATTAGCCCATCCTTAAGACAGATTAGAGAAGTCCTCCATATAAGTTATAATTATGAACTGTACAATCAAACTCAATTAAGGGAAAAAATATTTTTATCGTGATGGTTATTTTGTGTACTGATCAAGGAAATAAAATGTAAATAAAAATATTGAATTGTTTATATATATATATATATATACAGGGTGTATCAAGATAATGGAACAGTGCATTTTATTCGTGTATGTGAAAAGATACAGAAAAAAGTGATTAAGATATTTTGTAAGGCATAGAGGGGGACACATTTTAGCATAAACTTTGTTATCTTAAATCCAGTGGTACTCAAACTATAGGGCAATATTATATTTTTTTAAATGGCATTATATATAATATATTAACTCATTAAATAGAGAATTTTGTTCTGAATTCAACGATATAATAATATCATACCCTTGCATTGCAAAAAATTTGATAAAAATTAATTCAAAGTTAATATATCATTTCTACTTTATCTTAGTAATCTGAGCAAACATTCAATCAATAAAACAAAATAAAATTTATTTTATTTTTATTACACTCAAGTAATCTACGATTTTGACAATAAATTCAGCTTTTAAAATATTTTTTTGTTTTATTGATTGAATGTTTGCTCAGGTTACTTAGATACAGTAGAAATGAAATACTAACTTTGAATTAATTTTTATCAAATTTTTCGCAATGTAAGGATATGATATTCTTATATCGTTGAATTTAGAACAAAATTCTCTATTTAATGAGTTAATAAATTATATATATTGCCATTTAAAAAAATATAATATTGCCCTATAGTTTGAGTACCACTGGATTTATGATAATAAAGTTTATGCTAAAATATGTCCCCCTCTATCCCTTACAAAATATCCTAATCACTTTTTTCTGTATCTTTTCACATACTCGAATAAAATGCACTGTTCCATTATCTTGATACACCCTGTATATATATATATATATATATATATATATATATATATATATATTGTACCTCACCTGAGTCACCTGTCCGTTTTTCCTAGCTCACAACATTGGGATTTATGTTAAAATAAAAACTGTTTGGAAACTGCTGTACAGAAATGTTAGCCCCTCCTTTCGAATTTGAATTTCTTAACTTCCATTGGTAGTAATCCCACCTCCTAACACGCTATTTGTAATGCATGTATAGGTGGTTTCTCGGTCGCCAATCAAAATATTTTCATATTAGTGTCGAAGCGCTATTACAAAAAACCCTTTATTTCCGAAATATCTCAATTATACCATTTCATTTTTTTTATTAATATTCGTTATTCAGCATATACATTCGTATTTTTTTGCTATTTTTAATAATTCGATTGAGCCGTAATCCCCCATTTCACATTTGTATTTTAAAATAGTACTTTCGAGGAAAATAAAATGCAGTGGAATATCTCATTGTGACACTCCTTTATTAAGTTATAAATAGACCCAATAATAAGTAAAATGTTAGATTATAAATAAAAAGGATATTATCATTGATTAAATAATACCTTGGTAGGTATTATTTAATCAATGATATTATTTTGTATTTAGAAATATTTACTAATACTTACAAAAATACTTAAAATTAATAATATAAAAATAGAGATCCTAAAACAATATACATGTTAAAAATGCTTCAACACAAGACAGGCAAATATTATCGCTTGTTTTCGTTAACTGTACGACTGACGGCCGACATCCCGTCCACGAATTTAGTCCGGAACAATACGTTAGCGTTGTTGAACATACCATCCTTCAACGACACGATGATGAACTACAACAAAACAAAAATATATTTCCATCACATAAACATTAGCAGGCCGATTCACAAAAAAGTTTAAGCTAATCCTTATTTTTGGATTAACGAATGAGGTATTCCGACATTTTTTAAAAATATTTTTTTTTACATTAGTATGGACCAGTAGGACTCTGAATATCCAACTTTGAGTAAGAAAATGTATGCGTCACATGAGATATGAATTTTAAAAAATTTCATCGCAATTCAAATTTTCTTATCATGGCGCGCTTATGACGTCAACTCGATGGTGACATCTGCAACGAACTTCAGCGCCTAAATCCACATGTTCATGCAGCCATTTGCTTGTTTACATATGATTTTAGTAGCAGCGTGTATTTCGGTGTTTGTCCTGTGTTTGTTTATGGTAAAAATAGTCAAAAAGAAATACAGAATGTCTCAAAAAGCTTGCTCACTATTGGTAACTTTTTTATTTGAAGAGGTACGAGGTTGGTTAAATGAGCAAAATTGTGCCATTTGAGATTAGAAAATTGGTCATGCAGACAAAATATATTTTTTTTTAATGGAACCATATATTTTTTATTATTTTATTGGAAAGAGTATTTTTTTCTCTTTCCAATAAGGTAATGTTGTTCATGTACATTTTTTTCAAATAAACGAGTTATTTACGGTTAAAAATTAAAATTTTGTAATGTTTTATTAGTTTATTTAGTCCAAGTAAACCATGGAAACATTTATCTTTTATAAAATTATTATTTTATTAATTTATTTTTTGCCCTCCTGAAGTGTAATGGGAACTTTACAATTGTATACACAACAAGTGTAACCTACATTTTACGTTTACTGTGTTGTAACTTGTCTAACTATGCGGTAAAATAATCAAAATACACTGGACGTTTATGGGCATTTAGAAAATAAATTATCTTTACTATAATAAAGTTCATGTAAAAAAGTACTACCTACTTAAGTTATTTTTTTACTTTAACATTTCCTATATTTAAAATTAATTTATATAAACCAAAATCACGGCAGCGACATCTGTCATTATTGTAAAAATCCGCCGTTACCGACATAGTCACCGATCGATATACCTGTCAAATACGCGAGGCGAAAATTGCTGAAATGTCAAATTTCGATACCTACCTATTATTTATTACGAAGAAAACATGAGCAAATAAATATATCATCAGTCATAAACAACGTCTATTATTACAAATAAATTTTCGCTAGGAGAAGTACTCTAATGAAGGTAAGTAAAATCAAATTTGGAAATTGACTTAACCCCAGTATTTTAAACTAACCCTTTTCAGAAGTATAACCTACCTCATTAAAAAAAGTGATTTTCATTATCGTCGGCCAAAAAATTTGATACAATTCTCGTGCGTGAAGTATTTTACAGCGCTCCAGCTAATAAGGCACTCGCCTTAAGGGCTCGTGCCTTAAACAAAGCTGTCCCGCTGTAAAATACAACTTACACGCACTCGAATGTAAATAACTATTACAGTAATAACAAAACAATTAAAAAAAATATTCAAATTGAAAGCCATTATTTCAGCTCTTTTGGAAAGACAGCTGACCGTAAATGGTGTCTAGATATAACTTTCCATATAGCAAGATCATATCTAACATTTCTTCATTTGTAAAGTTATTAAACATTATTAAACACGGAAAACTTTACGGGAGAAATTATTAAACGTCAAACAAACAAAGAATCAATTGTTTCCATGGATTACTTTACTAAATAAACTAATAAAATAGTTTACAAAATTTAATTTTTTAACCGTAAATAACTCGTTTATTTGAAAAAATTGTACATAAACAACATTACCTTATTGGAAAGAGAAAAAAATACTCTTTCCAATTAGATAATAAAAAATATATGGTTCCATTTAAAAAATATATATTTTGTCCCAAATTTTGAGAACCGCTGACACAATTTTTATTTTGTCTACGTGATAAATTTTCTAATATAAAATGGCACAATTTTGCTAATTTAACCAACCTCGTATCTCTTCAAATAAAAAAGTTACCAATAGTGAGCAAGCTTATTGAGATACCTTGTATACCCGCGCGTGTTAACTACTGGCACCATCTGTGTTTTTAAACGAAAATATTTACTTTGAAATGAGCAACAGATTATCAACTTGACGTCACAAATTTCAAGGACGTTTCTAGAGCTGTAAAAATTCCAATTTTGTAATATTAAATTATGAATTAAAACATGTTTTATTATATTTTTATACTATATGAAGATGGAAACTATAGAAAATAGTATATTATACGCCAAGGTTGAGAAGATAATCATTATTGACCCAGTGCCGTTATTGTAACCCGCGGGCGAAACCCGAGGGATATAAGGCGCCTGGTCAATAATGATCTTCTCAACCGTGGTTTATATACTATTTTTTTCACTACTAGCACATAAATCCTATTTGAATTTTTTTTATTGATAATAATCATTTGACATGAATAATAACGTTACTTATTTGTTAATATTCACAAAAACAAAGTAGGCTGCATTTGTTTTTATCTGACGTTTTTCTCATTTCGCTGGTTTCATAACCTCACTTATGGGCCTTGATTTGTATTTGATTTAATTATTCAATAAAAACACTTTGTGCTGTTACAGTCAGCAGCCTTAGTTTATTATTATTTTTAAATAAATCAATTAAAATGTATTTACCTACAAATACAAAAAAATAGTGATTTGTTTAATCCTACATCTACAAATATTTCACATTTTCACCAAAACAGCACAGCGGCCAGGCGAGGCGGCAGCGTAGATCAATTTAAAATTATAGTGGCAAATTTAAATTATATACTTAACACCTTTCTTTAATTTAATGAGTTAAATAATATTTGGATTTGGAGGCTTGAGTTTGATTGAAAAGTGACAGTTTGCATTATAGACCAAGGTTAATAATAAATTATTATTGACCTAGGTTACCATGGTTATAAGTATGCGGTAGTGAAAAACTATTTCTCATGTCAAATAAAGGTAAATAATAGTGAGTTCCTAGGCTAGTAGTGAAAAAAAGTTATTATTTTGCATTAATTCCATATCACCGGAATACCCCATTGAACAAATAACATACCTGTGATTGCTTGAAATGCTTTTTCAGCATCTTGCCGATGTTTTGCGTGTGTGAAAGATCCAATGCGGCGTCTACTTCGTCCAGGATGTAAATAGGCGCGGGTTTGAACAGCAACATGGCCAGAATCAACGACAAAGCAATCAGAGATTTTTGTCCGCCACTTAACTCGCTTAAATTTTCTTTCCAGATGCCACCGATACCCACCTTGATCTAAAAATACAATCATTTCATTTTAAATCGTATTTATTCAATGGGCTACTTGCGTGGTACTGAAAATCCGATTTCTGTCACTATACAGAGTGTCCCATTTAAGGTACGAATGCATTGGTATCTCGAGAAGCGTAAGAGCTACGATGTTGGTTAAATTAGACAAAAGTTGCCCCATTAGGAGGCTATTTTAATGGTGTTTTGTTATTTGCGAAAAATTACATAGGTCACTAGATACAGGTGAAAATGTAAATTTAGCGATTTTCTTTTTTTGCTTATAACTTTGTTATATGAAATAATACGAGATTCTGGTTTGCACTTTCTTACGGTACTTTTGTATGGTGAATTTGCAGAAGTACTCAAATATTTTTTATATCTAACCATATACGAGTTACTGATAGCAACTTTTATTTTTCATATGGAGCTCATATTAAGCTATGGCATTTTTAATTAGAGATTTTTTTTAGCTTTACAATGATATAAAACAATAATAATTTATTTTTATAATTAACAGAAAAATTAATAAAAATTGTTATTTATACTAAAATTAAATTGAAAAAAGTAAATCGAAGGCTGCTATGGAAACAACAAACAACAAAAAAGTGCAGCAATTGAATTTATGAATTATACTTGACAATAGTAGATTATTACGAGTAATAAACGAACTTTGACAACGAATGTAACAACTCAACATATCATATTTTTCCCAACGAGAAAAATTCATTTTTAATACTCGTAATAATCTACTATTGTCAACTAAAATTCAGAAATTCAATTGTTGCACTTTTTTGTTGTTTGTTGTTTCCATAGCAGCCTTCGATTTACTTTTTTCAATTTAATCTTAGTATAAATAACAATTTTTATTAATTTTTCTGTTAATTATAAAAATAAATTATTATTGTTTTATATCATTGTAAAGCTAAAAAAAATCTTAAGCTTAATATGAGCTCCATATGAAAAATAAAAGTTGCTATCAGTAACTCGTAAATGGTTAGATATAAAAAAATTTGAGTACTTCTGCAAATTCACCGTATAAAAGTGCCTTAAGAAAGTGCAAACCAGAATCTCGTATTATTTCATATAACAAAGTTATAAGCAAAAAAATAAAATCGCGAAATTTACATTTTCACCTATATCTAGTGACCTATGCATTTTTTCGCAAATAACAAAACACCATTAAAATAGCCTCCTAATGGGGCAACTTTTGTCTAATTTAACCAACCTCGTAGCTCTTACGGTTCTCGAGATACCAATGCATTCGTACCTTAAATGGGACACCCTGTATACGTAATATTATATTGAAAACATATATAAAAATATAAATTTTATTTTAAAATAATTATTTGTTTTTTACTAAACTAAGAAAGAAAATTTTCTGTGACGTCTTTATATTGAATTGGGGGAGGGGAAGCATGTTTAAGAATGTTATCAATAGATGGCATGGCGTACGAGAAAGTTTTAATTTGATTTGACATTAGTTTATTTTTCTCTCTCTCTCTCTGGTCTCTCAAATACATTAATTACTTAATAAATAAACACATAGGTAGTTACTTGTAATTTAAAATATCGATACCAAAAAGATAAACTAAACTACTAGCCTCCAAACTATTATTGAAACGACAAACAGGTGATCTACATTACCCGCACAAACATACCATTACTATGGGACGGCACCACGCTGTGGCTTTACGACTATTCATTGGTGCGGCGTAATTCCACGTCATATATGGCGGGAATTCAAATAATCAAATTTCATTATGTTTTTTCTGGCTAATTAATAAAAATTTTGTCAAAAGAAAAAATATGGGTAGCAAGTTTTTACCTTCTCTTCAAAAATATTAAATAAAAAAAAGGTACGCAAGTAGTCCATTATGGACTGGAGATTTCTACACTGATGCCAATTTTTTTCAGTGTCTACCTGTACAAATATCTGTAATCTGTCAATGTCATTTTATATTCTGACATTTTCGTTAGTACTTGCGTGCGCTTTTTATTCCCAATCCTATAAATTGCATTATATTTAGACTTTTGAAAACAAAATGAGTGAAACTTGTGAATTAATTAGTTCTGGTTCTTATAAAAAACGTTTAGGAAAATATGATTAAATGGGCAGGCAAAAATAATTATTGCCAATGTACACAATTTTTTCAAAAATTTGGCGTTACATCCTGAAAATATTTATAATTTATTAAATAACAAGAAAACTTTGGATTTGACTGCAGAAGCATGTTGTGTTGGCAGATCTACTGCCCACCTAAGATTCAATTATTCATACCTTTTATTTAGATTTCACTGGTTATCATATTTTAACGCAAACGCGACTTTAGCTTGATGTGTGGAAATTTTGGTCAAAATATAAATATACATTTTCCACAGAGACAATTTTTATATTTTATATTACGCATTACTGTCTTACCTTACTTATTTGTTATAATATTTTCTTCATTTACGATATATTAAAAATTTTAATTAGTTTTAAATACCGAGAGTTTTTTTTATTTGTGAACATGGGCGTATGTCATTACCATAGTTACATTTAAAATGATTGACAGCAATGTATTATCGCGTTTTTTTTTTAAACTGGACATAGGACGTGACATTTAGTATATCTGTCAATGTCATTAAATTGACATATTTCAAAATGTATACAGTTGAAGAAAAAGTTCAAATTGTATGGTATAATTCTATACTCTGACATAAGCCTAAGGCAAGAAATAATTAATATAAATTATATTTTATCCCTATTTTTTAATTGATCAATATTTATTTTGTCACCATTGTAAATACAATTTTTTAAATGGCTCCAAAGAAAAAAAAATCGTTTGGTGCAAGATCTGGTGGCATTGCAGGCCACTCCACTTCTCCCCACGTTGGGGGAATACCTGGTGCAGATATAAGTGAAAATTTTGACGACTCCAATACCTGCAATTTTGTGAATTTACTTCCCGATTAATATAAAATGTCGCTTCATCCGTAAATAAAATTCGATCCAGTAATATTTCCCCACTATTAATTTTGTTCATCATATCTTCGCAAAAGATATTTGTTCGTTCTATATCGTTGTGTAATAACTCTTGGTGATTTTGATATTTAAAACTCTTAAAATATTCTTGCCTTAAAACCTTGTATACTAGTATTCTTAATTTCAGAAAAAAAATTGTTGACAGGGTGTTGTCACTTTCAATTAATTGCATAATTTCTTGTTTCTTTCTATTAACTACAGTACTTGGTCTGATTTTCTTCTTGTGCTGTTTATTGACGCATCCTTTAGTTCTGTAGTCATTGTAAATTTTTCTTATAGTTGTTGGACTGGGTCGCTTATTAAAAGTTAATGCACATAAGTCAGAAACTTGTTGTAGACTAGTTATAATTACTCCAATTTACAATTTGAACTTTTCTTTAACTGTATACATTTTGAAGTATGACAATTTGATGACATTGACAGATATACTAAATGTCACGTCCTATGTCCAGTTTTAAAAAAACGCGATAATGCATTGCTGTCAATCATTTTAAATGTAACTATGGTAATGACATACGCCCATGTTCACTGATAAAAAAACTCTCGGTATATTATTTGACATGTGCGTTCATTCCTGGTCATATCAAGTTACAAGCGGCAACACCGCTGGGCAAGGGACAGGGTGCGGAAAGGGATAATAGTTGAACATCAGTTCATAATCATTTGACGGCGAGTATAATAAATAACTATTTATTCAATTTTGACGTTTTAAACTTATTATTAACTCCATAGCAACAACTGTAAGTAACACTTTTTTCACATGTGAATTAAAAAAAATTTTAAATCACTCTCACAAAGTTTTAACTTACTCTGCAAGTAATAATGCATTTAAAATAACATCAGGAGTGGGATCACGTAAATGTGAAAACGATATTGCGATTATCGAGAAGTGAAAACGACATTCGTTTCCTTAGCGATTACGTAAAATTAGTCACTCACTACGTTTTCAACTTCGGTTATTTCCGTAAAGTGACTACGTTTTGTGAAAACGATATCGTTTACAGACTAATGTTTTTGTATTAAATAGTAGTTTTGACAGATAATTTATATGAATGTCATTAAAATTTTTAATCTAATGTCAAAAAGTATTACTCTCGCCCTTCGTTTTTATTTCGTTCATAATAGCAATGCTGTAAGAATTGAAGTAGGATACAAGTTAAATTATCAATTAGTTACAGATGCCATCATCTAATTTTGTTCCTTTTGATATTCCAGAAGAAAAATTTATGAAGTAAACAAAAATATTTCTAAATATAAAATTAAAACTTCAAGAGACATTTTAAGACCGCAAGTATACAAGATTGTTATTTTAAAGTAATCTAGTTTTTTATTAAGTTTTGTATTTCAAGTAAATAAAGTATGGGCCACATTTAAATAACGGCGCACAACCTTCGGCGGGCTGCAGAAAATGATCAATTCACAAATTTTAATTTTATGTAAAAACTACAAAATATTAATCACAAAACACAAGCTAGAATCGTTATATTTGATGCTTCACAGAATGCAATAACATAATATATAAATAAAATTTTCTTGCTTGGATTTATTCTTGTAATCAATCAAAATATGCTTTGTTGTAATCAACACTTTTACTGTTATTGGAATATCAATATTGCCCGAAAATATTTCTTTTGGGTAGTTCTTTCACTAAATTTTAATAGCAAATCAGGGAAATTTCAGTAGAAATAAGAAAATATCTAATCACCAAGATTTCAATTTTCTATCAGATTTCAAAAGAGTAAAAATATATAGTAAATTATAAGCATTTGGTTCTTCGCAACATGCTTATTAAAATATCCATGAATTTTTTTCTTAGATTCATTTTTGTAATCAATTTTTATTTTATAATTAGCGTATTTTATCACAATTATTTATTTATTTTCGCCTTACTAAATAAAATAATAAAAAATACCTTTCAAATTTAAAATATTAATTTATTTTTAAATCATTTCTAATGACATTTCTTTCATTCTTTCCAAAACGTCAAATTCAACTCACTGCTCACTACATTCTTTTACCTAAGTGCAAGTAAATAAGAAAAGGATATACCTATACTCAAATGTATAAAATAAAAAGAGACGTAGGAAACGACTATTGTTTTCACATGCTTTGAGAGTGTCGACTAGAATTCACATTTTTTTCAGTCTAAAACGACATCGTTTTCGGTTTTCATTATTTACGTGATCACATTTTTACTTGTCGACAGTCGCAATATCGTTTTCACAATTACGTGATCCCACACCAGGAGTGGGATCACGTAACTGTGAAAACGATATTGCGACTGTCGACAAGTGAAAATGTGATCACGTAAATAATGAAAACCGAAAACGATATCGTTTTAGACTGAAAAAAATGTGAATTCTAGTCGACACTCTCAAAGCTTGTGAAAACGATAGTCGTTTCTTACGTCTCTTTTTATTTTATACATTTGGGTATAGGTATATCCTATTCTTATTTACTTGCACTTAGGTAAAAGAATGTAGTGAGCAGTGAGTTGAATTTGACGTTTTGGAAAGAATTAAAGAAATGTCATAAATGATTTAAAAATAAATTAATATTTTAAATTTGAAAGGTATTTTTTATTATTTTATTTAGTAAGGCGAAAATGAAATAATTGTGATAAAATACGATAATTATAAAATGAAAATTGATTACAAGAATGAATCTAAGAAAAATTTTTTGAATATTTTAATAAGCATGTTGCGAAGAACCAAATGCTTATGATTTACTATATATTTTTACTCTTTTGAAAATTTAGTGAAAGAACTACCCAAAAGATATATTTTCGAGCAATATTGATATTCCAATAACAGTAAAAGTGTTGATTACAACAAAGCATATTTTGATTGATTACAAGAATAAATTCAAGAAAGACAATTTTATTAATATTTTAATAATATTGTATTCTGCGAAGCATCAAATATAACGATTCTAGCTTGTGTTTTGCGGTTAATATTTTGTAGTTTTTACATAAAATTAAAATTTGTGAATTAATCATTTTCTGCAGCCCGCCGAAGGTTGTGCGCCGTTATTTAAATGTGGCCCATACTATATTTACTTGAAATACAAAACTTAATAAAAACTAGATTACTTTGAAATAACAATCTTGTATACTTGCGGTCTTAAAAGGTCTCTTGAAGTTTTTATTATATATTTAGAAATATTTTTGTTTACTTAATAATTTTTTCTTCTGGAATATCAAAAGGAACAAAATTAGATGATACATGGCATCTGTAACTAATTGATAATTTAACTTGTATCCTTCTTCAATTCTTACAGCATTGCTATTATGAACGAAATAAAAACGAAAGGCGACAATAATACTTTTTGACATAAGATTAAAAATTTTAATGACATTCATATAAATTATGTGTCAAAACTACTATTTAATACAAAAACATTAGTCTGTAAACGATATCGTTTTCACAAAACGTAGTCACTTTACGGAAATAACCGAAGTTGAAAACGTAGTGAGTGACTAATTTTACGTGATCGCTAAGGCAACGAATGTCGTTTTCACTTCTCGATAATCGCAATATCGTTTTCACTTTTACGTGATCCCACTCCAGGTACGAAAATAACACTCACCATAATATTTATTAGACATTATCAGCCATTTTCATTATTTTTCACGGCACAAATGACAGACAATAAAGCATTTTAAATAGATGACTTGACGTTTATCAGCGACGATTGTCATGCACAGTCTACTAACTGATTAGTTTTCTTATTTTGTCAAAATTAAATATTATAATGGTTTTTATTACTATTTCGTCAAAATTGAATAAAATATTGTATAAATCACGTGAGCTAAGTAATAGAATTAACGTGCTGGCTACATCAATGTTTTTTCTTACCTCAAGGCCGTCCAAAATGGATTTATTTTCAGGTGGATTGAGTTTAGCATCTGTCCCTGGTAACAAAGTAGAAAAAATAGATCCAAAATCTTTGCTGATTTGCTCCACGGCTGTTTTCAAAAACGAAATCTTCTTCTTGTCCATTTCTTCAATAAAATTAAGAAGTTTCTTCCTGTCAACTTCTATTATCTTCTTTTTCTTCATTAGATTCGAATACTACAACAATAAACATTGACTATTTCATTCTTGAAATGAAGTAGTGATAAATACATACCTGTTTTTCTTCTTGTTCAAACATAGACTGCGCTTTGGCGTTGATATTTCGCGATAATTTGGTGCGATGCTCTTGAGATTTGGCAATTCTTTTTCCTAAGTCATGGGCTTCAGCATCAGACAGTTTTTCTGCGTCTCTTAAACGAGTGTCGTCATCTTTTATTCGTTTTTTCAACTCCTTCTCCTACAACAATATAATACTCAGTAGTAATAGACCATATTACAGAATTTTGCGCCTCTAGTGGCAGTTTTATTAACTGTAAAACATAGAGTTATAAAATATATATACATATAGAGGGAGTCTAAACACTCAAATGTGATGTCATGCGGGGTAAGCTTGTGTTTGTACGGCGGCCATCTTGGGAAGATCAGTATATACAAGCGTTCTATGGTTATTTGATTAGTTTACGTTAATAATCGACTCTATTTTGTGTTATTTGGGTGTAAAACGTTTGTAATAATATGCCAACCTGTTGTGCCTTCGGTTGTAAGAACCGAATGCCCATAAAAACTTTAAAACAACAAGAAAAAGAAAAGGAAAAAGTGATCACAATTCACAAGTAAGTATTATTTTACTTCTACATATTATTGTTTAGTTAACATATTTTATTATATTCTTTACATATTTCATATAAAAATATTAACTTATTTTTGTAATAAATATGTTTGTATTTCGCTACGTATTTATTTGTATTGTAAACATCATTATATTTTTATATGAAATTTCTAGCCTTAAATTATTTGCCTATTCGGTACCCAGCTTTTGTACGTTTCTATTTTAATCATTACAATTGTCATAAAATTGGAACAGTTCTATGCATTATTCATTTAATTTCTATAAATATTTTATTAAAGTTTAATCGCAATTCACTTTAAATTGAATTAATTTTAATACATTTCTGACTGAATTAATGCTTGCTGATTACAAATAGCTTCATTTTCTGTTACATTATTGTATTTTTGTAACAAAAATGAAGAACGTGCACTTAAATACATTATATTGTAGATCGTCTCAAGATGGAGGCCACGAGATTCCCCTTCCGTCTCATGGCGACAAAAACTCTGTCCACATCTATACTTTACGCTCTCGCTGTAAAATTAAGTGCCACGGTAGCCAACTGTTTTTATATTCTAAGTTTAAGTTGGCAATAAAAATTTTAAATATGACAAGTGACAACGGCAGAAAGAAGCACGAAAATAACACTCACTATAATATTTATCAGACATTACAAGCCATTTTTGTTATTTTTCACGGCGTAAATGACAGACATAATGCTTTTTAAATAGATGACTTGACGTCTATCAGCGACTATTGTCATGCTCAGCCTACTAACTGATTAGTTTTTTATTTTGTCAAAATTAAATATTATAATGGTTTTTATTACTATTTCGTTAAAATTGAATAAAATATTGTATAAACCACGTGAGCTAAGAATGTTTATTCACTCGAAGAAATTAACTCACTTTGGTGTATAAATATCTATTGATGACTAATAACCCTTACATCATTGAAAAGAGAAAAAAATTATTATATTTTTGAGAGTAAAATCAGATATGGGTTCCATTTAAAAAAATATAAGTTTGTGTTATATCTCGACAATTTACGGATATGAAAATTTATTTCGTACGCCACTGGTTAGTTAATAAAAATATCTATCTTTTATATTTGAAACGTTTTTTTCAATTACTAATCGTTTAGAAGTTATTTGAAAAAGAAAAAATCAGCAATATTCAGTTTTTCGTCATTATCTAGTACCCTATGAGAATTTTTGGAAAAACAAAAGCACATCTGAGATGGCCTCCCAAAGGCACACAAAAAGTTCCACTTAACCGACATCGTATCTCTTATAGTTCTCGAGATCCCAATGGTGGCACTTCTAAATGGGACACACTGTGTCTCATTTTCGATACTTTTTTAGGGTATGTCGGGAAATATTACTGATAGAGCAAAATCGTTTGCAAATTCCAGAGTCAACTTTTGAAAATAGTCACCACAGGAATTTTCGATCTTCTTTTGTTTCTGAGCTACAGGCAAAAACTTGTTTTTCGCTCATTTCGAAAATATCTTATAACTCATTTATTATGGTAGTTAGAGAAAAATTGTTTTAACAAATTTTATACCGTTTTTTAGGTAAAATAAAATGGCGTACTTAGATTTTTTGGAAACTTCATAATTCTTGAAATATAACACAAACTTATGATTTTTTAAATGGCAACCTATGTTGAAAATAGTTTCATCTTTTTGCTTATTTTTTAAGCTTTTCAATGATATATAACAAGTTTACATTCTGTTGTTTTACACATGAATAAAAGATGATTTATTAATTTTTTGGGGTGAAAAAATTGAAAATTATTAAGAAACAAATGAAATATACTGTAATACTTCATCATTTGTTTATTTTGATTCCATATCTACTAATTATGTTTTCAAAATTATTCTAAACCAATTATTTTCGGATTAGTTAAATTATTATTTATTGACGTCGCAGGTGACCTTGACACTATCCGAAAAAATATGCTTTTAAAGTAAATAAATTAAAAATATGAGTAAAACTAAAGCAAATAATATTAGAAATAAACAAATGACGAACTATTATAGTTTTTTAATTTATTTCTTAATCATTTTCAATTTTTTCACCCCAAAAAAACAATAATTCATCTTTTATTCATGTGTAAAACAAAAGAATGTAGACTTGTTATACAGTGTGTCCCATTTAGAGGTGCCACCATTGGGATTTCGAGAACTATAAGAGATACGATGTCGGTTAAATGGAACTTTTTGTGCGCTTGTGGGAGGCCATCTCAGATGTGCTTTTATTTTTCCAAAAATTCTCATAGGACACTAGATAATGACGTAAAACTGAATATTGTTGATTTTTTCTTTTTCAAATAACTTCTAAACTATTAATAATTGAGAAAAAAGTTTCAAATATAAAAGATACATATTTTTATTAATTAACCAGTAGCGTACGGAATAAATTTTTATATCCGTAAATTTTTGAGATATAACAAACTTATATTTTTTTAAATCGAACCCATATCTGATTTTAGTCTCAAAAAAATAAATATTTTTTTCTCTTTTCAACGATGTAAGGGTTATTATGTTTTATATTTGTTTTGCCTTCAAAATTATTATTTTTTCCTTATTTTGTATTAAATTTACAATTATTTTGAAAATATTGGTAGATTTCTATTTGGAAATACTCCTTGTATTTAAATAATTTATTTCGTTAGAAAATTTTGCTCAAAATTCGTATCAAATTAATTTTTATAATATTTTGTATCAGGTCGCCTTTGGCTCATCATAGTGTAATTTGTAATTATGAATCTAGAATGAAAATATTAAATAATAAAGGCATAAAACAAATTATTTTGATCAAATACAATATAATTAATAAAAATAATAATGTTTTTTTGGGAAATAATAAGAAAATTCAGGAAAATAAAGAGAAAAATTAAATTTTAGGAGCAAAACAAATATAAAACATAATAACCCTTACATTATTGAAAAGAGAAAAAAATAATGATTTTTTTGAGACTGAAATCAGATATGGGTTCCATTTAAAAAAATATAAGTTTGTGTTATATCTCGAAAATTTACGGATATAAAAATTTATTTTGTACGCCACTGGTTAGTTATTAAAAATATCTATCTTTTATATTTGAAACGTTTTTCTCAATTACTAATAGTTTAGAAGTTATTTGAGAAAGAAAAAATCAGCAATATTCAGTTTTTCGTCATTATCTAGTGCCCTATGAGAATTTTTGGAAAAACAAAAGCACATCTGAGATGGTTTTCCAAAGACGCACAAAAAGTTCCATTTAACCGACATTGTATCTCTTATAGTTCTCGAGATCCCAATGGTGGCACTTCTAAATGGGACACACTATATATCATTGAAAAGCTTAAAAAATAAGCAAAAAGATGAGACTATTTTCAACATAGGTTGCCATTTAAAAAATCATAAGTTTGTGTTATATCTCAAGAATTATGAAATTTCCAAAAAATCTAAGTACGCCATTTTATTTTACCTAGAAAACGGTATAAAATTTGTTAAAACAACTTTTTTCTAACTACCATAATAAATGAGTTATAAGATATTTTCGAAATGAGCGAAAAACAAGTTTTTGCCTGTAGCTCAGAAACAAAAGACGATCGAAAATTCCTGTGGTGACTATTAAACTTTTCTCAAAAAGTTGACTCTGGAATGTGAAAACGATTTTGCTCTATCATTAATATTTCCCGAGATACCCTAAAAAAGCATCGAAAATGAGACACCTGTATAGTGATAGAAATCGGATTTTCAGTAGCCCATTCCACAGTCGTAATAAAAAGTAGAACTTCAGTCGTTGACTGAGAAAAATGAACAAAGCTCACCTTATCCCTGAAGTTTTTACATTTATCCTCAAGTTCTTTAAGTTCATGAGATCTTTTCTTAATATCCAATTCTAACTCTGCGTTTTGGGCAAGAAGTTCGTTTTTCTCTTTCAATTTCTTTTGAATCTCTTTGTTTTTCGAGGCTACAACACTTTTTTTCTCCTTGTATTCGGCATGAAACTTCGTCACAACTTCCTTAGCCTGTTTGGCAGCGATTATCGCCTCTTCTAACTGTGTCTTCAACTTCACTATATTTTCTTTGCATAGTTTAATTTGTTCATGACCATTTTGAATAGACTTTTGTAGTTCGGAAATTTCGAGTTTTAGAGATTCATAGTATTGTTCTTTCTCTCGCCATTGTCCTTTGCTGTTGTCGAATTGTTTTTTAGCAGATTTCATTTCTGATTCGGCTTGGCGAATTTTCTGTTCGCGATTATTGGCTGAATTTTTTATTTCTGTTTCGATTTTTTTGGCCAAAGCTAAACACGTTTTTTCTTTCTCTTTATTGGTTTTGATGTTTTCCAACAGTTCAGCTAAAAATTAATAAAAGTTAGAGGAAATTTTAATAATTAATTTTTACCTCCTCCAAAGTAATGTTTTCGGTCCAAAATTTCGATAGAGTTTTCAGTGAATAAGCACGAATTAGGGTACCCACAACACGTTTTTACTATTTTTACAATGGTGTGTGTGTATGTGTGTGACGATTTTTTCTTCCACGATAATGATATCAATGATATCAAACTACCAAAAATATCTATTTACCGTATTTAAGCTTTCTGCATTAATATGACCCGAGACACACTACAAAAATTAATTATCATTAACGGTTAATTATAGTATGCGCACGTGAAGTTAAAAATGATGACAGATGTCAAAACTGCGTCCGTATTCACAAACACCCGTAAAAAATTTGAACACTTCGTTTTAATTTTTATCCAATAAAAACGGTCGACATTGAAAGAAAAATCAAAATTTTATTTATGAAGTTTGATTCTATTTGTCAAAAATTATAACAAACCGTTTTGAAACTTTACGAGTGTTTATGAATATGGGCATCAATGTTTCCTGGTTTATTAATAGACGTAATTTTGACATGTCATCAGTCTCAACTTCACGTGAGCATACTATAACTAACCGTTAATGATCATTAATTTTTATAGTGTGTCTGGGGCATTAGATTTTAGGTAAAATTGAACAACCGAAAGTGGTACTTTACTTGAAGCCCATAACAGTTTTTAATAAAAAATTATATTAAAATATAACCCAAAACTTATCAATTTTATGCCCATATTCATAAACACTCGTAAAGTTTCAAAACGGTTCGTTATAATTTTTGACAAATAAAATCAAACTTGACAAATAAAATTTCGATTTTTCTTTCAATGTCGACTGTTTTTATTGGATAAAAATTATAACGAACCGTTTAAAATTTTTACGAGTGTTTATGAATACGGACATTAGTATTTAACACTTTTTAATCAAGGGGAACAACATATTAGATTTTGGTTAAAATTGATAAACCGGAAGTGGTACTTAATTTGGAGCTATTTACAGATTTTTGAGGAGAAACATAATAAAATATAATCCAAAATTTCGTATTAGACTTTTCTATTTATTAGAACAACAAATTAGTTTTTGTTTACAAGCGATCAACCAGAAGTGGAACTTTACTTAAAGCTCACTACTATGGGGTATTCCACCATTTTTTTTTTTATTTTATATTATGGAAGAATTATAGTATATAAATCATAGTTTCACTCAAAATTAATTTGTAATATATGTAGGAATTTGAAAATTGGCGCGTTTAATTTATTCAAATCCCCCGCCGAAAGGAAGAGGAAGAGAGAGAGAAGGAGGAAGGGAGTAGCCGCGTAACCGTGAAACGCATTACTTTTTTTGTCTTTTTGTTTGATTAGATGTATTTTGTTAAAAATCATTATTAATAATTAATTTGTTAACCCCTAGAAAGTGTTTTATTTAGTAACAAAATTCTACATATATGAGAAATTAATAATTAAAATGTGATACAAAATTCAAATTTCGTTCAACGTCATTCTCCCTGAGACCGGAAAGAGACAAAACTGTTACAGACACTAGCGCCTCCAAGCAAGCAACGGCCATGATAATTCTGCAAGTTTAATAAAATATATTGTAAACTTGAGAATACATATGTTACTACAATACAAATTTACCAAACTTATTAAATGAGATAGTTGTATAATAAAAGTCGAATTTACAATAAATAAAAGTCTGTGCCATCTCACAATTAGTAAACATAACCTCTATCCAAAAACCAAATGTCAAAAGCAGTTAATATGGGCTGAGTTCCAAAATCAAGAATACCGAGTTTTGGCGTAGAGTATGATGTGTTGTTTTTTGAAACGAATGAGAGTTTTGTTGAAGTAAAAGTTGAAACTAAGTAAAAAATAATTTTAAAAATTAACGAAACTACTTATAATTACAACATTAATGTCAAGCCAGTATTAAAAGGGCACTTTTATGGAGCACTCTCCTCAATATAAAGTGAAAGTACGCTCCATAAAAGCGCTTTTATTATAAAAGTGTGCTTGTAATACACGCCTACGTGTTTACTTATGTTTATTTTCAACCAAAAGCATGTTTTCTTCCTCAAGAAGGCAAATGGGGGATTCCAGTTCAATCGAATTAAAGGAAAATAGTAAAAAAATACGAATGTATATGCTGAATAACGAATATTAATATAAAAATTAAATGGTATAGTTGAGACATTTCGGAAATAAGGGGTTTTTTGTTATAGCGCTTCGACACTAATATGAAATCTATATGTAATATTTTGATTGGCGATCGAAAGACAGCCTATACATGCATAACAAATAGCGTGTTAGGAGGTGGGGGTTACTACCAATGGAAGTTAAGAAATTCAAATTCGAAAGGAGGGGCTAACATTCCTGTACAGCAGTTTTCAAACAGTTTTTATTTTAACATAAATTTCTTGCATTAAACTTAATAATTTAAATACACCTGTAATTATAAAGTACGTAGACTTATACAGTGTTACAATATTCATTTATTTTATGTAAATATAACTTAAAATAGCATATATTTCAAGAACATTTAGGTCCATGATGAAAACAGTTTGATAAAAAAACACATAAGCGTGACGTCACGTCAATCTTTTCAAAATTCGGAAGACCATAACTCGCTTATTAATAGGAATTTTATCGCCGGATTTTCATCATAGGCTTAGTTTTCCTAATATTTTCAGATGAAATTATATATATATATATATATATATATATATATATATATATATATATAAAATGGTGGAAACCCCCATTACTTTCATATGTTGAGAATCGTGAGCATCTACGTTTGAAAATATTGTGGAGTAATTTCTATACCCTCCTCGTTAGTAGGGTAAGTAGAACATCACTTTGGAGTAAACTCTGGCTGTTTTGGAACAGGTTGAGTTAACTCTCAGAGTAAGGTTATTGGTTTTGAAACTACTTTGAGTAATTTCGTACTCTAAGCGTAGGATTTTGGAACGCAGCCATGGTGAAATTTCTCTCTCTTTCTTTGTACTATAATTGTCTCAATTTCCTATTACAGGGAGCGTGACGTAGTAACCAAAAGCCGGGAAATGAGTGAATTACTTATAATAGTACATTAAAACACAAGTATCATAAGGCAATCTGTTAACATACGAGTCCAAGTTTTACAAAGGACGAGTGCGTTAACAGGCCTTATGATACATGTTTTTTATACTATTTTTTCTATTGAGGTAATTTTACAATTAATTTTTTTAAAAATGCTACGCCAAAAGTTTGACTTGGTGTTTTTTTGTCACTTATACTTATGTTGGTAGCGCTTCCCGCTAACAATTGAAATTTCAAATTTTGACAACTGATTAGTGTATTGTGTGTATTAGGATTAGGGAATACGGTGTGCATAGTGACCTTGTGGCGGACGGTTCTCGTCATCGTGCTATCTGCTCGCACATTCCACATTTCAATTTCACTCGCACAGAGCCGTATTCACATCTTAACTATAATTTACATAAATTCTAAGAAAATGCTGCACGTTACAAATAATATGTTGAAATATTAGCAATAACTTGACATTTTGAGGTTAGATGTAATTATTCATTAATATGACAGTTATAAAATCATGACTACCAACTCTACAACACGAAAGGCGCCACAAATAGAACTCTTATAGATCTTCTAAACGTCGTGTTTTCAGTGATAAACAATGCTTTTATAGACTGGTAAGAACACCGAAATAGAAAAAGTAATTTATGTGTAAATATTAAAAATCTTATAGTGGTGGAAGACCCCACTGTAAACATGGAATTGGCGGGAGGTCATCACTCACCAATAGTTTTTTTGAGATGGTCGACTTCCTCTTGTGCTTGATAATGACTAGTCTGTTGCAATCTGGTTTGCAAAACATTATATTCATGCGACATAATATCATGTTTATGTTTAATTTCAATATATCTTTCGCCTGTCTTCTCTAAATTCTTTATCTGAGCGTCTAACTTAGTCATTTCTTGTTCAATAGACGAACATTTAGCCTAAAAATTAACAAAACTCAACACATGATTTAAAACAAATTTATCTTGAACTTATAATGAAAGTTCAAGGTAAATTTGTTTTAAATCAAAGTGAATCATTATCTTATACAGCGCGATTCACAAAAAGTTTGAGCTAATCCTCATTTTTGGATTAGCAAATTCTACTCTAATTTTGACAGTTTACATCTTGGATTAAAGTCACTAGATATATACCCAAATCATTCAAGCAGCCAAAAAACCATAATGCATTAAAATCACTAATAATGAAAAATGAAATAAAATTTCAGTCATTTTAACCGTCAAAAAGTGTATGGCCTTATATAATTATTATTAAGATGAATAGTAGAGTTCATTACTTATCGTATATGACATGAATAACATATAAATAATATACATCAACGTCACATTATTCGTTTAATTCTTACTATAGTTGGTAACATTGATAATTTCTGTGTTGTATAAAATACTTGCAAAAATGTATTTCAAATAGAAAATACAAAATACTAAACAAAAGTATTTCATATGTTTGGTAAAATACAATTATTTTTTAGTATTTCAAATATACCAATATTTCAAATACTTTCAAATATTTCAAATACTTTTACTTTAAATTATTTAAAAAAAAGATATGTTAGGGTTTTCTAAAAATGTTTTTCGTATTCAACTTATTCGCATATTTTTATTAATATTAAAAAGAAACTCCTACATTAACATAGGTAAGTGTTTATTTATACCGTGAGTATTTTTTAACGTGAAACATTGGGTTTGTCATATCCATGGTTACGACTTGATATTTGATTGACAGCAATGTATTTGCCCGTTCCATTT
Source organism: Ophonus ardosiacus (assembly GCA_943142095.1). Taxonomy (NCBI): domain Eukaryota; kingdom Metazoa; phylum Arthropoda; class Insecta; order Coleoptera; family Carabidae; genus Ophonus; species Ophonus ardosiacus. The sequence goes on from OW964838.1 coordinate 30,388,388, forward strand.
AAAATGAAACATAGGGAACGAATCTGACAGAAGTATTATATTTAAATATTGTAAGAAATTTAGCGGAGTCAGAAAATCACTCGAGAGCACTAAACATATTTCGGGCACAAGGTGCACACAGTATTTTTTCTACATCTAAATTTAATTTTTAGAAAACAGGTATAATTATTTAAACAAAATTAACCTCTAATGACATCTTGTCAATATGACAGATAACCGTTGAATTTTCCTATAAGTTATGATTTGACATTTGAATTTGATTGACAGCAATTTATTTTTCTGTCTCATTTAAAATGACACATGAGGAATGAATTTGACAGAAGTATTATATTTAAATATTGTAAGAAATTTAGCCGAGTCAGAAAACCACTCGGGCACAAGGTGCACACTATATTTTTTCTACAACTAATTTTAATTTAGAATGTAGGTATAATTATTTAAACAAAATTAACCTCTATTGACGTCTTATCAATTGCCATATTCGTTCACTATATTTCATATTAAATGGAACGGGCAAATACATTGCTGTCAATCAAATGTCAAGTCGTGACCATGGATATGACAAACCCAATGTTTCACGTTAAAAAATACTCACGGTATAAAAAAAAAAAATAGAGAATTATTTCAAGATATGTTACTAGGAGACAACACATGACGGAGGGTTTCTATGTCAAATTATATAAATCTATTTCAAATATTCAAATACTTGTGTATTTACAAAAATGTATTTAAAAAAAAATGTATTTCAAATATTGAAAAATAGTATTTCATACAAATAATAGTATTTTAATGTATTAAAATTTAAAATACATGTGACAAGTATTTAAACTAAAAATAGAAAATACTGTTATTTTCAAGTATTTCAAATAATTACTTAAAATATTTTATCTAATTCAAATACTTATTTCAATTACTTATATTTCAACTTCATACTGTCAAAGTTGTTATTTGAAAAATATTTGTATCGTGTTTGAAACATTTTTGTGCGTTGTAAAGGCCTATTTATTATAAAGTAATGTTAAACGCAACGCAACGACGCAACGTGACCGTTAACGTAAACACAAAATCTGTGAATCTGCCAAGGGCAGCACTTCTAATCAATCAGAAGAATTCGGTATATTTCTTTGAAATTCGGCTCACTTTTATTTATTGCCTTTATATGGCATATATAAGTATAAATAAGGTTAGTATTATAAAATAATTTAAATAGAAATGGACAGTGACGAAAACATAGTATTTACTTTGTAGATGTGACAGTTCATGAACATGTCGATAATACAGATTGCAAACTGTATAACTCTTTTCATAAAGATTCTAAAACCTCTGTAAACGTACTAGTACATGACGTCACACATCTAGTTACTTTTATTCAATTTTTATTAATGACGTGCATCGGTTGCTTGACCGATTTGAGTATAACAAATAAGTAGCACTTTAATAAACAACAAATTAATGCCCGGTTTCTCCAGAGCAACTTACGACTTAAGTCGTTGCTTATTCCTGAGTTCCACCCATGCGGTGGAATCTCTTATTAGACAAAGCGGGCCAACATTATAACTTTTCTTCCCCCGTTTAGATGGCGTTAGTATATAAAATTTTATTTCAAATTTGAAAATGACAGCTTACTGACAGCTCGATTGTTATTGAATTGGTTGACATATTTTTGAATTTAGTTGTGGCTTTGTTTATTTATGATATATACACATTTATTTGTGGTTGTTTGTGATTATTTGTGATATTTGTGATTATTTGTGATATAAACAGTAAACAGTTTATCATCAGATATTGGATGTGAAAAAACTTTTGTGAAAGAGACATCATGCCGCGCATCAATTTCTGCAATTCCAGACTGCATTGCGACAGACGTGTATTATATGTGTACTTTATTAGTTCTTAGATGCATAATTAGTATTTTGTAAGATCGGTATTAATTGTTGATATATTTTACAGACGTTACTTTACATTGATTTCCAAATTCCAAAAATTATTTACAAATGTTCAACACCGAATATTAAATGGAAAGAAAATTTTGAAAAATTGTGAAATTAGCGATAATAAAAAAAATAGCACAGAAGAAATACGAAAAATTATTAAAAAATTAAAACTCTAACAAGTTAAATAGTTTGTATTATTAATTTACTATTTCACTCATTTTATTATAAATATAAAATATAACGTATACAATTTAATAGCTTAATACTTGCTATAAATAAATTTCAATATTGGCTCATTGTGAGATCTTCAAATTTATTACCAAGTATTAAGTTGTTGAATTCGAATCAATTCAAAATTCCCGCCTCCTATACATGATACTTGTTCTTCCCACGACCAGGGGGCGCTGTACTTATAGTACCAGTTTGCAACATTACAGTTTCCTATCTATAATAGTGTCTGTGATCTGTGGTTCCACCTTAAACTGTTGCACAACGCAAAAATGTCAAAATGTGAGACGTAAGTAGCACTTAAATGTAAGTCGAAAAAATCGGTGACTTATGTGGTTATGTGTCATATGTCAATTGACATATCGGTAAGTCGCGGTAAATTTGTTTCGTTTTGGTCTGTTACGGCAAGAAAATTAGATGATATAAAGAAGAAACGATTAAATTATAGCAAAGAGGAAGAAAATTGGTCTGTGAGATTGTAGAAACAAAGATTTAAAGAGAATATTGAAAATTAAAAAATCATTGCGGTGTCCATGTCCTGGAAATTAATTGCCGCAGCATTGGCAATAAAATGTGTGCAAATATGGAGACTGACGCAAGGAAGACGACATCGAAGAAAAAGGCTTCAGTTTATAAGACTGGCGGTGGTCCACATAAAAATATTAAAAATAAATAATATATTTGGAACAAATCAATTATGGAATTATGTTACTTATTTCTCGCGGAGTACTACCATTTTCGACAATATCGACTTCCATCACAGTATCCACGACGTTAATGTCGTCAAAATTAGGGAAATCTTGTAAATCCATATCGAATATTGTTGAATGAATACAAATATAAACCCTGTTAAACACATTGACAGCTTTGACATTTGACAGCCGGTATTTTATTTTGAATTGCTAAATTTCAAATTAACCAATCATAGAACAACATTACGCTGTTGCCAATGTAATTTGTGACATAAGTTAAGTTCGCATTTGAATTTTCTGGTGCAACGCAATTGAGATATAAGTTCTACTTACAATTAAGTAGCACTTATGCCCGGTTTCTCCACAGCAACTTAAGTTGTTGATTATTAAAGTGCTACTTAATTGTAAGTAGGACTTATATCTCAATTGCGTTGCACCAGCAAATTCAAATGCGAACTTAACTTGTCACAAATTACATTGGCAACAGCGTAATGTTGTTCTATGATTGGTCAATTTGAAATTTAGCGATTCAAAATAAAATACCGGCTGTCAAATGTCAAAGCTGTCAATGTGTTTAACAGGGTTTATATTTATTCAACAATATTCGATATGGATTTACAGGATTTCCCTAATTTTGACGACGTTAACGTCGTGGATACTGTGATGGAAGTCGATATTGTCGAAAATGGTAGGACTCCGCGACAAATAAGTAACAGAATTGATTTGTTCCAAATATATTATTTATTTTTAATATTTTTATGTGGACCACCGCCAGTCTTATAAACTGAAGACTTTTTCTTCGATGTCGTCTTCCTTGCGTCAGTCTCCATATTTGCACACATTTTATTGCCAATGCTGCGGCAATTAATTTCCAGGTGTTATCTTTTTGAATATTGGACATGGACACCGCAATGATTTTTTAATTTTCAATATTCTCTTTAAATCTTTGTTTCTACAATCTCACAGACCAATTTTCTTCCTCTTTGCTATAATTTAATCGTTTCTTCTTTATATCATCTAATTTTCTTGCCGTAACAGACCAAAACGAAACAAATTTACCGCGACTTACCGATATGTCAATTGACATATGACACATAACCATATAAGTCACCGATTTTTTCGACTTACATTTAAGTGCTACTTACGTCTCACATTTTGACATTTTTGCGTGGTGCAACAGTTTAAGGTGGAACTTAGGAATAAGCAACGACTTAAGTCGTAAGTTGCTCTGGAGAAACCGGGCATAAAATAATCAACAACTTAAGTTGCTGTGGAGAAACCGGGCATTATAGTTACTGTGGAGAAACCGGGCATGACTCAAATGACACAAGATACAAGTTGCATTCACCTGTTTGTCTTTATATTCGTCCATCATCAGTAAGAATGAAGCCTGGTTGGATCTAGCACCACCTGAAAGTGTACCAGCTGGATCTACAACATCTCCATCGAGAGTGACACACCGTCGAAGGACTCTTTGATCAAAAGCGACTCTCTTCGCAGTGTTTATGTCTTTGCAGATAAGTACAGAGCCGAAAATGTATTCCATAGCTGATTTTAATTCGTTGTTGTAATCTATAAGAGATAGAGCAGAGAATACATTCTCGGAGCCCACCTAGGAAAAAATATATCAATGTATTTGGCTGTTAAGTTCATTGGTTTCACAGGTTGGTAGCACAAGTCTTGTTTTAAATAAAACACTGTTTTAAGAAATGTCAAATTCAAATTTCGATGTTTAGTTTCACCCTTATGTTTAAAAAGCGATTTTTTGAGGGTTGTGTAGTATTTATTGTCCTTAACATGGTAGGTTTTGAAATATTGCCTTCATAACAACAGCAATTGTTTATTTGTTGAACGAAGTGCCAAATTTGATTAATCTAGTGTCACCCCGGTGCAACTTGTATTGGGAAACTGGCAGCAAACAGTAGGCAGTGAGAGTAGTGTGCCCCCTGCGACCCAGATGTCACTAACAGGTTCATGTCGCTAAAGTCACTAGATATATAAAGTACCGCAATTCATTGTACCAATGTGTTAGAGAGAGAAGAACGTTTTTAAGACACAATGGCTGGTAGTGCGAGCTCGGTTGTAACTAAAACGCTGTTTTAAGAAATGTCAAATTCAAATTTCAATATTTAATTTCACCCTTATGTTTAAAGAACGATTTTTTTAAAAATATTTGTTTGAATACAAACTATCTTCTGCTTAATAATTATATTTTGATAAATTTGATATTATTTATTTTTATTATTAGATACTGAAATTTGACATTTCTTAAAACAGCGTTTTAGTTAAAACCGAGCTCGCACTACCAGCCAATGGCTCGTACCACGATCACGGTTCTAACATTGGTGTTAGCTAGAACCGTGCTAACTATTTGACACATACTTCAGGGTTATAAAGAAAATCAGTGATGCCACTATACTAGTTAAACCGAAAATGAATCGATAGGCATATTTAATACATTTGACTTCATTATTTTAAATTGTTTAATATGATTTGTCTCTGGACTTGTTTTTAAGATAAATTATTTAGAATATTGAAGCCAAATGTATTGAATATGCCTGTCAGTACATTTTCGGTTTAATCAGAATAGTGGCATCACTGATTTTTGTTTATAAACCTGAAGTATGTGTCAAGTCGTCGTCAAGGTTTTAACTAATACCGATGTTAGAACCGTGATCGTGGTACGAGCCAATATGGCGGAATCAGGCCAATCAGGATCTAGTTGTAGTTGGCTGTGCCTATAAAAGTCACTATATCTGGGGACTTTAGCGTCAATGCTGTCATCATGTCAAACGACCTGAAGAAAACTAACCTTAATTGTATTTATTTTTTATTTTCTTTATAATTTTGATCAGTAAAGCCTCATTTCCACCGATTGTCCTAATGCGCAAGAGCAATAATTAATAACTAAGCGCAATGCGTAAAAATGTTTATCATATGACAACGTTTACTACCATTTCCAGCTTTGCATAAGGCTTAATGCTTAAGAACTAAGAGCAATGCGTAAAAACAAATGATTGAAAAATTCTAACCTGAACTGTCAACTCTCAGTCTATTTTATAATTATTAACTTTTAATTAATTTTTCGGTATCGTTATAAATACACAAAATTGTGTATAGGTATAACATATTAAAAAAAGAAGAATTGCTGCTGCAATGGCAGTCTACTAAACAACAAGTAATTCGGAAAAAAGATATGACATTTCTGTTGAATTGTCACTAAACAAAATAGCTGGAAATGGTATCCTAGTAAATTGTTATAATTCATTAACCCTTAAGTATTAAGCATTAAGACATTCGGTGGAAATGAGGCTTTATGTTTTGTACTCATATGTGTGCATATTATAAAAATTGTGAACATAAAATCAATATTAATTACTTGCCTTCATAGATTTATTCACTGCCGATTATTTTCTTTGTAATAACGCACTCGTTTCAAGATAATCCATTTTAAATTTGGCGCCGAAGCTCGACACAATATGGCGGCAAATTGCGGTACTTTATATATCTAGTGACTTTACATGTCGCTGTTATAGTTTGAAATGAAATTAAAATGAAAAATTTATAAAATTATTTGTCGGAAATAAACAATAGTAACAAATATTGGAAATAATGTCATTGAAGCATTTTGTCAAGAGATTGTTGATCTAAAAAATACATTATGGCTTAGGATAAGTAAGTAATTTAATTTTATTTCAGTTTATTTTTTCTAACAATAACATTTTCAGTTTGATTCTTCGTCACAAATACAAATGTCGGCATCCCAACTGCGAGAATAAACGTATGAAAGGAGAACCACAAAATAAACACTTTTTTAGATTTCCTGTAGAAAATACGGCGCGATGTAATATTTGAATGAAATTTTGCAACATTAACTCTGATGAAAAGTTGTCATATTCCTTCATTTGTGCAGATCATTTTGACACAAATTTTATTAACAACAAGAAAAATCGTTTATTATGTAATGCAATTCCAACAATTCATCCTGGTGATATTAATTACAGAATTAACAGAATTACATTTTCTAAAAACGAATTCGTGTGACAGAGTACGTGGGGACAATTTAACTCATAATTTTAATATCGAAATTCCAAAATATTCATATAGAAATAGCACATTAAAAAACGTTTAAATGTTGAAAATTAGGGAGAGATGAAAGAATGTTCATGTGAAGTCGCGTTCAGCACCTCTCATCGCTGACCTCCGAAGTTGGACGAACACAATGAATGGAAGAATGTAATTGGTCCAGCAACTGCATTCGGGAATCATCGGCACACAGTGGTGCTCATCGCTGCCGGGGTGCTGAACGCACCCATTATTTCAAAGCCTACTATGTTAGGGACAATAAATACTGTACAACCCTCGTAAGTTCTGCTTTAAAATCATATTTTGATAAATTTGATATTACATATTTTTATTATTAAATAATGAAATTTGGCATTTTTTAAAATGGCGTTTTTAGTTAAACAAGGCTTGTACTACCAGCAAAAGTTATTACCAAAGATTGTGCGTATTTTACGGTAGCACTTGGTACTGGGTTTCCTTTGATCTTGTTGAGTGGAATAATGGTTACTCTATGCTGTAAGTTGCCTCGTTGTAATAATTTTTTGCCAGTTTGTTCTGTGTCTGTTATTAAGTTGAACATCTAAAACAACACAATCAACACAAATTTGTAAGTACAGGGAATCGATTCTATAGTGAAAAAACCTGAAAAAAACTTTATAAAATGAAATACAACTTGTAGAAAAACTATTTATTTTTAAATAAAGAAAAATACTAGTATTAAGAAATGTATACAGGTGTCTCTTAAATAGGGGGACATGGCTTAACTACAGATTCCTGAGGCTAAAATAAGACGATTTAACTAAACTTGCTTCTACCGGAAAGTCTACCATTTAGCCAGAATTCTACTTTAAAGTTCTTCGAAAAAATATTAATTTTGCTTGTAATAACAGAACGCTTTATTTGATTTGTATGAAATTTGGTACGACTGTTCATATGGTTATGTCATCTTTTAAGATGATACTTGTTAATATTAGTGAACCACTAGTGTATGAAACTCAGGTGTCCCAACATAAATTAGACCGTAACTTGAAATTATTTTTTTTCAGAAAAATACATTCAATAGTAAACTTTTCTCTGTCTGTGTAATTTGTGATATCTGTTACGGTTCAGACAGAAAAAAATAAAACCAGAGTGACTGCATCGTGAATTTTTTTTAAATAAATTTAATCTAGCAGTCTATCCAAATGTCAAACAATTAATTTTTAATGACCGTAACGAGTTGTTAATCTTCTCAACTTGTTTAGGAGTAAGCTAACATATTTATTCGTGTTATTTATAATAATGGTAGTAAAATACTATTAGGCCCATATACCTATTAACTAATATATTGCGGATCCGGAAACACTGTGAAATGGAAATATCATTTCTGCATAAGTCTATCTCACACAAACGCCCAACCGCGAATTATGCGCAAGCTTGGAAACTTGACTACTATTGGCTAACGAGAAAATCATGATCACTTTTTGCGAATCACAGAGTTCTGTTTATTAACGGCTAGCGCGAGAAATTTTAAATTTAAATTTGAAAAATTAAACAATGTACCTACTATTTATTTTGTATGTAAATTCTTAAATATAAATATTAGTAATAATAAAAAACATTGTCATATTCTAGTGCTAAATTTGAATTAAATAATTTACTTTGTTGTACTGTACTGTACTAAAAAAAAGCAAATACTTTCGAAGTGCAACTACAAACAGAAATGAAATTGAAGCAAAATTAAAAATAATTTTAAAAAACTAACAAAACTACTTATAATTACAACATTAATGTCAAGCCCGTAATAAAAGCGCTTTTATGGAGCACTCTCCTCAATATAATGTGAAAGTACGCTCCATAAAAGCGCTTTCATTATAAAAGTATGTTCGTAATACACGCCAACGTATTTACTTATGTTTATTTTCAACCAAAAGCATGTTTTCTTCCTCAAGAAGGCAAATTACTTTCATATGTTGAGAATCGTGAGCATCTACGTTTGAAAATATTGTGGAGTAATTTCTATACCCTCCTCGTTAGTAGAGTAAGTAGAACATCACTTTGGAGTAAACTCTGGCTGTTTTGGAACAGGTTGAGTAAACTCTGAGAGTAAGGTTATTAGTTTTGAAACGACTTTGAATAATTTCGTACTTTAAGAGTAGGATTTTGGAACGCAGCCCAGCCAGCGACGCTGTCAGCGTTAGCCAATAGTAGTCAAGGTTTCCAAGTTTGCGCATAATTCGAAGTTGGGCGTTTGTGTGAGATAGACTTATGCAGAAATGATATTTCCATTTCACAGTGTTTCCTTCAGCTACTCTTGTGGGAAAGATACGAGCATTAGCAATATATTAGTTAATAGGTATATGATAGACCGAACAAACGGATGTTACTAGTTTCTGAATATTGCGAAAAAATATTTTGACAATCCATAAACAATTGTTACTGTCGTTAGAAATTAGGTGTTTGCCATTTGGATAGACTGCAAGATTAAATTTATTTTAAAAAAATCACGATGCAGTCACTGAAGTTTTATTTTTTTCTGTCTGAACCGTAAGAGATATCACAAATTAAACAGAGAGAGAAAAGTGTACTATTGAATGTATCGTTCTGAAAAAAATAATGGGGGATTACGGCTCAATCGAATTAAAGGAAAATAGTAAAAAAATACGAATGTATATGCTGAATAATGAATATTAATAAAAAAAATGAAATGGTATAATTGAGATATTTCGGAAATAAAGAGTTTTTTGTTATAGCGCTTCGACACTAATATGAAAATATTTTGATTGGCGACCGAGAAACCGCCTATACATGCATTACAAATAGCGTGTTAGGAGGTGGGGATTACTACCAATGGAAGTTAAGAAATTCAAATTCGAAAGGCGGGGCTAACATTCCTGTACAGCAGTTTTCAAACAGTTTTTATTTTAACATAAATTTCTTGCATTAAACTTAATAATTTAAATACACCTGTAATAATAAAGTATGTAGACTTATACAGTGATATAATATTCATTTATTTTTATGTAAATATAACTTAAAATAGCATATATTTCAAGAACATTTAGGTCCATGATGAAAACAGTTTGATATAAAAACACATAAATGTGACGTCACGTCAATCTTTTCAAAATTCGGGAAACCATAACTTGCTTATTAATAGGAATTTTTTCACCGGATTTTCATCAATAGTCTTAGTTTTCCTAATATTTTCAGATGAAATTATAAAAAAAAAATGGTGCAATCCCCCATTTTATGGCTTGAACATTTTGAAAATAGCATATTTTTGTTCTCGTATGAATAACATGGGACTATAAATCAGCAGAAGCGAATTAGGGTTTTAGTTTGAATTTGCCGCCACAAATTGACCGTTACACTAACGTGGTCTATTGTTTTTTATTTATCAATTTAACTTACCCTTCCTCCAGCAGCGGTTTCCAAAGCTTGTGCACACTTCTTATCATTAAGCGTGAAAAGCTTACAGACCAAGCCCTTGACAGAACGGCGATTGAAGTTTGGCTCAGGGTCCGTGTAACGGAAATCCAGCTGATGCTGTGCCTCGAACCGTTCAACCCAATCCCTCAGACTTCGTTGTTGTTGAATTAGTGTCCGTCTAGAACTGTGAAGTTCTCCAACAGCCCTCGGATCATGTTTGAGGTTCTCTAATTGTTTCTAAGACACGACACGTCGTTAATGGAATAATGAGCCTGTTTCACATTTTTCAAAAACTATTTTAAATGAAAGTTTATGCAATGATTTTCTTAGTAATAATTTTTATTTTAATAATTTGTTGTTATTTGTGGAAATAATTAAATAAAAAGATTGGCGTCCTGAAAAACTACTCTCCACTCCTGTGACGTAGAAGCACATACATTACATCATTAATAGCCAATAGGAAAATAGTTTTTCCATCACCTACGTTTATTCTTATTACCGTGAGTATTTTTACCTCCCGCCACCCTAGGTAAGGGAGGTATAGGGATCGTGCTAAAAATCACATATTTTAGTGAATAAGCACGTTTTGATGTCCCCAGAATCCGATTTTAACATTTTTACAATTATGTCTGTAGGTATGTATGTGTGTGTGTGTCTGTGTGTGTGGAACTTGTGGACACGATTACTCAAATACTATCAATCAGAAAAATTTGAAATTTTGTATATCCATTCTATACTAATGTGGGAAGAGCTCATTAGTTTTTAGTGTATATCGGATAACCGGAAGTATCATTTATACAAGCTTTTAACAGTTTTTCTTGTAAAAAAATCATTGAATATAATTTTTTAGCAACTTTTACCAATACAAATTGAATATAATGGCACAATCTTCAATTTTACGATAATAGTATTTAGTAAATAGCTTGAAATAACTTTATATTATATTATAAAATAATTTATTTTTGTGCATCACTTTGTCTCTGCGTCAAACAAAAACAATACTTTAATAACAAATTTGACATATTTAAACAAATGTCACTGTCACGAAGCAATTTTTATTAAAATTAATAATGAAACCGTGTTAAGAAGAATTTACTAGTTTAAATATGATTCTAATAAAAGTAAGGTTTGTAAAAATAATATATTTTCCATCATACATATAAATATTAGATATACAGGATAATTCGATTTAAATTTGATGTTTGCATTATATATCAAACAGCTCTCAATAAGAACGTGATTTCAAAGTGTCAAATAATAGTGTGCAACTACATATTTATGAAATGGATAATGTACGGCGAAGAATTTACACAGATTGCGTTTTAGAGCATAAGGAAGTTGGTGATAATTTTGACAAAAATGTGTGTGTGATGATTTTTCCTTAAAATATATTAATGATCCAAAACTTCGAAAAGTTGGTAGGTATTTAATACTCTTATATAATTTGAATCAGCGTATTAGATTTTGACTATATATTATAAACCGGATTTAGTACTTAAATTGAAGCTCTAACAGATTTTTCAGGAAAAACATAAAATATAATCTAAAATTTCGTATTACAAACGTTTCTATTTATTGGAACAACAAAGTAGATTTTGTTTACAAACGATCAATCGGAAGTGAAACTTTACTTAAAGCTCATTGTTATTTTAAACAAGGAATTAGCGGGAGGTCGTGTGCTGGCCACATCAGATTTTTTAACGTGAAACATTGGGTTTGTCATATCCATGGTTACGACTTGATATTTGATTGACAGCAATGTATTTGCCCGTTCCATTTAAAATGAAACATAGGGAACGAATCTGACAGAAAACCACTCGAGGGCACTAAACATATTTCGTGCACAAGGTGCGTACAGTTTTTTTTCTACGTCTAAATTTAATTTTTTGAAAATAAGTATTATTATTTAAACAAAATTAACCTCTAATGACATCTTGTTAATATGACAGATAACCGTTGAATTTTCCTATAAGTTATGATTTGACATTTGGTTGACAGCAATGTATTTGTCTGTCTCATTTAAAATGACACATGGGGAATGAATTTGACAGAAGTATTATTTAAATATTGTAAGAAATTTAGCCGAGTCAGAAAACCACTCGGGCACAGGGTGCACACTATATTTTTCTACAACAAATTTTAAATTAGAATGCAGGTATAATTATTTAAGTAAAATTAACCTCTATTGACGTCTTATCAAATGTCAAATTCGTTCCCTATGTTTCATTTTAAATGGAACGGACAAATACATTGCTGTCAATCAAATGCCAATTCGTAACCATGGATATGACAAACCCAATGTTTCACGATAAAAAATACTCACGGTTATTAAAATATCTTTCAGAACTCATATAACAAGTAACCTAATAACTTGTTATTTTTGTTAATTAAAAAATTAATGTCAATGTATCCCCTGAAGAAGGCACCAGTTTATGGTGCCGAAACGTTGGGTTTAAATTAATAAATACAGAACATAAACTAAAAAAGGTAGTATTTTTCCAATAAATACTCACGGTATTCATATAAATAAACGTAGGCTAAAGTTTGTCACATGTTAATAACAAAATCTTTTAATTTGACGATGACATTGCTCATTGTAAATGAATAATAAAGTAATAATGGCTAATTCAAATTATACTCAAGCTAAATCGAACAATTAACCGAAGGTCGATAGCTGGATGATGGCTGAATTTATATCAGAACGATTGTTTTACTGCTACCGAAATAAGAGGTGTTAAAGAGTTGAGGTAAAATTAAATATAAAAACTGAATTTATTATACAAATAGATAATATATTTTACTTTAAAGTTCTGGTCGTAATTCTTATTTGAAACTTGTTTGACAACTTTGACAATACACTTGACACCTTAGAACCGCTGAAGATGTATGTACTCTGACGTCACATTCTGTTTCAGATCACGTGACTTATTCAAAATTTTATCCAAATTTCAAAAATTAATTGTAAAATATCTAAAGGATATTTCGTGATATTTTCAAATTTGAGGCTCTTTAAAGAACAATATCTTTTCAAATTTAATACTTAGAAGTCATATAAAAATTCTTGCAACAGCCCTATTATATGATTCTGTGATGACATACAGAGAATTTATTTTAACATGCAACATATGGCGAATCACTTCCATGGTTACTCACTATTGTCAAAAAATGACAGCAATGTAAAATTTGTCCATTTTAAAATGCAACATACAAAATTTATAGTTTCGTATTATCAAAACTAATTTCCAATAAATTAGCCTACATACGATTAACAAATAATCAAAACATGAATGTTGTACATCTTAAAAAACTTTAGCTTACAAAAATTCATAACTCTCATGTAATAATTGTTAAAAAAATACCCCCAATCACTCTGAAACAATATTCTAGTCGGTCGTAATAAGAATTGACACCATTTGTGATGTGTTTTGGAGGTATCTCCTGTGCTGCAATACTATTTATAATCTTGCATTTTAAAATGGACAAATATTACATTGCTGTCATTTTTGACAATAGTGAGTAACCATGGAAGTGATGAACTATAATGTTGCATTTTAAAATAAATTCTCTGTAATATAAGTAAAATAAAGAAAATTATCGATCTTAAAGTGAGCCTAATTATGAAAACGGCCCTAAACTTAATTTTTGCCAAGAAACAATTGACAAAAGTTAACTATAGAACGACTGTTGAACAGTGCCCGAAACGTCCAATGTGTTATAATAAAGTTGACTTATAACACGCGGTCATAAATTAATGAAGTTAAGGCCTACTTGATTTATTTGAAAATGTGAAAGTAATAAAACTTACGGTGAGATTCTTGAGGTCCTTTTCCATGTTGTCCATGGTGGTTTTATCCTTTTTGAAATCATACGAAGAGTTGCTGAGATCTTTCTGTTTGCTTTTGAGTTGTTGCTCATTGTGCTGCAGTTGCATGGCAGATTGTTTGCTAATAGTACTTGCTTCGGCTGCGTCGGCTTTAGCCTCTGTCAAAAAACACACACACATTATTTCTGTCTGTTTTTTTTACCTCTCGCTAAGAGAGGTATTGGAATCATGCTACAAATATCCAGATTTTAGTGGATAAGCACGTTTTAAGGTCCCTATAATCCAATAGGGTAGTTGCGAAAAAAATAAATGTTATTTTTTCCTATTAATTATGAAATATAAACTAATTCTAAACATATTAATATAAAAATTATTAGAAAATATAAAACTTTTCATTCATAATTTCCATAAATAAAGTTCGCGGTGTAATTCTTGTGACGTAGACTTTTAATAATCATATAGTTTGACCAAGTCTGTACGACTCATACAAGCTTGTTAGAATACCACGACAAAGCGAAGATGTTTAATTATATTTAATTGTATCATACAAATATTTACAGTATAATACTAAAAGAAAAATAACAGATACAAAAGTATTATTTAATAGTACGTATATTTTATAATTATTTACTTGAATACCAGATATTTTCAAGATATTTAATTCTTATATAGACAACTTCATAATTTTGCCACCAGGTGGCTCCACACTCCAGGGAATGTACATGTCATTTTTAGTGACATAACCTATGTTTTACGTGTTAAAATCATATTTTATTTTTCTTTTCTATATCAGCAGATTTAAAACAAGGTAATGAAACTAATGAATTTGTGTGAAAATGAATAATTTCTTTTGAAATAGTGCTTCTCTCAAACACATAAATCATTTCAAATAAAAATGGTAGTATTGTGTACAGAGTGTACAACCGAGAGTGTACCACTAGGGCAAGAAAGACTGTGATTGGTATTAATAAAACACGACGCCACGGGAAAATTTGAAATATTTTTTTAAAAAATTATATTTTGAAAAATATACAGTTGCCAGACATAAAATATGTATTAAAGTGAATAACTTGAACAATTCTTTCAGAAAAAAAAATCAATTGGAAAATGCGCAACTACCCTATTATAACATTTTTATGATGACACAAAATTCATTTTTCTTTATTGGATATATCATTTAAATTGAAAATTGCAATAATTTATTTGTTTTAGCATTATTAGAATAATTTTTAATTAATACAATTCAATTTAATTATATATCAATTGTGGCAACATAGCATCATCTCTACAAAGCTTTACAAAAATGACAGACTTAATATGACGTCATAGAACAATGGGGAAGTTTAGCATGGTAAAAATTCTACATAACATACTATTTTCTCACTAATAACACAAATGACTGCTGAAATTGAAATTAAAAATTAAAATTATTGGTCCATTTATTTATAATTAATATTTTTTGGGTGAACTGTAAGTACGTCACAAGTTAGTTATGCGCAAACTCAGACAGAACGGTGAAATCGAATCACTTGAACGTAGGTAGTAACAAAGCGTAAAAGCGCTTCACTGCTAACCACAACCGCGTGCGTCAGTGTATAAGACGACATACGTTGCGTCAAGCCTCTACCGACTCTCCAATAAGATAATAAAAAATATATGGTTCCATTTAAAAAATATATATTTTGTTCCAAATTTTGAGAACCGCTGACACAATTTTTATTTTGTCTACATACCAATTTTCTAATATAAAATGGCACAATTTTGCTAATTTAACCAACCTCGTATCTCTTCAAATAAAAAAGTTACCAATAGTGAGCAAGCTTAATGGGCGAGACAGACGACAAAAATTAATGATCATTAACGGGTAGATATAGCGTGCGTATCTGAAGTTGAGACTGATGACAGATGTCAAAATTACGTCTGTTAACAAACCAGAAAATATTGAATAAAGTAAGCTCGTGCTATTTATTGTATTGTACTCGTGCTGTACAAAACAATAAGTAACACGTGCTAACTACAGTCAATATTTTCTGGTTTGTTTACAAACGCAATTTTGACATCTGTCAATAGTATCAAGTTCACGTGAGCATACTGTATCTAACCGTTAATGATCATTAATTTTTGTCGTCTGTCTCGGGTCTAAGGTTCATTCGCAGCACTGAAATTAAACTTAAAAATTATAATTGTAATTAAAAAATATAATTAAAAATTATACTTAAAAATGACCGTCTTAAAGCATGTTAATTAGATGTTCACAATTTACAATTTATAATTAGTATTTTTTGACATCTACAATATTTTTGTTTCTTATTATAATCTGACATAATATTGTCAACGTCACTTAAGATACAGCATAGAATATTTATAGACATTGTTCATTTTGATTCTTTATCTCCTCTCTCGTCCTTGTTTTCGTGGAAATGAACATGAATATGAAAGAATTTACTTTATGTATAGTAGAAAATTCACATTTATGGAATAAAAAAGATAAAAATTTTAAGGATACCATTAACTCGGGAAAACGTGGAATGAAATTGGAGCTAAATTCAAAATGACGGGTAGGTAATTTAATTGGTAGGCAAGGAAAGTAATGAATCGTCCTTTTAATATTACACGTTTTAATATATTTAAATTATTCCGTGAGTATTTTTTAACGTGAAACATTGAGTTTGTCATATCCATAGTTACGACTTCATATTTGATTGACAGCAATGTATTTGCCTGTTCCATTTAAAATGAAACATAGGGAACGAATCTGACAGAAGTACTATATTTAAATATTGTAAGAAATTTAGCGGAGTCAGAAAACCACTCGAGAGCACTAAACATATTTCGGGCACAAGGTGCACATAGTATTTTTTCTACATCTAAATTTAATTTTTAGAAAACAGCTATTATTATTTGAACAAAATTAACCTCTAATGACATCTTGTCAATATGACATAACCCTTGAATTTCCCTATAAGTTATGATTTGACATTTGATTGACAGCAATATATTTGTCTGTCTCATTTAAAATGACACATGGGGAATGAATTTGTCAGAAGTATTTAGCCGAGTCAGAAAACCACTCGGTCACAAGGTGCACACTACATTTTTTCTACAACTAATTTTATTTTAGAATGCAGGTATAATTATTTAAACAAAACTAACCTCTATTGACGTCTTATCAAATGTCAAATTCGTTCCCTATGTTTCATTTTAAATGGAACGGGCAAATACATTGCTGTCAATCAAATCTCAAGTAACCATGGATGTGACAAACCCAATGTTTCACTTTAAAAAATACTCACGGTTTATGTTCATATTGATGAAATTAGAGTCAAATTTGACGTGACGATTGTATTTATATTTTTTTGTTCAATCTGATTGGCTCACTTATATTTATAATTATAAGTGAAATATATGAAGTTTGCATAAAATTCTTATTTTAAGTTATTTTAAATTAATTTCAGTACTAATTTGAAGCTTTCGGACGCTGACTTTTGAATGCATTGACATAAACTTATATTTAAAAATATAATTATAAATACTAATTATAATTTCGCTTAATTTCAGAGCTGTGAATGAGCCTTTATTGAGACACCTGTATAGTGTTTTCTACTTACTGATAAGTTGTTCTTGTAGAGTGGCAGCCTTTCCATCATCCCCGATCTCCATTCCAGCCTGCAATGCTTCATACCTCCTCTGCGCAGTCGCAAAAGCTTCCTCATCTCTGACTTGCTCACTTTTCAGAGCCTCAAACGCCTCTGATTGGCTGCCGTTCTCAGCGTCTTTCGCTTTTAACGCTGCTTCGTCATCCTTTACAGACACGCACCACTGTTTCAGTTTCTTTTCTTCAGTGAAAATGGCTTGTTTGGAGGATTTTTCAGAAGCTTCGGCTTTTGCGAGGATTTTCTCTTTTTCTTTGACGGTGGATTCCAACTCTTGCAGCTCGGAGGTGATTTTCTGCACAGGAAAAACAATTTTTTTGTACCCCAATGGGGGATTACACCATTTTTTTTATAATTTCATCTGAAAATATTAGGAAAACTAAGACTATGGAAAATCCGGTGAAAAAATTCCTATTAATAAGCGAGTTATGGACACCCGAATTTTGAAAAGATTGACGTGACGTCACATTTATGTGTTTTTATATCAAACTGTTTTCATCATGGACCTAAATGTTCTTGAAATATATGCTATTTTAAGTTATATTTACATAAAAATAAATGAATATTATAACACTGTATAAGTCTACATACTTTATAATTACAGGTGTATTTAAATTATTAAGTTTAATGCAAGAAATTTATGTTAAAATAAAAACTGTTTGACAACTGCCGTACAGGAATGTTAGCCCCTCCTTTCGAATGTGAATTTCTTAACTTCCATTGGTAGTATTCCCCACCTCCTAACACGCTATTTGTAATGCATGTATAGGCGGTCTCTCGGTCACCAATCAAAATATTTTCATATTAGTGTCGAAGCGCTATAACAAAAAACCCTTTATTTCCGAAATATCTCAATTCTACCATTTCATTTTTTTATTAATATTCGTTATTCAGCATATACATTCGTATTTTTTTTTACTTTTTTCCTTTAATTCGATTGAGCTGTAATCCCCCATTCGTAGTAGTTTTACAAATCTTTTCCATTCACACTTTATTAATAGGTTATGTTAAAGTTTAGAAAATCATTCATTAATGACACGTATTAATGTATGATTTTTAACTCCCGCTACCCTTGGTAAGGGAGGTATAGGGATCGTGCTAAAAATCACATATCGAGATTTTAGTAAATGACCACGTTTTAAGGTCCCTAGAATCCAATTTTCACATTTTCACGATGATGTCTGTATGTATGTGTATGGATTTTGTCTTCGCTCTAACTCAAATACTATCATTCAGAAAATTCTGAAACCTTGCATTTCTACCCTATTCTAATATGAAAAGAAGCCATTAGATTTTGGTGTAAATCGGATAACCGGAAATGTCACTTTACCAGAAGCTCATAATGGTTTTTCTTCAAAAAATACCATTAAATGCCATTTTTTCGCATTTTATGTTTTATGAAAATTAAAGATTATTGAATTTTCTACAGGAATACATTAATACTTTTTTACCTTCCGTCACCTTTAGGTAAGGAAGGTATTGTCTTTGGTCAAAAAATTCGGTGGTGAATTTTTAATGAATAAACACGTTTTAGGGTCCCTACAATACGAATTTATTATTTTTAAGATGATGTCTGTACGTATGTGTGTGTGTGTATGTGTGTCCGTGTGTGACAAATTTTTCTCCGACGATAACTCCAATACTACAAATCTAAAAATTATAATTCTTTCATATTCCTTTTCTGTACATACATATGAAGAGTTGATTAGATTTTGGTTACAATTGATCCACCGGAAGTACCCTTATTTGAAGTTTTTAACAGTTTTTCTTAAAAAAAACGCAATTAAATATTATTTTTCGACATTTTGTGAATATCAATATGAAAGAATATCTTATTCTCTATACGGTTTGATTATACAGTTTCGTTCATATTCAATAGATATAGAGTTATAGAGACATTAAGAGAGATTAACTTTCAAAAATTAGTCAGCTTTGTTAAAATTATGGAAACAACAGATATATTCAGAAAAATTTAATTGACAGATGTCAGTGTCAAATGCAAAACCAAAGTTGAAAGTATAGGGTCAGAAAGTTATGTGTGAATGTGATAGAGTGTCCCTCCAAAGAGAAGAAGATGGAAGGACTGTGTAGCAGATGATTTGAGAGAGGAAGAATTGTGTGAAGAAGATGCGTTGGACAGGAATGATTAAAAGAAGAGTAAGAAACAGCGACCCCTAATAAAATAGGGAAAGGAACTTTCGGTATGGAATTTGTAAAAAATAGTATGTTCGTGTTACAATTTTACAGTATATACAAAATACATCGAATTGACGGAAGGTTTTGTGCTGGCCACAACAGATTTTATTAGTCCCGAAGCCTAAGATAAACACAATTCTTTTGTTACACAGTTCATATTTCAAATGAATGTAACTGACAGTAAATGTCACTGTCAAAAAACTAATCACTTCAAATTAATAATAGCGACATTTTAAAAATAAAATAGTAAATAAAGTATTATTTTCTACAATGGAACAGTTTGCAGCGTTAGTAAATAAAATACGTAGGTATGTATTTAAATTAATAAAAATTAAATAGCGGGAGGTTTTGTGTTGGCCACATCAGAACTTTTTGTGCGACTTTGGGAGGCCATCTCAGATGTGTTTTTAATTTTTCAAAAATTCTCATAGGGCACTAGATATTGACGAAAAACTGAATATTGCTGATTTTTTCTTTTTCAAAGAACTTCTGAACTATTAGTAATTGAGAAAAACGTTTCAAATACAAAAGATAGATATTTTTATTAACTAACCAGTGGCGTACGAAATAAATTTTTATATCCGTAAATTTTCGAGATATAACACAAACTTATATTTTTTTAAATGGAACCCATATCTGATTTTAGTCTCAAAAAATTAACTATTTTTTACTCTTTTCAATGTTGTAAGGGTTATTATATTTTATATTTGTTTTGCCTTCAAAATTATTATTTTTTCCTTATTTTCTATTAAATTTATAATTATTTTGAAAATATTGGTAGATTTCTATTTAAAAATACTCCTTGTTTTTAAATAATTTATTTCGTTAGAAAATTTTGCTCAAAACTCGTATCACACTAATTTTTATAATATTTTGTATCTGGTCGCCCTTGGCACATTATAGTGTAATTTGTAATTATGAGTCAAGAATAAAAATATAAAATAATAAAGGCATAAAACACATTAATTCGATCAAATACAATATAATTAATAAAAATAATAATGTTTTTTTTTTGGGAAATAATAAGAAAGTTTAGGAAAATAAAGAGAAAAATTAAATTTTCGGAGCAAAACAAATATAAAACATAATAACCCTTACACCACTGAAAAGAGAAAAAAATATTGTTTTTTTTGAGACTAAAATGAGATATGGGTTCCATTAAAAAAAATATAAGTTTGTGTTATATCTCGAAAATTTACGGATATAAAAATTTATTTCGTACGCCATTGGTTAGTTAACTAAATATCTATCTTTTATATTTGAAACGTTTTTCTCACTTAATAATAGTTTAGAAGTTACTTGAAAAAGAATATATCTGATGTGGACACCACATGACTTCCTTGTACGCCTGTTACACTATACATATTTTGTTAATAATTAAAATATGTATAATAACAGACACAATCATAAAATTGCACGTATTTGACATAATTTGACATTGACATTATATTTTCTATTTTTTTGTTATTTCTTGTCCTAATTCATAGCAAACTTAATTACAGAAACCAAAAAGTACATAATGTAAAAATTTACATATCTCGCTTATACAAAGAACTAATTTAATCATACTTAAAGTTTTCGACGCAAAATTCAATTCTCTAAAACTTTTATTTGAAGCATTTATTGATTTATTATTCAAAATAACACCATTTTTTTCAAGAAAAACTGATAATAGCTTCAAGTAAAGTATCACTTCCGGTTAGACTATTTTAACCAAAGTCTATTATGTTATTTCCATTGATATAAAAGTATTATATGCCAAATTTGAAAAGTTTTGGATTATATTTTAATATTGTTTTTTATTAAAATCTATTATAGGTTTCAAGTAAAGTACCACTTCCGAGTATACCATTTTAACTAAAATCTATTATGTTATTTCCATTGATATAAAAGTATTATATACCAAATTTGAAAAGTTTTGGATTATATTTTAATATAGTTTTTCATTAAAATCTACAATAGGCTTCAAGTAAAGTACCACTTCCGGGTAGACCATTTTTACTAAAATCTATTATGTTATTCCCATTGATATAAGTCTTATATACCAAATTTGAAAAGTTTTGGATTATATTATAATATAGTTTTCCATTACAATCTATTATGGGCTTCAAGTAAAGTACCACTTCTGAAAGTTATGCAATGACCAAAAAGAGAGGTGCACAACTAGATGTTATAACAGTCCTAAATACAAAATTTTAACTTTCTACGGCTTCCCGTTTTTCAGTTATGCGAGATACGTACGTACATACGTACGTACGTACAGACGTCACGACGAAATTAGTCAAAATGGATTCAGGGATGGTCAAAATGGATATTTCCGTTGAAATCTGGAAACCGAATTTTTTCGCGATTACAATACTTCCTTTACTTCGTACAAGGAAGTAAAAATCAACAATATTCAGTTTTTCGTCATTATCTAGTGCCCTATGAGAATTTTTGGAAAAACAAAAGCACATCTGAGGTGGTCTCCCAAAGGCGCACAAAAAGTTCCATTTAACCGACATCGTATCTCTTATCGTTCTCGAGATCCCAATGGTGGCACCTCTAAATGGGACACACTGTAGAAACGTATTTTTACTTCCTTGTACGAAGTAAAGGAAGTATTGTAATCGCGAAAAATTTCGGTTTCCAGATTTCAACGGAAATATCCATTTTGAGCATCCCTGAATCCATTTTGACTAATTTCGTCGTGACGTACGTATGTACGTACGTATGTACGTATCTCGCATAACTAAAAAACGGGAAGCCGTAGAAAGTTAAAATTTTGTATTTATGACTGTTATAACATCTAGTTGTGCACCTCCCTTTTTGGTCTTTACCTAACTTTTGGAAGTGGTACTTTACTTGAAGCCTGTAATAGATTTTAATGAAAAACTATATTAAAATATAATCCAAAACTTTTCAAATTTGGTATATAAGACTTTTATATCAATGGGAATAACATAATAGATTTTAGTTAAAATGGTTTACCCGGAAGTGGTACTTTACTTGAAGCCTATAATAGATTTTAATGAAAAACTATATTAAAATATAATCTAAAACTTTTCAAATTTGATATATAATACTTTTATATCAATGGGAATAACATAATAGATTTTAGTTAAATTGGTCTACCCGGAAGTGGTACTTTACTTGAAGCCTATAATAGATTTTAATGAAAACTATATTAAAATATAATCCAAAACTTTTCAAATTTAGTATATAATACTTTTATATCAATGGGAATAACATAATAGATTTTGGTTAAAATGGTTTACCCGGAAGTGGTACTTTACCTGAAGCCTATAATAGATTTTAATGAAAAACTATATTAAAATATAATCCAAAACTTTTCAAATTTGATATATAAGACTTCTATATCAATGGGAATAACATAATAGATTTTGGTTGAAATAGTCTAACCGGAAGTGATACTTTACCTGAAGATGTTATCAGTTTTTCTTGAAAAATGGTGTTATTTTGATTTTAGTAATAAATAATTCAAATAAAAGTTTTAGAGAATTGAATTCTGCGTCGAAAACATTAATTATGATTAAATTAGCTCTTTTATTCTCTAATTAAGTTTGCTATGGATTAGGACAAAAAATAACAAAAAAAATAAAATGTTGATGTCAAATACGTGTAATTTTATGATTGGGTCTGTTATAATACATATTTTAATTATTAACAAAATATGTATAGTGTAACAGGCGTACAAGGAAGTCATGTGGTGTCCACATCAGATATTTTATAAGATGATTGGGAGATTTACGTCATATTTGTCCTATAAAATGAGATCTTTTATGTAACCATACTGATAACGGTACCGTTTGATAACGGACAAGTTACACAATCCCACTCCAGTAATTTTTGTTTGAATGTCTTTCTTTTTCAGGAAATAATTTTCTAATATCACTTTTAATTTATTTAGATGAATATATATTTTTTTATTTCTTCCTTCGCACTGAAAATAACGTTATTTTATTTCCACAAATACGTTTTATATTTTAATATGAAATACAATTATGAAATTAAAATAAATGATGCACAGTATATATTTGTTTTAAATTCTTGTACAGTTTTAAATAGATTTCCTTAATTTTTCAATGTGATTCACTTGTTAAATGAAAACAGGTTATATGAACCATGCAGTAATTTTGAATTTTTATGCGATTTCAGAAAAAAAATTATAGTTATCTCGTCATTGAAGTTCTTTTTAATGACTCATCATTCTAGTTATCTACTTGGGCTACGCCTCGGCAAACAATCTCCATATTCGTATGAAAAAACAAGCATCTCAGCCCTGATAAGTAAATAACTATTGGTTGATTAGTTGTATAGTCTTAACATATACAACTCGAGCTTCGAAAATCATCTGAATATACAGTTTGAGGGTTTGATGTGTTACCTGAAAACACATCTCGTCCTTTCAACTGAATATTCAATTATTTTCAAACCTCTTGTTGTATAACTACTGATTATTTTATAAATTTATCTATAAAATAAATAGAAAAAGTAAAAATGTATGCCTGTAGAATATTTGATAATCTTTAATTTTTATAATAATATAAATCGCGAAAAAATGATATATAAATAGCTATTTGTGTATTAAGAGCGCAAAATGCGACAATGTCCATTTGCGCTCGAAACACACACAAGATTTTTTCTACAGTCGCCACAATGGGGTCCTCCACCATAAAAAATAATAAAATGTACACTTTATACTTACATTATTACACGATTGGCTAATACAAAAGATACGGTTTAAACTTAAAAAAAGGCTTTTAAATGATTATATCGTTACATTAGCCATCTATTCCATAAAAAAAAAAAACAAAATTAGAGCGTGGAAGCAAGGATTTGTGATGATTTGATGAGTTTTTGTAGCAAAATGTGTGGTTAGTTGTCACGCCTGTCACACTGAAAAAATTAACAAATATTTCAAGGAATTTGTGATTATATAGATATGTATGTGCTTTGACTGACTTCTCGCAATTATTTAAGTAACGAAATAACTAATAACTTTATTGTAATCAAAATAAATAGTTAACTAGAGATCAGATGTCAGTACGACACGACTCGCAACTATCCTACCGCCATCTGTGTACAATCATTCCTATTACTAAACATAACTGTTCACACAATTTATTTTATATTTAATTTTATTTTATCGTTATTTTCCATTCTTCTTGAGTTTTTATTCAATCTAATCTAAGCATTTTATACTTTCGTTTTTGTAAATGAATGCCCTATTTCATTTTCACAGCAATGTGGCATTTTGTTAGGTTATGTTAAATACCGACAGAACATTTGTCAAATTGACTTGTGAACGTGATAAATGTGTAATTACAGTGCCTTTAGTTCCTAACTAAACATTTTCATTAAGAATTTAGACAAGTGACATTTCTCAACATTGTATACTTAGAAATTTGGACAGCGAGCGTTTTTTCTACTTTGTCGCGCATGAACGGCAAAGTGACATTTTGCGTTGGCAAAAGAGAGCGCAAATGGCTACTTTCTATAGTGACTGTAGAAACAATATTTTTTCTACTGTGAGTACTGCACGTATCAATTTTTATGTGTGAAGTTTGAGTTTTAGAACAATGTGCGTGAAATGTTACTTCACACACAGTTCATTATTTTAAATGTTACAAACTGAATTGTATTTTAATAAAACAAAGCTGTTAAACACCCGTAACGTTGGTAACCATGGTTACACAAGTCGATAATACAGAGGCTTTACGTTAAAAGAATGACAATGTGAAGAAAAAATATATTTTATTGCAAGGTCGTAGAAAAAGTATAGTATGTAACACGTGTGTGAAGCCTATTTTACATTCGAGTGGTTTGCAACACTCGCCTTCGGCTCGTGTCGCATTCTCCACCCTCATGTAAAAATTTCAGCTTCACACACTTGCCACATAATATACTATTTCGTGCGCAAACTCACATACAGACATTTTGGAAATGTTAAAATCTGATTTTATGGACCTTAAAACATACTTATTTATCAAAATCTCGATAAGTGATTTTTAGCACGATCCCTATACCTACCTTACCAAGGGTAGCGAGAGGTAAAAATATAATAGTTTAATGTTTAGGAAATAACAATTAAAACTTATTTTCTAGAACTATAAATAGCTTTCAATTTAGTTAAAGTTTTGTATATAAAAAAGGAGTCCCATTAGTTTTTGCACAATGGGGGATTACACCATTTTTTTTTATAATTTCATCTGAAAATATTAGGAAAACTAAGACTATTGATGAAAATCCGGTGAAAAAATTCCTATTAATAAGCGAGTTATGGTCTCCCGAATTTTGAAAAGATTGACGTGACGTCACATTTATATGTTTTTATATCAAACTGTTTTCATCATGGAACTAAATGTTCTTGAAATATATGCTATTTTAAGTTATATTTACATAAAAATAAATGAATATTATAACACTGTATAAGTATACATACTTTATAATTACAAGTGTATTTAAATTATTAAGTTTAAACAGAAGAAATTTATGTTAAAATAAAAACTGTTTGAAAACTGTAGTACAGGAATGTTAGCCCCTCCTTTCGAATTTGAATTTCTTAACTTCCATTGGTAGTAACCGCCACCTCCTAACACGCTATTTGTAATGCATGTATAGGCGGTTTCTCGGTCGCCAATCAAAATATTTTCATATTAGTGTCGAAGCGTTATAACAAAAAACCCTTTATTTCCGAAATATCTCAATTATACCATTTCATTTTTTTTTATTAATATTCGTTATTCAGCATATACATTTGTATTTTTTTACTATTTTCCTTTAATTCGATTGAGCCGTAATCCCCCATTCAATTTTCACAAATATGCTATAATGCTTACAATTATTCATAAAATAAAATAATTACTTCTTTTGGATAAGTTTTAAAATTTGAAGAAGTACATTTATGTAACAAACAATGTAGGGTTTGAATTCCGTAGACATTAAAAAACAACCTTGGCTGCTTTGCTGTTATCTGGCGACGGAATCGTTTGAATTTGAACCCATCACGCCACACTCAAACTTTTCCACGCAGATAACTCGTGGATTTGTCAATATCTGATAAGAGATAGGCAAATGATGGAGTACAGGATAAATAGCAAGGGCATTGAATGAATGCATCACTCAGCCACTGAGAAGAAAACGAACCCAGAACTTGTTGCATCTGCATCTCATCTACTCCGATCTAAGTAAGTTGAACACTCTATTTTTGCAACCCTCAAATTGTAAAAAGGCATAAGAGTTTACGAATTGTTGCTTACTGTTACAGCCATAATGGAAACCGCTGCCCACATTCTTGCCGCCACTGTTTGCAGTAATTGTGAACAATTACTGAAGAGGGGCCCCGTGTACCAGCAGCACGACGGGGCGGCGGTGTGCGGCCCCTGCCAGGCGCGCGAGGATGCGCAGCCGGCTTCCCGTTGCCTCCTGTACGAGGCCACGGCAGAGCTGCTGCGGTTCCCGTGCCGCTATAAAGATGAGGGCTGCCCGGCCACCGTACCCTTCGTGCCTGCTGACTCCACGGAGTTAAGTCACGAAGACGCCTGCGAGTACCGGCAATATGTTTGTCCGGTGCTCGGCTCCAACCACTGCGACTGGGCGGGCGGCCGAAACCAGCTGCTCCAGCACTGCCAGGACAAACATCCTGACCGCGTTCTTCCCAATCCCTGCCAAATAACGCCTGACATCCGCAGTTCCCTAATCAAAGATTATATTTTATCTGCGTTCCACTTCATCTTCCTTGTACACACCCGGGTCTGCGTGTCAACAGCCAAGCTGTACTATGCAGTGCGGCTGTTTGGTAACCCGCAATTGGCCCCGAACTACTCCTACACTGTTACAGTCCAACGCGGTAAGAATGTGTTCTGTTTGTCGCGGGAAGTTCTTCCGCAGGAACTGTTGGTGCTGCAGGAACATTCCGCTATGAATATAAGCATCAACAGTTTGCTGGGCATGCTGGGCGGCTGGGACGGCGCCTCTCTCGCAGTGGAGGTGAAGGCTCGGGGGCCACAGGCGAAGCCCGAACAAGAGCAGGCACAACGCAGACAGGCGGAGCAAGAGCGGGAGGAGTGTATCAAGTGTAAGAAAAGCACGCCTCGCCTATACCGGAACAAACAAGGGTGGCTGTGTGCGGGCTGTGCTCCAAAGAAGAGGTGGTGCCGAAACGAGAGCTGCAACTTCCAGGTAAGAAAGCAAACACATAGGAACAGTGTGACGCACATGAGAATGAATGACTCAATTTTCAACATATTTATTAACAATATATATCACGGCATATTACCCATTGCTGGGTGTGCCATTCTGCTTTGTACACAAATTTTGGTAATGATGATGACCTATTTGTAACATGCGTTGTTGTAAATATTTAAGAAGTTAAAAAAAAACTATAATTTTTAAAATAATTTACTTGCACTTTTTGCTCCAGTTAAATAAAATTTTTTTTAGGCGGCTATTACATAAATAGTTGTTTCACGTATCGTTTGACAACCGTAAAGTGTCACTTTTTTTGACATCTGTCAAAAACAACTTTACGGCCGCATTTACTTTACGGCCGCTTTTACTTTACGGCCGCATTTACTTTACGGCCGCTACAATCACTCGTTTGTTTAAATAGTAAATTCAATACTCCCTAATAGACAAATACATATATTTAGAAATAATTACAATTTAACTTACAATTACAACGAATAAAAACTATTTAAATGAACAAAAACACAAAACTAACTTAAAATATAGACAAGATATTAAACTTAAAATTAGAACATGAATTGAAACCATTTAAATGAACAGACAACAAAACTAACTTAAAATATAGCCAAGATATTAAATTTACAATTATAACATGAATAGAAAATATTTAAATGATACTAATTAATTTATATTTTACTTATTATTAATACTAATATGAAATGTGCAATTAGTGCATTTAGAAAAGTTCATTCCACTTGCAGAGGTTGACTGCCAGTTGTTACAGATTTGCAATTGTTCACATCAACCACCAAATTTTCAGTCTCAATTACATTGTTGGTGGTAACAAAGGAAGTTGAAGCTCCATCTCTACCTGTAAGAATTCTGCTTGAAATTTCTTTTTTGCTCCGCCACAGTCGAAGATTTCCAACCGCCATGCCGTTTTAGCATTAAAATATCGCCTCCTGCTTCTACTAAGAGTGAGGCTGAGCTTCTTCTGAAGCAGTGGCCTGTGTAATTGTTGGGGTTCGGCAATTGTAAATATTTTGCAATTAGACTTGGAATTTTTCCAAATGTATGCACTCCTATAACTTGAGTGCTGCACTTTCCTTGGCGATAGTTAACAAAAAACGTTTTGTGGCTTGTAGGACTAAATATTGCCTGTACAGGGTGTCTCAGGACGAGCTTACGCTATCTATATTTTAAATACTATTTAATATAATTTAACGAAATTTGGTATCTAGGGGTTATCCAACATGCCCGTTTTAACTAAATTATTTTCAAAGCAGTAGCACTTCCGGTTTGACCGGAAATTGACCTCAACTTTCTTATTTTAAATGGAATATGCTATATTTTATTTTACCATTGAATGCAGCGGAAAATTTTACATATGAAGCAATAAAAACATTTTGCTCATGATCAACTACTTCCGGCGTTATTCAACGTTTTTTGATTTTTTGTCTGAAATCCGGCACATTTTCAAAACTCTGTATATCGGGAACGAGATCGAATTTTTATAATCTGAAAAAAGCCTTTTATAAAGGAGACCTGAAGCTACATTATCCATTGAAGAATCCTCGATTATTTATAAAAAATGTGACGGGTACGTTACACCAAAATTACAGTTGACAAACTTCGAAAAAGACAATTTTTTTAAATGGAACCCCCCCTTTTTTATTACATAAATGTGTTCTACGGCAAATATAAGGGTACTTTATGTAACATGTCCTATGTTGAAAGTCGATAGAATTTCAGTAAATTAGAAAAAATGTAATCTGGGTATAATTATTTTATTAATACGGATAAGTAAACCATGGAAAAACAATGTTTTTACAAACTCATCTACTTGATTTCTTAGATAATTTACCGTTGGATCAAAGGAATTTAATATGGTACCAGCATGATGGCGCTCCACCCCACAATAGCCATAAAATAAATACTTTTATAATTATACCCAGATAACATGTTTTTCTAATTTACTGAAATTCTATCAACTTTCAACATAGGACATGTTACATAAAGTACCCTTATTTTTTGCCGTAGAACACATTTATGTAATAAAAAAGGAGGGGTTCCATTTAAAAAAATTGTCTTTTTTGAAGTTTGTCAACTGTAATTTTGGTGTAACGTACCCGTAACATTTTTATAAATAATCGAGGATTCTTCTATGGATAATGTAGCTTAAAGTCTCCTTTATAAAAGGCTTTTTTCAGATTATAAAAATTCGATCTCGTTCCCGATATACAGAGTTTTGAAAATGTGCCGGATTTCAGACAAAAAATCAAAAAACGTTGAATAACGCCGGAAGTAGTTGATCATGAGCAAAATGTTTTTATTGCTTCATATGTAAAATTTTCCGCTGCATTCAATGGTAAAATAAAATATAGCATATTCCATTTAAAATAAGAAAGTTGAGGTTAATTTTCGGTCAAACCGGAAGTGCTACTGCTTTGAAAATATTTTAGTTAAAACGGGCATATTGTATAACCCCTAGATACCAAATTTCGTTAAATTATATTAAACAGTATTTGAAATATAGATAGCGTAAGCTCGTCCTGAGACACCCTGTATAACTCTAAAGCACTTAATACTTCGACTATTTCATCGGTTATGGTGAAAATTCTTTTATTTCCTGTTTTTGTCTCTGGGATTGTAATTATCAGCATATCACCTTTATCTTGAATGTCATCCATCGCTATTTTTCGTAACTCCTCTCTCCTGCATGCTCCAGCTAATCCAATTATCAAGCAAACCTTCATGAAAAAGTAAACCATTTAAACTATGTGCATACGTATAAAAAAATGAATACCTACCTTCCACATGAGATAATTTTCATTCGGCGCTTCTCGCAAGAATTTTATTATTTCACTTCTTGTAAATATCGCCGATTTTTTTGCTTTGTAGCCCACGTTTTGTTTCTTTAAAAACGCAATGAGTTTTGAAAATTTACTGATATCGATATCCTTTTTCACCATCACGGTTAATTTTATCATAGAATAGCAAGACCACAACGTCGAAGCTTTTAATGATTTAGCTTTCTCCGAAAAAAACGCAAGAAACATATTTTCCGTTAAATTTTTAATTTTATGTAGTTTGCACCATTCTTCAAAAATATCAAATTGTTTAAGATAAATTTTCTGGGACTTTTCGGGCAATAAATTTAACGTCGCCCTACCCACAGCTTCATGTATTTCTGGCGGAGTATTAGAGATATCTTCGCTATCTGAACTGCTCATTTTCTTGCTTCTCAGTTAATAACTGTAGATATTTTATCACGAGATACACACGTTTTCACCACGACAGATTTCATTTCAATGTCAGATATACGTAATTTTTTTCATGGCATACTTTGATGAAAGTTTCTTTGAATCAGACGTTATTTTATTATAAATTTAGTTTTACATTATTATTAAATTGATGTATAGGAAGGAAGTACTTTCGGTTTTACACATTTTTATTGTACATGTTGGTATTGGAGGGTGTGAGTGGAGTGTAAGTAAACATTTCCTCTGTCTGCAGGACATCGGCAGTGGGAAGAGGAACAAGCACAGCTACATGTTTTGTCAGCGGCGCACCAACTGCTGGTGGTGTGCAGCGGTCTTGCAGCCCGGCACGCCACGGCTGCAGCACTATACAACTTGCAACAGGTTGAACGTGATCCCGGCCGGCTCCAGGTTCCTCGTCCAGCGCAACAATGTCGGGCAATACTTCCTGGTGGAGACTGCTGCGGGCCATGTGCTGTGCTGGTGCGAATACACTCAGCACAACTTCACTCTCCGTGTGTGTGTCCCTGTGCCTTGCGAGCAGCTCCACCTGCATCGCTGCGAGGTGCAGTTGGAGTGCGCAGGCAACACACGGACACACACACCAGACACTGAATATGATGATATATATGACTGGAGAGTCAAGTATGAAGAAAACAGTTTCCTCACAAACCCTGAGGTCCATGTTAGCCTTCAGCTCAGCAAAATTGAATGAGGATGTAATTGTTGACATTCTTTACTATTAAAATTTCTATTTATATTTTCTAATTTAATATATTCTTCTTACTATCTCCCATGTGTGTAAATTGTTAAGATACTTCAATATATTCACTTATTCAATAATGCACAAATACTTTAATTAATCCTTTTTATTTATTATATATTTAAACAGAACTACTTTGACACATTATGAAAAACAACTTAATTACAATCACTGAAATATATACTAACTGGAACTCGCATACTCTACTTATCAGCGTACGCTGCACTGAAGCCTCATTGAACAATAATGGCTGGTCCTGTTCGCGCACGTTCGTGCCGAACCGAAACTAGCCAATAACTCTTATCATAGCTGATCGCTTTGTTTTCATATTATGCTTTATTTATTTAAACATGCGCCACACGAAATAATTTCCGTCTACTCACGAACTGTCTCGATGTTTGCCGACTACTCCAGCAGAAGGCTTTCAATATGCTTCACAGTCACGGTTCGTACGCGCATTCCAGTTAGTATACAGGGTGTCCCATTTAAGGTACGAATGCATTGGTATCTCGAGAACCGTAAGAGCTACGCGGTTGGTTAAGTTAGACAAAAGTTGCCCCATTAGGAGGCTATTTTAATGGTGTTTTGTTATTTGCGAAAAAATGCATAGGTCACTAGATACAAGTGAAAATGTAAATTTCGCGATTTTCTTTTTTTGCTTATAACTTTGTTATATGAAATAATACGAGATTATGGTTTGTACTTTCTTAAGGCACTTTGTATGGTGAATTTGCAGAAGTTCTCAATTTTTTTTTATATCTAACCATTTACGAGTTACTGATAGCAACTTTTATTTTTCATATGGAGGTCATATTAAGCTATGGCATTTTTAAATAGAGTTTTTTTTTAGCTTTACAATGATATTAAACAATAATAATTTATTTTTATAATTAACAGAAAAATTAACAAAAATTGTTATTTATACTAAAATTAATTTGAAAAAATCTGATGTGGCCAACACAAAACCTCCCGCTATTGAATTTTTATTAATTTAAATACATACTTCCGTATTTACTAACGCTGCAAACTGTTCCATTGCATAAAACTATTGCTTTATTTACTATTTTCTTTTTAAAATGTCACTATTATTAATTTGAAGTGATTAGTTTTTTGACAGTGACATTTAATGTCAGTTACATTCATTTGAAATATGAACTGTGGAACAAAGGAATTGTGTTTTTCTTAGGCTTCGGGACTTGTAAAAAAAATTATTTTTAAATTTATCTGTAAAATTTATAGAAAAAGTATTAATGTATTCCTGTAGAAAATTCAATAATCTTTAATTTTCATAACGACAAAATGCGAAAAAATGGCATTTAATGGTATTTTTTGAAGAAAAACCATTATGAGCTTCAGGTAAAGTGCCATTTCCGGTTATCCGATTTACACCAAAATCTAATGGCTTCTTTTCTTATTAGAATAGGATAGAAATACAAGATTTCAGAATTTTCTGAATGATAGTATTTGAGTTAGAGTGAAGACAAAATCCCTACACATACACACACACACATACATACATACACACACACATACAGACATCATAGTGAAAATGTTAAATTTGGATTCTAGGGACCTTAAAACGTGGTCATTTACTAAAATCTCGATAAGTGATTTTTAGCACGATCCCTATACCTCCCTTACCAAAGGTAGCGGGAGGTAAAAAGTAAATCGAAAGCTGCTATGGAAACAACGAACAACGAAAAAGTGCAACAATTGAATTTCTGAATTTTACTTGACAATAGTAGATTATTACGAGTAATAAAAATGAATTTTTCTCGTTGGGAAAAATATGATATGTTCAGTTGTTACATTCGTTGTCAAAGTTCGTTTATTACTCGTAATAATCTACTATTGTCAAGTAAAATTCAGAAATTCAATTGTTGCACTTTTTCGTTGTTCCTTGTTTCCATAGCAGCTTTTGATTTACTTTTTTCAATTTAATTTTGGTATAAATAACAATTTTTGTTAATTATAAAAATAAATTATTATTGTTTTATATCATTGTAAAGCTAAAAAAAATCTCTATTTAAAAATGCCATAGCTTAATATGACCTCCATATGAAAAATAAAAGTTGCTATCAGTAACTCGTAAATGGTTAGATATAAAAAAAATTTGAGAACTTCTGCAAATTCACCATAGAAAAGTGCCTTAAGAAAGTGCAAACCAGAATCTCGTATATTTCATATAACAAAGTTATAAGCAAAAAAAGAAAATCGCTAAATTTACATTTTCACCTGTATCTAGTGACCTATGCATTTTTTCGCAAATAACAAAACACCATTAAAATAGCCTCCTAATGGGGCAACTTTTGTCTAATTTAACCGACCTCGTAGCTCTTACGGTTCTCGAGATACCAATGCATTCGTACCTTAAATGGGACACCCTGTATATTTCAGTGATTACAATACACACAGTCAACTTGTTACATGCGCGACAAAGTAGAAAAAACGCTCGCTGGCCAAATTTCTAAGTATACAATGTTGAGAAATGTCACTTGTCTACATTCTTAATGAAAATGTTTAGTTAGGAACTAATGGCACTGTAATTACACATTTATCACGTTCACAAGTCAATTTGACATATGTTCTGTCGGTATTTAACATAACCTAACAAAATGCCACACTGCTGTGAAAATGAAATAGGGCATTCATTTACAAAAACGAAACTATAAAATGCTTAGATTAGATTGAATAAAAACTCAAGAATATTGGAAAATAACGATAAAATAAAATTAAATATAAAATGTGTGAACAGTTATGTTTAGTATTAGGAATGATTGTACACAGATGGCGGTAGGATAGTTGCTAGTCGTACTGACATCTGATCTCTAGTTAACTATTTATTTTGATTACAATAAAGTTATTAGTTATTTCGTTACTTAAATAATTGCGAGAAGTCAGTCAATGCACATACATGTCTATATAATCACAAATTCCTTGAAATATTTGTTAATTTTTTCAGTGTAACAGGCGTGACAACTAACCACACATTTTGCTACAAAAACTCATCAAATCATCACAAATCCTTGCTTCCACGCTCTAATTTTGATTTTTTTTATGGAATAGATGGCTAATGTAACAATATAATCATTTAAAAGCCTTTTTAAGTTTAAACCGTATCTTTTGTATTAGCCAATCGTTATTTATTGAGCAGTACTGTAAGTATAAAGTGTACATTTTATTATTTTTTGTTATGGTGGAGGACCCCATTGTGGCGACTGTAGAAAAAATCTTGTGTGTGTTTCGAGCGCAAATGGACTTTGTCGATTTCGAGAGAATGCCTCGCTCCTTCGTCGCGCGGCAACAACCTCTCAATCGACAATGTCGCATTTTGCGCTCTTAATACACAAATAGCTATTTCCTTTCGTCCTTTTTAGGTAAGATATTTGGTTAAATAAAAAAAGATTGTGTTTGCTTACGACCGCACGTCCGAAGTGAAAACTTCTATTTTACTGTAATGTTTCGTAGAGAGAATAATTTGACAATACAAATGTCAAAAATTTTGTTCAAATTTAAACTCAACGCCTGCTCAAAATGTATTGTAGATACGAATAAAGAAATCATAGAACATTGTTATTCTAAATTGTAACCATGGTAACTAAGTACAGCAATTGTTAAATAAATAAAAAATAATGTAGAGCTGTGAACTAGAAGAGAAGATGAGTGAATTAAATTTTGATATAGAAAAGGTTACGGGAGAGGTTACTAAAGAATTGTTACCTCAAAAGTCAAGAAAAATTTATGAACAACAGTATGATGTATTTGTTAAATGGTGTAGTGAGAAAAAACTTGAAAATTACACGGAGAATGTTTTGTTAGTGTACTTCCACGAAAAATCAATATTGGTTTGAGCTTCAAGTCTATGGTCACATTACTCCATGTTAAAAAATATGCTTCAAATAAAAAATAATGATAATATTTTCAAAATTAATATCGTTTTAAAAAGGAAAAATGACGGTTACAAACCGAAAAAAATATTAACTGAAGACCAAGTTGACCGTTTTCTAATTGAAGCTCCGGATGAGGAATATTTGATGCTAAAGGTAAGAAATCGCAATTAAGATCTTATAATAAACTATTTTGTAGGTTGAGCTTATTGGTAAGAGCCAACAAAGTGTCTGACATCTGGTGGCAAAATAAAACATATAAGTTGTAGGGAAAACGTTGTGCTGTCATACAGAGTTATAAGTAAACATGACCAGCAAATCGAAGAGCTATTGTTCTGTACCGCAGTGCAATAATTATGCAAGTGCTGGCATATCCGTTCATTATTTCCCAAAAAGAGAAATATTAAAAAATAAGTGGAAAATCGCGTTAAAAATCGGAAAGGACATATCACCGTTCATGAACGTTTGTTCACATTTTTATCTAAGCGATTTTATTCCATGTCAGTATTTATAAAAATGTATGCTTCAAAACATTATTAGATTGTTTTTGTAGTCAATAAAAGAAAAATATTTAAAAAAAAATGATATAGCAAGCTAAAAATTACAGCAAAGAAAATTCGACAAAACCCCTGTACAGAGAAGAAAAATAGAGAGACGTTACCTGTAAGTAGTAACTATTATTCTTTAATATTATATATTTATTTTAAATTGTTTATAGGAAAGACAGGGAAGAAGAAGAAACTACAAAAATATCAGAAATTGAGCAAGAGGAAGACGTGCAAAACAAAGAACTTGATGTGCATTTGTATTTAGTGTTATTACGATTGAGTGGTTAGCCCTTTTCAAATTAGATGTTTGAACACACAGTTAATTTATTTATATATTATTCTGTTTATCTGTCTTATATCCGCACAAGATTAAATGTCCAGCTAAAAATAATTAAATAAGTAGTTAACATGCAGATAACCTCAATTTTGAATCATATTTTACCCTTATATACTGCTTCTCCTTCGAGCATAGGCCGCACAGCATCATTTAAATAAATGTATATATCTGACATTATGATAAATATATTTGATTTCAATTAAAAATAACAAAATATCCTCAAAACAAAGCCTCAAAATACAACTAGCACAAACGTAAAATATAATGTTTTCCCTATAAGTCGGTCATTAGTGCTGCCATCTCTAGGATGTGGCTCTCCCGGATTTTAGGTGTAGCAGGAGCTTGCAGAGGAAATGAGTTACTTAATTTGTCCATTAACGATGTAATCCATATGAATTCTGCAATGGGCTACTTGCGTACCTTTTTTTTATTTAATATTTTTGAAGAACAGGTAAAAACTTGCTAGCCATATTTTTTCTTTTGACAAAATTTTTATTAATTAGCCAGAAAAAAAAATAATGAAATTTGATTATTTGAATTCCCGCCATGTATGACGTAGAATTACGCCGCACCAATGAAAGGTCGTAGAGCCATAGCGTTTGTTTGTACGGGTAATGTAAATCTCCTGTTTGACGTTTCAACAATAGTTTGGAGGTTAGTATTTTAGTTTGTCTGTTTGTTATCGATATTTTAAATTATAGGTAATTACCTATGTGTTTATTTGTGAAGTAATTAATGTATTTGAGAGACCAGAGAGAAAAAATCTGATGTGGCCAACACAAAACCTCCCGCTATTTAATTTTTACATACATACATATGTACATAAAATCGCTCGATTCCCACTTAGGAGGTTAGCAAATACCCGCAAACAATAGTAACAATAAGAAAAGGGATAAGAGTAAGAGCTCAGCTGGCTCACTTCACTCTTTAACAACATTCTTCTTTCGCCTCTCCACAATCATCATAGCATTCATACATAAGAACATATTAAAGTGACCGATTTTCGATAGCGAATAACCGCATCCGGACCACAATAATAGTTACGCAACAATCTTCCTTCGCCACACTTTCCTATCCATTTTTATTAATTTAAATACATATTTACGTATTTACTAACGCTGCAAACTGTTCCACTGCCATAAAACTATTAAATTATTTACTATTTTCTTGTTAAAATGTCACTATTATTAATTTGAAGTGATTAGTTTTTTGACAGTGACATTCACCTGTCATTTACATTCATTTGAAATATGATGTGTAACAAAGAAATTGTGTTTATCTTAGGCTTCAGGATGTTAAAAAAAAATGATTTTTAAATTTATCTGTAAATTATATAGAAAAAGTATTAATGTATTCCTATAGAAAATTCAATAATATTTAATTTTCATAATGACAAAATGCGAAAAATTCGCATTTAATGGTATTTTTTGAAGAAAAACCATTATGAGCTTCAGGTAAAGTGCCATTTCCGGTTATCCAATTTACACCAAAATCTAATGGGATCTTTCCATATTAGAATAGGGTAGAAATACAAGGTTTCAGAATTTTCTGTATGATAGTATTTGAGTTAGAGCGAAGACAAAATTCCTACACATATACACACACACACACACACACACACACACACACACACACACACACACACACACACATACATACATATACAGACATCATCGTGAAAATGTTAAAAATGGATTCTAGGGACCTTAAAACGTGGTCATTTACTAAAATCTCGATACATGATTTTTAGCACGATCCCTATACCTCCCTTACCAAGGGTAGCGGGAGGTAAAAAATGAACTAATGTCAAATTCAAATTAAAACTTTCCCGCACACCATGCCATCTATACGTTACATTTTTAAACATAGTTTCCTTCTCCAGCTAAATATAATGATATCACAGAAAATTTTCTTTCTTAATTTACTAAAAAACAAATAATTTTTTAAAAATAAAATTTATATTTTTATATATGTTTTCAACATAACATTACGTATACCGGGAGTTTATTTTATCAGTAAACATAGGGTATATGATTGCCATAGTTACGGTATGAATGTTTGACAGCAATGTATTGAAGCGTTTATTTTATGAGTAAACATAGGCGTTTAACATGGGAAGCAGTTTTTGGTAAATACAGGGTGGGGCAGAAAAACCTATCCGATTTCAAAACGTTATAAAATTAAAACCACTCAACTTGTCAAAAAAATTTTTTATTAACATATCGCAAATTTTATGCCATTTTTAAATTTAAGTTTTGAAAAGCACATCACTCAAATGTCGTCCTTGGGAGCGGATACACTGATTTAGGCGCTCGCGGTAGCTTTCCATGACTTTCACCGTCATTTCCACAGGAATTTCTTCAATTGCCCGAGCAATTTCCCTTCGTAAAGCAAGAAGGGTCCTTGGTCGATGCTGGTAAACCTTCGATTTGAGGTAACCCCAAAGGAAGAAGTCACATGGAGTGAGATCCGGTGAGCGCGGCGGCCAGCCAAGATCACCTCTCAGGGAAATGAGGCGACCGGGAAACAGTTCCCTGAGAATGTCCATTGATCGTCGCGATGTGTGGGCGGTTGCCCCATCCTGTTGAAACCACACATTTTCCACGCCATTTTCTTCCATTTTGGGTCTAAGAAAATTTTCCAGCATGAAACAATAGCGCTCGCTGTTGACCGTTACGGTTTGCCCATTTTCTTCAAAAAGTAAGGCCCCCAGACGCCTAGGCGGGAAAGAGCACACCACACAGTCACTTTTGGGCTATGGAGGGGTTCCTGATGGATTTCTCGAGGATTTTCGTCACTCCAATATCGAAAATTCTGCCTGTTAACGGCATGAATTCGAAAAGCACGTTGTGTAGCAATTATCGAACCGCCGCATTCGATAAACCGCTCAATAACAAAAGCACGATGTTCACCAGACCAAGGCATGTTGACTACTGACAAATGGCATAAAACCGGCTTTCTAACGGTTTTTACCCCACTACTCTACCTGCTCCCTCTTTTGAGAAAAAGGGATTTGAAATCGGATAGGTTTTTCTGCCCCACCCTGTACAAAGGTCTGGCAATAAATCAAGCCATGCTATTGAACATGATAATAGTACATTACATCTTGTACATTATTTAATATTAATTACTTTAATAATATTGCAAAAATTGCAATAAATTACAAAAATTGTCAAATAAATAATTGTTTCACTTTTTTATTATGCAATATGAAATGATTTCCAAATGTCTCCGTGGCGCAGTGGTCATAGCACTAGCGTCTGAAATTTTTGGTTGGAGTTCGATTCCCCATTGGGGTAATTATTTTATTTTTTTTACATAAAAATTGTTGAACTTTTAAAAATCAGTTTATATTTCCATATTACAATCATTTGAAAATAATAATATCATTGTAATAAATAAAGAGAAAATAATTGAGAATAATTGATTACAATAATCAAAATATGGATGCAATAACAATGCATTGTATTTCCTTTGATATTAATAAAAATAACTGAAATATAATAAATTTGTGCAAATATTAAGTCTTTACTGTATTTATCAAATAAAATACAATGCATTGTTATTATATCAATATTTTGATTATTGTAATCAATTATTCTCAATCATTTTCTCTTTATTTATTACAATCTTATTATTTTTTTCAAATTATTGTAATATGGAAATATAAACTGATATTTAAAAGGTCAACAATTTTTATGCACAAAAATAAAATAATTACCCCAATTGGGAATCGAACCCCAACCAAAAATTTTAGACGCTAGTGTTATGACCACTGCGCCACGGAGACATTTGGAAATCATTTTATATTGCATAATAAAAAACTGAAACAATTATTTATTTGACAATTTTTGTAATTTATTGCAATATTATTAAAGTAATTAATATTAAATAATGTACAAGATGTAATGTACTATTATCATGTTCAATAGCATGACTTGATTTATTGCCAAACCTTTGTATTTACCAAAAACTGCTTTTCATGTTAAACGCCTATGTTTACTCATAAAATAAACGCTTCAATACATTGCTGTCAAACATTCATACCGTAACTATGACAATGATATACCCTATGTTTACTGATAAAATAAACTCCCGGTATAGTGATAGAAATTGGATTTTCAGTACCACGCAAGTAGCCCATTCTATTTAATATAAAAAATACCAAAAATAAAATTGATAGAAATTTTATTGTTAAGAATTCAGACAAAAATTCTATAAATTTTGTTGAAATCTGTAAGAAGTGCATGGCATTGCGAAAGACTGAGACATCTCATTCGCGATTTTTTGTTAAATCGGCAACCGTTGAGAACTCCGTTGCAAATAAAAAAAATATATCACGAAATAATTTTATGACAGTTATCGAAAGCGCATAGTGTGATAAAATTATAAGTATTTATCAATGATCGAGGGGTATTCGGTGAGAAATTTTTTTGCAGTTTTAACATTAAATTTGTCTAAAATTTGTATTTTGATAGAATTTTTGTGTCTAACATAGCCCAGTAGATGTCTCTAGAAGCTATGAACGTGAATGTGGCTATGAACATGTTCAGTATGAAGTGTGCAATGGGAATGAGACCTCTTTGAGTGAGACTAAAGAGAAGAAAATAAGACATACAAAAGTCCATAAATATTCTCCACATTTAATTTTTTATTTAATACAGTATTTTTTGATGTATTTTCTTCTATAATTTTATTGATTAAATTATCATTTTCAATGACAGCGTGAAAATGACATTTTTAAATTAAAACAATTAATCTTTAATTATGTCAAAAAGTGTTTATTACTTAGCAACTTAGTGACATAAGTGATAATTGTCTTAGGATATTTATCAGTGTAAGTTTGTTTTGATTGGGTACTTTCAATTGGATAATTTTTTAACCAAAAAATTTTCAATAGTGTCTACAATTTCAAGAACGTCATCGTCACATGATCATGATTTACCAACAACATATACACAATCATCACATACACTCGTTCATTCGGATACTAATCGTTTGTTTAATTTAGTAAATTGTGCATGTTTATATCAATGTTAATGTAAATCATAAATAAAATATTTTAAATAAAAAATTGTGATTTTTATTTAGTTTATGTCACACTTTAGTTTATAAAAATAAAGTTTGTAGACCTTTATGTTCCAAAATGTGTATATTTTTCGTAATTTTTTTATTTTCAATTGTATGTTACTATATGATGTTATGGAAACATCTTGTTTATTTTTACTTTAGTCCCCCAGGGATTTTTTTTCATATTTTTCTATAATTTTAAAGGAATTCATAGTATTAAAAAGTCTTAATGGGGCCCAAGATTCATAAAAATGATAGGATCCCACTAGCCTGCCGACCAGTGGCGTCGGCAGCTCGCAAGCTACATTATGAAAAATACAAAAGATTTATATGAACTTACCTCATCTTTCTGCTGATGTTGAGTGACGTGGTCATCAATATCTTCCGCCTTGTGTTGGTTTTTGCTGATGGCATTTTTCAGGTCATCCAGTTCCTTCTGTTTGCTTTCCAGCGCCTGTAGAGTGCTCTGCATGGCCTTTCGTGATGCTACGAATTGCCAAGCGGCGAACATGGCCGTCAGATTTTCTAATTCTCGTTCAATGCGCTGGAATTCTAAATACATTTTTCTTTCTTCGCGAAGTTTGTTTAGCTTCGGGATTAGTTCTTCGTTAGACAACTAAAATGAACAATGTGTGTTATAACTTTGTTTGCAAAAACGAAACAATTTTGACAAATAGATTCTTGTGATTCTATAGACAACAATTTGTGGCGGCAAATTCAAACTGAAATCCTAACTCGTCTCTGCCGATTTATACTCCCATGTTATTCATAAGGGAACAAAAATATGCTATTTTCAAAATGTTCAAAATAACTTTAAAATGCAAATCTCATCTATTAAACTTCATAAATACAAATCTCTAATGTATTATCTATTTATTTATGTCGTATAAATATCTAAAACACCCAAAATTATTGAATAAACTATAATTAAAGCAGCAAATGTAAATTCATTAAAACGTAGGTCATAGTTGTTTCCGATTCTATTTAATCCTGACTTGCACATATATTTTCTTCTCTGTAAACACAATTTAGATCGTCAGCAAAGAAATTATTTATTGCGAACAACGTAATAACCCTTTCAGACATCGCAAACAACAAAAACGAAACCACCTTATGTTATAATTTTAAAGACAAACAGCGTTTACGCCAAAGTTTTGCAGGTGGCAGCACAACTGTTCACAGAATTTATTTTTTCTACAGTCACTATAGAAATTAGCCATTTGCGCTCTCTTTTGTCAACGCAAAGTGTCACTTTGCCGCTCATGCGCGACAAAGTAGAAAAAACGCTCGCTGTCCAAATTTCTAAGCATACAATGTTGAGAAATGTCTACATTCTTAATGAAAATGTTTAGTTAGGAACTAATGGCACTGTATTTACACATTTATCACGTTCACAAGTCAATTTGACATATATTCTGTCGGTATTTAACATAACCTAACAAAATGCCACACTGCTGTGAAAATGAAATAGGGCATTCATTTACAAAAACGAAAGTATAAAATGCTTAAATTAAATTGAATAAAAACTCAAGAAGAATGGAAAATAACGATAAAATAAAATTAAATATAAAATAAATTGTGTGAACAGTTATGTTTAGTAATAGGAATGATTGTACACAGTTGGCGGTAGGATAGTTGCGAGTCGTACTGACATCTGATCTCTAGTTAACTATTTATTTTGATTACAATAAAGTTATTAGTTATTTCGTTACTTAAATAATTGCGAGAAGTCAGTCAATGCACATACATGTCTATAGAATCACAAATTCCTTGAAATATTTGTTATTTTTTTCAGTGTGACAGGCGTGACAACTAACCACACATTTTGCTACAAAAACTCATCAAATCATCACAAATCCTTGCTTCCACGCTCTAATTTTAGTTTTTTTTTTATGGAATAGATGGCTAATGTAACGATATAATCATTTAAAAGCCTTTTTAAGTTTAAACCGTATCTTTTGTATT
Source organism: Ophonus ardosiacus (assembly GCA_943142095.1). Lineage (NCBI taxonomy): Eukaryota > Metazoa > Arthropoda > Insecta > Coleoptera > Carabidae > Ophonus > Ophonus ardosiacus. The sequence goes on from OW964838.1 coordinate 30,432,410, forward strand.
AGCCAATCGTTATTTATTCAGCAGTACTGTAAGTATAAAGTGTACATTTTATTATTTTTTTGTTATGGTGGAGGACCCCATTGTGGCGACTGTAGAAAAAATCTTGTGTGTGTTTCGAGCGCAAATGGACATTTGTCGATTTCGAGAGACAACCTCTTAATCGACAATGTCGCATTTTGCGCTCTTAATACACAAATAGCTATTTTAATTAATTTTAATTTATCGTTATTCTATAATCTAATCTAAACATTTTATACTTTCGCTGTTGAAATGTTTGAAATTAAGCACAACTTTTAAAAAATCATATCTCTGATTCTAAAGACTTGTAAGGTGTAAAACATACAACTACATATTTAATTTGACCTATTATTCAAAAAAAAAAAAAATCAGAAAATGTGAAATGACCCCATTGGAGCTTCTTTTTTTTATTATAATTAAATTATTATTTATGTTAAAATTCTTTCGTTATTTCAAGCACAGTATACGAAAAAAAATGTGCAAAGAAATAAAATAAACTTACATCATTTATTTCTTTGAGTTTGGCGTCTTTCTTCTCGATACTTTTTTCGGCGTTGATTTTTTTGTTTTCATACATTTTTGTTCCCGCTGCTTCTTCCACCATTGATAAAATCTAAAAGAAAAAAAAAATGAGATAATTATCGCATATTTTTATTTTTACATCCCTCTAAGACAGGTAATGGATTCATGCTAAAAATCGCATATCCAGATTAAGCACGTTTTAAGGTCTTTAGAATCCGATTTTAACATTTTTATGATGATGTGTGTGTATGTGTGTGTGTACTATAAGAGTTAAGACATGTTTAACTATGAATTCCTCAATCTAACATTAGTAAAAAAATACGAATGTATATGCTGAATAACGAATATTAATAAAAAAAATGAAATGGTATAATTGAGATATTTCGGAAATAAAGGGTTTTTTGTTATAGCGCTTCGACACTAATATGAAAATACATATTTTGATTGGCGACCGAGAGACCACCTATACATGCATTACAAATAGCATGTTAGGAGGTGGGGATTACTACCAATGGAAGTTAAGAAATTCAAATTCGAAAGGAGGGGCTAACATTCCTGTACAGCAGTTTTCAAACAGTTTTTATTTTAACATAAATTTCTTGCATTAAATTTAATAATTTAAATACACCTGTAATTATAAAGTATGTAGACTTATACAGTGTTACAATATTCATTTATTTTTATGTAAATATAACTTAAAATAGCATATATTTCAAGAACATTTAGGTCCATGATGAAAACAGTTTGATATAAAAACATATAAATCTAACGTCACGTCAATCTTTTCAAAATTCGGGAGACCATAACTCGCTTATTAATAGGAATTTTTTCACCGGATTTTCATCAATAGTCTTAGTTTTCCTAATATTTTCAGATGAAATTATAAAAAAAAATGGTGTAATCCCCCATTTAACAACCAGAAGTACTAATTTCTTGACAAAAAAATTCTAAATATTATTTTTTGAAATTACTAATATTAAAGAATATAAAAATCTCTATCCGATAAATTTATAATTTTTATTATATCTTCTATAGATTTAGAAATAGAGAAATATAAATATATAAAATAATCTGTTGTAATGAATCTCACAATCCAAACAAATCCATGGAAACTAGTTGAAAAATTAAAATGTTTGTAATTGACAAAAAATGTCAGTGTCAAAAATCCAGAAACATTATTGAAGATTTTTTCTGGGAAGTACCTACATTTAATATTTGTTTTTTTATTATTAATAATTAAATATTTAAAATTATAGATACATTACATATATCCTTTAGAAATACCGCCAATCTAATGAATGAATTTCAAAAATTTAGAAGAGTAAGAGGAAACTTGTTCATAGAATGAATTAAAAAGTGATCAAAAAGAAATGATGTAGTTAGCAATAAAATTCTGGGGATCTTTTTATTCCACAGTTTACACAACAACAGGTGAAGGCGGCAATACTACTTGATATGTCATTATAACAATAAATAAAGGTTATGTCAAAGACTGGGCCTGATATCTAATAGAATTTTGAGTGATTGAAATAATTTAGATTATTGCTTATGGGTAATGTAAGAAATAAAAGTACGTGGGTAAGGGAAACAACAACCATTTTAATAAAAAAATGTAAATATACTCAAATTTAAATTTTCAAATGTCACTGTCAACAACACGAAATAATTTTTTTTTTTGTATTAGTGTTACCAATGGAGATATTAACAAAAGTGAGATGTGCATAGTGCGCAGTTGACCTGGCAGTTGACCAGTTGACTTTTAGCGCAGATGGGTGACAAAGTGTCCAACGTTTAAATTTAAAATATGGCAACAAATACATATACCTACAACAAATTTAACAAAACTGAGTAAATTCAGGTATAGTATATGCGATGAATACTTCAAAAAGAAAGGAAGAACAGATGGAAATCAGAAAAGAAGATATAAGTTTTATAAAGAATGTTATATGCTGAATCAGTTATTTTTGATCACTCTATTATCATCGTTCATAAAATATTTTAGGTTATAAATGTATTCCCTACCTCTGGTGGTTTCATATTGAGAACCTTAGTAATCCGGCCCTGCATGATCAAAAAATGCGGGTTATTCACATTCAGTTGCACTGAGCAAAAGAGGTCTTGCACCCGTTTATTCTGCACGTTGACTCCGTTGATGACATATTTGTTCTTGCCTCCCATGACGACCTGTCGGGTCACCACGATCTCGTTGTAGTCCTCGAAGCCAGCTGGAGCACACGCTTTGTCTCGGTTGTCGAATGTGATGGACACAGTGGCTTTTGTGATGCCGGCTTGGCCGGATTTGTAGACGAGGTCTTGGAGGCTTGTTACACGGACCTAAAAGGGAATAAATATAGAGCGAGACAATGGAACAAAATTCCATACTTACATTGCTTAACTGGGATATTCCAAGTACGAAACAAATCGAATCAAGAATGTTTGATTTGCCAGTGCCGTTAAGACCGGTGATAGCATTAAACTCTTGATCGAATCCATCGATAACTGTACGTTGTCCATACGATTTAAAACCTTCCAAAACTATTGATTTTATATGCATTTTACACTATAATTATAAACATCAAGATACAATTTGATGTAACTGACAAAACGGTTAACAATTTTGAATTGTGTTATGTTGTGAACTTAGGTTAAAATTCGTACCAACTTAAGAAAGATGTTACTGATGTTAGCGAATATACAGAAAATTATAATTAATATGACTTTAATTCAACTAAATATATATACATCTATTTCAAAATTATATTGATAGCACTTTATATTTATAGTATTATTTAACTCAGTTTTATGAAAATAGTTGTGTTGCATAAATTTTATTGTGAACATACCACACTATTAAAAAAGTAATGTTATGTTAAAATGGTGGTTAGGGTTAATTCTTATATTAATTAAAATACAATTATTTCCGCAAATTGTGTTTAAAAAGTATTACTTTCTGTTTATTTAATATTTTTACATAACAAATTTTCAATTTTTAATAAACCCAAATGTCAAATATCAATGTTGCCAACGGTAGGAAAAACTATATAAACAACTTTCACATGTGATTGGTTTGAGTGTTTTTAATAAAATTGTAACTATGAGTTGTGAAGACGTGCAGAAGAAACCGATTTTTCGGCCTTTAAGTGCCGATGATCCAGATCCAGAAGCAACAGAAGTTGAATCATTTTGTATGAATTGTCATGCCAATGTAAGTTGAATAACCTCAAATGTCTGTCTGTCGCCTGTCTTAAATCAAAATAGTTTGTTACTTCACATTTTGTAATCATTTTGCCCACATATTCTCGGGTCATTTTAGTATATATTCCAATATTGAAGAGATTTTTAAACCTCTATTGCGTCGGAAATAAATTACAGTCCAAACTGTGTCAAAACTCAAATGTTATTTAAATGGAAAAAATCAGGTATTAATATTAAGTGGAATCATTGTTAGCACAATTTTTTATTTATTTGGAACCACTTTAGCGGGCGGCCCGGTTAAAATTCGACTTCAAGGTCCACCCAAATATCTAATTATACATTTCTTTACATTTAGGGAATGACTCGACTTTTATTGACGAAAATTCCATTTTACAAAGAAGTCGTACTGTTCTCTTTTTCTTGCGATGAATGTGGCTATCAAAACAACGAAATACAGTCTAGTGGACCCATTGCTGACAAAGGCATCAAATATGTTCTCAACGTTCAAAATGTCTCCGATCTCAATAGAAAAGTTGTTAAGAGTGACTATACTAGTGTTAAAATAGTTGAATTGGATTTGGAAATTCCTGCTCAGAGTCAAAAAGGCGGTAAATGAATCTAAGGGCAAGTTTTACAATCTCCGGTTACAATTTTAACTGTAAGTTAAATAAACAATATTGAATCGGATTATTAACAACAATCACCCATATTCTGTAACTAAATCGATAACTTTTATCGATCGATAATAAATTGTAGCCAATAATTACAGCAGACACTGAATAAAAAATGAAATTGGCAGATGTTACATTTGTTTCTATTTGTCAAAAATTATTATCGATCGACAAATATTATCGACTGAGTTACTGAATAAGGGTGAATGATCAATTTGCCATTTGACAGTTCATTTCGTTTCAATTTTGTTTATTTAGCTGACAGTTCCAATTTGAACCAAAGATTGTAAAACTGGCCTTAAATCTTTTAAACATTCATGTCCGTATTCATTAACACTCGTAAAGTTTCAAAACGGCTCGTTATAATTTTTGACAAATAGAATCAAACTTCACATAAAATTTTGATTTTTCTTTCAATGTAGACTGTTTTTATTGGATTGGATAAATATTATAACGAACCGTTTAAAAATTTTACGAGTGTTTATGAATACGGGCATCAGTCAAGATTATGACTAACTTCATTCAATTGCTCTACGCTTATTATGGCCGTTTCAAATATGTATGGTAGAAAAGAGACAGAAGACTTACCTCATCAAATAATATTACTAAAATAATGACGTCATATACTACGACGTTTACATGGGATACTAATTTATACAGCGCGAGCATCTGTGACTTTGTTGGTCTTTCTTGACAAGCAGATATGGAGGCCCGTGACAGAATGACAGCTAGTAATTATGTACATAATGTCAAATGTCATCATTTTTCATTCTAAAGGTGAAAGGAAGGTTAAAATATAGAAAAATGTAAAGTATAAACATAACCCAACTAGCTTACAGTTATTTAAATTTACTTCCACAATTTCATATAGAAATAGCAAGACACTATTAACTACTTCTTTATCTTCTATAAAATATCTTGATGAATTCGTTACATCTAGATATGTAAATAATTTTTGAAAACCAACTTGCTTATCGGTACCAAGAAAGTTTTCCATACCTAAAATATATGAAAAGGCCAGTATAACTGTATACAGGTGTCTCACAACTCGCGCCCCAGACGAAACTGACACTTGCCGACGACAATATCATAGAAAACCAAATACTTACATTGACACTGACATTTTTCGAAAACTACAGTCGCCCACACATTTTAAAGAAGATTTGATTTGTATAAAACCCTAGTAACGTAAAATTACGGCAAACACGTTAAAGGTGTAGGTCTCTGATTGGTCAGTTTTAACACGTCTTTTCTCTAATCTTTTAAGCTAGATTTTCTTTTCTTCAAAATTACACATCCGAGTGCAATCTCGTGTTTCCTCATTCGCTCTGGGGCGCGAGTTGTGAGACACTCTGTATTTTACTATACAGAGAATTTATTTTAAAATGCAAAATTATAGTTTATCACTTCCATGGTTACTCACTATTGTCAAAAAATGAGAGCAATGTAATATTTGTCCATTTCAAAATGCAACATTATAAAAAGTATTGCAGCACAGGAGGTACCTCCAAAACGCATCACAAATGGTGTCAATTCTTATTACGACCGACTAGAATATTGCCTCAGAGTGATTGGGGGTATTTTTTAACATTTATTACATGAAAGTTATGAATTTTTGTAAGCTAAAGTTTTTTTAAGATGTACAACATTCATGTTTTGATTATTTGTTAATCGCATGTAGGCTAATTTATTGGAAATTAGTTTTGATAATACAAAACAACAAATTTTGTATGTTGCATTTTAAAATGGACACATATTACATTGCTGTCATTTTTTTGACAATAGTGAGTAACAATGGAAGTGATTCGCCATATGTTTCATGTTAAAATAAATTCCCTGTAAATAAAGAACAAATACTTCCCTTTAAACAATTCAACTTAGTTTACATTTAAAAATTTATGAACTTTATAGATTATAGGTTCATATGATACACACCTGGTATATGTTCTGTCATTTACCTACTACGCCGGCTATATTGTAAATACGGTGCTGCCTCTATCGGTCATTTTCGTTGCCAATAATAATTGTAGCGCAATTCAATGAAGTTGGCGTTGGTGAAGATGAATAATGAATATTAAATTTTAGAAGTTACCACGGTCGAAGGTATCTTAGACCGTAGTGTACGAGGTTTAGAACAAGATCAACCTGTTAGGCGCATTGAACATCCAGAGGCTGCTCAACAAATTGATGATTTTATTAAAAAAATACAAGATTTAAAAGAAGGAAATACTCCATTCCAACTTGTAAGTGAAAATGATGTTCTGTACTTTTCTATTGTGTAGATTTTGGAAGACATTTCAGGAAATAGTTTTATAGAGAACCCAAACAATCCACTGAAAGATGCAAACTGTACTTGTGAATATTTTTCAAGGAATTCAGAGCAGAATCATGTATTAGGCATCTTCACACGACAAGAAGTAAGTTAGAAAAAAAATAGTTGTTTATGATACGCACTAACGGTCGTAGAAAATGCAACACTATGAAATATTAGGAATAAATAAGATTCAGGAAACAAGTTGCTTATTATTGGTAGTGTAAACAATTAAAATTTGGAATCGTTGAGGTTAAGTTTTGATGAATTACAAGGTTTGTTCGCACAACAAAATATGCAGCTAATAGCCAATAGGGGATTCCAGCTCAATCAATTAAAGGAAAATTGTAAAAAAATACGAATGTATATGCTGAATAACGAATATTAATAAAGAAAATGAAATGGTATAATGGGTTCCTATACTATTTTTCTTTTATTTTTTTTTTGTAAGAACAGGATAAAATAAGAATTTTAGTGCAAACGCGACTTAAAAATTTTACGTAATAAGCGAGATATGAATTTTTAAAGTTCAAGAATTTATGTGTGACGTAGCAGGTACTAACAAGTGATCGACAAACAATGGGACAAACTGTTAGTTATAGAGAGAACAATTTTTTTCATATTTGCATAGCTAAAATGTTTGTATATAAAAACTTATACGTTATATTTATGAAGAAATTATTAGTAAGTATAAATAACGTGAATAATAAGCATTTTTTTCCTAATAAATTATAGAACATTGAAACAGTTTGACAATATTATTACACAAAGTATGACGACGGATGGCGCTAGTGTTGGCCTGTTTTCAAGTTTCAATATTAATTTAATTAATATTACAAATTGATTTAATTATAAATATATTATTATTATTGTTAATATTACTAGATGTTATAATGGGGTCATTTCACATTTTCTGATTTATTTTTTTCTTGAAAAAATAGGTCAAATTAAACATGTATGTGTATGAGTGTATGTTTTACATCTTACAAGTCTTTACAATCAGAGATATGATTTTTTAAAAGTTGCGTTTAATTTCAAATATTTCAACGGCTGACGACACATATTCACGGAAGCGACAGTCGAGCTCTACCGGTTTAATTTAGAACTATGATTATTTGGTTTCGTATTTATTTAAATAAATGGTTTATTTACATACCTTATACTGCACTAGTACTTTTAAAGAAATAGAAAGTAATAATAATCTTCTCTCTTGTATATTTTGCTGTCAGCTACCACACTTTTAGGTTAGGTTACTGTTTCATGTTGTGAAGCGTGTGTGTAGAGTGAATTGTCTTTGTGTGAGTATGAATATGTGTCGTCACAAATTTAGTCTGTGTTTAAAATTTATTTAACGGGGTCATTTAAAAAAAAATAATTATCGATTTTTTTTTTAAATGACCCCGTTAAATAAATTCATCAAACACAAAATTGTTAAATGTTTTGTTAGGTTATAGAACAACATGACATTTCATATTCTTTTAAAGGTGACTCAAAGGTGACAGTTGCAGACGCGCGAATCTCCTTTTTAAAATCAGGCGACCAATCAAATTTTTAGTACCTAACGCGTCATACCCAATTAGTAATCAGCTTTAATCGCTTATAGTTTGTGACGTAGTCAATATTTAAAGAAAATTTTTTCACTAATACTCATTAATTTATGTATATTTTCGTCTTCTTATTTAAGATAGTTAAAATATGACTATGGTATAGGACCCCATTGAGATATTTCGGAAATAAGGGGTTTTTTGGTATAGCGCTTCGACACAAAATCTATATATAATATTTTGATTGGCGACCGAAAGACCGCCTATACATGCATAACAAATAGCGTGTTAGGAGGTGGGAGTTACTACCAATGGATGTTAAGAAATTAAAATTCGAAAGGAGGGGCTAACATTCCTGTACGGCAGTTTTCAAACAGTTTTTATTTTAACAAATTTCTTACATTAAACTTAATAATTTAAATACACCTGTAATTATAAAGTACGTAGACTTATACAGTGTTATAATATTCATTTATTTTATGTAAATATAACTTAAAATAGCATATATTTCAAGAACATTTAGGTACATGATGAAAACAGTTTGATATAAAAACACATAAATGTGACGTCACGTCAATCTTTTTAAAATTCGGGAGACCATAACTCGCTTATTAATAGGAATTTTTTCGCCGGATTTTCATCAATAGTCTTAGGTTTCCTAATATTTTCAGATGAAATTATAAAAAAAAAAAAATGGTGGAATCCCCCATTAGTTGCGTATTTTGTTGTGCAAACAAACCTATTGTTTTATTAGTAATTATCTCTTGTTCTTTATTGTTTAGAATTGTAAAATTTTAATTTTAATACCAATAATAAGCAACTTCTATGCTGAATTTATTCCTAGTATTTTCTAATGTTGCATTTTTGAGCTGGAAAGTTGAAAATGTTTGATTGTAGGTCGGGGTAAATGATGGAATTTTACACCCGATTGATGAAGAAGATTTTACTTTAGAGCAATTAGAAAAGGATGAAGTTCTTCAATTTCCTACAAATTGTTCAAATTGTCAAAGTCCATGTCAGACCAATATGAAAATGACAGGTATCCTTTTCATTATTTCATTATTCTTAACTAAAAATACTTGGAGAATAATAAATTTTAAAAGTATTACGAAATATTATGTATGTTTTTATGCCAAAAAATGATAATAAACTAATTTAGGAAAATTTTAATGGTTTTTAAAATACATGGTACGTATAATTCTTTATCTTTATATTTCCAAGATAACATTTTTAAAAAATACTTCTCGCCATTTCCATTTTGGGCTATACAGTGTGTCCCATTTAGAGGTGCCACCATTGGGATCTCGAGAACTATAAGAGATACGATGTCGGTTAAATGGAATTTCTTGTGCGCCTTTGGGAGGCCATCTCAGATGTGCTTTTGTTTCTGCAAAAATTCTCATAGGGCACTAGATAATGACGAAAAACTGAATATTGTTCATTTTTTCTTTTTCAAATAACTTCTAAACTATTAGTAATTGAGAAAAACGTTTCAAATATAAAAGATAGATATTTTTATTAACTAACCAGTGGCGTACGAAATAAATTTTCATATCCGTAAATTTTGGAGATATAACACAAATTTATATTTTTTTAAATGGAACCTATATCTGATTATCATTATTATTTTTATTAATTATATTGTATTTGATCAAAATAATTTGTGTTATGCCTTTATTATTTAATATTTTCATTCTAGACTCATAATTACAAATTACACTATGATGTGCCAAGGGCGACCTGATACAAAATATTATAAAAATTAATTTGATACGAATTTTGAGCAAATATTTTTAACGAAATAAATTATTTAAATACAAGGAGTATTTCCAAATAGAAATCTACCAATATTTTCAAAATAATTGTAAATTTAATACAAAATAAGGAAAAAAATAATAATTTTTGAAGGCAAAACAAATATAAAACATAATAACCCTTACATCGTTGAAAAGAGAAAAAAATATTTTTTTTTTTTTTTGAAACTAAAATCAGATATGGGTTCCATTTAAAAAAATATAAGTTTGTATTATATCTCAAAAATTTACAGATATAAAAATTTATTTCGTACGCCACTGATTAGTGATATTTATACGCAATATATCTATAATGTACTTCCCAAAAAAAGCTTTCAGTAATGTCTCCAGATTTTTAACACTCACATTTATCTGTCAATTACAAACATTTTAAATTTTCAACTGCGGTTTATATAGAGTTGTTTGGGCTGTGAGATTCATTACAGTAGATTATTTTATATATTTATATTTCTTTATTTGTAATACTGTAGAAGAAAAAAAAATTTAAACGTATCGGATAGGAAATTTTATATTTTATAAAATTTGTAATAATATACAGGGTGTCCCAGAAGTCGACGATCAAACTAAATGGGGTGATAGGGGAGATCATTTCCAATCAAAATAACTATATATATATTGTAATGCAATTGTTGATGGTTCAAAAGTTATTGCAACTTTTGTAGTTTCTCCTAAAAACGGCAAGGCGTCCAATAGAATTATTATTATTTTTACTACGAGACGTTTGTTTCTCTTTTTCTTTTTTATTGTATGCACCTGAAGGGTTCTACTTTCTAATAAAATCATTCTCATGAACATGAGTACCTTCTATTAATAATAAAAATATTGTTTTGTGAAAAAAATTTCTACCGAAAAAAAAGCTACTTGATTTTAAAGTGACGCTGACAGAAAAAAATGTACTAAAAAAAAATTGATCAACTATCTGAAGAAGTTGTGTATTTAATGTAGATTTTAACGCGGTATAACACATGGGGATATTCAGAGCAGATTTTCTTAAATAATTTTTTTTTCTGCAAGAAAGTCATTTTACTTGAAAAATACATTTGAAAAAAATTCTTGAATCATAGTTGCTGTGTCAGAAATAAAACAAAAGAAGGTATATGAAGTGACATATCGATAATAACTTAACTGTTTGTGTGTTTTTGATTTATCAGTTCTTCGTTTATTAAACTTTGTTTTAATTTTTGTGATTTTGCGTATTTTTTGGTTTTTGATACTCCTTTAATTTGAACTTTGTTCTTCTTGGTCTCAAAAATATGTCTTATACCCCTCGAGAATATGCAGAAATGCATTACGTGTACGGGTTTTGTGACGGGAACGCTCGAGCTGCTGCAAGAGAGTATCGGATACGATACCCTAATCGAGAACGCTATCCTGATTATAGGGTATTTCAAAATGTTCATCGGTCTTACTTAGAAGGCGAAATCCCTGGCAATCCGCGAAGAGAAGGAAGACATGCGCTTCAGTGCAATGAAGACGATATAATTGAAATGGTGACAGAGAACCCGTCAACAAGTGTTCGTCGTATATCTAGACATTTGGAAATTCCAAAATCTACGGTTCATCGTGTTTTGCAAAAGGGCCAGTGCAGCGCGTGCAAGCACTTTTACCTGCGGACTATGACAAAAGAGTGCAATTTTGTCGGGAAATGCTGCGTCGTCATAGAGAAGACTCCGAATTTTTTAACAAGATTTTGTGGAGCGACGAATCAAACTTTTGTAGAACCGGGATATTTAATATTCACAATTTACATTTTTGGGACTATGTGAACCCTAGAGTTGTTAGAAATGACAACTTTCAACACAAGTTTGGGGTCAACATATGGGCGGGAATAATTGAAGGAAAATTGATTGGTCCATTTGAGCTCCCAGGAAGGCTTAACAGCGAAAATTATCTGCATTTTTTGCAAAATGAGTTACCTTATCTACTTGAAGACGTGACATTGGAGACACGCCGAGATATGTGGCTGCAACAAGATGGAGCTCCTCCTCACTATTCTGTAGATGTGAGACGATACCTTGACACAGAATTTCGGAATCGGTGGATTGGTAGAGGAGGGTTTATCACTTGGCCACCGCGATCACCTGATCTTAACCCCTTAGATTTTTTTCTATGGGGTTATTTTAAAGAAATAGTCTACATGACAGAAAGTCAGAATGAACAAGAGTTGCGACGAAAAATAAGAGAGGCTACCAACATTATTAAAAATAATCAACGGGCGTTCCGAACAATAAAAAGAAATTTTATTCGGCGATGCGTAATGTGCATTAGAAAACATGGTAGAAATTTTGAACACTTTTTGTAAAATTTGAAAACATCATGAAAAGCTTCATAAACCCTATTTTGTTTTAATGTTGTATAAAAACTATTACAACTATTATTTTGTTTTATTTCTGACACAGCAACTATGATTCAAGAATTTTTTTCAAATGTATTTTTCAAGTAAAATGACTTTCTTGCAGAAAAAAAAATTATTTAAGAAAATCTGCTCTGAATATCCCCATGTGTTATACCGCGTTAAAATCTACATTAAATACACAACTTCTTCAGATAGTTGATCAATTTTTTTTTAGTACATTTTTTTCTGTCAGCGTCACTTTAAAATCAAGTAGCTTTTTTTTCGGTAGAAATTTTTTTCACAAAACAATATTTTTATTATTAATAGAAGGTACTCATGTTCATGAGAATGATTTTATTAGAAAGTAGAACCCTTCAGGTGCATACAATAAAAAAGAAAAAGAGAAACAAACGTCTCGTAGTAAAAATAATAATAATTCTATTGGACGCCTTGCCGTTTTTAGGAGAAACTACAAAAGTTGCAATAACTTTTGAACCATCAACAATTGCATTACAATATATATAGTTATTTTGATTGGAAATGATCTCCCCTATCACCCCATTTAGTTTGATCGTCGACTTCTGGGACACCCTGTATATTTAAAAAAAATCTGTTGTGGCCAGCACAAGACCTTCCGTCAATTCCATGTATTTTGTACAAATCCCATACCAAAAGGTCCTTGGAGCAGATCCTATACAATATCATGTAAAACACATACTATTTTTTACAAATTCCATACCAAAAGTTCATTTGAAAATGTTCTATAAATCCAATAAAATTATAACATAAACTACACTAAGTAATGTCCTTCCATCTTCTCTTTGGCCTTTCTCTGCGTGTCACTTGCGAGCAACACTAAGACATACCAGTTTTAGATCCTATACTTTTTCCATATTTGGTTTTGCACTTGCTACTGACATCTGTCAATTAAATTTTTTTGAATAATTATGTCAGCTGTTTCCATGATAAATAACAAAGCTGACTAATTTTTGAAAATTAATTTCTTTATAATGCTTTAAATTTACATCTATTGAATATGAAGGAAAATGTATAATCAAACTGTATAGAGAAGAGTATTTTCTTTAATATATATAATAACAAAATGTCAAAAAATAATATTTAACTGCGTTTTTTTAAGAAAAACTGTTAAAATCTTCAAATAAGGGTACTTCCGATGGATCAATTATAACCAAAATCTAATCAACTCTTCATATGGATGTACAGAAGAGGAATACGAAAGAATTATAATTTTTAGAATTGTAGTATTGGAGTTATCGTCGGAGAAAAATTTGTCACACACGGACACACACACATACAGACATCATCTTAAAAATAGTATATTCGTATTGTAAGGACCCTAAACCGTGCTTATTCATTAAAAACTCACCACCGAATTTTTTGACCAAAGACAATACCTTCCTTACCTAAAGGTGACGGAAGGTAAAAATAGTTTTTTTTTAAGAAACTACTACTTCCGATTGTCCATTTGTTACCAAAACCTTTTTAGCTCTTCCCATTAATGTCTGAGTGAGGAATACCTAATTTAACAGGTTTTAAGTCTTATATACAGATATCATCGTAAAAATGTTTAAATCAGATTTTAGGGAGCTTAAAACGTGCTTAAATGAAAGTTCATTTAATTTTGAAGCAATACATAGTATTAAAAAGTCATATTTTTTTTTTTTTTAGTTTAACTGCATTTAATTTTTATCGAAACCATTGCTGTCTTTCTCGCACTAGTTTCTATAGTAGGCTGTGCGAGAAAGATAGCAATACTATGACGTCACTGTTGCCCTGAAAACAAATGAAAATATATCTGGCAAAGTATTTATAAAATAAATGTTTTTTATCGTAATCGTTATTTATTGAGTAATACTTTAAGGGTAAAGTGTACATTTTATTATTTTTGTTATTCAATGATATTTATATTTTTTTAACTTGCGACCGTCAGACATTCCGCATTTCAAAGAAGTGGTAATAATGGCGACTACATGTGACGCCTGTGGTCATCGGACGAACGAAGTCAAGTCAGGTGGAGGAATCGAAGAACAAGGACTTAGAATAGAGGTTGCTGTACGGAGCCCGGAAGATTTTTCTAGGGACATACTCAAGGTAACAATGGCCGTTGGCAGCGCTGAGCCGAATACAATTGCTGGGCTGCGTTCCAAAACCTTACTCTAGAGTATGAAATTATTCAAAATTGTTCCAAAACTAATAACTTTTCTCTCAGAATTTTCTCTTAACTTGTTCCAAAACAGCCAGAGTTTACTCCAAAGTGATACTCTACTTACCCTACTATCAAGGAGGGTGCAGAAATTACTCTACAATATTTTCAAACATGTATGCTCACGATTCTCAACATAAATATATCATACATACATATACCCAAATCATTCAAGCAGCCAATGCACGTCATTAATAAAAATTGAATTTTAGTAACTAGATGTGTGACGTCATGTACTGCTACGTTTGCAGAGGTTTTAGAATCTTTATGAAAAGAGTTATACAGATTGCAATCTTTATTATCGACATGTTCATGAACTGTCACATCTACAAAATAAATACTATATTTTCGTCATTGTCTATTTCTATTTAAATTATTTTATAATACTAACCTTATTTATACTCATGTATGCCATATAAAGGCAATAAATAAAAGTAAGCCGAAAGAAATATATCGAATTCTTCTGATTGATTAGAAGTGCTATCTTTGGCAGATTCACAGATTTTGTGTTTGCGTTAACGGTCACGTTACGTCGTTGCGTTGCGTTTAACATTACTTTATTATAAATAGACCTTTACAACGCACAAAAATGTTTCAAACACGATACAAATATTTTTCAAATAATAACTTTGACAGTATGAACATACAAATTATCAATGTTGCCAACTATAGCAACAATTAAACGAATAATATGACGTTGATGTACATTATTTATATATTATTCATGTAATATATGATAAGTAATGAACTCTACTATTCATCTTAATAATTATTATATAAGGCTATACACTTTTTGACCGTTAAAAATGATTGAAATTTTATTTCATTTTTCACTATTAGTGATTTTAATGCATTAAGGTTTTTACACTAAGTGATGACGTGCATTGGCTGCTTGACTGATTTGGGTATACATACATATGGGCCATCCAGCGAATCAAGCGGTTTACGTCATAAATACAATAGCACTAGAAACAATGACGTCATATGTTAAAAAGTTTAAATGAGCATGTAAAACGGATTAAAATATGATCTGTGAGTTGTCTTCATAAATCCAAATCTTTCTTAAAAAGGAAACACGTCTGCTATCATTTTTTCCAGCGAAATCCAATTTTATTTAAAATATTCTGAACGATACTGCTTACGCCGTTGTAAATATTTCATTCTTGTAGTATATGCAACAAACTATCTAGTATTATGTGAGATCCTTAAAAAAATACAGAATACTGCATATCATACAATTTCTCACTGTTTCTGTACATTGCGTATAGCGTTTGCCACACGCTCTACATATAGATTTAATTTTCAAATTATTACTAACAAATAGAAATATTACCTCAATATTACAATTCAGTGAAAGTAAGAGCCCACCAATCTATTTGACATTTTGTCATTGAACAACGAAACCAAAAACAAAATGAAATCACAAAACAGGTTGAAAAATATAATATAGACATATAATTTTTAATATTAATATAATATTATATTATTATTATTATATTAATATTTATTTATACATGTTCAGAATTACCAATAATAAAAAATCAAACGTCATCTTGCAAAAAAAAAAAAAATTACTTAATAATATATACAAATATAATTATTTCTATTAAAGGTGTCAAATACATAATAATAATAAAAAAACCAATAAAATACCGTTAATAAAATATATTTTAAAAAATAAAGAAAATTTCAAAAATCCCTAAACGATGACGTAAACCGCTTGATTCGCTGGATAGCCCATACATACATAAAATCACGCTTTTCCCACTTAGTGGGTTAGCAAAAACCCGAAAATAATAAGAAAAAGGGATGAAAGTAAGAGCTCCACTGAATCACTTAACTCTTTAATAACATTCTTCTTTCGCCTTGTCTAAAATCATCATAACATTCATACAAAGAACATATTAAAGTGACCGATTTTTGGTAGCGAATAACCGCATCCGGACCACAATAATAGTTACGCAACAATCATCCTTCGCCACACATTCCTATCCATGCACATTTCTTTCACCTCAGCCACATTCATAAACGTATTCATACATTAATAACATATTAAAGTATCGGTAATGATGATGACACATTTATACCGTGCGGGCGCTTACCAGGCGTCACCTCACCGGCACTCATTGCTGGCGTGGAGAGTGCACCACAGGGGTCACTTTTGTGCCATTTAAAATTCGAAATATTTGGCGTCGGTCGGGATTGAACCCGGTTCTATTAGAAAAAATTGATCTTTTGCGTTTGAGCGATCAAATCGATTTTAAATTTCTAAGATCGCACAGTCCTCCCCTGGATCACTCTGTCCATCAAAAATCGTATCTTCTGAATTTTCTAGTCTGAAACATGCTCCCTGAGCGTCCCCGAGCTGGAATTAGAACTAGGCCCCACCACACTAGGTGGCCGCTTCACCACCATCGAAGGCTTGCTTAGTGCAGCCCGTGACCAGTTAAGCGATCAAGGTCAAGCATTTACAGACACGCAGGATCCTGCAACGAGTGGGAGACTGCAGGGATTCTTCCAGAGTTTTCAGGAAGTGCTGGACAGTAAGCGGGAGGTTACGTTGATCTTGGATGATCCGGCGGGGAATAGCTACGTGCAGGTAGGATTCAGCACGCATGATCGTGTTCGCGATGCAAGTTTAGACGTCAGCGCCGCTAGCGACTAAATAGTGAACTTCTTTGGTGGGTATTAAGATCTGTCAATCTTGTGTTTACTTTGTCATATTTTTGTGTAATTTCGTTTTATTTTTTAATTTTTATATAAACATTGGTTTATAATAATATAATAACAACTACGATGTTATTGAATATTCAATGAAACTGATATATAAAAATATCACAATGAAATTATTACATAACCTTGTAAGTAATACCTACCACAAAAGTTCCAATATCAATACTAGATAGATAAAAACAATGCTTATATACAAAAGTATTGTATATTCTTATTGCAAAGCACTTAAATTTGTATAATAACACAAAGAGAAATTACGCAAAAATATTACAACGTGTATACACGAGATTGACAGATGTCAATACCTTCACTAGTGGCGCTGACGTCTAAACTTGCATCGCGAATACTTTTGATTCTTCGAAAAGTGATAGTTTTAAAATATTGATGAAATTTCCTTTGTTATAAACAACAATTTTACAGTTATAATTTACAAGATAACAATGCCAGATAATTATCCGTTTGATGGGATATTTCTTTTTATTTTTTTATACTAAATTTTAATAGTAAATCAGAGAAATTTAATATCGGCAGAAAAGGAAAAAAAAAATTCTTGGCATCTTTGCAAAATATTGTCGGATTCCTTCTTGAGCTATAAGAAAAATATTCTTTGTTGTAATCAACACTTTCATAGTTATTATTTCAATGTTCTTAACTTGAATACATACTTTACGTAAAGAAATGAATACGAATTAATCAACTCGTCATTTTAAACTATTCAATAATTAATAATTTTACAAATGTGTGCTTTAAGAACTTGGGAGATGAAGAAGAGCTAGACGAAAATTTGAAGATTACTCATTATACCAGAAACTTCGATCAGAATGAAGAACTTGGACTCAACGATTTGAAAACTGAGAATTATTGATTTGTTAGTTACAATGCATGATTTGTATATTTTAATAAACAGTTATACAAAAAAAAAATTGTTATTTAATATTGTCATTATGTATTTTATTTGAAATTGTCACTATAGTACACAAAAATGGTTACTAAAAGCTCAGAAATCGGCACTAAAGTAATCCATTATACAACAATTTCATGTAGTTCAGTGTTGTCAACCTTATAATAATTATTATCCAAATAAAATAATTTGGGTAGGTGTACGATATATACGATGCCGCATTTTGGCACCCAAATAGAGTGAAAATAAAAACAGTGCCAAAAAAATCCGTCATCAAAAAGAGGACAGCACAATTTTTTCAACTCCTCAAACAGTGAAAATAAAAATAGTTCCAAAAAATCCGTCTTCAAAAAGGGGGCAGCACCTGTCACAATTTTGTCAACCACTCAAACACAGTGTAAATAAAAATAGTTTCCAAAAATCCGTCATCAAAAAGGGGGCAGCACCTGTCACAATTTTGTCAACCACTCAAACACAGTGTAAATAAAAATAGTACCAAGAAAATCCGTCATCAAAAAGGGGGCAGCACCTGTCACAATTTTGTCAACCACTCAAACACAGTGAAAATAAAAATAGTACCAAGAAAATCCGTCATCAAAAAGGGGGCAGCACCTGTCACAATTTTGTCAACCACTCAAACACAGTGAAAATAAAAATAGTACCAAGAAAATCCGTCATCAAAAAGGGGGCAGCACCTGTCACAATTTTGTCAACCACTCAAACACAGTGAAAATAAAAATAGTACCAAGAAAATCCGTCATCAAAAAGGGGGCAGCACCTGTCACAATTTTGTCAACCACTCAAACACAGTGAAAATAAAAATAGTACCAAGAAAATCCGTCATCAAAAAGGGGGCAGCACCTGTCACAATTTTGTCAACCACTCAAACACAGTGAAAATAAAAATAGTACCAAGAAAATCCGTCATCAAAAAGGGGGCAGCACCTGTCACAATTTTGTCAACCACTCAAACACAGTGAAAATAAAAATAGTACCAAGAAAATCCGTCATCAAAAGGGGGGCAGCACCTGTCACAATTTTGTCAACCACTCAAACACAGTGAAAATAAAAACTGTTCGCAAAAAAATACGTTATCAAAAAAGGGGCAGCACCTGTCACAATTTTGTCAACAGATTTTTTGAAACTGTTTTTATTTTCACTGTGTTTTGAGTGGTTGACAAAATTGTGGCAGGTGCTGTCCCCTTTTTGATGACGGATTTTTTTGTAACTATTTATATTTTCACTCTGTTTGAGTGGTTGACAAAATTGTGATAGGTGCTGCCCCCTTTTTGATGACAGATTTTCTTGGTACTATTTTTATTGTCACTGTGTTTGAGTGGTTGACAAAATTGTGAGAGGTGCTGCCCCCTTTTTGATGACAGATATTCTTGGAACTATTTTTATTTTCACTGTGTTTGAGTGGTTGACAAAATTGTGACAGGTGCTGCCCCTTTTTGATGACAGATTTTTTGGAACTGTTTTTATTTTCACCACTCAAACACAGTGAAAATAAAAATAGTTACAAAAAAATCCATCATAAAAAAGGGGGCAGCACCTGTCACAATTTTGTCAACCACTCAAACACAGTGAAAATAAAAATAGTTACAAAAATATCCGTCATCAAAAATAAAAACAGTTTCAAGAAAATCAGTCATCAAAAAGGGGGCAGCACCTGTCACAATTTTGTCAACCACTCAAACACAGTGAAAATAAAAATAGTTCCAAAAAAATTGTGACAGGTGCTGCCCCCTTTTTGATGACGGATTTTCTTGGTACTATTTTTATTTTCACTGTGTTTGAGTGGTTGACAAAATTGTGACAGGTGCTGCCCCCATTTTGATGACATATTTTTGAGAACTATTTTTATTTTCACTGTGATTGAGTAGTTGACAAAAGTGTGACAGGTGCTGCCCCCTTGTTAATGATGGATTATTTTTGGAACTATTTTTATTTTCAATGTGTATGAGTGGTTGACAAAATTGTGACAGGTGCTGCCCCCTTTTTGATGACAGATTTTTTGGAACTGTTTTTATTTTCACCACTCAAACACAGTGAAAATAAAAATAGTTACAAAAAAATCCGTCATCAATAAGGGGGCAGCACCTGTCACAATTTTGTCAACCACTCAAACACAATGGAAATAAAAATAGTTCTGAAAAATCCGTCACCAAAAAGGGGGCAGCACCTGTCACAATTTTGTCAACCACTCAAGCACAGTGAAATTAAAGTTACAAAAAAATCCGTCATCAAAAAGAGGGCAGCACCTGTCACAATTTTGTCTACCACTCAAACAGTGAAAATAGAAATACTTCCAAAAAAAACCGTAACCAAAAAGGGGGCAGCACCTGTCACAATTTTGTCAACCACTCAAACACAGTAAAAATAAAAACAGTTCCAAAAAATCCGTAATCAGAATGGGGGCAGCACCTGTCACAATTTTATCAACCACTCAAACACAGTGAAAATAAAAATAGATACAAAAAATCCGTCATCAAAAAGGGGGCAGCACCTGTCACAATTTTGTCAACCACTCGAACAGTGAAAATAGAAATACTTCCAAAAAAAACCGTAACCAAAAAGGGGGCAGCACCTGTCACAATTTTGTCAACCACTCAAACACAGTGAAAATAAAAATAGTTATAAAAAAATCCGTCATCAAAAAGGAGGCAGCACCTGTCACAATGTTGTCAACCACTCAAACACAGTGAAAATAAAAAGTCACAAAAAAATTCGTTATCAAGAACGTGGCAGCACCTGTCACAATTTTGTCAACCACTCAAACACAGTGAAAATAAAAACAGTTCCAAAAAATCCGTCATCAAAAAGGGGCAGCACCTGTCACAATTTTGTCAACCACTCAAACACAGTGAAAATAAAAATAGTTACAAAAAAATCCGTCATCAAAAAGGGGGCAGCACCTGTCAGAAACAGCAATATGTAATATTTTATAAAAAAAAAATACGTATAACAAAAAGCGAACAAATACGAAAGTATCCATAGCAACAGAGCAATTGAAATCAGCAAACGTCCTTCACGTAAATATGTACATTTGAAGAAAAAATATGTGTCATTCGGAATAAAAGTGTCATGCCTCGCATGCAATTGTCCTACTCGATAGCGCTCGTCGTGCAGGCCTCCATGCTCCCCACATCACTTTTACTCCTAATAACACAATATACTATTTTAAACAAAATTCACAACCTCCTTAAAAATGAAATCATAATGGAAAAGAGAATGTAAATGAAAGAACAGAGATATACGTATGTATTATATTATATTTATTTATTTATTGTGTAGGTGTGTACGGTATAAATTTAATAAAGCTACTTAGACACTATGTGGGGATGGGATGGGCTGTTAGTTTCCGGACTTGGAGTAGCGCTTCCAGAATTTTTTGACGTCATCATGGCCGGTCTTGGTCACGACCATGGTGCGGCTCTTCTCGTTGCTCCAAATCAGAGAACCGATGGAGTGCGCGTACTCGCTCAGCGCGTTAAAATCAGCCTACAATACACCAACAATCAACAAATGAATCATTTCTTAGGGGAATGAAAACTGCAGTTGCAAAAATTATTTCAAACAAAAATAGCATTTTTCTACAGTCACTATAGAAAGCAGCCATTTGCGCTCTCTTTTGTCTACGCAAAATGTCACTTTGCCGCTCATGCGCGACAAAGTAGAAAAAACGCTGGTTGTCCAAATTTCTAACTATACAATGTTGAGAAATGTTACTTGTCTACATTCTTAATGAAAATGTTCAGTTAGGAACTAATGGCACTGTAGTTACACATTTATCACGTTCACAAGTCAATTTGACATATATTCTGTCTGTATTTAACATAACCTAACAAAATGCCACACTGCTGTGAAAATGAAATAGGGCATTCATTTACAAAAACGAAAGTATAAAATGCTTAGATTAGATTGAATAAAAACTCAAGAAGAATGGAAAATAACGATAAAATAAAATTAAATATAAAATAAATTGTGTGAACAGTTATGTTTAGTAATAGGAATGATTGTACACAGATGGCGGTAGGATAGTTGCGAGTTCATACTGACATCTGATCTCTAGTTAACTATTTATTTTGATTACAATAAAGTTATTGGTTATTTCGTTACTTAAATAATTGCGAGAAGTCAGTCAATGCACATACATGTCTATATAATCACAAATTCCTTGAAATATTTGTTAATTTTCCAGTGTGACAGGCGTGATAACTAACCACAAAAACTCATCAAATCATCACAAATCCTTGCTTCCACGCTCTAATTTTGTTTTTTTTTTATGGAATAGATGGCTAATGTAACGATATAATCATTTAAAAGCCTTATTAAGTTTAAACCGTATCTTTTGTATTAGCCAGTCGTTATTTATTGAGCAGTACTGTAAGTATAAAGTATACATTTTATTATTTTTCGTACTCACTGCCTAGAAACTAATGTTTCCCGCAGCCAACTCACAATCCCAAAGGCCATATTCCCGCGCTATTGTTTTACTTCCCGCACTAGTGTCTCAATGGAAACTGCTTTGATCGAGTAGCTTAAAAGTGCTATTTTATTTTTAATTTTTTTGTACATTACCACAAATTTAATATAAGAACATAATAATTTAGGAAAATTAGTTGAAAGAATAAAAATTATTCAAATAATATCAGAATCATTGCTAATTTTGACATTTTAATACTACTAACGCTATCTATTAGAAACTAATGTAACGAATCGAGAATGATGAACATGGCGGCCAGACTATGTTGCACACAATATTAAAGATAATATTAGTAGGTATTAATATACAATAAAAACAACATTATTGTTATTAATAGGTATAAGAATATATTTTATTTAAAGATAATTTAATATGTATTCATACTTTTATTTGTTTTAGGTAGTGATATTATGTTCCTAAATTTATAACCAAACTACTACACATATGTACTATCAAAAGAAAATAAGATCTTAAATTTAATAAATTGTATTTGAATCTATTATATACAGTTTGGTATTGCAATAATTATTATATATTTATATTTTGTATCTGACAATTAGTTAGTGAAATTGATGGCTCTATTTGATGTGACGACATGTTCTGCGTAACAGTTTTATAATTAATTTGTTCGTTACAAAAAATCTTGTACAATACTTATGCGGAAATACCTTCCGTGCATTCGCCAAAATGAAATACTCGCTCGCTCGTACTTCAAACAAAGGCTCATGCACGGAAGTTCTTGTTTCCGCAATTGTATTGTAAATAACTATTTTGTTATGGTGGAAGACCCCATAGTGGCGACTGTAGAAAAAAATCTTGTGTGTGTTTTGAGCGCAAATGGACATTGTCGATTTCGAGAGAATGTCGCGCTCCTTCGTCGCGCGGCAACAACCTCTCAATCGACAATGTCGCATTTTGCGCTCTTAATACACAAATAGCTATTGTATCAGTTTAACCAATTTCAAATATTTTTTTTGTTAATGCCAACTGAATCAGTTTTTTCCTTGGTCACTCTATAATTTTCAGAATGTCTGTGTCGCGTATAATTTTAATTAATTTGGGAACAATAGCAGATATGATAAACTTACCTGCGAGAGGAACTGGCTGTAGAGGACGCCATCTGTGAATGTGAATCGGTTGCGCTCGTTCTCCCAGAGGCGTATCTGGTCGACGACGGTGGGCGGCAGGGATAAACTGTCAGTGCTCTCGCTCTCGAGCATGTGCGCATGCGCGTGTTGCCGCAGATACCCGATGATCTGATTGGCAGTGATGCCGCCTCGTAGCGCTTGACGTACCGAGTCTCGAGTCAGGATGCCCACCACCAGGTTCGGGAATCTGATACAAATATACATTGCACAATCCTTCTTCTCTATAATCTCACGTTTTTATTGTAGTCAACTCTCTATTGGGCTTCCAAATTTTCAAGAGATGGCTCTGACGTCAAACGTCAAAATTCAAACGAATGGTACATTTTTCGCGGGCTTCCATAAGAGAACAATTGGTGTGAAACTAATTTTCGTAGTTTTTAATTTAATTTCGGATTGAGTATAGTGTTTTTTTGTTAATTTCGGTAGAATTGAGTTTGATCTTCCTTATAATAACAATTTAGTGATAGTTTTAATAATATTTTAGTTAATAGGGTTAATTTTAGTAAGTATTTGTAGGTTAAGAGTATTTGTCATATTTTAATGAACAGTATATTGGTATTTTTAATAAAAAAATCTGATGTGGCCAACACAAAACCTCCCGCTATTTAATTGTTACATACGTACATAAAATCAAGCGATTCCCACTTAGGGGGTTAGCAAATACCCGGAAACAATAGTAACAATAAGAAAATGGATAAGAGTAAGAGCTCAGCTGACTCACTTCACTCTTTAACAACATTCTTCTTTCGCCTTGTCCACAATCATCATAGCATTCATACATAAGAACATATTAAAGTGACCGATTTTCGATAGCGAATAACCCCATCCGGACCACAATAATAGTTACGCAACAATCTTCCTTCGCTTTACTTTCCTATCCATTTTTATTAATTTAAGTACATACTTACGTATTTACTAACGCTGCAAACTGTTCCATTGCATAAAACTATTGATTTATTTACTATTTTCTTTTTAAAATGTCACTATTATTAATTTGAAGTGATTAGTTTTTTGACAGTGACATTAACTGTCAGTTACATTCATTTGAAATATGAACAAAGGAATTTTGTTTATCTTAGGCTTCGGGACTAATAAAAAAAATTAGTTTTAAATTTATCTGCAAAATATATAGAAAAAATATTAATATATTCCTGTACAAAATTCAATAATCTTTAATTTTCATAAGACATAAAATGCGAAAAAATGGCATTTAATGATATTTTTTGAAGTAAAACCACTATGAGCTTCAGGTAAAGTGCCATTTCCGGTTATCCGATTTACACCAAAATCTAATGGCTTCTTTTCATATTAGAATAGGATAGAAATACAAGGTTTCAGAATTTTCTGAATGATAGTATTTGAGTTAGAGCGAAGACAAAATCCTTACACATACACACACACACACACACATACATACATACATACACACATACATACACACATACAGACATCATCGTGAAAATGTGAAAATTGGATTCTAGGGACCTTAAAACGTGGTCATTTACTAAAATCTCGATACGTGATTTTTAGCACGATCCCTATACCTCCCTTACCAAGGGTAGCGGGAGGTAAAAAAAACATTTGATTTCCTTTATTTAGATTGTATTTCATTGTCGTAGCTGTACATATATTAATTTCTATCTACATAGCTTTACTTTTATTTAATTGTTTTTCTTTCGTAATGAACAATTTAGATACTATTTGTAGATTTGGGAATTGTAGTGTATCATCTACAAATATGGTGGAAGGCCAGCAAGTAATAAATAGTGGCCACATAATATTGTGGTAAATATTTTCGGAGAAAACTTCATCGTAACTTTAACCTATAAATTGTATATTTCCTAATTTGTTCATTAATTTTATAAAAAACAAAAACTTACCTGTTATATTAGCAGTAATTCAGATCCTACTAAGAATAAAACAATAATAGCCGAAGATAAAAGCGTATTAAAATTCGTATACAAGTAAATACAATCCCTGAATAAAACAACCATCTTTGTTCATGTACACTTCACTCAGTTCAGAAATCTGCCACCAGTGGCGCATTTTAATATTGGAAGCCCAATAAATCGAATTCTCAAAATAATAAATAAAGAAAAAAACTTATAATAGGCAATGTCACTGATGTCTAAACATATGTTTTGATAATATTTCATTTTTCAATTATAGAACTATGCGAATTGATATTTATGACGGAGCATGTGAATGTTATGACTGCCGCTACTGTCGCAATATAAAAGGTTGCAACAGTCCATGTGATCCAGCTTTAGTAACCATGGCAAATGGAATCCGTAACGTACATACCTGTAGAGCAATTCGGTGAAAAGGCCTAGGAGGGCGACTTGGAGGTTGGATTGGGTGTAGGCGTACACTCGGTAGTTCGTCTCCACCACGATGTAGCCCTTGGCAGCTGTTTCTGCCTGCACCGGCGCTTGCGACTGGGCCTCCGCTTGCGCGCTCGCCAAGTTTAGCGCCAAGCGGGTCGGGTAAAATCTACCTGCTTTCCTCTGCAACACACAGACACAGTGGTTTCTATAGGTGTTTAAAGTTTAGACCTCAGCGCCACTGGATACGATCACGTATTTTTTCACGTAGATTAATATACAGGGTGGTTGATTTTTCATTGTCCAGCTTATATTTTCTGAAATACCGCGAGTATTTTTTAACGTGAAACATTGGGTTTGTCATATCCATGGTTATTTGACATTTGATTGACAGCAATGTATTTGCCCGTTCCATTTAAAATGAAACATAGGAAACGAATTTGACATTTGATAAGACGTCAATAGAGGCTAATTTCGTTTAAATAATTATACCTGCATTCTTATTTAAAATTAGTTGTAAAAAAAATATAGTGTGCACCTTGTGCCCGAGTGGTCTTCTGACTCGGCTAAATTTCTTACAATATTTAAATATAATACTTCTGTCAAATTCATTCCCCATGTGTCATTTTAAGTGAGACAGACAAATACATTGCTGTCAATTAAATGTCAAATCATAACTTATAGGGAAATTCAAGAGTTATCTGTCATATTGACAAGATGTCATTAGAGGTTAATATTAATTAAATAATTATACCTGTTTTCTAAAAATTAAATTTAGATGTAGAAAAAATACTGTGTGCACCTTGTGCCTGAAATATGTTTAGTACTCTCGAGTGGTTTTCTGACTCAGCTAAATTTCTTACAATATTTAAATATAATACCTACTTCTGTCAGATTCGTTCCCTATGTTTCATTTTAAATGGAACGGGCAAATACATTGCTGTAAATCAAATATGAAGTCGTAACCATGGATATGCTAAAGTCAATGGCTGGTAGCACAAGCCCTGTTTTAACTAAAACGCTGTTTTAAGAAATGTCAGATTTCATTATTTAATAATAAAAATAAATAGTATTAAATTTGTGAAAATATGATTTTAAAGCAGAACATAGTTTGTATTCAAACAAATATTTTTTAAAAAATCGTTCTTTAAACATAAGGGCGAAATTAAATATTGAAATTTGAATTTGACATTTCTTAAAACAGTGTTTTAGTTAAAACAGGGCTTGTGCTACCAGCCAATGTTTCACGTTAAAAAATACTCACGGTATTAAAGATACAAAAAATGTGATATACAAAAGTTGTTTAATACAACTTGATCTATAATTTAGCATAAACAATTTTTTTCCAAGGCCTACCATTTTTTTGGAAAAATGTTTAACTTTAATTTTTTAAATGGAACACCCTGTATATTTTGACAGAATAAGATTCTTAATAAATTTCTCTTTACAATGATGTGTAACAAGTAAGGATTTACCTTTAAATTATGTCCTATAGAGCAAATAGAAATATGATAAAAGTAGGCTATGATATTCTATTGTTTATACCTGTAAATTCTGTCACACATGAACATTGGCTACGTAGGTGTTTTCCTTTGAATAAAATTATGTCTAACAAAGCAAGTGATAGAATTACTAGCATTGATGATTTACAAAATTATTAGTACCTTTATTTAAATATCAAGTAGCAATCTGTGACATATGTTACTGGTATAAACAATGGAATATCACAGCCTACTTTTATCGTATTTCTATTTGCTTTATTAGACATAATTTAGTGGCCTATTCAGAGAAACACAGTCATAAAGGTTGTTACGGATATAAAGATTGTTGTTGTTATTATAAAGACATTTGTAACAATCTTTATGAATTTGTCAATTCAGAACCTACGTCGGTATTATTGACAATCTTTACAAAATAATACTTGTGAATGAACCAGATTATTTGACAATAGCTAACTTCATTATGCATATATGAACTTAACCTAACCTAACAGGGAATTAATTTTAACATGCAATATATATATAATCACTTCCATGGTTACTCACTATTGTCAAAAAATGACAGCAATGTAATATTTGTCCATTTGCAACATACAAAATTTGTAGTTTTGTATTATCAAAACTAATTTCCAATAAATTAGCCTACATACGATTAACAAATAATCAAAACATGAATGTTGTACATCTTAACAAACTTTATCTTACAAAAATTCTTAACTTTCATGCAATAAATGTTAAAAATACCCCCAATCACACTGAGGCAATATTCTAGTCGGCCGTAATAAGAACTGACAGCATTTGTGATGTGTTCTGGAGGTATCTCCTGTGCTGCAATACTATTTATAATGTTGTATTTTAAAATGGACAAATATTACATTGCTGTCATTTTTTGACAATAGTGAGGAACCATGGAAGTGATGAACTATAATGTTGCTTTTTAAAATAAATTCTCTGTATGTCAACGTTTTATTCTTTTAATAATGTGTTGCTAATTATATTTAAAATGCAAACATTCTGCCAAAACAACTAAAGAAGAATATGGCATTTGTGTCATATTTGAAAACTTCTAAATTATTTATAACGGTTATGTTAATTCGTACCACTGATCCCAACATGACTGAAAAATTATGGAAAGATTTTTTTTATTTTGATTGAAGAAAAAGCACACATTAGCACCAGAATAAATAACAAGGTTTTCACGTATACCTACTACAGAATATAATATTTTCAAAGAAATATGTATTTACGTCAAAAGTAACTTTCGTCCACGACGGTTTTTATCGTTCTTATTATCATTATTTAAGTCGAAGCAGGATCCATACGAATAATCAACTGCATCCTGCTAATATTTAGCAGAAATGCCATTAAATAATATTTGATTGATGTAATAATCTGTCATATCTCAAATATTAGAAATAACAACGTGATAACAACCATAAATACATAGTTTTAGCAGTCGTTATGATAAAGACTGTCAAAACACGTAACAATGGGGTCCTATACCATTTTTCTTTTAATTATTTTTTTTCTGTAAGAACAGGATAAAATAAGAATTTTAGTGCAAACGCGACTTAAAAATTTTACGTATTAAACGAGATATGAATTTTTAAAGTTTAAGAATTTGTGCGTGACGTAGCAGGTACTAACAAGTGATCGACAAACAATGGGACAAACTGTTAGTTATAGAGGGAACAATTTTTTTCATATTTGCATAGGTGAAATGTTTGTATATAAAAACTTATACGTTATATTCATGAAGAAATTATTATTAAGTATAAATAACGTATATAATAAGCATTTTTTTTCCTAATAAATTATAGAACATTGAAACAGTTTGACAATATTATTACACAAAGTATGACGACGGATGGCGCTAGTGTTGGCTGTTTTGAAGTTTCAATATTAATTTAATTAATATTATTATTAATTTAATTAATATTACAAATTGATTTAATTATAAATATATTATTATTGTTAATATTACTAGATGTTATAATTAAATAAATTCATCAAACACAAAATTGTTAAATGTTTTGTTAGGTTATAGAACAACATGACATTTCATATTCTTTTAAAGGTGACTCAAAGGTGACCGTTGCAGACGCGCGAATCTCCTTTTTAAAATCAGGCGACCAATCAAATTTTAGTACCTAACGCGTCATACCCAATTAGTAATCAGCTTCAATCGCTTATAGTTTGTGATATTGTCAATATTTAAAGAAAATTTTTTCACTAATACTCATTAATTTATGTATATTTTCGTGTTCTTATTTAAGATAGTTAAAATATGACTATAGTATAGGACCCTATTGTTGACGGTAACCACCTTCAGTACTGAGAATACCAAATTTGATTTTAACAATCTTTACAGTACATAACAACCATAAAGACCATAATGACAACACAAATATTGAGTTCTGAATAGACCCCTTAAACGTAAAGCCTTACTTGTTACACATCATTGTAAAAAGAAATTGATTTAGAATTTTATTCCGTAAAAATATACAGCG
The DNA here is from genome assembly GCA_943142095.1 of Ophonus ardosiacus. NCBI lineage: Eukaryota > Metazoa > Arthropoda > Insecta > Coleoptera > Carabidae > Ophonus > Ophonus ardosiacus. Next base: position 30,462,647 of record OW964838.1, read on the forward strand.
TGTCCCATTTAAAAAATCAAAGTTAAATATTTCTCTGGAAAATTGGTAGGCCTTGCAAAAACATTGTTTATGTTAAATTATAGACCAGGTTGTATCAAATAACTTTTCTATATAACTTTTTCTTGTATCTTCAATATTTCAGAAGATATAAGCTGGACAATGAAAAATCAACCAGCCTGTATATAATTTTTAAAAATGAGGTCATGCACGACTTTTTTATAATTTTAATCGATAGAGTAGTGAAAAATAATAAACCCGTATTTTTTATTTTTCCTCAAATCGATCTTTAATCATAAAAAATTGTAATTGAAAATGACATTCTTTAAAATGAGGCTGCTAGACCCCCGCTTCGTCCCTTGTCCAATGACGTCACAGAGTGAAAGACACGACCATTTTGATTTTCACATTGTCTTAAACGTCAGAGTGACATTTAAAGATAACCTAAAATTTATGAATGTAAACATGTCGATGGAACGGTGTTTCGTGCCAAAATAGAGAATAAAATAATATTCTGCAATATATTCAATGTCTCACATGCGTTTATAACCTTTTACCGTCTAATTCAAAGATTCAAAAGTGAAAGAAACATCTGATGTAACGTAGATAATTTCACACCAAATGAAAATTATACTTATAAAAATAAATAGAACGATATTATATTAATATGTTATAGCATATTCAGATATGTAATCCTCAATTTATAGTTTATATATATTTTTCTTTTAGAAATTATGTGTCCATATAAAATGTCTGTTTGAAATGAGTCTGAACTTGGTTCGTAACGTTGTGACGACAAAACATGGCTGGTTTTTGCAACTTTTTAAAAATATCATAATTTAAAACGATTTTATATAACAAAAAATATAAATAAAAAATAATTTAATCATACTGATCGATGAATTAGACTATCTTTTTTCGATTTAAACAGAAAAAAGGTACAATTATTTTTTTTGCATGACCTCATTGTGAAACTCCCCCATTTTGACACTAATCCTGTATTGCAAATAAAAATGTGTGTGTACCTTTCTCTGGTAGACTAATCCAAACTCCCTGAGATGCTGTAAGAAAACAAGGAGTCCTTGACTCATGCCCTCCGTGCTGTAGTCCTTGCCGAGGGTGGAGAAACTCAATTGGAACAGGAAAGTTAGGCAGTCGGCTAGGTCCAGCCCTCGCTGCTGCACCGTGTCCAGGTACTGAAGGATGAAGTGCCACACTTGGTGCTGCGTGTCCAGCAACAGGAACTGGAAACCTTGACGGGTGATCACGGGGCTGCCGTCTTCCTCGTCCCTCCTCATCAGACCTACGGGTTTGTTTTATTATATGCAACCTATAGGATACTACGAGCCCTGTCCCATAAGTGTTGGCCCAGTTGCATAAAATCATTGAAATGACTTATTTAAGCAAAAAATCTGTTGTGGCCAGCACAAGACCTTCCGTCAATTCGATGTATTTTGTACAAATTCCATACCCAAAGGTCCTTGGAACAGATTCTATATAATATCATGTAAAATCGAACACGAACACATACTATTTTTTACAAATTCCTTACCAAAAGTTCATTTGAAAAGGTTCTATAAATCCAATAAAATTATAACATAAACTACACTAAGTAATGTCCTTCCATCTTATCTTTGGCCTTTCTTTGCGTGTCACTTGACATACCAATTTTAGTACCTGTACTTTCCATATTTGGTTTTGCACTTGCAACTACATCTGTCAATTAAATTTTTTTGAATAATTATGTCAGTTGTTTCCATGATAAATAACAAAGCTGACTAATTTTTGAAAATTAATTTCTTTATAATGCTTTAAATTTACATCTATTGAATATGAAGGAAAATGTATAATTAAACCGTATAGAGAAGAGTATTTTCTTTAATATACATAATAACAAAATGTCAAAAAATAACATTTAACTGCGTTTTTTTAAGAAAAACTGTTAAAAACTTCAAATAAGGGTACTTCCGGTGGATCAATTATAACCAAAATCTAATCAACTCTTCATATGGTTGTACAGAAGAGGAATACGAAAGAATTATAATTTTTAGAATTGTAGTATTGGAGTTATCGTCGGAGAAAAATTTGTCACACACGGACACACATACACACACACGCACACACGGACACGCACACACACACACACACACATACACATACATACATACAGACATCATCTTAAAAATAGTAAATTTGTATTGTAGGGACCCTAAAACGTGCTTAGTCATTAAAAACTCACCACCGAATTTTTTGACCAAAGACAATACCTTCCTTACCTAAAGGTGACGGAAGGTAAAAATCAAAACACCTACTAATTTATTTCCATTGAATTATAACTTAATGCCTTAAATACTGGAAATAACTGATCTACACTAACTAATGCAATTGGATGCAGCTTCTCCAGTTGAGCACAAGTATAAGAAATGCATTTTTTTTTTTTTTTTTTTGACTGGGCCAACCTTTATGGGACAGGGCTCGTATATCACAGTCAAATTTTAACTATATTAAATAAGAACGCGAAAATATACATAAATTACTGAGTATTATACTGGGTTTATGCAGCATACAAATTATGAAATTAAATTAAGCCACTAAATTAAGAAATTCAACTAAAATAACGTCGTTTGTGCAGAAAATTAAAATTCAGAATTTTATGTTTGATATTTCGCATATTCTAACTTTTATAGGTGAAACTGCGATATATTATACAAGGTGTTAAAAATTAGTGTTATAAATTATGAGGGCATATAGTACTGACCAAAATGAGTTAAAAAAGCTTAATCAACATGGGTCCGATCTTCAATAGTTTCCGAGATGTAAGACAATGAAAAATGAGTTTTTTCGGTGTTTACCTCTGCTATCTCGAAAACTGTAAGAGTTGCGATTTTGATTGTACCTGCATGGAGCAAGATGCGCACGGCGTCGGCAGAGATGCCTTCCTGCTGCTGACTGCCGACCATGTAGTGCAACACGCATTCCCACCGCTCCAAGCTGTACGCGTCCAGGAAAGAGACGTCGCGCGCCTTGCTGTCGGTTTCCAACTGGTTCGACATGCTCCATGGTTTGCCCCTAACAATTACCAAACTCGTAATTCTATTAACTATTCATGAATACTCGTAAACACCGATTTTTCACACTTGACCATTACGTTTAGTTTAATGTTCGTATATTAGATATATGTATGTATCAAAGACAGAGATAAACATACAATGTGGGATTCCACCATTTTTTTTTTTTATATACAGGTGTCTCAATAAGCTTGCTCACTATTGGTAACTTTTTTATTTGAAGAGGTACGAGGTTGGTTAAATGAGCAAAATTGTGCCATTTGAGATTAGAAAATTGGTCATGCAGACAAAATAAAATTTGTGTCAGCGGTTCTCAAAATTTGGGACAATATATATATTTTTTAAATGGAACCATATATTTTTTATTATCTTATTGGAAATAGTATTTTTTTCTCTTTCCAATAAGGTAATGTTGTTTATTTACAATTATTTCAAATAAACGAGTTATTTACGGTTAAAAATTTAAATTTTGTAAACTATTTTATTAGTTTTTTAGTAAGCCATGGAAACAATTGATTCTTTGTTTTTTTGACGCAAGTAGCATTCCAGCAAATCCCCGTTTCTAACAAAAATATATAAATCGATTTTGTTCATATCTATAAATTGTATAGGTCTGTAAATTTATTTTAAAAAAAGTGACAAACACAATTATTCTTGTTGTTTAATATCAAATTATACATAAGAATGGTAGCTTTCGTTGCGATTTTGTTCATTATTTACAGATGTGAACAGAATAGACCCAATAGTTTCTAAACACTAGTTAGATATCGAATTTAAGTTTTACCCTCCTAGCAGAGCGATTTTGAGGTTCCTTTTGAAGGTATTGGAGAGAATCCATCCGAGCAGGCCACCTGGAATGGCTGCTTCTTGCCACACACATAGTTCGGTCAGCACACTGCTCACGTAAACATGCTCTCTGAAACACAAACACATTTCTATTGTACTCAATCCGGATTCGACTATTAGGTTTATCCACCATTTTTATTTTATTTTATATTATGGAAGTATGGAAGAATTATAGTACATAAATCATAGTTTCACTCAAATATGTAATATATGAGAAATTAATAATTAAAATGGGATGCAAAATTCAAATTTCGATCAAGCAGCGATCAAAGCTTGCTCTTCAAAGTCAAAGTGACAATCGCATACTGCAAATCAGCTGATTCAAATCATTTCAAGGTCGTTCGAATCACGTGACTGATATTAAAGAGCGAGTCCTAGCGCACCACATGTACCGATGTGCTCATAAAATAGAAAATAAAATAAAACTTACTTGGAGAAAGCTTGCGAACCCCAAGAAGCCACAACGGCTTGAGGCACAGGTTGCTCCACGAACAAAATACGAATGACATACTGCCGAGCTAGTTCGGGTAACTCCCTAACACAGAAATGAATATTAGTAACTTTGCCACTATTACAAACAACAACGTACCTATACACAGCCAAACAAATAGCTGGGTGATTGTAAAGTCTATCTAGCAACTCTGGAGATTGAGTTTTTAAATAATCATGGAGATTCTTACACTGTAAATTTGTTGGTTGCAATAAAATAGTCTTAGATGATCCCTTAGCATTATCTGCCATTTAAAGTTATTTTTCTTCCTAATATACATACACACAACATTTATTAACAATGAAAGAGAGGTTAACTTCACATAAATAGATTATAAATACTTAATTTAAAGTAATATAGAGTCTATATACTGTACAAAACACATTTTATAGTAATATTTACTAAATATATGTATTATTATTTCAATTTAATGTTTATTTACGACAGTTTACTTGAAATAAGACTATTTTTGGTGCAAACTTGTTTCACAAATTCACAACTGAACTCACTGAACTGATTGGCAAATGTCACCATCAGTGCTCCAACTTAAATTCCCTAGATTTTAATGGACCATGTCGTAAAATCGACAACCACTCCATCGAATAGTTACAGAATCAGCACTGAGTGATAAAGACACTGATTCTGTTGACAAAACAAAAAATTACTTGAAATTGGCAACACTGATAAAAAAATACTTTCTGTTGTTGACAGTAACAATTGAAAATTTGGGTATATTAACAATGGGCTACTTGCGTGGTACTGCAAATCCGATTTCTATCACTATATACGTAATGTTATGTTGAAACCAAATATAAAAATATAAATTTTATTTTTAAAAAATTATTTGTTTTTTAGTAAATTCAGAAAGAAATTTTTTTTGTGACGTCATTATATAGAACTAGAGAAGGAAACCATCCTAGAAACCATGTTTAAAAATGTAACGTATAGATGGCATTACGTGCGAGAAACTTTTAATTTGAATTTGACATTAGTTCATTTTTCTCTCTCTCTGGGCTCTCAAATATATTAATTACTTCACAAATAAACACATAGGTAGTTACATGTAATTTAAAATATCGATACCAAAAAGACAAACTAAAATACTAACCTCCAAACTATTGTTGAAACGTCAAACAGGAGATCTACATTACCCGTACAAACAAACGCTATGGCTTTACGACCATTCATTGGTGCGGCGTAATTCTACGTCATACATGGCGGGAATTCAAAAAATCAAATTTCATTATTTTTTTTCTGGCTAATTAATAAAAATTTTGTCAAAGAAAAAATATGGGTAGCAAGTTTTTACCTGCTCTTCAAAAATATTAAATAAAAAAAAAGTACGTAAGTAGCTCATTTTTTATTAGTCATTCAAAATCCTATTAGTTGTCAAGCCCCTGTTCTGACATAATCTTTTGTATGTATTGTCAAAAACTATTCCGCTTTCACCTGGTGTTGTGTAAAGTGTGGAATAAAAAGATCCCCAGAATTGTATTACCAACTAGATAATTTCTTTTTGATCACTCTCTGCGTGTTTCTTCAGACTGTGATTCGTAATAAATTTGAACAAAGTGAACATGATCAAAAAGAAAATTGTTTCTTCGTTCGTAATTCGTTATCTCCACTCTTTCATTTTGTGATCACAACACGCCATTCCCCTTTCCCTTCTGAATCAGTCTTTTCGCATGATCAATGTGATTGAAATAACAAAAAATTTGAAAATGGCGGAAAAAGCCAGGATGAAATATTGGAATGAGCCACATCAGAATCATCCGAACTACTAGAACTTGAGTCAGTAGATTCAACATTCATTATTGGTTTCGATTTTTCTAATCCTGCAGGTACAAAAAAAAGTTAAAGAAACTTGTTTTCATATTTTACTTCGCATTCCATACCAAAAATATTATTTCTGCTTCTGCACAATCCATCTTTAAACTAGTTTCGATTTGAGTACTACTTCAATCAAAACAGCTGATTTATCATTTGACGTTTGCCGCTATATCGTTCGACGTTGTGTAGGTTTCGCGTCGATCAAGTTAATTTTGTTGTTTCTTTGAAATTAAATTTAATCATGATTCGAAAAAATCATTTTTGAACAAATCATTAGTTAGAAAATCTTAATCACTGTCCAAAGAAACGGAAAAAACACGCCTTCTGTATATAGCTTGCGGACACTCATGTGACGAAGCGAATTAGCCAATCCGAAGCTGGGGAGAAACTGTCACATCGAAGGTCAGAGAGCTGGGCAGCTTTCCAAATTCAAGAGTACCGTAATTTAAGAGGGTAGTATGTTTTGGAAGAATGAGTTTTGGTGGAGTAAAAAATTGAAATTAAATTTTAAAAAATTAACAAAACTAATTATAATTACAACATTAATGTCAAGTCCCCTCTGAGAGTAAGGTTATTAGTTTTGGAACGATTTTGAGTAATTTCGTACTCTGTAGTAGAGTTTTGGAACGCAACCCTGAAGTTTGTTTTGGTAGCGTGTTCAGAGGTTATGAGTTTTGTTTTCATAGTTTGGCAGTTTTCATATTGAAGTTTTTAGTGCGTATTGAGTTTTTTTATATTTTTTTGCCAAACTATGAAAACAAAACGCATAATACGCTATAAACCAAAACAAACTTCAAATCTCCGTCCTTCAATCTGACAGTTTCTCCCCAAGTTCTGATTGGCTAATTCGCTTCATCACGTCAGCGTCCGCAAGCTATTGTCGATGACAAAAATTTTCGATGAAATGGTTGTCGACTGTACGACACGAACCCAACATTGTTTTCAAACGTCAAAATAAAACCGTGACAACAAACAAAAATAAACATCAGAAAAGTAAAATACGCAACATAACATAAATGTATGTTTATTAAGAAAACACTTCGTTTGCTAAATATACGAATGATGAGGTATTTTCCGAACACTTTGCCAGACTATGGAGTTGGCGAATTTGACACGAAAGACGAATCGCTGTCAGAGAGAGTGCAGCAAATATGTGGAAGAATCTCCCGACATTTTCCGGCAAATGATAAAACCGCTGAAGATGGCTTGTATTTGGGATCTGCAGGCGTTGCCTACATGTTCTACCATTTGAGTAAACTCCCCGCTTTTCAAAAACAACATCAGGCAAGAGTTATTTTAGTGTATAATATTGTTTAGCTTTTTCTCAAATACAAATGCGCAATTCTAATTTTAATTAAAGCGCTTAATTTCAGACATCTAGTAGCAATAAAGGCTGGTTTATGATGCATTTAATTTAGATTTACAAATTTACATTTATAAATATAAATTGCACATATCTGCCTTTACTGGTTTATAATGGACACCGCCACAGACAACAGATACTATTAAGATAGTCAACTGCAATGATAAAGTAGTAGTCATTCATGCCCTGCAACACTAGTGCTCGGTGTCGTAAGACATAACTAAAATCAGTATAGCGGTAGTATCCGTATCCGGGAGAGCCACATCCTAGAGATGGCAGCACTAATGACCGACTTATAGGGAAAACATTCTATTTTACGTTTGTGCTAGTTGTATTTTGATGCTTTGTTTTGAGGATATTTTATTATTTTTAATTGAAATTAAATATGTTTACCACAATGTCAGATATATACATTTATTTAAATGGTGCTGTTCGGCCTATGGTCGAAGGAGAGGCAGTATATAAAGGTAAAATAAGATTCAAAATTGAAGTTACCTGCATGTTAACTACTTATTTAATTATTTTTAGCTGGACATACTTGTGCAGATATAAGACAGATAAACAGAATAATATAGAAATAAATGGACTGTGTGTTCAAACATCTAATTTGAAAGGGGCTCCTCATTTAATCGTAATAACTAAATGTTGCTCAACTTCTGGTATTTTTATAGTTTCTTCTTCTTCTCTATCTTTCCTATAAACAATTTAAAATAAATATATAATATTAAAGAATAATAGTTCCTACTTACAGGTAACGTCTCTATATTTTTTTTTCTCTGTACATGGGTTTTGTGAATTTTCTTTGGGTAATTTTTGGCTTGGTATAGCATTTCTTTTTAATATTTTTCTTTTAATAACTACAAAAACAATCTAATAATATTTTGAAGCATAAATTTTTATAAATATTTACATGGAATAAAATCGCTTAGGTAAAAAATGTTGTAAACAAACGTTCATGAATGGTGATGCGTCCTTTCCGATTTTTAACGCGATTTTCCACTTATTTTTTAATATTTCTCTTTTTGGGCAATAATGAACGGATATGTCAGCACTTGCATAATTATTGTACCGCGGCACAACAATATATCTTCGATTTACTGGTTATTTTTGGTTGCTGTTAACGCTTTCTCTATGACTTGTATCTTTTATTTTGCCACCAGATGTCAGACACTTTGTTGGCTCTTGCCAATTGGAGATAGTCTGCATCCCGCAGTACTATTGAGAATATATTTATTCTTTTTTATTGATATAGTAATAAACAGGAAAGAACAAAATATATATTTAACAAGCAATAAAACGCATATTTATTTCTTAAAATTACATAAGGAAAATATAAAAATAATAATAATAATATTTATTATCTTTTGACATTAAAAAATGAGGCGCTTTTGTTGAGAGTTATAGTTCTATAGTGGCATAGAATATTATAGAATCGCACCATATATATGTAAATCTAAATTTATAAATTAATGCCGCAATTCCTAATTCTGAACAAATCTGTAAGTCTTACAGATTTGTAAATCTGTAAAAAATGAACAAAATCGCAACGAAAGCTGCAACTCTTATGTATAACTTTACATTTATCAACAAAAATAGATGCGTTATTGTCAGTTTTTTACAGATTTACAGATCTGTAAGACTTACAGATTTGGTCAGAATTGCGGCATAAATCCATAATAAACCAGCCATAAACTTAGAGAAAAAAAAGACTAATGATGCCTTTATTTAAAATAACCGTTGACAACAGGAATACTTGAAGAGCGCTGTCGAATACATCAGCCCCGCCTTATACGTAGCCGCCAAATGCGAAAACAAAACCAAGCACCTCCCAAGTTTCTTGCTGGGCAACGGGGGCATCTACTGCGTAGCAGCGGCCATCTTCCACGCCATAAAAGACGAACAGCAAGAGAAGCGATACAGAGAGAAGTATCTCCGTATTGCCGATATCTGCAAGAGGCCGTTCTTGGAGTGCGGTGACGATGAATTGTTTGTGGGACGAGCTGGTTACTTGTGCGGGGCGCTGTGGCTGGCAAGGGAGACCAACAGCACGTTGGCGCTACACGATTTGTATGATATCTGCGGGGCTATTGTGGCATCGGGAAGGCAGTATTCCAGACATAATCGGTCTATCACGCCGCTTATGTATGCCTATTATCAGGTATTTTTACAACATTTGTTTATTTTTGCAGTGAGTGCAAACATGCGAGGTGTGGCAATAGGCCCATAAACCATAACAAAAAATAATAAAATGTACACTTTATCCTTAAAGTACTACCTAAATAAATAACGATTAACATAAAAAAAAAACAGGGATACAGATGACGTCACACTATTGGTATCGTGCTCGCGCAACCTGGTGTGAGAAAGATAGCTATAGGTTTCTTTAAAAATCAAATGCAGCTATACAAAAAACAATGGGGGATTACGGCTCAATCGAATTAAAGGAAAATAGTAAAAAAATACGAATGTATATGCTGAATAACGAATATTAATAAAAAAATGAAATGGTATAATTGAGATATTTCGGAAATAAAGGGTTTTTTGTTATAGCGCTTCGACACTAATATGAAAATATTTTGATTGGCGACCGAGAGACCACCTATACATGCATTACAAATAGCATGTTAGGAGGTGGGGATTACTACCAATGGAAGTTAAGAAGTTCAAATTCGAAAGGAGGGGCTAACATTCCTGTACTACAGTTTCCAAACAGTTTTTATTTTAATATAAATTTCTTGCATTAAACTTAATAATTTAAATACACCTGTAATTATAAAGCATGTAGACTTATACAGTGTTATAATATTCATTTATTTTTATGTAAATATAACTTAAAATAGCATATATTTCAAGAACATTTAGGTCCATGATGAAAACAGTTTGATATAAAAACACATAAAAGTGACGTCACGTCAATCTTTTCAAAATTCGGGAGACCATAACTCGCGTATTAATAGGAATTTTTTCACCGGATTTTCATCAATAGTCTTAGTTTTCCTAATATTTTCAGATGAAATTATAAAAAAAAAAATGGTGTAATCCCCCATTATGACTTTTTGATAGCACGAATTGCTTCAAAATTAAACAAACTTTCATTTCAATTTTTTTTTTAAATTGGTTTATGGGCCTATTAAATAATAAGATTGATCTTAAAACATTGACAATGTATAAAATTACACAAAACAAATATTGCCACCATCAATGTATTCTCCTCCCCGAACCCTACATCGCCCGATGCGAATATTCCATTGTTGGAAGCAATGCCTACAGGCCTTTTTGTTAGGTTGTTCATAAGCTCTGCCGCTTTTTCTATAACTTCATCTCAGCTCTGAATTTGATGCCTTTTAACGCAGAATTACAATTTGGGAATAAATTTGAGTACGGTTGATGTACCAACACGGTGATTTTGTATTTCGTCAAAAATGTCTTGCCGGACAGGGCAAATCTCGTTATTTAATTGCCGCACCTCGTACCTACTGGGTGCCCAATTTTAGTTCACTGTTGGGATCTTGATACGAAGTCGTTAAATAGTGTCGTAAACAAAAAAACAGAATGAATGGCTCGTAGTATGATCACGGTTTTAACTAAAACACTGTTTTTAGAAATGTCAAATTCAAATTTAAATATTTAATTTCACCCGTATGTTTAAAGAACGATTTTTTTAAAAATATTTGTTTGAATACAAACTATGTCCTGCTTTAAATTCATATTTTGATACATTTGTTATTATTTATTTTTGTTATTAAATAATGAAATTTGACATTTCTTAAAACAGAGTTTTAGTTAAAACCGTGATCATACTATCAGTCAATGAGTTTGTTTCACATTTTTTAAAAAATATTTTAAATGAAAGTTTATGCAGTATATTTCATAGTAATAAAAAAAATAGTAATTTGTTATTTTTGTAAATAATTAAATAAAAAGATTGACGCCAGAAATAGCCATGAAAAACAACCCCCACTCCTGTGACTTCGGAGTACATACAGCCAATGACCTCTATATACAAAATGGACCGGCGGCTTGAATAACTTGCGTGTATCCACCGAGAATACCACCCGCCTGACTGGAGGGGTGTCTATCTCTCTCTAACTTTCGTGTATAGTTGGACCCAGGGGATTTCAAGTCTAATGGATAAAATGGCAGCATAAATTTAGTTCGTCCATATGACCCTGCAGCGCTATATTCGTTGGGACGTTCTGACAGTTGATTTGAAAGATGTAAACAAAAACAAATTCATGTGAATTGTCAAAAGTCAAAAATTATAAGTTTGCTATTAAATTTAAATTATGTCACTGCCATTAAAAGTTTTCATTTTCCAATTGAAATTGAAAGATGTAAATATGTGACATGTGAAGCTAATAACTGTAAGTACATTAAAATTCGTTTTTATACAAACATGTTTATTAATGCTACTTTTTAGTCCGTGAAAATATATCACTGCCAAAACGCCTGGACTTGAAAATTTTAAGATAAATAAAATATACAATATTAATGACTCGCCATGCTAATGGCAACACTAACACCTTTATTAGAAGTTTTATTATAATACCACATGTAATACTTGATCATTTTTGGATCGGAATAGCAGTTTTGTATGTGTAGAACTTCGATAAGATATGAAAAAGTAAGTTAAGAATATAAGCAAAGTGAAAACATATTTATTTATTCTAGAACGGCTAATCATTTTATTAATGAGCTGTCGGGTGATAACAATGGAACTATCATTGATCATCTGTCCTCGAAATAATGAAGAATATTTGTTAACTATTTAATATGAATATATATTTATGAGACGAATTTATATCAAAATATATTTTTATAAATTTTCAATGCTTTCTTATTCTTGCGTATTAATTTATATGTACCGCTGTCATTCATTTATATCGCACAAGTTTCCTATATATCCCACAAGAAAATATAGTTCCGCCATATAACACGACAGCGCTGCTTGCAGAATTTGTTTCCATTTTTTTTGCTGGTGTTAGTGCTTTGTGGTTGGACCAAGCAGATATGCGAAAATGTATTTAAGTTTTCTTCTTCATGTTCATCGTTAATTCGTCATACTGGTACTAGCTGGCGCATGCGTACTTCTCACTATTAGAAAGAGATAGCCAACCCACCATGACAGTTGAGTGGATACAGCTCGCGCCGTTGTAAACAGATAGGAGTCGCCGGTCCATTTTATATATAGAGGTCACTGCATACAGCACGTTATTGGCGATTCAAATTAACTTTTCCCGCCATTATTTATCAGTGTTGTGACATCACAACATTGTACGACCTGTCAATCTGCCACTGATATAAAGAATTTTACGGTTTTTGAAAGTTTTATAACTTGAAAATTGTGTTAAAAGATGTTTTAAATAGCCTGCAATTACTAGAAAGTTTCTGTGAAGGAAATTAAATAATGTATTTTGGACATTTTTTAGTTCAAACTTTATCCACCAGATAGAGATTGCTTAACTTGAATCGCATATTCCTAGTCAATAGGGCACGGAAGATTACGTGACCTATCATATTTTTTGTCCCTTTCTCACTTTAATCTTGAGCTTTGTCCCAAGCTAACTTCAGACTATGTTTTATAACGCAGTACGCATGCGTTAATTTGAATATTTGTCACATTTCTAGTGGTAAATACGAGATGTGACAGCTCATACGAGGTGTGTTCAAAAAATATCGCGAATTTTGTGTTTTTTCAAAAATTATTTATTTATTCATGAATATCTATTTTGTCCCCTTCAAAGTAATCCCCATGAGATATTATACACTTGTGCCAACGGTTTTTCCAATCTTCAAAGCACTTCAAAAAATCATTTTTTTTTATCTTGTTCAGCTCCTCCTTCGATGCCGTCTTTATCTCGTCAAGCGTAGCGTAACGTCGTCCTTTCATGGGCCTCTTCAGTTTAGGGAACAAGAAAAAGTCACAGGGGGCCAGATCTGGGGAATACGGTGGCTGCGGCATCATTAGTGTGTTGTTTTTGGCTAAAAAGTCGCGCACAAGCAACGATGTGTGAGCAGGGGCGTTATCGTGGTGCAAAAGCCAATTTTTGTTCTTCCACAAATCCGGGCGTTTCTGGCGGATTGCTTCGCGCAAATTGCGCATAACTTGCAGGTAATATTCCTTATTGACCGTTCTACCCTGTGGCAAGAACTCATGATGCACCACGCCCCTGCAATCGAAGAAAACTGTCAGCAAAACTTTCACATTCGACCGAACTTTGCGCGCTTTTTTCGGTCTTGGTTCGTGCGGCAGCTTCCATTGAGATGATTGAACTTTGGTTTCCACGTCATAACCATAAACCCACGATTGGGTCGTCGCGGACAGAGTCCAACATCTCATTAGCAATGTTCATGCGATGCTGTTTTTGGTCGCAATTGAGCAATTTTGGTACAAATTTCGCGGCGACCCGTCTCATGCCCAAATCATTGATAAAAATCGAATGGCACGAGCCAATCGATATGTTTAGGTCCTCAGCAACTTCTCTAACGGTGATTCCACGATTGGCCAATATCATTTTCTCCACTTCATTAATTTTTTCGTCTGTTGTTGAAGTGCTCGGGCGTCCGGCACGCTTTTCGTCGTTCACATCTTCTCGGCCTTCTGAGAACATTTTGTACCACCGATAAACGTTGCTTTGGTCCAAGGTAGCTTCTCCGTATGCCACAGTCAACATTCGGAATGCATCCGCGCACTTAATTTCGTTTTTCACACAAAATTTGATACAGGTTCTTTGTTCCATTTTTTTGAATAGGTAAAAATCGAAGACGATCCAAAACACGTGCAAGCAAAGCAGCTGTCAACAATTAAGTGAACATTCAAAATGGCCGAGCTTGTCGACATAAGTGAGAGACATGAGTACCAACATAAAGCCACAAAAAGATCGAAATTCGAATATACGTAACCCGCGAAAATTCAAAATTCGCGATAGTTTTTGAACACACCTCGTATTCCCAATTTTTTCTTTAAATTTAATTGGTATCATATACCCAATATTAAATATTGTAGACAGAGTATCTGGGTGCCGGCCACGGCTTATGCAGCATCCTCCAGATGCTCATGTGCGTCCCTGGCTTCTTGGACGCCCATCCCGACGCCGCCCAAGACATCAAAGACAGCGTCGACATCCTTCTAGGCTGTCAGATGGAGGACGGTAACTTTCCATGTGCCACTGATGAACTACACCTAAGTCAGAGGAGGGAGGAACACGAACTGGTGCACTGGTGTCATGGTGCCGGCGGCGTGGTGTATCTGATGGCGCGCGCCTACATCGTCTGGGGCGAGGAAAAGTATTTGAGGTCGTGTGAAAAAAGTGCGGAGCTTGTCTGGCGGAAAGGTTTGCTGAAGAAAGGACCGGGGATTTGTCATGGGGTTGCTGGAAATGGATATGTTTTCTTGCTCCTCTACAGGTAATAAATTATTTAAGAAAATTGAAGATAGTTACAGGAAGTAAAAATTCTTCGGACAGTATTGAGTATACAGTGTGTCCCATTTAGAAGTACCACCATTGGGATCTCGAGAACTATAAAAGATACGATGTCGGTTAAATGGAACTTTTTGTGCACCTTTGGGAGGCCATCTCAGATGTACTTTTGTTTTTCCAAAAATTCTCATAGGACACTAGATAATGACGAAAAACTGAAAATTGTTGATTTTTTCTTTTTCAAATAACTTCTAATAATTGAGAAAAACGTTTCAAATATAAAAGATAGATATTTTTATTAACTAAGCAATGGCGTATGAAATAAATTTTTATATCCGTAATTTTTTAAGATATAACACAAACTTATATTTTTTTGAATGGAACCCATATCTGATTTTAGTCTCAAAAAAATAAATATTTTTTTCTCTTTTCAACGATGTAAGGGTTATTATGTTTTATATTTGTTTTGCCTTCAAATTTATTATTTTTTTCCTTATTTTGTATTAAATTTATAATTATTTTGAAAATATTGGTATATTTCTATTTGGAAATACTCCTTGTATTTAAATAATTTATTTCGTTAGAAAATTTTGCTCAAAACTCGTAACAAACTAATTTTTATAATATTTTGTATCTGGTCGCCCTTGTCACATTATAGTGTAATTTGTAATTATGAGTCTAGAATGAAAATATTAAGTAATAAAGGCATAAAACAAATTATTTCGATCAAGTACAATATAATTAATTAAAATAATAATATTTTTTTGGGAAATAATAAGAAAGTTCAAGAAAATAAAGAGAAAAATTAAATTTTAGGAGCAAAATAAATATAAAACATAATAACCCTTACATCATTGAAAAGAGAAAAAAATAATTATTTTTTTGAGACTGAAATCAAATATAGGTTCCATTTAAAAAAATATAAGTTTGTGTTATATCTCGAAAATTTACGGATATAAAAATGTATTTCATACGCCACTGGTTAGCTAATAAAAATATCTATCTTTTATACTTGAAACGTTTTTCTTAATTACTAATAGTTTAGACGTTATTTGAAAAAGAAAAAAATCAACAATATTCAGTTTTTCGTCATTATCTAGTGCCCTATGAGAATTTTTTGAAAAACAAAAGCACATCTGAGATGGCCTCCCAAAGGCGCACAAAAAGTTCCATTTAACCGACATCGTATCTCTTATAGTTCTCGAGATCCCAATGGTGGCACTTCTAAATGGGACACACTGTATAGTATTTGAGTTAGATCAAAGAAAAAATTCATACACACACACACATACAGACATCATCGTGAAGATGTTAAAATTGGATTCTAGGGACCTTAAAACGTGGTCATTTACTAAAATCTCGATATGTGATTTTTAGCACGATCCCTATACCTCCCTTACCAAGGGTAGCGGGAGGTAAAAATCATACAACTTTATTTTACTAATATGTACAGGTGTCTTATTTTCGATGTTTTTTTTTTTAGGTTATCTCGGGAAATATTACTGATGGACAAAGTTGGGCGATATTATACGACAAATTTAACGGTGGAAAATACAAAACAATTGAACATCAAATACGCGACTTATTCAACAAAATAACATTTTTTTAAATAGAATGCCATATTGAAAATGGTACCATTTAAAAGATTTTTATTATCTGAATATAAAAGTTCACCGTTAAATTTGTCGTATAATATCGCCCAACTTTGTCCATTTAATCGTCTTTCTATCTCTTCAAATAAGAAAGTTAGCAATGGTGGCCCGCTTACAGCAGACACACTGTACAACAAAAGAATGTAAACTTGCTATATATCATTGAAATGCTTATAAGATAAGCAAAAACAACTATTTAAAAAATCATAAGTTTGTGTTAAATCTCCAGAATGGAGTCATTTCACATTTTCTGATTTATTTTTTTCTTGAAAAAATAGGTCAAATTAAACATGTATGTGTATGTTTTACATCTTACAAGTCTTTAGAATCAGAGATATGATTTTTTAAAAGTTGCGTTTAATTTCAAATATTTCAACGGCTGACGACACATATTCACGGATACGACAGTCGAGCTCTACCGGTTTAATTTAGAACTATGATTATTTGGTTTGGTATTTATTTAAATAAATGGTTTATTTGCATACCTTATACTGAACTAGTACTTTTAAAGAAATAGAAAGTAATAATAATCTTCTCTCTTGAATATTTTGCTGTTTTAGGTTAGGTTACTGTTTCATGTTGTGAAGCGTGTGTGTGTGAGAGAGAATTGTCTTTGTGTGAGTATGAATATGTGTCGTCACAAATTTAGTCCGTGTTTAAAAGCGCGAAAGTTTATTAGCAAATTTATGAATGAAAAGTCGCATATTTCAAATTATTTTCTATTGCTATATTTATTAAATGAGATGGATTTCATGATTTTATAAAAAAAATCGACAATTATTTTTTTTTGAAATGACCCCATTATGAAGTTTTCAAAAAATTTAATTACGCCATTTTATTTTACCTACAAAACGATACAAAAATTGTTAAAACAATTTTTCTCTAACTACCATAATAAATAAGTTGAGATATTTTCGAAAGGAGCGAAAAACAAGTTTTTGCCTGTAGCTCAGAAACAAAAGACCAAAAATTCCTGTAGTGACCATTAAACTTTTCTCAAAAAGTTGACCCTGGAATGTGCAAACGATTTTACTCTATCAGTAATATTTCCCGAGATAACCTAAAAAAACCGTCGACAATGAGACACCCACATTTTTGTTGCTTGGTTTATCATAATTAATGTAAATGTGTGTCTTGTTAGGTTAACACAGCAACCAAAGCACTTGCATCGCGCATTGGCGTTTGCGCACTTCATGCAACAGGAGGAGTTCAAGAAGCATGCGCGCACGCCTGACAACCCGTACAGCCTGTACGAGGGCATCGCAGGGACTGCTTGCTTCCTAGCCGATCTGACAAACCCCACCACGGCAGTTTTTCCCTTCAACGACATCTTCTAATTTATAATACTCACTTTATTATATTATACACTGTTATTTATGTACATGTATGTTTATCTACTTAAAATAAACTAATTAAAAACTATGAAAAATTTTTATAAACGAACGTGAAGCTGTCAAAATTGTAAAAAAAATTTTTTCCACAGGAAAAACGCTCAAACTTATTACAAAGCAACAAATGTGTATTTGGATGCTTACAGGTGCTGTTACAAATTGTTGATTTTCTATTCACTATTTCCAGTTAATGTCCATCTGTTAACATGCTATACTGTACTGATGAGCTCTAATAAGAGCGAAACAAGTGTCTACAGCTGCTTTTGAGTGTTTTCCATGTGAAAATTTTTTTTTACAATTAAAACAACTATATTTTATGTTTATCTTTAAGGACCGTTATTTTTATTTTTAAACTATAAGTATTTACGAAAATTCTACCGGTGAACTTTTACCGGTATATGTCGGTGTCGGTATACAGCTGTTCATCAGGTTACAGCTACCGGGACAGATATTTTAAGAACGCAAGTGGTAAACAGGGTAGATTTATAACCTATGAAAAGCAGTTGAAAGATGAAACAGATTTGAAATTTGACGTAGTTAAACGTTATCTCGTCTCGTCTTCTGTATTATCATAATTAACTTCTGAAACCTACGTCCGATTCCAATGGGCTACTTGCGTGGTACTGAAAAAAATATAAATTTTATTTTAAAAAAGTTATTTGTTTTTAAGTAAATTAAGAAAGAAAATTTTCTCTGACGTTATTATATTGAACTGAAGAAGATAACCATGTTTAAGAATGTAACTTATAGATGGCATTGCGTGCGAGAAAGTTTTAATTTGAATTTGACATTTTTCTCTTTCTGGGCTCTCAAATATATTAATTACTTCACAAATAAACACATACGTAGTTACATGTAATCTGAAATATCGATACGAAAAAGACAAACTAAAATACTAACCTTCAAACTATTGTTGAAACGTCAAACAGGACATCTACATTAACCGTAAAATCAAACACTATGGCTTTACGACCACTTATTGGTGAGGCGTAATTCTACGTCATACATGGCGGTAATTCAAATAATCAAATTTCATTACTTTTTTTCTGGCTAATTAATAAAAATTTTGTCAAAAGAAAAAATAGGGGTAGCAAGTTTTTACCTGCTCTTAAAAAATATGAAATAAAAAAAGGTACGCAAGTAGCCCATTGCGCTTGGCATCTCAACCTTTTTCGAGGTTAGATTCTTCATTTACCGCATTTTCTGGCTGATTACTCGATTCACAAATCATGGATCCGGTAGATATGGCACAATTTTCGAACACGGTAACTATTAACCACTTGTGTTTTCGAACGCAGTCGGTAGGTGCGGTATCTACCGGTAGAATTTTCGTAAATGCCTTATGTGATCATCAGTTAGTAAACGTTTTCAATACATTTTCGTTTTAACTGCCAGTTAATAGTTTAACCACTGATGAAAAACCGGACCTTAAACAATCATCTATACTTCATTTCACGTAAGAAAATAGGGTTGGTTTAGATAGGGATATAAATTCTGCCCTTTAATTGGTCAGAATACTAACCTAGTTCACAAAAACGAAAGAAATGTCACTTGTCAGCTGTCAATTATCAAATAAAGCCTACAAAATTATGTGATATTTAACCATGTTTTGTTGTAATTTTTAATTTTCAGGCTCGTACATTTTATAGATTATATTTTGATTATATTTCCTAAAACTAATGAAATGTTTCATTATCTGTCACGTGTCAGCTTTTTAACCAATCCTGCCATTATTAAGCATAGTGAGAATAAAGCTCTAGAGATTAATCCCGGGAATAATCTCTGTAGCTTTTGTTTTGTCTGATAGTTATCAACACATAAATAAAATGAACGAAAAACACCGATTTAGTGATGTTTCTGATCATGAAATATATCAAAAAATTATAGAAATCACTTCTGGAAACACCGAAATTAGTAATCATTCGGTATGATTATATTTATTTTGCCCTGTCAAAGTTATGTTCTAGTGTCAAATCAGACTTGCCAACTGCAACATATAAATGAATGAAGCTAGTTAATTACGACAGTAGATGGCGACACAATAGGAAGACAGTGGCTTTCCATTGTTTGAAACAAATTTGTAGATAAAAAAATCTATTTAAATATAATTCGAGGGTTCGATAAATTAGAAAATAATTGTCCAATTTCTTTCTCAAACTTGTTGCCATTTGCCAATAGCCTCTCAAGCCCTATCTGTCAAATTATTTCCAATTTATTCTCACTCTCTTGTTATATTACTACTGATAATTTTTTTATTGACAAAGTTTTGTTTCACGAATTTAAATGATTTATATCATGCATGTAAAAACGGTCGGCTCTCAAGCGCCATCTGTTATTTTCTTACGTGTAATGAAGTATAGTTTAAAAATAGAGAAAAACTACTAGTTAGTGTAGTAGTCGCAAAATTACTGCTAAAGACTTATTTTACTTCGTTATAAAATACTTATTTTTGTAACAAATGCGGGAAATGTTTTGGAATTTTCTAAATCACGTTTTCTCACTCATTTTGAATTTGAGAACATTTATTTCCTATACAATTGTGAAAATAATTATTTTTGTAACTAGTGCGGGAAATTAGTGACTCTGACGAATAACAAGTTCTACAATTGTCCACAAAAATAAAATTACAAAATTTATTTTAAATTTGCGACATATCTGCTACTTAGGCGACTGCAAATGGTACATTGATGGAGTATTTGCAATAGGATATAACCCACATTTTTCTGGAAATATTGACTTTTGGTGTTTTTGTTTCCTGAAAAATTAATTTCTTTAGTGTTACATCCTGTTGCAAATACACCATCAATATAACAACACCTATTTGTTTCCATGACAATTATTTCCCGCACTAGTATGAGAATCGGCTTTTCCGACACTCATTCTGAATTTGAGAACATCTACAAGATTGTAGAAAAATAATTATTTTCCACACTCATGAAAAGCAGATTATAAATTTTTTTGTTATAATAAATACATTATCTATTTATTCTAAATATTACCTAACATTTTTACATTTATTAGTTGGAAAATTATGTTTTTCCATGCTTGTTGCTAAATAGCTATTTCTTTGTTATTGGTGCAATTTAAATTCAACGACTACAAACGTTACTATGTATGCGCTTTTGTACAAATCTTATTGAAGAAGGATATGCCGTTAAATTTGGGAGAAAAGGGGGTCCGAAGACCAACATATCATAAAAATGGCAAATTTTGTGACTTGATTCACAAGGTAGAAATTTCATTTCTACGAAGCCGACAAATTACATTTTTCTCTCTCTAATTTTAGTTTCCTTGTCTTACTATCGCTTCTATTAGTTTATCTGATCTGTTGTTCTGTGGCATGGCATAACCCCATTATTATATTTGATATTGACGATGGATGAGAGATAGTGTATGTGTGCGTGTTCATTCTCGTTGGTGTGTGTGTGTGTGTGGGTGTGTGCGCGTGTGTGTGTGTGTGGGTGTGTGCGCGTGTGTGTGTGTGTGTGTGTGTGTGTGCGTGTGTGTGTTCATTCCTGTTGGTGTGTTAGTGGTGTAGGCGTGTCCGAATGTCAGGCGGGCTTGTTCTTCTGCCTTGTGGCAATGACGTAACGCTGTGTGACGCTGAGTGGCGGGGAGTAGCCCTGGGGGTATGATGAGTCCTCGAACAGGACTTCGTAGTCGTCCGTGTGCGTCGTTGGTAGCTGGTTCACAACAGCTGGGTAGAAGCATGTTGTTTGTGGGTATAACGCCATCACTGCAACAACAAGCAACTTATGCCGCTTCATAATGTAGCGTGCGAGCGTACCGACGCCACTGGTCGGATAGGTCTCGACGAGTCAGTGAGTTCAGTTTAATGCAGTTGAGTTATACTGTGTCCGATGTTGCACTTTTATCACCCTAATATCTAAATCCTAAATTTATATGCCCTAAATCTAGTAATTATTTAAGATTTTAGGGTTTTGCAGAAGCACACTATGCCTTGAAGTTGACGCGCACTAATTAAACAAATCATGTTCGTTGCTATTCTCAACTAAAATGACCGATAGAGGCGCTGCAAGCACTTTCAACATGGCGGATGCATGACGGTAGGTGTACAATCTGTCACTGTCATATGATACAATTTTGCTTGTGTTTCTTCAAAATGAATCTAAGTATTGTTCAGATATTTGACTTTTTAAATGCTACTCATCATTCTAGGATTATTGTTGAAGGTATGATTGTATATAATGTTCATTTACTACTTTATTTACAATATTAATCTTGTAAACAGGCGAAGAAGTTCTGAATGCGAATCACATTATATTATGTGGAAATACCGATAGTTATCGAGAAATTATAAATGTAACATCACTCTGTCTTCAAAACAGTGCTCTGTCGTCACAAAGATGGTACAGCACTTTTTTTTTAATTTTTCCGTTGAGAAGGAATTTCTAAAAATTTAAATAATCATAAATATGTTTCAATATAATTAATAATATTACCTGGAAGAATAAAGTCACTGTCTTATCGAACATACTCTCATATACTTGGAAATTTGTTTTCCAGAACGTAAAACATACTTTCAAGCTCCAATGTTTGTTAAATACCTGCATTTGTGGTTATACTCACTTTGTTTTTATCTATTTTTGGAAAAATGTGGAAACTTAAATGAGTTTCGCTACTCTTAAGCCAATGACACCCGTATACACAACACATAATATTGCTTTTACCGTGTTTTACAACATTCATTTTCGTATAAAAGAAATACTTTTAAAAAATGTATGCTAACATTATGTTGTATTTGCTCGCACCTACCGTCATACACTAGTTCAAAATTTAGTCACCAGATGTCATATCGATGCTCTACAGTTGTCAATAATTTATGCAAAATGTCCAATTTCCAATGTTCGGAGGTTAGCAACATTGTGGGTCTGACTGACAGTTACATAAACAAAACCTATAAAAAAATATTCCTTACTTTCTCACAAATTTTCGATTTTAAATAAAATTGAATATGCACCTCGGCAATGAAGTTCCATTTTATTACTCATTACGGCCTCAGCAACTAAATTCCCTATTCGTGATAAAAGTAGAACTTTAGCACCTTGATACATAAATAAATAAACGTTACAATACTGATATTTTTTGATTGCATTCAGAGTTGCAATTATTGTTCCACTGACCTTCAGCGCCCTTGGGAAATAGCGCGTTGGGATCAGTCTCCGGATTGGCGCGCATGAGCGGCAACGGCACGACACGGCGCCGACTCAGCACATGGATGTCCTTGTCTTCTTCGTCTATGTCGTCTACTTCGTATTTGTTGCTGCTCGAATTGTAGCTCACCACCTCAGCCAGAATCCAGTTTTCCTCGTTATCGGACACTTTCACTAACGCTGCTACCATATCACCCACCTATATAAATCAACAACCTATCACTATACCATAGAATTTATACAGAAGCGACATTCAGAGAAAGAAACAAAAATTAGAGAGAGAGAGAGAAAGAGTATGCCAACAAATTTAAAGGGCTAATCGGATAAAATCGGATTGTTTCGGCATATCTACGTATCTTACGATTCTTTGTTCTTTTCAATCTCGACAAGAATATTTTCTGTTAGGGGTCAATAATAAAAGTATATTGAGAAACACAAATTGATTTCTAATAAGAACAAATATGTTATTTTTTCAACAAAAGATAGAAAAAATAGTTATCAAAAAGAAAGTCATTATATTTCGCATATTCTGGAGGAGCTGTTGTTTCAACTTGTCACGCTCATGTATTTTAGGGTTATGGCTAATTCAAACAAACCAAACACATCTTCTCACTTTTGACATATGTCATTTTGTGAACTGTTTGTGAATTTTAGAAGTGATGTTAGTTTCTAATAAAATGGAACAAACGAAGAAGGCAGAATCGGGAGGACTTGTAGGATATGTAATCCTCAATTTATAGTCTATACAGAGAGTTTATTTTAAAATGCAACATTATAGTTCATCACTTCCATGGTTACTCACTATTGTCAAAAATGACAGCAATGTAATATTTGTCCATTTTAAAATGCAACATTATAAATAGTATTGCAGCACAGGAGATACCTCCAAAACACATCACAAATGGTGTCAATTCTTATTACGACCGACTAGAATATTGCCTCAGTGATTGGGGGTATTTTTTAACATTTATTACATGAAAATTATGAATTTTTGTAAGCTAAAGTTTGTTAAGATGTACAACATTCATGTTTTGATTATTTGTTAATCGTATGTAGGCTAATTTGTAAGAAATTAGTTTTGATAATACAAAACTACAAATTTTGTATGTTGCATTTTAAAATAGACAAAAATTACATTGCTGTCATTTTTTGACAATAGTGAGTAACCATGGAAGTGATTCGCCATACATTATATTACATGTTAAAATAAATTCCCTGTAGGTGCGTTCGGCAAATGAGTTCTGTTCACTCTTTTCACTCTATATACTCCTAGCACCGTTCGGTAATTATATAGAGTGATAAGCGTCTTAAAATGGAGCGTTCGGCAAATGCAGAATGGAGTCAAGTGGAGTGAAAAGTGTGAACTCCATAAGCCCAACCTCGATATGCAAGCATACATGGAGTTTTTTTTTGTTTTATTTGACATCTGTCAGATCATTTTGTATTTTTATAGGTGCGTTCGGTAAATCTTACGGAGTTGGAGTATTTACGGAGCGGTGTTGGAGTGGAGTGGGAGTAGAGCTGGAGTTGGAGTAGATCGAGGGAATAAGGTACACTCCTTTGTTTGTGATTAACCGAACGAGTAGAGTTAAAATTTTGGTGCACGGATATTATAACCTCCTTTTTTGACAATCTGATACACTGCACTGCTAAAAAAAATAAATAATGAACTATATAGAAGTTATTCAGTTTGGTATTATTCTTTAATGATTCTGAAGAAAGTATATATTAGAAATGGTACAGAATTCTTACCGTTCCGACATACTGTGCCTTGTTATATTACAAAACAATATTATAAATATAAAATAATTGTGTATAATAAAATATTTCAACATAAAAATACAAAATGATCTGACAGATGTCAAATAAAACAAAAAAACATGTATGCTTGCATATCGAGGTTGGACTTACGGAGTTAACACTTTTCACTCCACTTGACTCCATTCTGCATTTGCCGAACGCTCCATTTTAAGACGCTTCTCACTCCATGTCATTACCGAACTGTGCTAGGAGTGTACAGAGTGAAAAGAGTGAACAGAACTCATTTGCCGAACGCACCTTATGTTGAAATATTTTATTATACACAATTATTTTATATTTATAAAATTGTTTTGTAATATAACAAGACACAGTATGTCGGAACGGTAAGAATTCTGTACCTTTTCTAATATATACTTTCTTCAGAATCATTAAAGAATAATACCAAACTGAATAACTTCTATATGGTTCATTATTTATTTATTTTTAGCAGTGCAGTATATCAGATTGTCAAAAATG
Source organism: Ophonus ardosiacus (assembly GCA_943142095.1). Lineage (NCBI taxonomy): Eukaryota > Metazoa > Arthropoda > Insecta > Coleoptera > Carabidae > Ophonus > Ophonus ardosiacus. Next base: position 30,488,156 of record OW964838.1, read on the forward strand.
GAGGTTATTATATTCGTGCACCAAAATTTTAACTCTACTCGTTCGGTTAATCACAAATAAAGGAGTGTACCTTGTTCCCTAGATCTACTCCAACTCCAGCTCTACTCCCACTCCACTCCAACACCGCTCCGTAAATACTCCAACTCCGTATGATTTACCGAACGCACCTTGTATACAGGTGTCCCATTTAAGGTACGAATGCATTGGTATCTCGAGAACCGTAAGAGCTACGAGGTTGGTTAAATTAGACAAAAGTTGCCCCATTAGGAGGCTATTTTAATGGTGTTTTGTTATTTGCGAAAAAATGCATAGGTCACTAGATACAGGTGAAAATGTAAATTTAGCGATTTTCTTTTTTTGCTTATAACTTTGTTATATGAAATAATACGAGATTCTGGTTTGCACTTTCTTAAGGCACTTTTGTATGGTGAATTTGCAGAAGTTCTCAATTTTTTTTTTTATATCTAACCATTTACGAGTTACTGATAGCAACTTTTATTTTTCATATGGAGGTCATATAAGCTATGGCATTTTTAAATAGAGATTTTTTTTTAGCTTTACAATGATATAAAACAATAATAATTTATTTTTATAATTAACAGAAAAATTAACAAAAATTGTTATTTATACTAAGATTAAATTGAAAAAAGTAAATCGAAGGCTGCTATGGAAACAACAAACAACAAAAAAGTGCAACAATTGAATTTCTGAATTTTACTTGACAATAGTAGATCATCATTTTAAAAATGTTATAATCGGATTGTAGGGACCTTAAATCGTGCTTATTCAATAAAATCTGGATATGCGAATTTTAGCATGAATCCAATACCTCTCTTAGCGAGAGGTAAAAATCTGTTGTGGCAAGCACAAGACCTCTCGCCATTTCCATATTAGGCTATATAAGTATTGTATTGCACTTCGCTATCGAACGGTCGTTTTATAACAAAAATATTACAGAACTTTACCCAAATATTGTTTTTTATTGTATTTAACATGTCTTCTGCACACATATAATTCTAATTATATCTATTTTTCATTGTATGAGGAAGTTTCTAAATGTCAGAGATTCTTCCAATTCATTAACCAGATTGGCGGTATTTCTAATGGATATATGCATTTTACCTATAATTTTAAATATTTAATTAATAAAACAATAAGAAAGATTAAATGAACTTCTCAGAAAAAGCTTTCAGAATGTCACTAAAACTGTCGATTTTTGACACTGACATCTCTCATTTACAAACTATGTTATAAACATTTGAATTTATCAAGTGGTTTCCTTACTACCTTAGCCTCTGCAATAAGATTACTCTATAAATTATAGTGTCTTTATCACTAAATCTATACAAGATATAATAAAAAATTTAAGTGTGTTAGATGGAAAATTTTATGTTCTTCAATATTTGTAATAAAAAAAATTCCAAAACATTATATTTAGAAGAATTTTTCTAAGAAACTACTACTTCCGATTGTCCAATAGGGATTCCAGCTCAATCGAATTAAAGGAAAATAGTAAAAAAATACGAATGTATATGCTGAATAACGAATATTAAAAGAAAAATGAAATGGTATAATTGAGATATTTCGGAAATAAGGGGTTTTTTGTTATAGCGCTTCGACACCAATATTAAATCTATATATAATATTTTGATTGGCGACCGAAAGACCGCCTATACATGCATAACAAATAGCGTGTTAGGAGGTGGGGGTTACTACCAATGGAAGTTAAAAAATTCAAATTCGAAAGGAGGGGCTAACATTCCTGTACTGCAGTTTCCAAACAGTTTTTATTTTAACATAAATTTCTTGCATTAAACTTAGTAATTTAAATACACCTGTAATTATAAAGTATGTAGACTTATACAGTGTTATAATATTCATTTATTTCATGTAAATATAACTTAAAATAGAATATATTTCAAGAACATTTAGGTCTATGATGAAAACAGTTTGATAAAAAAACACATAAGCGTGACGTCACGTCAATCTTTTCAAAATTCGGGAGACCATAACTCACTTATTAATAGGAATTTTTTCGCCGGATTTTCATCAATAGTCTTAGTTTTCCTAATATTTTCAAAAGAAATTATATAAAAAAAATGGTGGAATCCCCCATTGTTACCAAAACCTTTTTAGCTCTTCCCAGGAATGTCAGATTGAGGAATTCATAGTTAAACAGGTCTTAAGTCTTATGGTTTTTGAGGAATCGTCCCTCCAACATCCACACACGCACACACACACACACACACATCATTTTAAAAATGTTATAATCGGATTCTAGGAACCTTAAATCGTACTTATTCAGTAAAATCTGGATATGCGAATTTGAGCATGAATCCAATACCTTTCTTAGCGAGAGGTAAAAAGGTACAATTATTTTTACCTTCCGTAAAAGGAAGGTATTGTCTTTGGTCAAAAAATTCGTTGGTGAGTTTTTAATGAATAAGCACGTTTTAGGGCTCCTAGAATACGAATTTACTATTTTTAAGATGATGTCTGTATGTGTGTGTGTGTGTCCGTGTGTGTGTCCGTGTGTGTGTCCGTGTGTGACAAATTTTTCTCCGACGATAACTCCAATACTACAATTCTAAAAATTATAATTCTTTCGTATTCCTCTTCTTTACATCCATATGAAGAGATGATTAGATTTTGGTTATAATTGATCCACCGGAAGTACCCTTATTTGAAGTTTTTAACAGTTTTTCTTGAAAAAGCGCAGTTAAATATTATTTTTCGACATTTTGTGATTAGCAGTATGAAAGAATATCTTATTCTCTATACGGTTTGATTATACAGTTTCGTTCATATTCAATAGATATAGAGTTATAGAGACATTAAGAGAGATTAACTTTCAAAAATTAATCAGCTTTGTTAAAATTATGGAAACAACAGACATATTCAGAAAAATTTAATTGATAGATGTCAGTGTCAAATGCAAAACCAAAGTTGCAAGTATAGGATCAGAAAGTTATGTGTGAATGTGATATAGTGTGCCTCCAAAGAGAAGAAGATGGAAGGACTGTGTAGCAGAAGATTTGAGACAGAAAGAATTGTGTGAAGAAGATGCGTTAGACAGGAATGATTAAAAGAGAAGAGTAAGAAACAGCGACCCCTAATAAAATAGGGAAAGGAACTTTCGGTATAGAATTTGTAAAAAATAGTGTGTTCGTGTTACAATTTTATAGGATATACATAATCTTCTTCAAGGAACTTTTGGTATGGGATATATACAAAATATATCGAATTGACGGAAGGTTTTGTGCTGGCCACAACAGATTTTTTTTGCATGACCTTATTGTATCTGACTTACTTTGGCTATGTAGTTCGAGTCAGCTGGAATGGCCCCACACAAGGGAGGCGACTTCTCTCCCGGCTTACCCACAAACAAGGGCAAAGTCTGCGCTGATATCTGCAACATCTTCATCCTGGCTCCTCTCCGAATCGTCTCCTTGTTGCCCGCATTTCTCGCCTGAATCCTACATTCATTTCTAATCGTTCGAATCTCAGTAATCTTATTCAGTGCTTTCCGTAACAATTCCTCCTCTTTTTCAGTATCCGTTATAGCAGTCTTAATCATTGTTTTCAACTTCTGATTGGAAGATCTCCGTTCGTCGGGAGACATTTTCTCGCGATATTTTAAAAAGTTTGTAACGTTTGGGTCGCTGCGAACACGTTCTTCTTCTATTTCTCTGGTGAGGGCGTAAAGGGCTTTTAACCGCTCTTGTACTTGCTGAGTGATTGCATCAGGAGAGAGAGGCATGGTTACTGGATGCAGTCTTGATCTTTCGCGAGATTATTTCTTAAAATAATTACGTGAATCCAAGATACAATGACGATGGTGTACAATATCTGAAATATACATGCATCTTTATTTTTGTTCTACTGGCTATAAGGCCTAATCTTACCATTTCTGGTTAAAATTTTAACTGCCAGTTAAATAAACAATATTAAATCGGATTATTGACAGTAATTATAAATTTGTCATTTGACAGTTCATTTCGTTTCGGTTTCGTTTATTTAACTGGTAGTTAAAATTTTAACCAGAGATGGTCAATTTGGCTCTAAAACTCGAATGAGGTCATGCACGATTTTTCATTCGATTATAATCAGTAATAATATAGCAAGAAAGTGGGAATAAATTGAAAAAAATTGACAGATTCTTCCAAAACTTGTTGCCAAATTACAACAAGTATGAGAAATAAATTGGAAAATTATTTTCTAATTTATGGAACTCTCGAATTATATTTAATTAGATTATTTTTTGATCTACAACGGAAAGCCACTGTCTTGCTATTGTGTCGCCATCTACTGTCCTAATTAACTAGCTTCATTCATTTACATGAAATGGAAACTGGTTGGGAGCGATTCGAGCGTTGTATGAGGGTAGTGAAGCTGCTGTAAGAATAGATGGTAGGTTGAGTAGTTGGTTTCGTATAAATGTAGGTGTTAAACAGGGTTGTGGTATGTCTCCGTGGTTGTTTAATTTGTATATGGATGTGTTATTGCGGAAGGCGTTGAGTGGATTGGATAGTGTACATATTGGTGAAAGTATTGTGCCTGCGTTAGCGTATGCGGATGATGTAGTTGTTTTAAGTGAAAATGAAGAGCAACTAAGAAGAATGATAGAGAATTAACGAAGTTGGAAGAAGTATGAATTTAATGTTGAATGTTGATAAATCTAAGGTGTTAGTATTTGAAAGAAGTGAATTGGTGACTGAGTGCAATGTGTTGGTGAATGGAGTCAAACTGGAGCAGGTGAATGAGTTTGTATATTTGGGTAGCATGATGTCGAGAGATGGACGAATTGACCGAGAAATTGATAGGAGGATGAGTGCGGGATGTAAGGTAATGGGTGCTCTGGGTACGTTTGCTCGTAACGTAAACGTATCTAGAGAGGCTCGGTTAAGTGTATATAATGGAGTGCTGGTGCCTGCTTTGATGTATGGAAGTGAATGTTGGGCATGGACGAAAAAGCATAAAAGGAGAGTGACTGCCGTAGAAATGAGGTATTTACGTGGTGTTTGTGGGTATACAAGACGGGATCGCGTGAGGAATAATTTGGTGTATGAAGAATGTATGGTTAGGAAGAATGTTGTTAAGAGAGTTGGAGTGAGTCAGTTGAGATGGTTTGGTCATGTGGAGAGAATGATGAGTGAACGACTTGTAAAACGCATACATGTTGGTAAAGTTGAGGGTGTTCCATTGCGTGGCCGTCCAGTGTGTAAGTGGATGGATGTGATTGGTAGTGTTTTGAAGGAGCGTAAGTTTCCGAGTGGAAAGAGAAGAAGAGCATGCATGAATACGATTATAAATGTGGCTGAGGCGAAAGAAGTGTGCCTGGATAGGAATGTGTGGCGAAGGATGATTGTTTTGTAAATGTTGTGGTGTGAAGATATATGGTTAGTAAGAATGTTTTATGAGAATGTAGAGACAGCTGAAGTTTTATGTGGACGTTGTGAACGAAGTATGTTTGTACAGGAATGTGTGGCGAAAGATGATTTTTTTATCCCTTTCCCTATTGTTAATAATTTTTTTCGGGTTTTTGCTAACCCACTAAGTGGGATACGCGTGATTTTATGTATGTATGTATGTATGTATGTATGTATTCATTTACATGGTGCATTTGGCAAGTCTGTTTTGACAACTAAAACATAACTTTGAAAAGGAAAAATAAATATAAATAATCGCCTTCATATCCAGTGATTATTAATTACTGTTTCCAGAAGTGGTTTCTGTAATTTTTTGATTTATTTCATGATCAGAAACATCACTAAATCGGTGTCTTTCTTTAATTTTATGTGTTTGATAACTGTCTGACAAAACAAAAACTACAGAGATTATTCCCGGGAATAACCTCTAGAGCTTTATTCTCACTATAATAATGGCAGGATTGGTTAAAACGCTGACACGTGACAGGTAGTGAAACATTTTATTCGTCTTAAGAAATGTTACAAAATAATCGATAGAGTAATGAAAAATAATAGACCTGTATTTTTTCATATCAATTAAATTTAGTTGTAGAAAAAATATTGTGTGCACTTTGTGCCCAAAATATGTTTAGTGCTCTCGAGTGGTTTTCTGACTCGGCTAAATTTCTTACAATATTTAAAATATAATACTTCTGTCAAATTCGTTCCCTATGTTTCATTTTAAATGGGACAGGCAAATACATTGCTGTCAATCAAATGCCGTAACCATGGATATGACAAACCCAATGTTTCACGTTAAAAAATATTCACGGTACTTTAACTTCATTTCACGTAAGAAAATAAGGGCCGGTTTTTCAATATCTGATTAAAATTTTAACTAAGAGTTAAATAAACAAAATTAAAACGAAATGAACTGTCAAATGACAGATTTATAATTGCTGTCAACAAAACGATGCAATATTGTTTACTTAACTAGAAGTTAAAATTTTAACTAGAGATTGAAAAACTGGCCCTAAGTGTTGGTTCAGATAAGGATACAAATTCTGCGTTTTCATTGGTAAAAACGCAAACCTAGTTCACAAAAGCGAAAAAATATCACTTGTCAGCTGTCATTTATGAAATAAATTCCACAGAATTAAGTGATATTTAACCATGATTTGATGTAATTTTTAATATTCAGGGCTCGTACATTATACAGATAAAATTATTTTTATTGTTGACAAAGTCTGGTTTCATGATTTTAAATAATTTATTTAATGCATGTAAAAACAATCGCCTCTCAAGCGCCATCTGCTATTTTCTTACGTGAAATGAAGTATAATACAAAAGTCTTAAATACCAAATTTGAAAAGTTTTGGTTTTGGATTATATTTTAATATAGTTTTTCATTAAAAACTACCTTAAGCTTCAAGTACTACTTCCGTTTGTCGGTTTGTCCAATTTTACCCAAAATCTAATAATCTTTTTATATAAATGCAGATAGTTTAAATATGGAAAATATAAATTTTTAGAAGTTAAATAAATATATACTCTCTTTTTTATGTTAAATAGTCTCACATACACACAGACAGACAGACATCATTGTAAAAATGTGTTGTGGGGACCCTAATTCGCGCTTATTCACTGAAAACTCACTATCGAATTTTTGAAACGAAAACATTACCTCCCTTACTTATGTAAGTTGGTAGGAGGTAAAAAAACTCGAATCTAAAAGTCTGTTTTCAATTGTTAACCTTACTTTTAAAGAACCTGTCACAATAAAACAAGTATTTTCGTTTAAAATAAAATTATATATCTAGAATAGTACCCAAAAATATATTTTTTGTAAAAAATAACATTTTAAAAATAAAGTTTGTTATTACTTGCGTATTTGATAATAATTGCATTCTAAAATAAATGACGCAACTCGCAACATTTTCGTTTGTGTAACTTATTTAAAATTACTGTACAAATTTATATATTTGTAATACTCACCAAATTGCATACAAAACTTGTAGAAAGTTTAAATTTCGCACAAGAAAAATTCATTGATTTTGACAGATGTAAGACAAGGTTGACAGCAGAGAGTGCGCAAAATTTTTGCATCACCATGCGCATCCACTTCTTTGTTTTTTGTGAAATAAATGTAATACAATTAATAATTAATTAATAAAAACAGTGAACAATACACGTAGGATTGTACTAGTGAATTATTGGCAAAAATTTGATTGAATTTTATAAATATTTGTATGTAGACGCATGCGCATAATATTTCGTTGTCTTTTCTACCCGTCATTTATTTTCTACACAAGGAATTGTAACTTTAATAAAAGTGTAGTGTTAATAAGTGATAAAATTTATAAATAATCATGTCGGAGAATAGAGAGGAAATACTAGCTAATTTTCAGGTAAGTCAGGTGTTATATTAAAACGTGACGAAAACTAAAAGGTTATGAAGATGACAGACATTATTCCACAACTTACACGAATTTTATTTTGATTTTAGGCTTGTACGGGCATAGAAGATGTCGCTCAAGCTATATTATTCTTAGATGAATGCAACTGGGATCTGCTGGTACGTCTGCTAATCTTCAATCAACATGAAATCAATTTTAAAGATTGTATTCTTTGTTCCAGAGCGCTGTGAACCGAGTCATGCCTCAGGATGATTTCAACGTTGCGAACGATGCAGATGTGCAAATCGTAGACGAAGTGAAGAACGAAGCGGCCAGCCCTGTGGAAACAGCTACGGATATGGTGTCCGTAGGAAACAACGTGGGGCACCACTCCGTAGATCAGCCGTCCACATCTAGCAACAAAACTCGCCGACGGCTCTTGCACTTCTCAGTGCACTACCAAGACCGGATATTACAGCTTGAAATACCGGATACTGGCACAGTTGGTGAGTTTTTGCGGTCAGTCGATGCAGACATAACCAAATTGTAGACGGTCAATAATGTTGCACAATATTTGAAAAATTTTAGAGTTGTATTTCATTTTTGATTATTTTAATATATTTCGCGTAATTAACTATAAAACCTAACAATTTACGTATTTCAAAATCAATTTGTAGAATCAAGTCATCATAGAAATTTTCCATCGTCTTTTGTTTATAAGGCAAGCCAAAATTCGTTTTCACTTATTTTGGAAATATAGGCTATTCAGCGAATCAAGCGGTTTACGTCATCTTTATTATATATTTGAAACCTTTAATAGAAATAATTATATTTGGAAATATTGTTATTAAGTAATATTTTGTTAATTTTTGCAAAATGACGTTTGATTATATTTTTTAATATTGGTAATTCTGCACATGTATATTACTAAATATTATATGTCTACATTATACTTTTCAACCTGTATTGTGATTTCATTTTGTTTCGTTGTTCATTGAGAAAATGTCAAATGATCTGTCATGTCAAATTCAAGAGCTTGTAGTTAATTTATTGACTTATTTTGAAAATGAAAAATAGATTGGTGGGCTCTTACTTTCACTGAATTGTAATATTGAGGTAATATTTCGTTCTATTTGTTAATAATAATTTGAAAATTAAATCTATAGTTCACGCCACATAACTTTAGCATTGCGCAATAATAAATGTATGATTCTGTACGACATATGAAGTTGTTGATATTTCTTTTTATCACAGTAGTTGCGCATTTGTTCTCAATGTGAAGTACGCGTAACTTGGATCAGGAAATTTTCCAACTACTTCGTTCACATACGTACAGCGTTTCAAACCGTCGAAGACAGTGTTGCCAACAGTACGGTAATTTCATAAAAATTCATAAGTAGCCAAAAAATAAAATATGATTACTATTTACAACAAAATAAAATTATTTGTATTATAAATAATTTTATAGTAGATTTTATATTTATGTACCGCTATTCACTTTCTTTATATTTATAAAAGTTAGTTTACATAAAATTCGTTAGATGGCAGCACTGGGCATAAAACGAATTGATATACAGTGTGTCCCATTTAGAGGTGCCACCATTGGGATCTCGAGAACTATAAGAGATACGATGTCGCTTAAATGGAACTTTTTGTGCACCTTTGGGAGGTCATCTCAGATGTGCTTTTGTTTTTCCAAAAATTCTCATAGGACACTAGATAATGACGAAAAACTGAATATTGTTGATTTTTTCTTTCTCAAATAACTTCTAAACTATTAGTAATTGTGAAAAACGTTTCAAATATAAAAGATAGATATTTTTATTAACTAACCAGTGGCCTAGAAAATAAATTTTTATATCCATAAATTTTCGAGATATAACACAAACTTATATTTTTTTAAATGGAACCCATATCTGATTTCAGTCTCAAAAAAATCATTATTTTTTTCTCTTTTCAATGGTGTAAGGGTTATTATGTTTTATATTTATTTTGCTCCTCAAATATAATTTTTCTCTTTATTTTCCTGAATTTTCTAATTATTTCCCAAAAAAACATTATTATTTTTATTAATTATATTGTATTTAAATAAATAAATAAATATATCATCACGGCATATTACCCATTTCTGGGTGTGCCAGTATCTACAACATACAATTGTATTTGATCAACATAAATTGTTTTATGTCTTTATTACTTAATATTTTCATTCTAGACTCATAATTACAAATTACACTATGATGTGCAAGGGCGAGCTGATACAAAATATTATAAAAATTAATTTGATACGAATTTTGAGCAAATATTTTTAAGGAAATAAATTATTTAAATACAGTATTTCCAAATAGAAATCTACCAATATTTTCAAAATAATTGTAAATTTAATACAAAATAAGAAAAAAATAATAATTTTTGAAGGCAAAACAAATATAAAACATAATAACCCTTACATCGTTGAAAAGAGAAAAAAATATTTATTTTTTTGAGACTAAAATCAGATATGGGTTCCATTTAAAAAAATATAAGTTTGTGTTATATCTCAAAAATTTACAGATATAAAAATTTATTTCGTATGCCACTGGTTAGTTAATAAAAATATCTATCTTTTATATTTGAAACTTTTTTCTCAATTATTAATAGTTTAGAAGTTATTTGAAAAAGAAAAAATCAACAATATTCAGTTTTTCGTCATTATCTAGTGCCCTATGAAAATTTTTGGAAAAATAAAAGCACATCTGAGATGGCCTCCCAAAGGCGCACAAAAAGTTCCATTTAACCGACATCGTATCTCTTATAGTTCTCGAGATCCCAATGGTGGCACCTCTAAATAGGACACACTGTTTTTATGAACTACATGTACAATATTTCCAAATATAATTATTTCTATTAAAGGTTTCAAATACATAATAATATTAAAAAATCCAATAAAATACTGTTAATAAAATATATTTAAAAATATAAAGAAAATTTCAAAATTCCCTAAACGATGACGTAAACCGCTTGATTCGCTGGATAGTCCATACATTTCTTTAATGAAATAAATAACGGCTGTGTTATTTTGCAGGTGAACTGAAGCTAATGTTGCACGCGCAAGTGGGCATCGCGCCCTGTCAGCAGTTACTGTCAGGCTGGCTGCATCTGCCTCCAGCCGAGTCTACGCCCCTCGCCACGTTGTCGCTGCCCCGGGAGAACATTCTTTTTCTCTCGTCGCTTGCAAATGGCGACGGAGTTACTGCTCAAGAAGAGTAAGTATCAACATAATATTCATTTTTTAAATTTATTAGGTTGTATTCTGTAACTGTCACAAAACGTGAAAATTTTCACTTGGATGTTTATAACAAAAAGTGAACAAATACTAATGTATCCATAGCAACAGTGCAATTGAAATCAACAAACGTCCTTTACGTAAAATATTTACAGGGAATTTATTTTAACATGCAACATTATGGCGAATCACTTCCATGGTTACTCACTATTGTCAAAAAATGACAACAATGTAATATTTGTCCATTTTAAAATGCAACATACAAAATTTGTAGTTTTGCATTATCGAAACTAATTTCCAATAAATTAGCCTACATACGATTAACAAATAATCAAAACATGAATGTTGTACATCTTAACAAACTTTAGCTTACAAAAATTCATAACTTTCATGTAATAAATGTTACAAAAAATACCCCCAATCACTCTGAGGCAATATTCTAGTCGGTTGTAATAAGAATTGACACCATTTGTGATGTGTTTTGGAGGTATCTTCTGTGCTGCAATACTATTTATAATGTTGCATTTTAAAATGGACAAATATTACATTGCTGTCATTTTTGACAATAGTGAGTAACCATGGAAGTGATGAACTATAATGTTGCATTTTAAAATAAACTCTCTGTACCGTGAGTATTTTTTAACGTGAAACATTGGGTGTGTCATATCCATGGTTACGACATTTGATTGACAGCAATGTATTTGCGTGTCCCATTTAAAATGAGACATAGGGAACGAATTTGACAGAAGTATTATATTTAAATATTGTAAGAAATTTAATTGAGTCAGAAAACCACTCGAGAGCACTAAACATATTTCGGGCACAAGGTGCACACAATATTTTTTTTAAAACTACATTTAATTTTTAGAAAACATGTATAATTATTTAAACACAATTAACCTCTAATGACATCTTGTCAATGTGACATTCGATTGACAGCAATGTATTTGTCTGTCTCATTTCAAATAAAACATAGGGAATGAATTTGACAGAAGTATTATATTTAAATATTGTAAGAAATTTAGCCAAGTCAGAAAATCACTAGGGCACAAGGTGCACACAATATTTTTTTTTATAACTAAATTTAATTTAGAAAGTAGGTACAATTATTTAAACAAAATTAACCTCTATTGACGTCTTGTCAAATGTCCCTATGTTTCATTTTAAATGGGACACACAAATACATTGCTGTCAATCAAATGTCAACTCGATTTCACAAACCCAATGTTTCACGTTAAAAAATACTCACGGTATAATTATTGTGACGTCAAGTTGTAATTATTTTATTTAAATACGTATGTTTGGAGAAAAAATATAATGTCATTCTGAGTAAAAGTGTCATTGTGTGCCTTGCATGTAATGGGGTATTCCGGTGATATGGAATTAATGCAAAATAATAACTTTTTCTACAGTTTCCATCTTCATATAGTAGAAAAATATAATAAAACATGTTTAATAAAAAGTTTTAATTCATAATTTAATGTTACAAAATTGGAATTTTTACAGCTCTAGAAACGTCCTTGAAATTTATGACGTCAAGTTGATAATCTGTTGCTCATTTCAAAGTAAATATTTTCGTTTAAAAACACAGATGGTGCCAGTAGTTCACACGCGCGGGTATATTTCTTGTTTGACATTTCGTCCACTTTATAATTATTACACCCATTTTTACCATAAACAAACACCGAAATACACGCTGCTACTAAAATCATATGTAAACAAGCAAATGGCTGTCATGAACATGTGGATTTAGGCGCTAAAGTTCGTTACAGATGTCACCATCGAGTTGACGTCATAAACGCGTCATGATAAGAAAATTTGAATTGCGATGAAATTTTTTAAAATTCATATCTCATGTGATGTATACATTTTCTTACTCAAAGTTAGATATTCAGAGTCCTACTGGTCTGTACTAATGTAAAAAATATTTTTAAAAAATGTCGGAATACCTCATTGTCCGACTCGCTACCGCTCGTCGTTCAAATTTACACGCTCGCCACACAGAGAATCACTTTTACTCCTAATAACACAATACAGGGTGGTTGATTTTTCATTGTCCAGCTTATATCTTCTGAAATATTAAAGATACAAGAAAAAGTTATATAGAAAAGTATTTGATACAACCTGGTTTATAATTTAGCATAAACAATTTTTTTCCAAGGCCTACCAATTTTCCAGAAAAATATTTAACTTTGATTTTTTAAATGGAACATTCTGTATATTTTTACGGAATAAAATTCTAAATAAATTTCTCTTTACAATGATGTGTAACAAGTAACGGTTTACCTTTAAATTATGTCTAATAAAGCAATTAGAAGTACGATAAAAGTAGGCTCTGATATTCTATTGTTTGTACCAGTAACATATGTCACAGATTGCTACTTGATATTTAAATAAAAGTATTAATAATTTTGTAAATCATCAATGCTAGTAATTCTATTACTTTTTTTATTAGACATAATTTTATTCAAAGGAAAACCCTTACGTAGCCAATGTTCATGTGTGACAGAAGTTACAGGTATAAACAATAGAATATCATAGCCTACTTTTATCATATTTCTATTTGCTCTATAGGACATAATTTAAAGGTAAATCCTTACTTGTTACACATCATTGTAAAGAGAAATTTATTAAGAATCTTATTCTGTCAAAATATACAGGGTGTACCATTTAAAAAATTAAAGTTAAACATTTTTCCAAAAAATTGGTAGGCCTTGGAAAAAAATTGTTTATGCTAAATTATAGATCACGTTGTATTAAACAACTTTTATATATAACTTTTTTTTTGTATCTTTAATATTTCAGAAGATATAAGCTGGACAATGAAAAATCAACCACCCTGTATACTATTATGTAGAATTGTCAACATAAGACAGTTGGTAGCGAGCGAGGTTTGCGATTCTGGAGTGGGATCACGTAAAAGTGAAAACGATATTGCGATTATCGAGAAGTGAAAACGACATTCGTTTCCTTAGCGATCACATAAAATTAGTCACTCACTACGTTTTCAACTTCGGTTATTTCAGTAAAGTGACTACGTTTTGTGAAAACGATATCGTTTACAGACTAATGTCATTTTTAATCTAATGTCAAAAAGTATTATTCTCGCCCTTCGTTTTTATTTCGTTCATAATAGCAATGCTGTAAGAATTGAAGAAGGATACAAGTTAAATTATCAATTAGTTTCAGATGCCATGTATCATCTAATTTTTTTCCTTTTGATATTCCAGAAGAAAAATTTATGAAGTAAACAAAAATATTTCTAAATATAAAATTAAAACTTCAAGAGACCTTTTAAGATTGCAAGTATACAAGATTGTTATTTTAAAGTAATCTAGTTTTTATTAAGTTTTGTATTTCAAGTAAATAAAATATGGGCCACATGTAAATAACGGCGCACAACTTTCGACGGGCTGCAGAAAATGATCAATTCACAAATTTTAATTTTATGTAAAAACTACAAAATATTAATCACAAAACACAAGCTAGAATCGTTATATTTGATGTTTCGCAGAATACAATATTATTAAAATATTAATAAAATTTTCTTTCTTGGATTTATTCTTGTAATCAATCAAAATATGCTTTGTTGTAATCAACACTTTTACAGTTATTGGAATATCAATATTGCCCGAAAATATTTCTTTTGGGTAGTTCTTTCACTAAATTTTAATAGTACTTAAATCAGGGAAATTTCAGTAGAAATAAGAAAATATCTAATCACCAAGATTTCAATTTTCTATCACAGATTTCAAAAGAGTAAAAATATGTAGTAAATCATAAGCATTAGTTCTTCGCAACATGCTTATTAAAATATTCATAATTTTTTTTTCTTAGATTCATTCTTGTAATCAATTTTCATTTTATAATTATCGTATTTTATCACAATTATTTCATTTTCGCCTTACTAAATAAAATAATAAAATATACCTTTCAATTTAAAATATTAATTTATTTTTAAATAATTTATAATGACATTTCTTTCATTCTTTCCAAAACGTCAAATTCAACTCACTGCTCACTACATTCTTTTACCTAAGTGCAAGTAAATAAGAAAAGGATATACCTATACCCAAATGTATAAAATAAAAAGAGACGTAAGAAACGACTATCGTTTTCACATGCTCTGAGAGTGTCGACTAGAATTTACATTTTTTACCTTCCGTCAAAAGGAAGGTATTGTTTTTGGTCAAAAAATTCGGTGGTGAGTTTTTAATGTATAAGCACGTTTTAGGGTCCCTACAATACGAATGTACTATTTTTAAGATGATGTCTGTATGTGTGTCCGTGTGTGTGTCTGTGTGTGTGTGTGTGACAAATTTTTCTCCGACGATAACTCCAAAACTACAATTCTAAAAAATATGATTCTTTCATATTCCTCTTCTTTACAACCATATGAAGAGCTGATTAGATTTTGGTTATAATTGGTCAACCGGAAGTACCCTTATTTGAAGTTTTTAACAGTTTTTCTTAAAAAAACGCAGTTAAATATTATTTTTTTGACATTTTGTCCTTCTCTATATGGTTTGATTATACATTTTCTTTCATATTCAATAGATGTAGAGTTAAAGCATTACAAAGAAATTAATTTTCAATAATTAGTCAGCTTTGTTATTTATCATGGAAACAGCTGACATAATTATTCAAAAAAATTTAATTGACAGATGTCAGTTGCAAGTGCAAAACTAAATATGGAAAAAAGTATAGGATCTAAAATTGGTATGTCATAGTGTTGCTCGCAAGTGACACGCAGAGAAAGGCCAAAGAGAAGATGGAAGGACATTACTTTATTGGATTTATAGAACCTTTTCAAATGAACTTTTGGTATGTAATTTGTAAAAAATAGTATGTGTTCGTGTTCGATTTTACATGATAGTATATAGAATCTGTTCCAAGGACCTTTTGGTATTGGATTTGTACAAAATACATGGAATTGACGGAAGGTCTTGTGCTGGCCACAACAGATTTTTTCAGTCTAAAACGATATCGTTTTCGGTTTTCACTATTTACGTGATCGCATTTTCACTTGTCGACAGTCGCAATATCGTTTTCACAGTTACGTGATCCCACTCCTGATTAGCAGAGAAAGTCACAATGTTTAATCTTGTCAACTAGCGTATAAAGTGGTATAAAGCTAAACTTTGAAATTTAAATAAAAAAAAATGTTCCAGGCACGAAGTATCAGACCGTCTGACATCCACCTACACCCTTCACATCACAGACTCCTTCTCCAACAAGAAATACCAACTGAAATACCCAGGCACGCACACCATCCTCGGCGTGAAGACGGACGTGTACGCACTCACTGACATCCCAGTTCGCCACCAGGTGTGGTCCGGGTGGCCAGCAGGCGCAGATGACCACACCATGTTGGCGCTAGCCGGCATTAGCTTCCCGCAACACGAACTAACTGTCGCCAAGGCCAAAGAGAGGCGCGCGCAGGTCGTAGTTGACCTTGACAGCGATAATTCTTCTGTGGAGGAGTTTGAAGATGCGTCGGAGACGTTCAATGTGGAGGATGATATGTTTGTGGATAATCTAGGGTCCAAGAAGATGGAGCCGCTGAGTAAGTCAATATTTTTATTATTAATCTAACAAAATAATTTACTGTTTTTTTTTTGTAATGGATATTTCAAACTACAAAAAATAAAAATTGTGTGTACTTAAGGTAGTTCATCCGTGACATCCCTAAACAAGTGAGTCATATTTTAAAAAAAATGTATTGTTACTTTACAAATTGATAAAGTAATTTTTAGCTTCAATAGGGGTTTCCACCATTATCAAAATAATGAAAAATAACACTAGTGCACTAATAGTTATTTACATTCGAGTGCGTGTAAGTTGTATTTTACAACGCGACAGTTTTGTTTAAGGCACGAGCCCTTAAGGCGAGTGCCTTATTAGCTGGAGCGCTGTAAAATACTTCACGCACGAGAATTGTATCAAATTTTTTGGCCGACGATAATGAAAATCACTTTTTTGAATGAGATAGGTTGTACTTCTGAAAAGGGTTAGTTTAAAATACTGGGGTTGTCAATTTCCAAATTTGATTTTACTTACCTTCATTAGAGTACTTCTTCTAGCGAAAATTTATTTGTAATAATAGACGTTGTTTATGACTGGTGATATATTTATTTGCTCATGTTTTCTTCGTAATAAATAATAGGTAGGTGTCGATATTTGACATTTCATCAATGTTCGCCTCGCGTATTTGACAGGTATATCGATCGGTGACTATGTCGGTAACGGCGGATTTTTACAATAATGACAGATGTCGCTACCGTGAATTTGGTTTATATAAATTAATTTTAAATATAGGAAATGTTAAAGTAAAAAAATAACTTAAGTAGGTAGTACTTTTTTACATGAACTTTATTATAGTAAAGATGATTTATTTTCTAAATGCCCATAAACGTCCAGTGTATTTTGATTATTTTACCGCATAGTTAGACAAGTTACAACACAGTAAGTGTAAAATGTATGTTACACTTGCTGTGTATACAATTGTAAAATTCCCATTACACTTCAGGAGGGCAAAAAATATATTACAATACATTCATGAAAACACTATCTAAATGTTTACACATGTTTCCATTTTTTTAAATGCATGAAAACATTTTACTACGTTTGAAACGCTGCCAAATTTGTGACGTAAACGCCCGGCACGGTTTTACAGTTTAGTAGTAATAGATGGCAGCACATTCAAATTGTAACATTACATTTAAAAGTATTTAGGTGAATAGTTATTTTAAACTAATTAAAATTGTAAATACAATTATTATTGTTTACCTTATCGTATATTAGTGAAGCATTTTCTATATTTTATAGAATTTTATATCTCGTCCATCTATTTAGCGTTAGCAGAAAATCGGCGGGAGCGTACGCAGTCATTGTGGCGGTAAAAATTAGCCGTTTAAACGAGTTATGAAAAATACTGTTTTCAAATTTTTTTTTACACAAAACCTGTTATAATAAAAATGTTTTCTTTATTCTAATATACAGGGTATCTCTTAAATAGAGAGACATGGCTTAACCACAGATTCCTGAGGCTAAAATAAAACTATTTAACCAAACTTGCTTCTATCGGAAAGTGTACCATTTAGCCAGAAATCTGCTTCAAAGTTCTTCGAAAAAAAATTAATTTTGCTTTTAATAATCGGACGCTTTATTCGATTTGGATGAAATTTGGTATGACAGTTTTTATGGTTATAAGTCATCTTTTAAGGTAATACTTGTTATTATTAGTGAACCATTAGTGTATGAAACTTAAGTCTCCCAACATTAATTAGATCGTAACTTTTTAATGGCAATGCCGAAAATGTGAAATTATTTTTCTTCAGAAAGATACATTCAATAGTAAACTTTTGTCTCTCTGTGTAATTTTTGATATCTGTTACGGTTCACACAGAAAAAAATAAAATCTGAGTGTCTGCAGTGTTAAATTTTTAAAATAAATTTAATCTAGCAGTCTGTACAAATGTCAAACAAGTAATTTTTAATGAACTTTGAAGCAGATTTCTGGCTAAATGGTACACTTTCCGGTAGAAGCAAGTTTGATTAAATCGTCTTATTTTAGCCGCAGGAATCTGTGGTTAAGCCATGTCCCCCTATTTAAGAGACACACTGTATAATTAGAATTGTATGTGTGCAGAAGACATGTTAAATACAATAAAAACAATATATGGGTAAAGTTCTGTAATGTTTTTGTTATAAAACACACACACATACAGACATCATCGTGAAAATGTTAAAATTGGATTCTAGGGACCTTAAAACGTGGCCATTTACTTAAATCTCGATTTGTGATTTTTAGCACGATCCCTATACCTCCCTTACCAAGGGTAGCGGGAGGTAAAAAGGTACAATTATTTTTTTGCATGACCTCATTTAATGAGTGGTTCTGTGTATTGTAGTTCCAGATAACGTGGATGACGAGACGATCGGCTGCATCCATTTCTCTGAGCAGTTCACGGCGCGCTACGGCCCTATTCATCCCACGTTCTTCACCGGCACTCTGGACGACGCCATCAAGGAGGCCTGCATGAAACCTGCCAAAGATGTGAGTCATGTCAGTTTGCATTTCTTAAGCCCCATTCAGACAGAGCTTAGTGCAGTGTTGGTAGTGCATTTATATTGTAGTGCGAAAGTATCGTTCACATAGAAAATTAGTGCAGTTGTATTTTCAATACAGGGTAGACACGCCTACTGAATTTGTATTATAACCTATATTCAATATGTCAAATAACATTGGCTGGTAGCACAAGCCCTATTTTAACTAAAACGTTTTTTTAAGAAATGTCAAATTTCATTATTTAATAATAAAAATAAATAATAACA
This sequence comes from Ophonus ardosiacus, assembly GCA_943142095.1. Taxonomy (NCBI): domain Eukaryota; kingdom Metazoa; phylum Arthropoda; class Insecta; order Coleoptera; family Carabidae; genus Ophonus; species Ophonus ardosiacus. The sequence continues at coordinate 30,507,562 of OW964838.1, forward strand.
AATTTATCAAAATATGATTTTAAAGCAGAACATAATTTGAATTTAAACAAATATTATTTAAAAAATCGTTCTTTAAACATAAGGATGAAATTAAATATTGAAATTTGAATTTGACATTTCTTAAAACAGTGTTTTAGTTAAAACAAGGCTTGTACCAACCAATGTTTCTTGCGTCAATATGATTTATTTAATAGCATGTATAGGCTATCCAGCGAATCAAGCGGTTTACGTCATCGTTTAGGGATTTTTGAAATTTTCTTTATTTTTTTACATATATTTTATTAACGGTATTTTATTGGTTTTTCATTATTATTATGTATTTGACACGTTTAATAGAAACAATTATATTTGAATATATTATTATTAAGCAATATTTTGTAAATTTTTGCAAAATGTCGTTTGATTATATTTTTTTAATATTGGTAATTCTGAACATGTATATTACTAAATATTATATGTTTATATTATACTTTTCAACCTGAATTATGATTTCATTTTGTTTTTGGTTTCTTTATTCATTGGCAAAATGTCAAATGTTCTTATCATGTCAAATTCAAGAGCTTGTAGTTAATTTATTGACTTATTTTGAAAATGAAAACTAGATTGGTGAGCTCTTACTTTCACTGAATTGTAATATTGAGGTAATATTTCGTTCTATTTGTTAGTAATAATTTGAAAATTAAATCTATATGTACAGCGTGTGGCAAACGCTATACGCAATGTACAGAAACAGTGAGAAATTGTATGGTATGCAGTATTCTGTATTTTTTTAAGGATCTCACATAATACCAGATAGTTTGTTGCATATACTACAAGAATGAATTATTTATAACAGCGTAAGCAGTATCGTTCAGAATATTTTAAATAAAATTTGATTTCGCTGTAAAAAAATTATACCAGACGTGTTACCTTTTTAAGAAAGATTTGGATTTATGAAGGCGACCCACAGATCATATTTTAATCCGTTTTACATGCTCATGTAAACTTTGTAACATATGACGTCATTGTTTCTAGTGATATTGGGTGGAATTCAGTGGGTTGTATTAAAGTCTGTATTAAAGCTTGTATTAAGTATATGGCAACATTGTAATATTTCCCAAATCTATCAATGAGATTCAATTGTGATATAGAAATTGTACCGCAGGGAAAAGTAATACAGATATCCTTTATTCAAATGAAGAAGTATAATTGTAAATGGAAGGTGTAAAAGGAAACTTGCAAAAAAAATAGCAACATTAGGTTAGAAATATGTCAAATTTTGTGTCAAATTTCATACCTGAATATTAATGAATTTTAAAATATCTCAATCCCCGTTTTGATCAGTTTTGATATTTGTCCTTTTTTATCGTAATTGTATGGCTTTCTTACTTCTATTAATAATATTTTTTTCTTTATTTCATCCTTTGGTCTCTCACTTTTTTCTGACAGGTATTACAAAGTTGCCAAAATATTTTTGACAAAGAACTGTTTTAGCTTAAAACACGCTAATACAACCCACTGAATCTCACCCATTGTATTTATGACATAAACCGCTTGATTCGCTGGATGACCCATACAGCAGTAGTATTATTGAAGAAAAGAAAAGCAAAACGTTGTCGCTGGTGGGTTCGTCCAATATATTAAAAAATATATTCACAAAATGACTATAACCTGTTAAACGAAATGCGTCATCAAGATGCAGAGAAGTTCTTTGTATATACAAAAATGTCATTAAGTCATTAAGAAATCACACGTAGACTATAATGACATTTCGGATTTCTACATTACCTACAGATTCAAATAATATGTCCCTTTTTATACCGTGAGTATTTTCTAACGTGAAACATTGAGTTTGTCATATCCATAGTTACGACTTGATATTTGATTGACAGCAATGTATTTGCCCGTTCCATTTAAAATGAAACATAGGGAACGAATTTGACAGAAGTAGGTATTATATTTAAATATTGTAAGAAATTTAGCGGAGTCAGAAAACTACTCGAGAGTACTAAACATATTTCGGGCACAAGGTACACACGGTATTTTTTTACATCTAAATTTAATTTTTAGAAAACAGGTATAATTATTTAAATAATATTAACTTCTAATGACATCTTGTCAATATGACAGATAACCCTTGAATTTCCCTATAAGTTATGATTTGACAGTTGATTGACAGCAATATATTTGTCTGTCTCATTTAAAATGACACAGGAATGAATTTGTCAGAAGTATTATATTTAAATATTGTAAGAAATTTAGCCGAGTCAGAAAACCACTCGGGCACAAGGTACATACTATATTTTTTCTACAACTAATTTTATTTTAGAATGCAGGTATAAATATTTAAACAAAATTAACCTCTATTGACGTCTTATCAAAATCCATTTAAAATGAAATATAGGGAACGAATTTGACATTTGATAAGACGTCAATATTTTGTTAAAATAATTATACCTGCATTCTAATTTAAAATTAGTTGTAGAAAAAATAGTGTGCACCTTGTGCCCGAGTGGTTTTCTGACTCGGCTAAATTTCTTACAATATTTAAATAATACTTCTGTCAAATGTGTCATTTTAAATGAGATAGACAAATACATTGCTGTCAATCAAATATCAAATCATAACTTATAGGGAAATTCAAGGGTTATCTGTCATATTGACAAGATGTCATTAGAGGTTAATATTGTTTAAATAATTATACCTGCATCCTAAATTAAATTTAGATGTTGAAAAAATATTGTGTGCACCTTGTGCCCGAAATATGTTTAGTGCTCTCGAGTGGTTTTCTGACTCCGCTAAATTTCTTACAATATTTAAATATAATACTTCTGTCAGATTCGTTCCCTATGTTTCATTTTAAATGGGACACGCAAATACATTGCTGTCAATCAAATATGAAGTCGTAACCAAGGATATGACAAACTCAATGTTTCACGTTAAAAAATACTCACGGTATTATATCGATCGAATTTATAGGCAGCGAGATTCATTTACAACTTATTATTTTATATATTTATATGTCTTTATCTTTAACTCCATAGAAGATATAATAAAAATTTTAAATGTATCGAATAGAGATTTTTATATTCTTTAATATTAGTAATAACAGAAATTTTCAAAAAATATTTAGAATATTTTTTTAAAGAAACTGTTACTTCCGGTTGTCCAATTGTTACCAAAATCTAATCAGCGCTTCCCAGGAATGTCAGATTGAGGAAACCGCTGTTAAATATTTTTTAAGTCTCATACCCGTATTCATTAACACTCGTAAATTGTCAAAACGATTCGTTATAATGTTTGACAAATAGAATCAAACTTGACAAATAAAATTTCGATTTTTCTTTCAATGTCGACTGTTTTTATGGGATAAAAATTATAACGAACCGTTTAAAATTTTTACGAGTGTTTATGAATACGGGCGTTATAGTATTTGAGAAACCGTGGTTTTCACACATTCACTCACACACACACACACACATCATTTTAAAAATGTTATAATCGGATTATAGGGACCTTAAAACGTGCTTATCCACTAAAATCTGGATATTGGATTTTTAGCATGATTCCAATACCTCTCTTAGCGAGAGGTAAAAATGAAGAACACTATTTGATAGAACATAAAAAAGTGCTCTAAAGAAATATAAAATTTTCTTTCAAAACATTACGTCTATTGTCTTTCACAATCCTAAATTATGGAGTGGAAAATTAAAATACGTACAATGTAAACTGTAGAAAATAGATGCAAACATCAAAGAGTCAATAAATAGTATCTAACCACACTAACCTATAAAATCTGACATCTTATGAAAAAGGACAGAAGATGTTAACCGGCAAAACCGAGAAAAAATCATGGTTGCGTTGGTGCGCTTCGGTTGCAACCATTTTAACCGGAACCACAGAATAGACATTGATACAGAAGCGACAGTCAGAGAGAGAAACGAAAATTAGAGAGAGAAAGAGTATGCCAACAAATTTAAAGGGCTAATCGGATAAAATCGAATTGTTTCGGCATAATATCTTCGTATCTTAAGATTCTTTGTTCTTTTCATTATCTCGACGAAAAAATTTTCTGTTAGGGGTCAATAATAAAAGTATATTGAGAAACACAAATTGATTTCTAATAAGAACAAATATGTTATTTTTTCAACAAACGATAGGAAAAATCGTTATCATATAGAAAATCATTATATTTCACATATTCTGGAGGAACTGTTTTCTCAGCTTGTCACGCCCATGTATTTTAGGGTTATGGTTAATTCAAGTAAAACAAACACGTCTTTTCACTTTTGACATATGTCATTTTGTGAACCGTCTGTGAATTTTAGAAGTGGTGTTAGTTTCTAATAAAATGGAAAAAACGAAGAAGGTAGAATCGGGAGGACTTATTTGTTCATATAAAAACTGTATAAGGAGATTTAAAAAATGGAGAAGGGGAAATGTAAGTTTTTTTCGTTTCCGAAAGATCCATAAATGTAAGTAATGCAAAACGACTGCCATATCATGCAAAATGTATATATACACAATAAATATGGGTGTAAAATGTGGCTCAAGACCTGAGGAAGAGAAGATTTGATGGAGAAGGATATTTGGGACATATTCATTGAATCTGACGTTTGTGTTTCCCACGTCAAAGATATAGAAAATTCTGCATTGTATTGAATTTGTAAAATTCACGTATTTGTTCAATAAAAACATAATTATGGGTTTATTTTATGATTTCTTCTTAATTCGTTAATAAAATTAAAATTTTAGTACTTTTGTGTTCTAATTTTTCTTTTGCCATTTAAAACAATTTAAATTTCGCGCGTAAATTTGCCAACAAATTTAAAGTTCAAGGTCATAAACATCAAATCGCAACAACAATGGTATAGACAAGGAGTGTCGCTTCTGTATATGTCTATTCTGTGCCGGAACCATGTTTCATAAATGTACAATTTTTACCATTTGATATTATTGGAACACCTGTTCTTTAAGAATTTTTTTTTTTTAAATAATGAATTAATACCCTATTATATATATACCTAATGCAAGTATAAGTAATAAAAAATAATTTAAACGTCAATTAGTCATACTACACAGCACATTCATACATCCATATAACATTGATTGCATTTTCTGTTGCAGCGTAAAATCCTAGCGATGTACCTCCACCACGACGCGAGCGTGCTCTCGAACGTGTTCTGCACGCAGTTACTGGGCTTTGAGTCAGTGCTGCAAATGCTGGAGAGTAACTTCGTGCTGTGGGGTTGGGATCTGACGTTCGACAGCAATCGCACGCGTCTGCATGCGTCCGTGGGCCGCACGCTCGGCAGCCTTGCTGCTATGACCGTCCGAAACATCCCAGTCGACAAGCTGCCCGCCATCATAGTCATCATGAAGGTCCGGAGTAGTACGGATATTTACACAGTTATATATGGTGAGTATTTATAACTGACACACAACGCAGAACATAATGGGGGATTACGGCTCAATCGAATTAAAGGAAAATAGTAAAAAAATACGAATGTATATGCTGAATAACGAATATTAATAAAAAAAATTAAATGGTATAATTGAGATATTTCGGAAATAAGGGGTTTTTCGTTACAACGCTTCGACACTAATATGAAAATATTTTGATTGGCGATCGAGAAACCGCCTATACATGCATTACAAATAGCGTGTTAGGAGGTGGGATTACTACAATACGAATTTACTATTTTTAAGATGATGTCTGTCTGTATGTATGTGTGTGTGTGTGTGTGTGTGTGTGTGTGTGTGTATGTGTGTCCGTGTGTGACAAATTTTTCTCCGACGATAACTCCAATACTACAATTCTAAAAATTATAATTCTTTCGTATTCCTCTTCTGTACATCCATATGAAGAGTTGATTAGATTTTGGTTATAATTGATCCTCCGAAAGTACCCATATTTGAAGTTTTTAACAGTTTTTCTTGAAAAAACGCAGTTAAATATTATTTTTCGACATTTTGTGATTATCAATATGAAAGAATATCTTATTCTCTATAAGGTTTGATTATACAGTTTCGTTCATATTAAATAGATATAGAGTTATAGAGACATTAAGAGAGATTAACTTTTAAAAATTAGTCAGCTTTGTTAAAATTATGGAAACAACAGATTCAGAAAAATTTAATTGACAGATGTCAGTGTCAAATGCAAAACCAAAGTTGAAAGTATAGGGTCAGAAAGTTATGTGTGAATGTGATAGAGTGTCCCTCCAAAGAGAAGAAGATGGAAGGACTGTGTAGCAGAAGATTTGAGAGAGGAAGAATTGTGTGAAGAAGATGCGTTGGACAGGAATGATTAAAATAGGGAAAGGAACTTTCGGTATAGAATTTGTAAAAAATAGTGTGTTCGTGTTACAATTTTATAGGATATACAGAATCTTTTTCAAGGAACTTTTGGTATGGGATATATACAAAATACATCGAATTGACGGAAGGTTTTGTGCTGGCCACAACAGATTTTTTGTTAATCGTATGTAGGCTAATTTATTGGAAATTTGTTTTGATAATACAAAACTACAATTTTTGTATGTTGCATTTTATAATGGACAAATATTACATTGCTGTCATTTTTTGACAATAGTGAGTAATCATGGAAGTGATCAACCATAATGTTGCATGTTAAAATAAATTCCCTGTAAATACAAATACAAATTACACATAGCAGAACATAAAATTTTTAATAAAAGTTTTTCTTTAAAGTAATAATTTATAATTCATAATTGTCAAAATTTTTCATATTATATGCACACTTGTTATTTTGCACATGTATTATTAAATTTTCTTAAAAATATGCAAGAATGCACTTAGTATGTACTTTACATATATTCCGACCTATATTCAAGACTAAGTCTGTTCGGGTTCCATAACCGAGAATCGATGAATTTCGGTTCCAGAAGCGAGAACCGATGAGTTTCGGTTCCAGGAGTGGGATCACGTAACTGTGAAAACGATATTGCGACTGTCGACAAGTGAAAATGTGATCACGTAAATAGTGAAAACCGAAAACGATATCATTTTAGACTGAAAAAATGTGAATTCTAGCCGACACTCTCAAAGCATGTGAAAACGATAGTCGTCTCTTTTTATTTCATACATTTGGGTATAGGTATATCCTTTTCTTATTTACTTGCATTTAGGTAAAAGAATGTAGTGAGCAGTGATTTGAATTTGACGTTTTGGAAAGAATGAAAGAAATGTCATTAGAAATGATTTAAAAATAAATTAATATTTTAAATTTGAAAGGTATTTTTTATTTAGAAAGGCGAAAATGAAATAATTGAGATAAAATACGATAATTATAAAATGAAAATTGATTACAAGAATGAAGCTAAGAAAAAAATTCATGAATATTTTAATAAGCATGTTGCGAAGAAACAAATGCTTATGATTTACTATATATTTTTACCTCCCGCTACCCTTGGTAAGGGAGGTATAGGGATCGTGCTAAAAATCACGTATCAAGATTTTAGTAAATGACCACGTTTTAAGGTCCCTAGAATCCAATTTTAACATTTTCACGATGATGTCTGTATGTGTGTATGTGTGTGTGTATGTATGTATGTATGTATGTGTGTGTGTGTGTGTGTATGTGTAGGGATTTTGTCTTCACTCTAACTCAAATACTATCATTCAAAAAATTCTGAAACCTTGTATTTCTATCCTATTCTAAAATGAAAAGAAGCCATTAGATTTTGGTGTAAATCGGATAACCGGAAATGGCACTTTACCTGAAGCTCATAATGGTTTTTCTTCAAAAAATATCATTAAATGCCATTTTTTCGCATTTTATGTCTTATGAAAATTAAAGATTATTGAATTTTCTACAAGAAAACATTAATACTTTTTCTATATATTTTGCAGATAAATTTAAAAATATTTTTTTTTATTAGTCCCGAAGCCTAAGAAAAACAATTCTTTTGTTACGCAGTGCATATTTCAAATGAATGTAACTGACAGTTAATGTCACTGTCAAAAAACTAATCACTTCAAATTAATAATAGTGACATTTTAAAAAGAAAATAGTAAATAAATCAATAGTTTTATGCATTGGAACAGTTTACAGCGTTAGTAAATACGTAAGTATGTATTTAAATTAATAAAAATGGGTAGGAAAGTGTGGCGAAGCAAGATTGTTGCGTAACTATTACTGTGGTCCGGATGGGGTTATTCGCTACCGTAAATCGGTCACTTTAATATGTTCTTATGTATGAATGCTATGATGATTGTGGACAAGGCGAAAGAAGAATGTTGTTAAAGAGTGAAGTGAGTCAGCTCAGCTCTTACTCTTATCTCTTTTCTTATTGTTACTATTGTTTCCGGGTATTTGCTAACCCCGTAAGTGGGAATCGCGTGATTTTATGTACGTTGTAAAAATTAAATAGCGGGAGGTTTTGTGTTGGCCACATCAGATTTTTACTCTTGAAATTTATGATAGAAAATTGAAATCTTGGTGATTATATATTTTCTTATTTCTACTGAAATTTCCCTGATTTACTATTAAAATTTAGTACATGATTTAGTGAAAGAATTACCCAAAAGAAATATTTTCTGGCAATATTAATATTCCAATAACTGTAAAAGTGTTGATTACAACAAAGCATAATTTGATTGATTACAAGAATAAATCCAAGAAAGAAAATTTTATTAATATTTTAATAATGTTGTATTCTGCGAAGCATCAAATATAACGATTCTATCCTGTGTTTTGTGATTAATATTTTGTAGTTTTTACATAAAATTAAAATTTGTGAATTGATAATTTTCCGCAGCCCTCCCAAAGGTTGTGCGCCGTTATTTAAATGTGGCCCATACTTTATTTACTTGAAATATAAAACTTAATGAAAATTAGATTACTTTAAAATAACAATCTTGTATAATTGCAGTCGTAAAAGGTCTATTGAAGTTTTAATTATACCTATATTTAGAAATATTTTAGTTTACTTCATAAATTTTTCTTCTGGAATATCAAAATTAGATGATACATGGCATCTGCAAATAATTGATAATTTAACTTGTATCCTTCTTCAATTTTTACAGCATTGCTATTATGAGCGAAATAAAAACGAAAGACGAGAATAATACTTTTTGACATTAGATTAAAAATAAATTATCTGTCAAAACTACTATACAGTGTGTCCTATTTAAAGGTGCCACCATTGGGATTTCGAGAACTATAAGAGATACGATGTCGATTAAATGGAACTTTTTGTGCGCCTTTGGGAGGCCATATCAGATGTGCTTTTATTTTTCCAAAAATTCTCATAGGCCACTAGATAATGACGAAAAACTGAATATTGTTGATTTTTTCTTTTTCAAATAACTTCTAAACTATTAGTAATTTAGAAAAACGTTCCAAATATAAAAGGTAGATATTTTTATTAACTAACTAGTGGCGTACGAAATAAAATTTTATATCCTTCAATTTTCGAGATATAACACAAACTTATAATTTTTTAAATGGAACCTATATTTGATTTTAGTCTCAAAAAAATCATTATTTTTTTCTCTTTTCAGCGATGTAATGGTTATTATGTTTTATATTTGTTTTGCCTTCAAAATTATTATTTTTACCTTATTTTGTATTAAATTTATAATTATTTTGAAGATATTGGTAGATTTCTATTTAGAAATACTCCTTGTATTTTAATAATTTATTTCGTTAGAAAATTTTGCTCAAAACTCGAATCAAACTAATTTTTATAATATTTTGTATCTGGTCGCCCTTGGCACGTTATAGTGTAATTTGTAATTATGAGTCTAGAATGAAAATATTAAGTAATAAAGGCATAAAACAAATTATTTCGATCAAATACAATATAATTAATAAAAATAATAATGTTTTTTTTTTTGAAATAATAAGAAAATTCAGGAAAATAAAGAGAAAAATTAAATTTTAGGAGCAAAACAAATATAAAACATAATAACCCTTACATCATTGAAAAGAGAAAAAAATAATGATTTTTTTGAGACTGAAATCAGATATGGGTTTCATTTAAAAAAATATAAGTTTGTGTTATATCTTGAAAATTTACGGATATAAAAATTTATTTCGTACGTCACTGGTTAGCTAAAGAAAATATCTATCTTTTATATTTGAAACGTTTTTCTCAATTACTAATACAGTCGAACTTCGATAACTCAAACCATGACTTGCCACAAAAAAAATTCGAGTTATTAAGACTTCGGGTTATTAAATAAAATGCATATGTATATTATTTATGTATTTATTCGAGTAAAAATCACTTATTACCTTATGATATAAATATACAGATTGATATTTTCAGATCAAAGTTATAAACATTATTTTAGTGTAAAAAAAGATTTTTTTTTATTTTGATTTTCAATAAAAAAAAGCTTCAATGTTCATCAATAGATAAAGTTTTTAATGTACGTTTCAATGACATATCATCAGGAATAAAAATGTCTTAAACGTGATAAATCAAGTAGGCACAGTATTTTTTTTTTTTTTTCACTTAATAATAATTAACAAAGCATAAGTTTGAACTTCAGTGGTGCAGAACTCAAACTGCCTCCGTCATCATGTTATAAAAACACCTGTTAGAAAATCACGTAATTAAAGGATTCCCCCAGAATTCGACTAATTGAAGCTCGCGCCAAATATTCTGTTCGGATTATAAAGATATTCGCGTAATCGAAGTTCGAGTTTTCAAGTAAAAATTACCCATAATTCTCACTCTTGGCGCTATTGCCAGCCAGTTTGATTCGAGTTATCAAAAATACGAGTTATCGAAGTTCGACTTACTGAAGTTCGACTGTAGTTTGGAAGTTATCTGAAAAAGAAAAAATCAACAATATTCAGTTTTTCGTCATTATCTAGTGCCCTATGAGAAGTTCCATTTAATCGACATCGTATCTGTTATAGTTCTCGAGATCCCAATGGTGGCACCTCTAAATGGGACACACTGTATAATACAAAAACATTAGTCTATAAACGATATCGTTTTCATAAAACGTAGTCACTTTACGGAAATAACCGAAGTTGAAAACGTAGTGAGTGACTAATTTTACGTGATCGCTAAGGAAACGAATATCGTTTTCACTTCTCGATAATCGAGTAGTTACACTTTCAAATAACCGGGTACCCGGGTAATTTTGGAACCGGAACCGGTTACCACCACTAGTTTGAATAAATTTACTATGAAAATAAATTTTATAAATCCCGGAGTAAGCCTGTAAATTTGTTGTAGGTAACGTAAGCGTGAACGAGCTGCTACTGCGGCTAGTGGACGCAGTGGACGTGTGGAGCGGACACCAGCGCGTGGAAGTGCGCGAAGAGGAGGAACGCGCAGCGCGCGAACTCGTCAAATGGGAGCAAGACCAGGCGTACAGGGAGAGTCTGGAGGCTGACAGAGCAAAAGAAGAAGCAAAAAGGCAACAGGAACGGATGGAGGTGGAAGAGAAAAGACGCGTGGAATCGGAGCGAGCAGAGGAGGAGGCGAAGAGGGAGCGGCGGCGGCGCGAGGTGGAGGCCAATCTGCCGCCCGAGCCGTCCGAGGGCTCCGGGGACTCCATCACCAAGATCAGATTCCGGCTGCCCAAGGGACAGCATCTCGAGCGCCGGTTCACCACAGACACACCACTCAAGGTACGTAACATAAATACTACTCCGAATGGCACTCTAATCACAACCATAGACCACATTAGTGAAGTTAAGGTGTGAAACCCTAAATCGCTAAATTAAATCAGGAGTTGGATCATGTAACTGTGAAAACGATATTGCGACTGTCGACAAGTGTAAATGTGATCACGTAAATAGTGAAAACCGAAAACGATATCGTTTTAGACCGAAAAAAATGTGAATTCTAAGGCTGTGTCCGATGTTGCACTTTTATCACCCTAATATCTAAATCCTAAATTATATGCCCTAAATCTAGTGATTATTTAGGATTTTAGGGTTTTGCAGGAGCACACTATGCCTTGAAGTTGACGCGCACTAATTAAACAAATAATGTTCGTTGCTATAATTTGTACAAAACAACAAATTTACTGTCAAAGAATAGCTTCTTAGCTTCTATTTTATATGGAATGCCGTTTTAGCATTTATTCAAACATTTTAAAACAGTCATACAAATTAATGTATCGAAAAAATAAACTCTCATTAAAAAGAAAGATTTAAACTGATTGTTGAATTAAAATGTTTGTTGATAATATAATTACAAATTTTTCAAACAAACATTTTAAATCAATAGCCAACACACAACTTTCTTTTTAATATTAGTTTAATTTTATGTTTATTCAATTTATATTATTGTTGTTAATCTCTAAACAAACGTAAAAATTCAAGTATCATAGAAATGAAGTAACATTTATATGAATGAATTAAATTGACTCTTTATTTTCACGACACATGAATTAAAACGATTGTTTATTTCTATGATACTTGAATTAAATTGTTTGTTTCATTCTATGACACGTGATTTAATATGATTGTTGATAATTTTATAACAATCAATTTAAAAGGCACTGTCATATAAATTCATGTATTGTAAAAGTAAACTCTTATTAAAATGAAAGATGTAAATTGATTGTTGTATTAAAATGTTTGTTGATAATATAATTACATAATTTTCTAACAAACATTTTAAATCATCGGTCAATACAAAAAAATCTTTTCAATAATTGTAAAAAGCAAAGTATCTTAGAAATGAAGTAAACATTTATAAGAATGAATTTAATTGACCCTTTATTTTCACGACACATGAATTAATACGATTGTTTATTTCTTTGATACTTGAATTAAATTGTTTGTTTAATTCTACGATACATGCATTAAAATGATTGTCGATAAATTTAAATGAATCAATTTAATTAGCGCCGTGTTGTCTATTTCAAGAACTATTTGTAATTCGGTCATACTTTAACAGATGGCTTTACATATGAAATATATGCTTATGCTCACCGAGTGAAGTTATAAGAACTATAAGATAGCTATAGGCCCTATAGGCCATAGCCTTTCGGTCATTTTTTATAAAGTATATTTTACTGTGCTCGCAATCGAGCGTCACTAATAAATAACAGATATACACAAAGCTACAATATGTAGAGCCATCTGCGGAAGAATGGCCGAATTGCAACTAGTTCTTGAAATAGTCATGACGGCGCTAATTAAATTGATACATTTAAATTTATCGACAATCATTTTAATGCATGTATCGTAGAATTAAACAAACAATTTAATTCAAGTATCACAGAAATAAACAATCGTTTTAATTCATGTGTCGTAATAATAAGGGTCAATTTAATTCATTCCTATAAATGTTACTTCATTTTTACAATACTTGACTTTTTACAATTATTGAAAAGATAGTTTTGTATTGACTGATGATTTAAAATGTTTGTTAGAAAATTTTGTAATTATATTATCAACAAACATTTTAATACAACAATCAATTTACATCTTTCATTTTAATAAGAGTTTATTTTTACGATACATGAATTAATATGACAGTGCCTATTAAATTGATTGTCATAAAAATATCAACAATCATATTAAATCATGTATCGTAGAATTAAACAAACAATTTAATTCAAGTATCACAGAAATAAACAATCGTTTTAATTCATGTGTCGTGTAAATAAAGGGTGAATTTAATTCATTCATATAAATGTTACTTCATTTCTATGATACTTGAACTTTTACATTTGTTTAAAAAATATCAACAATCATATAAAATGAACAAATATAAAATTAAACAAACATTAAAAAGAAAGTTTTGTGTTCACCGTTGATTTAAAATATTTGTTTGAAAAATTTGTAATTATATTATCAACAAACATTATAATTCAACAATCAGTTTAAATATTTCTTTTAATTTTAGTCTATTTATAAGATACTTCAATTTCATTGATTGTTGATATTTTTTAAAACAATCATATATTTTCATGTATCAGAAAATATACTAAAATTAAAAAGAAATATTTAAACTGATTGTTTAATTAAAATGTTTATTGATAATATAATTACAAGCTTTTCAAACAAACATTTTAAATCAACATTCAACACAAAACTTTCTTTTTAATATTAGTTCAATTTTATGTTTGTTCAATTTATATGATTGCTGTTAGTCCCTAAACAAACGTAAAAATTCAAGTATCATAGAAATGAAGTAACATTTATAGGGATGAATTAAATTGATCCTTATTATTACGACACATGAATTAAAACGATTGTTTATTTCTGTGATACTTGAATTAAATTGTTTGTTTTATTCTACGATACGTGATTTAATATGATTGTTGATAATTTTATAACAATCAATTTAAAAGGCACTGTCATATAAATTCATGTATTGTAAAAGTAAACTCTTATTAAAATGAAAGATGTAAATTGATTGTTGTATTAAAATGTTTGTTGATAATATAATTACAAAATTTTCTAGAATTTGTTAGAAAAATTTGTTATTGTATTATCAACAAACATTTTAATACAACAATCAATTTACATCTTTCATTTTAATAAGCGTTTATTTTTATGATACATGAATTTATATGACAGTGCCTTTTAAATTGATTGTTATATAATTATCAACAATCATATTAAATCACGTATCGTAGAATGAAACAAACAATTTAATTCAAGTATCACAGAAATAAACAATCGTTTTAATTCATGTGTCGTGAAAATACAGAGGCAATTTAATTCATTCATATAAATGTTATTTCATTTCTATGATACTTGAATTTTTACGTTTGTTTAGGGACTAACAACAATCATATAAATTGAATAAACATAAAATTAAACTAATGTTAAAAAGAAGGTTGTGTGTTGACTATTGATTTAAAATGTTTGTTTAAAAAATTTGTAATTATATTATCAACAAACATTTTAATTCAACAATCAGTTTAAATCTTTCTTTTTAATGAGAGTTTATTTTTTCGATATATTAATTTGTATGACTGTTTTAAAATGTGGGAATAAATGCTAAAACGGCATTCCATAATTTTATGAAATATAATATTAACATTTACTCTCAAGCATCAAATTGAATCGAATTGTATAATTCATTTTTGTTGTTCTAAAGTGTTGCTATACAAACCAGTGGATATCATTAGTGTGCCATTCGGAGTTGTATTTATGTGAAGAAGACCTAATTCCTAATTTCTAAATGCCAATATGCGACATCGGACTCGAACACAGCCTTAGTCCTAGATTTAACGGAGAGGCGGCCCATATTATGGGAGTTCACCGCTGTCTCGAACTGTCCTCGCCTTTGATAAAACGTCAAGACGAATAAACAGTGGCGGTATGACGGAGCGGAAGCGTTAACCGCACCGCACAGTATGATTGCAAAAACCACCACCCGTACCCGCACCCGCCAACCGCTTCGAAACCCGCTAATGTAATACGGGCTTTAGAACATGGCTGATATGTTCGAACCATCCATATACCTATTAACTAATATATTGCTAATGCTCGTATCTTTCCCATAAGAGTAGCTGAAGGAAACACTGTGAAATGGAAATATAATTTCTGCATAAGTCTATCCCACACAAACGCCCAACTTCGAATTATGCGCAAACTTGGAAACCTTGACTACTATTGGCTAACGCTGATAGCGTCGCTGGCTGGGCTGCGTTCCAAAATCCTACTCTTAAAGTACGAAATTATTCAATGTCGTTTCAAAACTAATAACCTTACTCTCAGAGTTTACTCAACCTGTTCCAAAACAGCCAGAGTTTACTCCAAAGTGATGTTCTACTTACTCTACTAACAAGGAGGGTATAGAAATTACTCCACAATATTTTCAAACGTAGATGCTCACAATTCTCAACATATGAAAGTAATTTGCCTTCTTGAGGAAGAAAACATGCTTTTGGTTGAAAATAAACATAAGTAAATACGTTGGCGTGTATTACGAGCATCCTTTATAATAAAAGCGCTTTTATGGAGCGTATTTTCACATTATATTGAGGAGTGTGCTCCATAAAAGCGCTTTTATTACGGGCTTGGCATTAATGTTGTAATTATAAGTAGGTTTGTTAGTTTTATAAAATTATTTTTAATTTAGTTTCAATTTTTTACATCAACAAAACTCTCATTCGTTCCAAAACACAACACATCATACTCTACGCCAAAACTCGGTATTCTTCCTTTTGGAACGCTGCCCTGGTGATGCAGCGAGCACATGGTTTGACTTTGACGTTTGATTTCATTTCTGTTTGTAGTTGCACTTCGAAAGCATTTGCTTTGTGTTTCATACAGTAATTTATTGTCACCTAAATAAATTAATCCTGACCAGATTGTATTCCTATTATTTTTACAGTACAACAAAGTAAATTATTTAATTCAAATTTAGCACTAGAATATGTCAATGTTTTTTATTATTACTAATATTTATATTCAAGAATTTACATACAAAATAAATAGTAGGTACATTGTTTAATTTCTCAAATTTAAATTTAAAATTTCTCGCGCTAGCCGTTAATAAACAGAACTCTGTGATTTGTAAAAAGTGATCATGATTACCTCGTTAGCCAATAGTAGTCAAGGTTTCCGAGCATGCGCATAATTGCCGGTTGGGTGTTTGTGTGAGATAGACTTATGCAGAAATGATATTTCCATTTCACAGTGTTTCCTTCAAGAAAAGCAAAGGATCCGCAATATATTAGTTAATAGGTATATGGAACCACCGCATGTTAACTGTTGAAGGTTAAACACTCTACAATATTTACAAAACATAATTTGTTTCAGGTTCTACTGGATTATTTAATAGTAAAAGGTTACCCGACGCAAGAATATAAGGTCATTTCTAGCTGGCCCAGAAGAGATGTGAGTTTTCAATAGGTTTAAGGTCTAAGCGGTTCATTTAGATCTGTTGTTTAAATAGACCATTCCAGAATGACGTCACCTGCCCGCCACAAGAGTGATTTTGAATATTTTTAAAAATTATTTAATTATACAGTGTGTCCCATTTACAGGTGCCACCCTTTGAATATATACATCTGGAAGTAGCTACCAACAAAAATCGTGTACCAAAGAAGATTGACAAGGATGGAGATACAATTGAGACCAATACATTTTCCCCTTAGAAAAATAACCTTCTCACTCTTTCACAGGAGCACTCGTGTGGTGCTCGTGGTTTTCCGTTCCGCCTCGTTGAAAACGGGAGTCTCAATTAGCAGGATATCTTTGTCCAACTAATGCTTATACATAATTCTATCCTTCTCAATCTACTTTGAGCCAACAAAGTCTTAAGGAACATATAGTGTACGCTACTTCCATCTACGTTAGTAGATATGTATATTCAAAGGTGCCACCATTGGGATCTCGAGAACTATAAGAGATACGATGTCGGTTAAATGAAAATTTTTGTGCGCCTTTGGGAGGCCATTTAAGATGTGCTTTTGTTTTTCCAAAATTTCTCATACTGCACTAGATAATGACGAAAAACTGAAAATTGTTGATTTTTACCTCTCGCTAAGAGAGGTATTGGATTCATGCTAAAATTCGCATATCCAGATTTTATTGAATAAGCACGATTTAAGATCCCTAGAATCCGATTATAACATTTTTAAAATGATGTGTGTGTGTGTGTGTGTGTGTGTGTATGTGTATGTATGTATGTCTGGATGTTGTAGTCACGATTCCTCAAAAACTATAAGACTTAAAAAATATTTAACTGCAGTTTCCTCAATCTGATATTCCTGGGAAGAGCTGAAAAGGTTTTGGTAACAATTGAACAACCGGAAGTAGTAGTTTCTTAGAAAAAATCTTTTAAATATAATTTTTTGGGAGTTTTTTTTATTAAATATTGAAGAACATACAATTCTCCATCTAATACACTTAAAAATTTTATTATATCTTGTATAGATTTAGAGATAAAGACTCCATAATTTATAGAGTAAACTAATCGCAGAGGCCAAGGCACTAAGGAAACCAGTTGACAAATTCCAATGTTTATAACATGACACATGTCTTTGTCAAATATCAACAGTTTTAGTGACATTCTGATAGCTTTTTCTGGGAAGTATATTTAACTTTTCTTATTGTTTTATTAATTAAATATTTGAAATTATAGGTAAAATAGTGGCAAAATGCATAAATCCATCAGAAATACCGCCAATCTGGTTAATGAATTGGAACAATCTTTGACATTTAGAAATTTCCTCATACAATGAAAAATAGATATAATTAGAATTATATGTGTGCAGAAGACATGTTAAATATAATAAACAACAATATTTGGGTAATGTTCTGTAAGATTTTGTTATAAAACGACGGTTCGAAAGCGAAGTGCTATACAATACTTACACAGCCTAATATGGAAATGGCGAGAGGTTTTGTGCTGGCCACAACAGATTTTTTCTTTTTCAAATAACTTCTAATAATTGAGAAAAACGTTTCAAATATAAAAGATTGATATTTTTATTAACTAAGCAATGGCGTATGAAATAAACTTTTATATCCGTAAATTTTCGAGATATAACACAAACTTATATTTTTTTAAATGGAACCCATATCTGATTTTAGTCTCAAAAAAATCAATATTTTTTTTTTCTTTTCAACGATGTAAGGGTTATTATGTTTTGTATTTGTTTTGCCTTCAAAATTATTATTTTTTCCTTATTTTGTATTAAATTTATAATCATATTGAAATTATTGGTAGATTTCTATTTAGAAATACTACTTGTATTTAAATAATTTATTTTGTTAGAAAAATTTGCTCAAAACTCGTATCAAACTAATTTTTATAATATTTTGTACATGGCCGTCCTTGGCACATTATAGTGTAATTTGTAATTATAAGTCTAGAATGAAAATATTAAGTAATAAAGGCATCAAACAAATTATTTTAATCAAATACAATATAATTAATAAAAATAATTATTGTTTTTTTGGGAAATAATAAGAAAATGCAGGAAAATAAAGAGAAAAATAAAATTTTAGGAGCAAAACAAATATATAACATAATAACCCTTACATCATTGAAAAGAGAAAAAAATAATGATTTTTTTGAGACTGAAATCAGATATGGGTTTCATTTAAAAAAATATAAGTTTGTGTTATATCTCGAAAATTTACGGATATAAAAATTTATTTCGTACGCCACTGGTTAGTTAATAAAAATATCTATCTTTTGTATTTGCAACGTTTTTTTCAATTACTAATAGTTTAGAAGTTATTTGAAAAAGTAAAACTCAACAATATTCAGTTTTTCGTCATTATCTAGTGCCCTATGAGAATTTTTGGAAAAACAAAAGCATATCTGAGATGGCCTCGTAAAGGCGCACAAAAAGTTCCATTTAACCGACATCGTATCTCTTATAGTTCTCGAGATCCCAATGGTGGCACCTCTAAATGGGACACACTGTATATCTTATGATAAATATCGAGAAATTTTGATTTTGATACAATTCATTCATAAAATTAAACCATAAATTTTTCCATGGCTCCATCATTGAGTAAATTATGTATGAAATTTATTTCTGACAACTGCCCCTCACGAAATTCATTTGTTCTGGATTGATCTATTACAAACAGATTATGTCATGGTAAACTAAAAGTTTCATAGTTTCATTTTGAGCCCGAGGCGTAAGCCCAGGGATAAAAACACGTCAAAGGCCATAAAAGCAAGTTACACTCGCGGTACATACAAAACTATGCACGGACGAAAATTTTCAAATTATGACTGTTAGAAAAATTGTACCGAAAAGAATTTGTCGTCGTACATCCAGTATCTAGTGTTGCTATGAAAGCGGAGAACAACAGTTTATTGTTTGTTTATTAGTTATGTCATTTGAGTTTTATTTTGTGTATCTCCGTGCTTTCCATATAAATATCACAAAATTAATTTTCATTTTTCATTAAAGAATATAAAAAATTTCGATTTGTAATAAAAACTTTTCATGTTGCCTGTTTAAATTGTTTATATTGTAGATTATAATTTGGTTTGACGTTTCATTATAGCCCGGCGGGCTATAATGAGGCCCGCGGGCTATAAAATGACATTTATGTCAAAGAAATTCGTGCATAATTATCAAATTATGATACGTCCGTGCATAAAATATTTTTAAATGAAAGTTCGTTGTATCAAAAAGTCATAATTGTTTTTTGTATAGCTGCATTTGATTTTTAAAGAAACCTATAGCTATCTTTCTCACACCAGTTTCTGTGGTAGGCTGCGCGAGAAAGATACCAATAGTGTGACGTCATCTGTGGCCCTGGAAATAAATTCAAATATCTCGTAAAGTAATTATTAAAAAAATGTTTTTTTATCTTAATCGTTATTTATTGAGTAGTACTTTAAGAATAAAGTGTACATTTTATTATTTTTGTTATGGTTTATGAGACTATTAAAAAAAAATAATAACCAAATTTCTAGCCCCGAAAGAAGACTGTACAGGATGTCTTATTTTCGATGTTTTTTTTTTTTTTGGGTAAGTTTAATAATCACCACAGTAATTTTCGATCTTCTTTTGTTTCTGAGCTACAGGCAAAAACTTGTTTTTCGCTCATTTCGAAAATATCTCATAACTTATTTATTATAGTAGTTAGAGAAAAATTGTTTTAACAAATTTTGTACCGTTTTTTAGGTGAAAGAAAATAGCGTAATTAGATTTTTTGAAATTTTCATAGTTCTCGAGATATAACACAAACTTATGATTTTTTAAATGGCAACCAATGTTGAAAATAGTTTCATGTAGTAGTAGGCTTTGACACAATTCGAAAAATGTGGTTTAATATTTTTTCTGAAGTATATAAATTTTAAAAAAAGTAGTAAAGATAAAGTGAATTTAAATATGTATAAACAAATGATAATGTATAATTGATTTTTTCATTTATTTCGTAATAAATTTAACTTTTTTTACCCGCAAAATTAATAATTCGTGTTTTATTCAGATTCAAAACAAAGTAGTGGAAACTTGTTGCTATTCATCATTGAAAAGCTAATAAAATAAGGAAAAAGATGAGACTATTTTCAGCTATAATATCCCGAGGGCATTGATAATTACGAAATAATTTTATGACAGTTACCGAAAGCGCGTTGCTTGGTAACAGCCCGACGCCGAAGGCGGAGGTGGTGTTACTTAAAAGCAACGAGCTTGAGGAAGTGTGATAAAATTATAAGTATTTATCAATGATCGAGGGGTATTCGGTGAGAAAAATTTTTGCAGTTTTAACATTAAATTTGCCTAAAATTTGTATTTGACAGAATTTTGTGTCTAACATAGCCCAGTAGATGTCACTAGAAGCTATGAACGTGAATGTAGCTATGAATATGTTCAGTGTGAAGTGTGCAATGAGAATGAGGCATCTTTGAGTGAGACCAAAGAGAAGAAGATAAGACATACAAAAGTCCATAAATATTCTCCACATTTTGTTTTTTATTTAATACAGTATTTTCTGATGTGTTTTCTTCTATAATTTTGTTGATTAAATCATCATTTCCATTGACAGCGTGAAAATGACATTTTTAAATTAAAACAATTAATCTTTAATTATATGTCAAAAACTGTTTGTTACTTAGCAACTTAGTGACATAAGTGATAATTGTCTTAGGATAATTATCAATGTAAGTTTGTTTTGATTGGTTACTTTCGCACACGTGGTCAGCAATAAAGGGATTCAATTGGATAATTTTTTAACCAAAAAATTTTCAACATAACTTTCCATTTAAAAAATGTTATGTTTGTGTTACATCTCGAGAATTTAAAAAAATTTAATTACACCATGTTATTCTTCGTAAAAAATCTGATCGGCCAACACAAAACCTCCCGCTATTTAATTTTTATTAAATTAAATACATACCTACGTTACTAATGCTGCAAACTATATTATGTTCTATTGCATATAACTATTGCTTTATTTACGATTTTCTTTATTATTTAATATGTCACTATTATTAATTTGAAGTGATTAATTTTTTGACAATGACGTTTACCTGTCAGTTACATTCATTTAAAAAATAAACTGTGTAACAATGGAATTTTGTTTATCTTAGGCTTCCGGATTAAAAAAAGAAAAACCTGATGTGGCCAACACAAAACCTCCCGCTATTTAATTTTTACATACATACATACGTACATAAAATCAGGCGTTTCCCACTTAGTGGGTTAGCAAAAACCCGGAAACAATAGTAACAATAAGAAAAGGGATAAGAGTAAGAGCTTAGGTGACTCACTTCACTCTTTAACAACATTCTTCTTTCGCCTTGTCCACAATCATCATAGCATTCATACATAAGAACATATTAAAGTGACTGATTTTCGGTAGCGAATAACCGCATCCGGACCACAATAATAGTTACGCAACAATCAGCCTTCGCCACACATTTCTATCCATTTTTACTTCCTTGTACGAAGTAAAGGAAGTATTGTAATCGCGAAAAAATTCGGTTTCCAGATTTCAACGGAAATATCCATTTTGACCATCCCTGAATCCATTTTGACTAATTTCGTCATAACTGAAAAACGGGAAGCCGTAGAAAGTTAAAATTTTGTATTTAGGACTGTTATAACATCTAGTTGTGCACCTCCCTTTTTGGTTATTGCATAACTTTTAGAAGTGGTACTTTACTTGAAGCCCATAATAGATATTAATGGAAAACTGTATTATAATATAATCCAAAACTTTTCAAATTTGGTATATAAGACTTTTATATCAATGGGAATAACATAATAGATTTTTGTAAAAATGGTCTACCCGGAAGTGGCACTTTACTTGAAGCCTATAGTAGATTTTAATGAAAAACTATATTAAAATATAATCCAAAACTTTTCAAATTTGGTATATAATACTTTTATATCAATGGGAATAACATAATAGATTTTAGTTAAAATCGTATACCCGGAAGTGGTACTTTACTTGAAACCTATAATAGATTTTAATGGAAAACTATATTAAAATATAATCCAAAACTTTTCAAATTTGGTATATAATACTTTTATATCAATGGAAATAACATAATAGACTTTGGTTAAAATAGTCTAACCGGAAGTGATACTTTACTTGAAGCTATTATCAATTTTTCTTGAAAAAAATGGTGTTATTTTGAATTTAACAATAATTGCTTCAAATAAAAGTTTTAGAGAATTGAATTTTGCGTCGAAAACTTCAAGTATGATTAAATTAGTTCTTTGTGTAAGCGAGATATGTAAATTTAAACATTATGTACTTTTTGGTTTCTGTAATTAAGTTCGCTATGAATTAGGACAAGAAATAACAAAAAAATAAAGAATTTAATGTCAATATTAAATACGTGCAATTTTATGATTGGGTCTGTTATTATACATATTTTAATTATTAACAAAATATGTATAGTGTAACAGGCGTACAAGAAAGTCATGTGGTGTCCACATCAGATATTTATTAATTTAAATACATACTTACGTATTTACTAACGCTGCAAACAGTTCCACTGCATAAAACTATTGATTTATTTACTATTTTCTTTTTAAAATGTCACTATTATTAATTTGAAGTGATTAGTTTTTTGTGTAACAAAGGAATTATTGTGTTTATCTTAGGCTTCGCGACTAAAAAAAATAATTTTTAAATTTATCTGTAAAATATATAGAAAAAGTATTAATGCATTCCTGTAGAAAATTCAATAATCTTTAATTTTCATAAGACATAAAATGCGAAAAAATGGCATTTAATGGTATTTTTTGAAGAAAAACCATTATGAGCTTCAAGTAAAGTGCCATTTCCGGTTGTCCGATTTACACCAAAATCTAATGGCTTCTTTGCATATTAGAATAGGATAGAAATACAAGGTTTTAGAATTTTCTGAATGATAGTATTTGAGTTAGAGCGAAGACAAAATCCATACACACACATACAGACATCATCGTGAAAATATTAAAATTGGATTCTAGGGACCTTAAAACGTGGTCATTTACTAAAATCTCGATAAGTGATTTTTCTTTATCTTTTATTATAAGCGAGATATGAGGTATTTTCAAAATACGAGAAAAATCAAGTTTTAACCTGTAGATGAAAAACAAAGGACGATCGAACATTCCTGTGGTGCCTATTAAAATTGCTTTAAAAATTAGCCCATAAAGATCTACATCAATTTTCTACAGCGTATTAAATAAAGGCTGGCTTATGTAAGTTGTAAACTTATGCATTTACCTTAGCATTATGACTATACGCTGTCCAGTTCATGTACTTCTTAGGGCAAACCAATAAGAGTAGGCCGGTAATGTCACTTTTTGTAAAATCGACACGTCTTTTTTCATAAATATATCTACATTGTTCAATTAATTGTATTATGGCCGTTTGCACCAGTTTCCCTTAAATATTCGGCTTAGTAAAGGGAAACTTAATTTCTAAGGTATCCTTAAGCTTAGTTCGTTTGCACGGTTGCAGTTTGATCGTCGCTTAGCTAAGGGTCACTTAGGAGAAATTCTAGTGTTTTTTTACTTTGCATATTGCATAAATATGGTAACTTATATGTCAAATGTGACATGACATATGTATCAGTGTTCTGAATTTTTTGAGTGCTGTTTTCATTATCTGTAACCTTCTAACCATGTCCATAAGAGAACGCGCACCGAATTATACTGAGGAAGAAAAAATGTTGATCCTAAATATTATTAATGAATATAAACACATAATTGAGTGTAAAAAAACTAACACAATAACTTGGAAGGACAAAGAACCTGCATGGATTCAGATAACAAATAAATTTAATTCGTCAAATTATATCAAAAGAACCAAAAGCTCTCTTCAGAAATTTTACGAAAACAAAAAAGTAAGAAAATATATTGCAAAAGAGAGATGTGAATTCATAAAATTTTAAAGTATGCATCCCACTAACACCAAAATCGGCAACACTAAAAGACTTCCTGTTGCGTAATATCGTAGAGTCATCAGTTTTTCATTAATTGGTGACACGCAATTATTCCTGAAGAAAGTTATTTCAAAAATAATTTTATGAGGAACATAAAATATGTAGAAATTATAAGGGAATTCCAATTCATGTTCATTGCTTCTAATTAAGTCTAGTACGGTATTTTTTCTTATACGAAAACGTTTAAAAAAATTTAGTTCAAATGGGTAAAAATAATTAGCTCTCTCATAAATTTATCGCAGAATTCGATTTTCCACAAATTCTTACATCTCTAACTCCAAAATATCATTGTCTTCTATAATATTTAGCTCTAATTCCATTTTATAAATTAATATCAACCAGCTATCAAAAACACAAATGTCAAGTGACATTTGTATAATAATTGCGATCAAGTGCATCTTAGAATTAAGAGGTCCTTAAGGGGAAGACAAACTTGCGCTTAACTTAAGGGTACCTATTTGTAAGTTAAGGTACCCTTAACAATTGGTGCAACGAATTTTTATTCTTAAGGTGTACTTAATATTTAAGGGAAACTGGTGCTAACGGCCATTAGTTGGACATCTTTTTCAGTGACACTCATGTTTAGTCAAGACAATGTGACAGAAATATTAAAAAATAACAAAATGATGACAGATGTCATTTGACTGTCGTAAATATCTCCAGAATCAAGCTGTCGTCCACGAACATATACTCTTCTGATTGGTCGGCATTAGCATTATGACTTCAAATTTAGAAATTGTCATATTCTAGGGTACCGGCATAATGCTAAGGTTAAGGTTATAGCTACATGTACCGCAGCACGCATTTGTCTATACTTGAATTATTAATGCTAATGCTAAGGTAAAATAAACCAGCCTTAAGAAAGTAACTCGGATTTGTTCCATCCTGTACATAAATCCATGTTGTTGTTTTTGTAGCTGACAAGTTTGGACATGAAGCAAACACTGCGCGAGCTGAAGTTGTGTCCGCAAGAAACTGTGATATTGGAGGAGCGCTAGTGAGTGGAGTGAATGAGTGAGCGAAGCGAGCGAGCGAGCCAGAGTTCGTTGCTGCCCAGCCGTGCACCAGCCTTCAACACAATTACGCCTCTTACGAGTACTGTACATATGAATGCTTCACTCGTCCAATCCAATCCAAAGCGCATTTTCAAGTACACACCAGTATTCAACTAAGCAAGCATTCATAACAAACGTTCAACAGAATTATTATTAATATTATTATTTACCACTCAACCAACCAACTTGTACATTTATTTATGTAAATTTTATCTTCTTAAATTATTTATTTTCTTTTAATGAAGGCTGCATTTCCATTAGAATAGAAAACTGTGTGTTGTAAATACTTTAATCATAAATAAAAATTTACACTTATTATTATATAATGGTGTTTCCTTTTCATCTCCCTTATAGGTAAAACAATTTAAGATCGCTGCGCCATCAGCGCACATTCTGTGAACTATCCAGTACGGGACAGTATGGGATTATTGGTTTTATTTACACAAATAATATATTTTTTAGTAACAGAAACGACATAGTATTACGAGTAATTAGTATAAGTGAAATATTGGATAAACAGTAAATATCGTTATATTGTTACTTTTACTTTCAAATTTCTAGGTTAAAGAAGCTATTCGTTTTCCATTGATATAGTTTGTAAATTACATTTATGGATATAAGAGATCGCGATGTATTTATCAAGGAGAGGAGGTTTGTAATGCTGATTCCATTATTACCTTCCGTCACCTTTAGGTAAGGAAGGTATTGTCTTTGGTCAAAAAATTCGGTGGTGAGTTTTTAATGAATAAACACGTTTTAAGGTCCCTACAATACGAATATACCATTTTTAAGATGATGTCTGTATGTGTGTGTGTGTGTGTCCGTGTGTGACAAATTTTTCTCCGACGATAACTCCAATACTACAATTCTAAAAATTATAATTCTTTCGTATTCCTCTTCTGTACATCCATATGAAGAGTTGATTAGATTTTGGTTATAATTGATCCACCGGAAGTACCCTTATTTGAAGTTTTTAACAGTTTTTCTTAAAAAAACGCAGGTAAATATTATTTTTTGACATTTTGTTATTATATATATTAAAGAAAATACTCTTCTCTATACAGTTTGATTATACATTTTCCTTCATATTCAATATATGTAAATTAAAAGCATTATAAAGAAATTAATTTTCAAAAAATAAGTCAGCTTTGCTGTTTATCATGGAAACAGCTGACATAATTATTCAAAAAAAATTAATTGACAGATGTCAGTTGCAAGTGCAAAACCAAATATGGAAAAAAAAGTATAGGATCTAAAATTGGTATGTCATAGTGTTGCTCGCAAGTGACACGCAGAGAAAGGCCAAAGAGAAGATGGAAGGACATTACTTAGTGTAGTTTATGTTATAATTTTATTGGATTTATAGAACCTTTTCAAATGAACTTTTGGTATGGAATTTGTAAAAAATAGTATGTGTTTTTACATGATATTATATAGAATCTGTTCCAAGGACCTTTTGGTATGGGATTTGTACAAAATACATGGAATTGACGGAAAGTCTTGTGCTGGCCACAACAGATTTTTTTTTAATTGAAGTTACAAAAGCCAGGTTAAAAAATGCTTTGTACGTATAATGCGGGTAATAGTGGTCGCTGAAAACATATGTATATCAACCACATTAATTCATTGAACCAGAAGTAAAATGTATTAAAAGATCGTGATCAAGCTATTTCAATTAATGTTCATATTAGGTTATTATGATATGGTCCTAATTTAACTATTTTGTTGCTTCTGCTTTTGTCTTATGTTTAGGATTTTCAATTCAAAATACTCTTCCAGTTTTGCGTGGTGGTGATTGTAACGCATTTGTCTCAAGAACAGATAGAACAATTTTTAAACTTTCCTATTGTTTTTCAGTTAAAACACTTAAAAATGCGACCAGCACTATAAACTTCTTCTCCTTGACATACTCCTCAAAAATAAAATATATCAATGAAAAACGAATAGCTTCCTGTACCTAGAAATTTGAAAGTAAAAATATAATTATATGTACTCTTTATTCAATGTCTCACTTATGCTAACTAATTATCAATAGTACTATGTCATCTCTCTTACTAAAAAACAAATAATTTATTAGACAGTAAAACATGCATATTAAGATAAAATTCATATATATATACTTACCGTAACCTTCACAAATAATCCCGGACTGGATAGTTCTCAAAATGCCCGCCAGGTGGTGTAGCGCTTATCTGGAGTTCCCTATACTACCGACATAATACAAAAATCTGTTGTGGCCAGCACAAGACCTGCCGTCAATTCAATGTATTTTGTACAAATTCCATACCAAAAGATTCTATATAGGTGTCTCACAACTCGCGCCCCAGAGCGAATGAGGAAACACGAGACTGCACTCGGATGTGTAATTTCGAAGAAAAAAAAATCTAGCTTAATAGTTATTTATGATATAAAAGTTAAAAGTGACATTTTATGAGTGAGTGGGGAAGTTTGTGAAACGAGGCGAAACCGAGTAAAACAAACCCCACGAACGAAATAAAATCACTTTTAACACGAATATCATACACTATTTTTCCTACGACCCTAGTTATGTTTTAGTAAAAACTAAAAATTATAGAATGACATTTATCTAACCTGTACTTTCAACAAAATTCTAACGTCTACTGTTTTAAATTCCAATTCTTCAAGCGCCTTGCAAGGAATTACTATAATAATTGTACTATAACAATAAACGTTCCATAATAATGTGTACTTGTAATAAAATACCTATATAAATATTTTCAGTATAAAAATAAATATAAAATGAAACTACATTTACTTATGAACACTAAATGTAACTAGATTTAGTTCTTTTTTAACACTAGTCGTAAAAGTAAATTTGTTTTTTTACTTTTAATCCATTGTCAATGACAACGATTTAAAAGTATTCACTGTGTTATAAACTTGTTTTTAGATTTTGCGTTCATAATGAAGTCATTACGATACGCAATTGCGTATCGTAATGGCCTTCATTTCGATACGCGTTTTTTTGTTTTAGAAGGTTGGTACTAGATGACATTTACACTACAAATACTTAAATTTAACCTTCAAATGTTCAAATAAATAATAATTGAATGTGGTCAGTTCAGTGATACCAACTACAACATTTCACTTGCAAATTTCCTTAAATTGACTCGGTTTAATATTAGCAGTTTTTTACAATATTTTAGTATGTAGAAGGCGCAAAATCTAAAAAATAGTATAAAGAACTCATTTTATAAGACTTTTTTTCGCACTTGCCAATTAGAAAACTCGCCAAGGCTCGTTTTCTAAACTTTGACGCGTGCGAAAAAAACATGTCTTATAAAACTTGTTCTTTAATATACTATTTTAACTCGCTAAGCAACCGTTAAAAAGACTACTTTTAACAGTGGTCGTAGGAAAAAGATATTACAGAAAAGACGTTTTAAAATTGACCAATCAGAGACCTACACCTTTAACGTGTGTTTGCCGTAATTTTACGTTACTAGGGTTTTATACAAATCAAATCTTCTTTAAAATGTGTCGGCGACTGTAGTTTTCGAAAAATGTCAGTGTCAAATTAAATTTAAACTCACAATCGTCAAAAACTATAAGACTTAAAAAATATTTAACTGCAGTTTCCTGAATCTGACATTCCTGGGAAGAGCTGAAAAGGTTTTGGTAACAATCCGGGAGGGCCACATCCTAGAGATGGCAGCACTAATGACCGACTTATAGGGAAAACATTATATTTTACGTTTGTGCTAGTTGTATTTTGAGGATATTTTGTTATTTTTAATTGAAATCAAATATATTCATCATAATGTCAGATATATACATTTATTTAAATGATGCTGTGCGGCCTATGGTCGAAGGAGAAGCAGTATATAAGGGTAAAATAAGATTCAAAATTGAGGTTATCTGCATGTTAACTACTTATTTAATTATTTTTAGCTGGACATTTTATCTTGCGCGGATATAAGACAGATAAACTGAATAATATAGAAATAAATTAACTGTGTGTTCAAACATCTAATTTGAAAGGGGCTAACCACTCAATCGTAATAACACTAAATACAAATGTACATCAAGTTCTTTGTTTTGCACGTCTTCCTCTTGCTCAATTTCTGATATTTTTGTAGTTTCTTCTTCTTCCCTGTCTTTCCTATAAACAATTTAAAATAAATATATAATATTAAAGAATAATAGTTACTACTTACAGGAAACGTCTCTCTATTTTTCTTCTCTGTACAGGGGTTTTGTCGAATTTTCTTTGCTGTAATTTTTAGCTTGCTATATCATTTTTTTTTTTTAATATTTTTCTTTTATTGACTACAAAAACAATCTAATAATGTTTTGAAGAATTAATTTTTATAAATACTTACATGGAATAAAATCGCTTAGGTAAAAATGTGAACAAACGTTCATGAACGGTGATATGTCCTTTCCGATTTTTAACGCGATTTTCCACTTATTTTTTAATAATTCTCTTTTTGGGAAATAATGAACGGATATGCCAGCACTTACATAATTATTGCACTGCGGTACAGAACAATATCTCTACGATTTGCTGGTCATTTTTGGTTGTTGTTTACTTATAACCCTGTATAACAGCACAACGTTTTCCCTACAACTTATATGTTTTATTTTGCCACCAGATGTCAGACACTTTGTTGGCTCTTACCAATAAACATTTGAATTTGTCAACTGGTTTCCTTAGTGCCTTATCCTCTGCGATTAGATTATTCTATCTATATATTATAGTGCCTTTATCTCTAAATCTATACAAGATATAATAATTTTTTTAAATGTATCAGATGTAGAATTGTATGTTCTTCAATAGTAGTAATAACAGAAATTTTCAAAACATAGTATTTAGAAGATTTTTTTATAGGAATTATTACTTCCAATTGAGGAAACTGCAGTTAAATATTTTTTAAGTCTTATATTTTAGAAACCGTGGCTTCAACAACCACACACACATACTGACATCATCGTAAAAATGTTATAATCGGATTATAGAGACCTTGTAATGTGCTTATCCACTAAAATCTGGTTATGCGATTTTTAGCATGATTCCAATACCTCTCTTAGCGAGAGGTAAAAAGGACGAAAGGTAAAAAACAGTTTTATGGTATTGAATTAATTTTAATAAACCCTCGAATCATTTACATTAAGGGCAAATTTTACATCTCTGGTCAGAATTTTAACTGTGAGTTAAATAAACAATATTGAATCGAATTTTTGATAGCAATGATCAATTTGTCATTTGATTGTTCATTTCGCTTCAATTTTATTTATTTAACTAGCAGTTAAAATTTTAATCAGAGATTGTAAAACTGGCCCTAAATTTACATGGACGAGAGACAGTAAGAAGAATAGGTAGGTATATTAAATTGGAAAATATAAATAGAAATTTTAATAGTAAACAATGCCATCATTACATATCATTCAGTTTTGCTGAGCAGAAGGTTAACTTGGACCTTAGGGTTAGTGAGGAAATTGTTTTCTGTGCAACAGATCTTCCAGTCGTACCAATAAACATATTCAGTGTCAGGTGTGTATGTCCGTGTGTTGCCTGCGCACTCCAACTGCACCTCGCAGCGATGCAGGTGGAGCTGCTCGCAAGGCACAGGGACAAACACACAGAGAGTGAAGTCGTGCTGAGTGTATTCGCACGAGCATAGCACATGGCCCGCAGCAGTCTCCACCAGGAACCATTGCAAGACATTGTTGCGCTGGACGAGGAACCTGGAGCCGGCCGGGATCACCTTAAACTTGTTGCAAGTTGTATAGTGCTGCAGCCATGGCGTGCCGGGCTGCAAGACCGCTTTACAATAAAAGCAGTTGGTGCGCCGCTGACAGAACAAATCGCTGTGCTTGTACCTCTTCCTTGTGCCGATGTCCTGCAGACAGAGGAAATGTTTACTTACACTCCACTCACACCCTCCATTACCAACATGTACAATAAAAATGTGTAAAACCGAAAGTACTTTCTTCCTATACATCAATTTAATAATAATGTAAAACTAAATTTATATTAAAATAACGTTTGATTCAAAGAAACTTTCATCAAAGTATGCCATGAAAAAAATTACATATGTCTAAAATTGAAATTAAATCTGTCAGTATTACAATTGTTAAATGTGATTTAAACAATAAAAATCTGATGTGATCAGCACATGACCTCCCGCCAATTCCATGTTTAAAATAGCAATGAGCTTTAAGTAAAGTATCGTTTGTAAACAAAATCTAATTTGTTGTTCCAATAAACAGAAAAGTTTTATTATGTTTTTCCTCGAAAATCTGGTAAGCATTTCAAATTAAGTGCCACTTCCGGTTTATCATATATGGCCAAAATCTAACATGTTGATTCAAATTATACATGAGTTTTAAATACCAAAACTTTTAAATTTTGGTATTTAAAACGATAATCTGTTCAAAGCTTCAAGTAAAATACCACTTCTTGTTTATCAATTTTAGAAAAAAAAATAATATGTCGTTCTCATTAATACATGTCTTAAATACTAAAATTGAAAAGTTTTGGATTATATTTTATTATAGTTTTTCATTGAAAACTGTTATGGGCCTCAAATAAAGAACCACTTCCGGTTACCCAATTTTATCCAAAATCTAATCATCTTTTTATATTAGTGCAGAAAGCTTAAATACGGGAAATAGAAATTATTGGAAGTTTGATTTTGAAATGAGTTATCGTGGACGAAAAAATTATCACATACACATACATCATTGTAAAAATAGTAAAAACGTGTTGTAGATGACCCTAATTTGTACTTATTCACTAAAAACTCACTATCGAATTTTTAGACCGAAAACATTATTTCTCTTACCCACAATATGGCGGAAGATAAAAATGATATAAGATAGATTTAATAGAATTCATTTATAACAATCAGTGACATTTTTCATTGATTAAATTTGCATTTGTCAATTCTGACAGATTAAATTTAAAATTCACACATACGTAATTTTTTCATGGCACACTTTGATGAATGTTTTATTGAGGACCAATATATTTTGCGCTCATAATGTCATTAAGAAAACCAATTGCATATCGAAATAGCCAATACACATTCTTTTGTTTTAGAGGTTGGTATTAGATGGCATTTACTTAAAATTTCAAATATCATAAATCAGAAATGACATGAACTATATTTCGCACTTGTCACTTAAAACTCGCCAAGGCTCGTTTTATAAATTTTAACGCGTGCAAAATGGCAAATGTTTGTTTAACTGCCAGTAAAAAGGTAAATTTCAATTTTATAAAATAATAAATATTAAATAATAGAATTCAAATTATTATTATTATTATTTTGTCATTATATTTATCAAATTTTTCTATGAAACTATTGCATTTGTAATTGTTATGGGAACGTAAAAGATGAACACGCTATTTTGGCGGTAAAGAAAAAAAAGAAACGCCCGCATTAAATATGTAATCAACAATGAAATATATTTCATTTTCTAGTGTGCTGTATGTAGGAGATTGTATTGCAATGTAATTCAACAGTAATTTCGGATGTCGAAAGAATATTGAATTTAATTGAAATAAAAAGTGCAAGTATGTTAATTATTTTGAAAATCATGGTTTTTTCATTTTTTAATTATTTGCAACAAAGCATGTTACAAATATATCATCATTACCGAATTTTGTGTACAAAGCAGATTACCACACCCAGCAATGGGTAATATGCCGTGATATATTACATTGTTAATAAATATGTTGCAAAATTGAGTCATACCAGTTCATTCTCATGTGCGTCACACTGTTCCTATGTGTTTGCTTTCTTACCTGGAAGTCGCAGCCCTCGTTATCGCACGTCACCTTCTCTGGAGCACAGCCCGCACACAGCCACCCCTCCTTGTCACGGTATAGGCGAGGCGTGCTTTTCTTACACTTGATACACTCCTCCCGCTCTTGCTCCGTCTGTCTGCGTTGTGCCTGCTCTTGTTCGGGCTCCGCCTGTGGCCCCCGAGCCTTCACCTCCACTGCGAGAGAGGCGCCGTCCCAGCCGCCCAGCATGCCCAGCAAACTGTTGATGCTTATATTCATAGCGGAATGTTCCTGCAGCACCAACAGTTCCTGCGCAAGAACATTCCGCGACAAACAGAACATATTCTCACCGCGTTGGACTGTAACACTATAGGAGTAATTGGAGGCCAATTGCGGGTCACCAAACAGCCGCACTGCATAGTACAGCTTGGCTGTTGACACGCAGACCCGGGTATGTAAAAGGAAGATGAAGTGGAACGCAGATAAAATATAGTCTTGGATTAGGGAACTGCGGATGTCAGGCGTTATTTGGCAGGGATTGGGAAGAACGCGGTCAGGATGTTTGTCCTGGCAGTGCTGGAGCAGCTGGTTTCGGCGGCCCGCCCAGTCGCAGTGGTTGGAGCCGAGCACCGGACAAACATGTTGCCGGTACTCGCAGGCGTCTTCGTGGGTGAAACCTGTAGAGTCAGCAGGCACGAAGGGTACGGTGGCCGGGCAGCCTTCCTCTTGGTAGCGGCACGGGAACCGCAGCAGCTGCGCCGTGGTCTCGTACAGGAGGCAACGGGAAGCCGGCTGCGCATCCTCGCGCGCCTGGCAGGGGTCGCACACCGCCGCCCCGTCCTGCTGCTGGTACACGGGGCCCCTCTTCAGCACCTGCTCGCATTTGCTGCACACAAGTGACGCAAGAATATCTGCAGGGACGTCCACCATGGCTGCAAATCAAAAACATTATCAACAAGTTTCTTTTCTGGCTCTTCCTTTTAATTCCACAACATTACTATACAAATAATCAATAATTAAACATAAAAATGACAGGCTTTCCCGTTGTTTCTATTGGTTACAATTTTTAGTAATGTTTTGTTATTAGTAATGCAAATTATCTACCGTCCTGCTATAAGAAAGTACATACAGAAACACAAAAATATTGTTTATAACAAATCAAAATTAGAAATAATGCACAAGTCCGGTGTGGAAAATTAGGGCCGTGTTTTGTGCGTTAGGGTTGAAATTTCACTAAAATTTTAAACATCTGCAAATCGGCTTAGTTTTCATTTTTTCTTCTGAAATTTCAGCACGTATTAAATGCACAATAAAGCTTATCTTTAATCGTGTCCAAATTTCAGAAGAAAAATGAACACTAGCTGATTTGCAAATGTTTCAAATTTTAGTGAAATTTCACAAATTGAATTAAAATTTTTAAACAGCGGTACCGTATTTTTAACCGGGACAGAGCGGTTGATGAATTTGTGAAAAAGCATTGACAAAAATTATTTAAAAATCATCGATAATTCACTTCTTTTGATGCCACAAAAAATGTAAACTGTTACAAATAACAAAATCTATTAGACTAAGTATTAAAAAATTAATAATGTGTATATTTTGAGTGATTAAATCTTCTTTCATAAATTGTTGTTCTGGTTACCTATTTTTGAACATAACTCTTTGAGATTTCATCCTAGGTAATAAATGTAACAACCCTATTTGTATTCTTGTAAAATTTAGATACGGGCCCTGTTTTCGAGATAATAGCGAAAAACTCATTTTTTGCACCTTTGATCCAAGATGGCGGCTCACGCCGAGCCTCCCAAGGTCATAAATTTGAATTTTTCATCCCCGTCTCGACCCAAACAACATATGTTAAAATCATTTTTCCGCACCTTTTGTAGGGTAAAAACCTCTGTTGACTGGACTATCAACAAATAACAAAATAATAACAATTTGTTCCTGTGAATCCATCTTCAAAATGTCAACAATTCATAAAAAGATAAGACAGTTGACGGATGAAGCATTTTTTGTTATACCTTACCGCCATGTTTAATAGTTTTCGCTTGTGATTGGTCGAATTTGAAATTTCCATTTGGAAATATAAAACATAGTTATATTCCAAATCTAAATTTCAAATTTCTAAACCATCGCATACGTTTTTAAGTAAGTTTATATTTTAAAATCTAAATTATAAATTCGTAAATGAAATTCATCATAAATCAGCCCTTTTTAAGGTCTCACATTTGAATTTTACACCGGGAACGTTGTCTTTCAATTTTATGTTTACGTTGTAGTTTTCTAGGCGTTGTCATCGCTGGGGTCATACAGTGTTGCCAACCCAAAAAAAGTTAAATTCCCTCAAATTATGTCTAAAATTCCCTTTTTGAATAAAAATTCCCTCCCTTACTTATTTTATAATAAAACACTTTAAAAACCATAGTAACTGAAAGTTAGTTCCTAAATATATTACTAGATGGCAAGGGCAAACTAAAATTTCGTATAATAAAATTGTTAAATTTATTTAATTGTGTCTGCTCCTACATGGTAAAACGGATAAAAATAAGAATTAAGTAAATTTGTTAAGTATTTACAAAATTCCCTCAAAGTATCAAAAAATCCCTTTTTCCCTCAGCATAACCAAAAATACACAAAAAAAGGGAAAAATCCCTCCGGTTGGCAACACTGAGGTCATAATGACAATTGGTGATTCACTTGTCGCTAGAAATGCATGCGGAAACGAGTTGAGTTGACCTTGCACATATTGATGCAACGCAACAACGCAACCCAAAGCGTGCCTCAACTCCTCGCCTATTATCAGAAACAGTAAACAGGGCCGGCAACAACAGTGGTGCTCGCGTTCTCGGGCACCACACGCAAAATCAAATGGTGGTGCTCCGCACCACACGTTTAAGCCATAAGTTATTACAATTTTTTTTAATAATATGCTGTGTTTATACAGCATGTAAATGAAGAAATTAAGTTGAGCCACTAAATTAAGAAACTAAACTAAAATAACGTCGTTTATGCAGTAAATTAAAATTCAGAATTTTATGTTTGACATTTCGTATAATCTAACTTTTATAGGTGAATTATATTTATATAGGATAAAAAAATAAAGGTACACAATTTGTAGAATAAGTCCAACTAGTATTTCGTCGCTCTTTTTCATAGGTTAGGTGCGAATATCTTTGCGCGAATGGCGCAGGCGCAAAGCTAAAAAATTATAAAATTAAACTAAAAGTTGAAAATAGCCAACTTCTTAATTTAGTTTCCTTAGTTTAATTCTTCAGTTCAGTTGCATAAACATTGTCATTGATAACAATGGTTTCTACTTGTTTAGTTTTACAATTTAATTTTTTAATTTAGTTGCCTGAGTAAACCCAGCATAACTGCATAGTGCATTCCACAATTTCGACATAAGCATAACATAACCTGTCTAGCATTTTTATTATAATAGGCTCTGGTTTGCGACTTTGATACGTGTAGCGCATGGCAGTATTTAATGTAATGGCTTCGACTGGGACTTTAAAAGAAAAGAACTTCGAATTACCTAAAATGTTCTGTGAACTGGCATTTTATTTTTGTGCATGAAAGGGGAAAACATGCATTTGCACATCCCTTAAAAAAATGTAGTTTTTGACCTTGAACGAAAAAAAAAAAATGCGACTGCGGCGCATTTTTTTTCTGGATTAGGTATCACCAAATATTTGGTGCACGAACCATCACTGAGCACCACACACTAAAATTAAAACTTGCCGGGCCTGACAGTAAAGATAACAATTCTATTAAGAAGAAGATAAATGTTCCATGATGCGATGCCTTTATAATATTTCCAAATACCTACGTACATACTCCAAATCTATTTTCAATTTTACACTACATTTCATATTATTTAAACGTTTCATCTGTTGAACATTTTGTTGTACATTTGTGTAGATGTATTTCGTGTATAAATGTTTGATTAAAAACAGAGTTATTATTAATATATTTAAAATACTTTTAACTTTAATTATTTAACTTTAATTATTTAAAAATTGATAAAATGTTACACTATATTGTAATAATATTTTTTGGTTTCAACTTATCCGCGTATTTTTTTTTTATATTAAATAAAAACTCCTACATAGGTATAGGTAACTGTTTATTTCAAGCAAGAAAAATTAGAGGATTATTCCACGTTATAGTAACAGACCACACTAGACGGAGGATTTATATTTCAAATACTTATTGTGTATTACAAAAATAGTATTTCAATGTATTAAAATACAAAATACTTTTGTAAAAGTATTTACTTAAAATACTTAATCTATTATGAATACTTATTTCAAATAGGTCCTCTATACAACACTGATTTCGTGCTATTCGCATTGATAATTACTTACACATTCAAATGTAGTGTTATTTGAGTGAATATATTATTAAAAATGTATGTCTTACCCATTTTTGCGGCTTGAATGAATACAAACGATAATAATAAGTAGCACAAAATATAAACAGCACACTACTACAGTAGGAGAGGAAATGAAATAAACCAGGGAACATCGGGAATTTTCACTGGAATGTGCAGCGTTGGTACACCCTAGCGACATCTGTCGCGACGACTACAAATGTTTTTATGTCTGGTAGATGGCATACTAGTCCCAAATTTAAAAATTATATTTTTTCAAGGTAAACGTAAAATGTCAGAAATTCACATACCTATTAATATATTGCGGATCTTTTGCTTTTCTTGAAGGAAACACTGTGAAATGGAAATATCATTTCTGCATAAGTCTATCTCACACAAACACCCAACCGCGAATTATGCGCATGCTTGGAAACCTTGACTACTATTGGCTAACGAGGAAATCATGATCACTTTTTGCGAATCACATGTTCTGTTTATTAACGACTAGCGCGAGAAATTTGAAATTTAAATTTGAGAAATTAAACAATGTACCTATTATTTATTTTGTATGTAAATTCTTGAATATAAATATTAGTAATATTAAAAAACATTGACATATTCTAGTGCTAAATTTGAATTAAATAATTTACTTTATTGTACTGTCAAAATAATAGGAATATAATCTGGTCAGGATTAATTTATTTAGGTGACAATAAATTACTGTATGAAACACAAAGCAAATCCTTTCGAAGTGCAACTACAAACAGAAATGAAATCAAACGTCAAAGTCAAACCATGTGCTCGCTGCATCACCAGGGGGCAGCGTTCCAAAACCAGGAATACCGAGTTTTGGCGTAGAGTATGATGTGTTGTGTTTTGGAACGAATGAGAGTTTTGTTGAAGTAAAAAATTGAAACTAAATTAAAAATAATTTTATAAAACTAACAAAACTACTTATAATTACAACATTAATGTCAAGCCCGTAATAAAAGCGCTTTTATGGAGCACACTCCTCAATATTATGTGAAAATACGCTCCATAAAAGCGCTTTTATTATAAAAGTATGGTCGTAATACACGCCAACGTATTTACTTATGTTTATTTTCAACCAAAAGCATGTTTTCTTCCTCTAGAAGGCAAATTACTTTCATATGTTGAGAATCGTGAGCAACTACATTTGAAAATATTGTGGATTTTGGAACGCAGCCCAGACAGAGACGCTATCAGCGTTAGCCAATAGTAGTCAAGATTTCCGAGCATGAGCATAATTGCCGGTTGGGTGTTTGTGTTTGTGTGAGATAGACTTATGCAGAAATGATATTTCCATTTCACAGTGTTTCCTTCACCTACTCTTCAGGCAGCGGTTTCCATTATGGCTGCAACAACAAGAACGTTTTAAGGTTCATATAATCAGATTTTAACATTTTCACGATGATGTCTGTGTATGTGTGAGAGAGTGTGCGCCTTTTTCTTCCAAAAATATCTTTACATATCATTTTTTCGCGATGATTATCAAATTGTACAACAAGAGGTTTGAAAATAATCGAATATACAGTTGAAAGGACGAGATGTGTTTTCAGGTAACACATCGAATCCGCAAACTGTATATTCAGATGATTTTCGAAGCTCGACTTGTATATGTTAAGACTATACAACGAATCAACCAATAGTTATTTACTTATCAGGGTTGGGAAGTTTGTCTTTTCATGACGAATATGGAGATTGTTTGCCAAGGCGTAGCCCAAGTAAATAACTATAGAATGATAATGAATCACTAAAAAGAACTTCAATGACGAGATAACTATTAAATTGTTTCTGATATCGTATAAGAATTCAAAATTCCTGAATGGTATATATAACCTATTTTCATTTAACAAGTAAATCACATTGAAAACTTAAGGAACTCTATTTAAAATTGTACAAGAATTTAAAACAAATATAATATACAGGACATCATTTATTTTAATTTTATATTTGTATTTCATATTAAAACATAGAATGTGTTTGTGAAAATAAATATGGCAATCCTGCATTTTACTTCCTTGCCTAGGCTGGGAATGCGGCAAGGAAGTAGTAGATTACATGACGATTTAAGGAAAAAAAAAATCGAAATGTCAAAATTATTACTTGTTTGTTTATATCTGTGGATGATATGATTACTATGATTCATTTGTTTGCGACAAAAATTAATACGCCAAACGTTGTGATTCGCGCGAAACACAACTTGGCAACGCAAATATCTCATGTTATACAGCATAACTAAGAAAAATTGCGCTATCTGATTTGTCTATTTTCTGATGAATTGTAAAGTCATATATTATACAACAACAAACGTATTTCCTTTAGGCAACACGTCGAATATTTCGAGAATTTTCGATTGTTGAGTTGTATACAGGTAGAAAAAAATCTGATGGGGCCAACACAAAACCTCCCGCTATTTAATTTTTACATACATACATACGTACATAAAATCACACGATTCCCACTTAGGGGGTTAGCAAATACCCGGAAACAATAGTAACAATAAGAAAAGGGATAAGAGTAAGAGCTCAGCTGACTCACTTCACTCTTTAACAACATTCTTCTTTCGCCTTCTCCACAATCATCATAGCATTCATACATAAGAACATATTAAAGTGACCGATTTTCGGTAGCCAATAACCCCATCCGGACCACAATAATAGTTACGCAACAATCTTCCTTCGCCACACTTTCCTATCCATTTTTATTAATTTAAATACATACTTACGTATTTACTAACGCTGCAAACTGTTCTATTGCATAAAACTATTGATTTATTTACTATTTTCTTTTTAAAATATCACTATTATTAATTTGAAGTTGAAGTAATTAGTTTTTTGACAGTGACATTTACTGTAAGTTACATTCATTTGAAATATGAACTGTGTAACAAAGGAATTGTGTTTATCTTAGGCTTCGGGACTAATAAAAAAAAATATTTTTAAATTTATCTGCAAAATATATAGAAAAAGTATTAATGTATTCTTGTAGAAAATTCAATAATCTTTAATTTTCATAAGACATAAAATGCGAAAAATGGCATTGAATGATATTTTTTGAAGAAAAACCATTATGAGCTTCAGGTAAAGTGCCATTTCCGCTTATCCGATTTACACCAAAATCTAATGGCTTCTTTTCATATTAGAATAGGATTGAAATACAAGGTTTCAGAATTTTCTGAATGACAGTATTTGAGTTAGAGCGAAGACAAAATCCCTACACATACACACACACACACACACACACACGGACACACACACACACACACACACACACACACACATACAGACATCATCGTAAAAATAGTAAATTCGTATTCTAGGGGCCCTAAAACGTGCTTATTCATTAAAAACTCACCAACGAATTTTTTGACCAAAGACAATACCTTTCTTACCTAAAGGTGACGGAAGGTAAAAATAAAGAAAATTTCAAAAATCCCTAAACGATGACGTAAACCGCTTGATTCGCTGGATGGCCTTTCTTTTATACAAGTATATGTATGTTTCAATTGAATTTTTAATGAAAAAATAAATTATAGAAACGTAAAAGAAAATTACAAATAATTAACCTGGTAAGCCATAACAGGTACGCAAAATGACAAAAATTAATAACAAGAATTTTTATATGACTTCTAAGTATTAAATTTTAAAAGATAAACAGGCCTATTCCGTAACTCAGTGGTTAATTTTAATTCACAAAATCCCTACACATACACACACACACACACACACACACACACACACACACACACACACACACACACACACACACACACAAACAGGCATCATCGTGAAAATGTTAAAATTGGATTCTAGGGACATTAAAACGTGGTCATTTACAAAAATCTCAATACGTGATTTTTAGCACGATCCCTATACCTCCCTTACCAAGGGTAGCGGGAGGTAAAAATAAATTAAAAAGTAAACATTAAATTTAACGATGGCCTGTAGACTATTTTTTCTGCGAGTAACGTTAAATTGTATGCTACATAACCCATATCTTTTTAAATATAGCTGTATATATAATATTATACTGAAATGCACGTACATATTTTAAAATAAATTGGCATTAGCAATAGTGCAGTTTCTGGACTAGTAATTAAATATTTATGTTTTCTTGTCATATTTTTATTTCAATAACACGTTGCTGTCAAATAATAGGTGCGTTCAATTATTCGTTTCGGTGCACTCGGAAATGTCTACATAAAACACACAAAACAAGACTTTTCTCTTCAAAGTATACATTTATGTACTCGATATTCTGTTCGAAGGAAAAAGATCGTACTCTATACGCACCGTAAGTAGATTTCAAAAAGATAGTGACAGTTCCAAGTATATAAAACAATATAACTAAACGCACCTATAAGTAACCATGGTGAACCTAACTAACCTTTCTATATTCGAATATACAAATACTTAATAATAACTGCTGTAATATGTGGTAACGAAGAAAAATCACACATTCTTATTGGTTTATAATTTAATGAATTGTATAGTCAATTTTATAAATCTCAGAGCCTATATTTTAAAGATAAACACAATTCCTTAGTTACACAGTTCAGTTTTCAAATATATGGAAATGACAGATAAATATGTCAGTGTCAAAAAACACATTTCAAATTAATAATGATAACGTTTTAAAAAGATAATAGTAAATAGAACAGCAGTTATATTATAAGAATGCAAAGGATCATACGATATATACTATTCCAGCATCAATAAAAAATGTAGGTATGTATTTAAATTAATAAAAGTTAAATGTGGAGCTGGCCAATCAGATATTTTTTCATTAAATACATATATTTAACATAACATTTATGCAGAGTTTATTCTCGAATTAAGTTTTATTCCATGTTTATTATTATACATATGTAGGTTAAGCTCGTGATAAACTATTTCTATGTTATAAGGAGAGTATTCTGAATTTAACCTCTATTTATTATTACCATTGTATATCTATTGAATATGAAGGAAAATGTATAATCGAATCGTATAGACAATAAGATATTCTTTCATATTGATAATCACATAAAATGTCGAAAAATAATATTTAACAGCTTTTTTTTAAGAAAAACTGTAAAGAACTTCAAATAAAGATACTTCCGGTTGACCAGTTATAACCAAAATCTAATCAGCTCTTCATATGGATGTAAAGAAGAGGAATACGAACGAATTATAATTTTTAGAATTGTAGTATTGGAGTTATCATTAGATAAGTTTTTATCACACACCTACAGACAGACATCATCGTAAAACTAGTAAAATTGTATTTCAGGGACCCTAAAACGTGCTTATTCAATAAAAACACCAACGATTTTCTTGACCAAAGATAAACCTTCCTTACCTAAAGGTGACGGAAGGTAAAAGTTAAAGTGGAG
Organism: Ophonus ardosiacus; assembly: GCA_943142095.1. Taxonomy (NCBI): domain Eukaryota; kingdom Metazoa; phylum Arthropoda; class Insecta; order Coleoptera; family Carabidae; genus Ophonus; species Ophonus ardosiacus. The sequence goes on from OW964838.1 coordinate 30,550,952, forward strand.
TACTCCATTTTACTAAACGTGTTTACGTGTGAATAGTACAATCATACAGTGTGTTTAGTAAAATCCTAATTCGGAGTAGGCTATGAACAAAGAAACATATGACAATTTGAAAGTATTTAATTAAATGTCAATTTGACACGAGATATTGTCTAATATGTTATCTAAAGAAATCAATGCTTTACTTCTTGAATCCTTATTTTAAAAATAAAAATAAATTAGAAATCGGTGAATGGCAATATTCTGTATCCTTCTTATTATCTTTTCTCCTTAAAATTACATTTCACTATTAATTTTGACAACTTGAATTTTGAATTGAATAATGATCAGACATACGTTTCTATGTTCATAGCCTACTCCGAATTAAGTTTCTTTTCTGAACAAACTGTACAATGCATTACGTTACGGTCGCGAATCTAAGATGAACTTTGAAAACATGGCGATTTTACGTGGCACGATATAAGAAGACCGTCATGTTGAAGGGTGCCATTGAACCTTGAAAACGAGAATTTTGAAATCGATAAAAAACCTTGAAATCAATGCGGTATTCCAATATTTTTCCTTAATGAGCCGGATTCACATTTTTTAAGAACTATTTTAAATGAAAGTTTATGTAATATTTTTCATAGTAATAATAATAATTTATTGTTATTTTCCTAAATAAAAATAAAAGATTGACACCAGAAATAGTCGTGAAAATCAACCCCCCACTCCTGTGACGTCAGAGTACATAAATCATATCATTCATATCTAATAGGAAAACAGTTTACGTTATTTATAATAAACAAAAGTAGGCGATAGTTTGTCACATGTTAAACTGTACCTATGTACTCTGACGTCACATTCTGTTTCAGATCATGTGATTATTTCAAAATATTACAGAAATTTCAATATTTAATTATAAAATATGTAGTGGATATTTCGTGATAATTTCAAATTCTGTAACAAAGTGGTTAATTTTTAACAACTGGTTAAAAATTTTATCCAATAGATATTGATTTGGCAACTAAAAATCCAATTTTTTGTTATACCTACATCAACATGATTAAAATTAAAATTAACCACTGAGTTACGGAATAGGCCTGTTTATCTTTTAAAATTTAATACTTAGAAGTCATATAAAAATTCTTGTTATTAATTTTTGTCATTTTGCGTACCTGTTATGGCTTACCAGGTTAATTATTTGTAATTTTCTTTTACGTTTCTATAATTTATTTTTTCATTAAAAATTCAATTGAAACATACATATACTTGTATAAAAGAAAGGCCATCCAGCGAATCAAGCGGTTTACGTCATCGTTTAGGGATTTTTGAAATTTTCTTTATTTTTACCTTCCGTCACCTTTAGGTAAGAAAGGTATTGTCTTTGGTCAAAAAATTCGTTGGTGAGTTTTTAATGAATAAGCACGTTTTAGGGCCCCTAGAATACGAATTTACTATTTTTACGATGATGTCTGTATGTGTGTGTGTGTGTGTGTGTGTGTGTGTGTGTCCGTGTGTGACAAATTTTTCTCCGACGATAACTCCAATACTACAATTCTAAAAATTATAATTCTTTCGTATTCCTCTTCTTTACATCCATATGAAGAGCTGATTAGATTTTGGTTATAATTGATCCACCGGAAGTACCCTTATTTGAAGTTTTTAACAGTTTTTCTTGAAAAAACGCAGTTAAATATTATTTTTCGACATTTTGTGATTATCAATATGAAAGAATATCTTATTCTCTATACGGTTTGATTATACAGTTTCGTTCATATTCAATAGATATAGAGTTATAGAGACATTAAGAGTGATTAACTTTCAAAAATTAGTCAGCTTTGTTAAAATTATGGAAACAACAGATTCAGAAACATTTAATTGACAGATGTCAGTGTCAAATGCAAAACCAAAGTTGAAAGTATAGGGTCAGAAAGTTATGTCTGAATGTGATAGAGTGTCCCTCCAAAGAGAAGAAGATGGAAGGACTGTGTAGCAGAAGATTTGAGAGAGGAAGAATTGTGTGAAGAAGATGCGTTGGACAGGAATGATTAAAAGAGAAGAGTAAGAAACAGCGACCCCTAATAAAATAGGGGAAGGAACTTTCGGTATAGAATTTGTAAAAAATGGTGTGTTCGTGTTACAATTTTATAGGATATACAAAATCTTTTTCAAGGAACTTTTGGTATGGGATATATACAAAATACATCGAATTGACGGAAGGTTTTGTGCTGGCCACAACAGATTTTTTTAAATATATTTTAATAACGATATTTTATTGATTTTTTATTATTATTATGTATTTGACACCTTTAATAGAAATAATTATATTTGGAAATATTATTATTAAGTAAAATTTTGTAAATTTTTACAAAATGACGTTTGATTATATTTTTTTAATATTGGTAATTCTGAACATGTATATTACTAAATATTATATGTCTATATTATACTTTTCAACCTGTTTTGTGCTTTCATTTTGTTTTTGGTTTCTTTGTAGTTAATTTATTGATTTATTTTGAAAATGAAAAATAGATTGGTGGGCTCTTACTTTCACTGAATTGTAATATTGAGGTAATATTTCGTTCTATTTGTCAGTAATAATTTGAAAATTAAATCTATATGTACAGCGTATGGCAAACGTTGTATGCAATGTACAGAAACAGTGAGAAATTGTATGGTATGCAGTATTCTGTATTTTCTTAAGGGTCTCACATAATACTAGATAGTTTGTTGCGTATACTACAAGAATGAAGTATTTATAACGGCGTAAACAGTATCGTTCAGAATATTTTAAATAAAATTGGATTTCGCTGGAAAAAAATTATACCAGACGTGTTACCTTTTTAAGAAAGATTTGGATTTATGAAGACAACCCACAGATCATATTTTAATCCGTTTTACATGCTCATATAAACTTTTTAACATATGACGTCATTGTTTCTCGTGATATTGTATTTATGACGTAAACCGCTTGATTCGCTGGATGGCCCATAGTTAAGTTTATAATTTTACATATACCTACGTCAAACTACCTCTCACTATTTCATTTTTATTAATTTAAATACATATCTACGTATTTACTAATGCTGCAAACTATATTAAGTTCCTGTACATATAACTATTGTTTATTTACTATTTTCTTTCAAAAATGTCATAATTACCAATTTGAAATGATAGGTTCTTTGACAATGACATTTATATGTCAGTTACATACATTTGAAATATGAACTGTGTAACAAAGGAATTGTGTTTATCTTAGGCTTCGGGATTTATAATAAATATTGTTTTTTAAATTTATCTGTAAAATATATAGAAAAAGTATTAATGCATACCGGTAGAAAATTCAATAATCTTTAATTTTTGTAATGGCAAAATGAGAAAAAATTACATTTAATGGTATTTTTTGAAGAAAAACCATTATGAGCTTCAAGTAAAGTGCTATTTCCGTTTATCCGATTTACACCAAAATCTAATGGTTTTTTACTTCCTTGTACGAAGTAAAGGAAGTATTGTAATCGCGAAAAAATTCGGTTTCCAGATTTCAACGGAAATATCCATTTTGAGCATCCCTGAATCCATTTTGACTAATTTCGTCGTGACGTCTGTACGTACGTACGTATCTCGCATAACTGAAAAACGGGAAGCCGTAGAAAGTTAAAATTTTGTATTTAGGACTGTTATAACATCTAGTTGTGCACCTCTCTTTTTAGTCATTGCATAACTTTCAGAAGTGGTACTTTACTTGAAGCCCATAATAGATTTTAATGGAAAACTATATTAAAATATAATCCAAAACTTTTCAAATTTGGTATAAAAGACTTTTATATCAATGGGAATAACATAATAGATTTTAGTAAAAATGGTCTACCCGGAAGTGGTACTTTACTTGAAGCCTATAGTAGATTTTAATGAAAAACTATATTAAAATATAATCCAAAACTTTTCAAATTTGGTATATAATACTTCTATATCAATGGAAATAACATAATAGACTTTGGTTAAAATAGTCTAACCGGAAGTGAGACTTTACTTGAAGCTATTATCAGTTTTTTTTGAAAAAAATGGTGTTATTTTGAATTTAGCAATAAATGCTTCAAATAAAAGTTTTAGAGAATTGAATTTTGCGTCGAAATGATTAAATTAGTTCTTTGTATAAGCGAGATATTTAAATTTAAACATTATGTACTTTTGGGTTTCTGTAATTAAGTTTGCTATGAATTAGGACAAGAAATAACAAAAAAATAAAGAATTTAATGTCAATGTCAAATACGTGCAATTTTATGATTGGGTCTGTTATAATACATATTTTAATTATTAACAAAATATGTATAGTGTAACAGGCGTACAAGGAAGCCATGTGGTGTCCACATCAGATATTTTTATATCAAAATAGGGTCGAGATACAATATTTCAGAATTTTCTGAATTTGTAGTATTTGTGTCAGAGCGTAGACAAAATCTACACTCCACACATACACACATCATGAAAATGTTAAAATCGGATTCTAGGGACCTTAAAACGTGGTCATTTACTAAAATCTCGACATGCGATTTTTAGCACGATCCCTATACCTCCCTTATCAAGGGTGGCGGGAGGTGAAAATGTGTAGGGTATCACATTTAAAATATGAAAATGAAAGTTAATATCACTTCCGGATAAATCGGAAACCATGAATAAAAAAGTTATTTAGACTTGCCCGTTTTTCAGTGTTTCTTTATTTTTACTTCTATATTCATTGAATATGAAGGAAGGACAAACTGCAATCAAACCAAATAGAGAATGAAATATTCTTTAAACATAGAATATCAAAATATGATATATTTAATTACAGTTTTTCAAAAAAACTGTTAAGAGCTTCAAATTAAGTTACTTCCGGTTCACAAATTATAATCAATATTTAATCAGTTTTCATAAGGATAGTAAAAATAAGGCCCTAAAACGTGCTTATTTATTAAAAACTTACCATCGAATTTTTTGATCTTACCTAAAGAGGACGAAAGGTAAAAAACGTTATAGTTTTATGGTATTGAAATAATTTTAATAAACAATCAAAACTTTTACAATAGATTTTTTTGGGAATTTACACAGATGGGAGATAGTTAGAAGAATATAATTATTAAATTGGAAAATATAAAAAGAAATTTTAATAGTAAACAATGTCATCATTACATATTCATTCAGTTTTGCTGAGCAGAAGGTTAACTTGGACCTTAGGGTTAGTGAGGAAATTGTTTTCTGTGCAACAGATCTTCCAGTCGAACCAATCAACATATAGTGTGTCAGGTGTGTATGTCCGTGTGTTGCCTGCGCACTCCAACTGCACCTCGCAGCGATGCAGGTGGAGCTGCTCGCAAGGCACAGGGACACGCACCACGAGAGTGAAGTCGTGCTGAGTGTAGTAGCACGAGCATAGCACATGGCCCGCAGCAGTCTCCACCAGGAAGCATTGCAAGACATTGTTGCGCTGGACGAGGAACCTGGAGCCGGCCGGGATCACCTTAAACTTGTTGCAGGTTGTATAGTGCTGCTGCCATGGCGTGCCGGGCTGCAAGACCGCTTTACAATAAAAGCAGTTGGTGCGCCGCTGACAGAACAAGTCGCTGTGCTTGTCCCTCTTCCACCCGCTGATGTCCTGCAGACAGAGGAAATGTTTACTTACACTCCACTCACACCCTCCATTACCAACATGTACAATAAAAATGTGTAAAACCGAAAGTACTTTCTTCCTATACATCAATTTAATAATAATGTAAAACTAAATTTATAATAAAATAACGTCTGATTCAAAGAAACTTTCATCAAAGTATGCCATGAAAAAAATTACATATGTCTGAAATTGAAATTAAATCTGTCAGTATTACAATTGTTAATGGTGATTTAAACAATAAAAATCTGATGTGGCCAGCACATGACCTCCCGCGAATTCCATGTTTAAAATAGCAATGAGCTTTAAGTAAAGTATCATTTCCGGTTGATCGTTTGTAAACAAAATCTAATTTGTTGTTCCAATAAACAGAAAAGTTTTATTATGTTTTTCCTCGAAGCGTTTCAAATTAAGTGCCACTTCCGGTTTATCATATATGGCCAAAATCTAACATGTTGATTCAAATTATACATGAGTTTTAAATACCAAAACTTTTAAATTTTGGTATTTAAAACGATAATCTGTTCAAAGCTTCAAGTAAAATACCACTTCTTGTTTATCAATTTTAGAAAAAAAAATAATATGTCGTTCTCATTAATACATGTCTTAAATACTAAAATTGAAAAGTTTTGGATTATATTTTATTATAGTTTTTCATTGAAAACTGTTATGGGCCTCAAATAAAGAACCACTTCCGGTTACCCAATTTTATCCAAAATCTAATCATCTTTTTATATTAGTGCAGAAAGCTTAAATACGGGAAATAGAAATTATTGGAAGTTTGATTTTGAAATGAGTTATCGTGGACGAAAAAATTATCACACACACATACATCATTGTAAAAATAGTAAAAACGTGTTGTAGATGACCCTAATTTGTACTTATTCACTAAAAACTCACTATCGAATTTTTAGACCGAAAACATTATTTCTCTTACCCACAATATGGCGGAAGATAAAAATGATATAAGATAGATTTAATAGAATTCATTTATAACAATCAGTGACTTTTTCATTGATTAAATTTGCATTTGTCAATTCTGACAGATTAAATTTAAAATTCACACACGTAATTTTTTCATGGCACACTTTGATGAATGTTTTATTGAGGACCAATATATTTTGCGCTCATAATGTTGTCATTAAGAAAACCAATTGCATATCGAAATAGCCAATACACATTCTTTTGTTTTAGAGGTTGGTATTAGATGACATTTACTTAAAATTTCAAATATCATAAATCAGAAATGACATAACTATTTTTCGCACTTGTCACTTAAAACTCGCCAAGGCTCGTTTTATAAATTTTAACGCGTGCAAAATGGCAAATGTTTGTTTAACTGCCAGTAAAAAGGTAAATTTCAATTTTATAAAATAATAAATATTAAATAATAGAATTCAAATTATTATTATTATCTTGTCATTATATTTATCAAATTTTTCTATGAAACTATTGCATTTGTAATTGTTATGGGAACGTAAAAGATGAACACGCTATTTTGGCGGTAAAGAAAAAAAAGAAACGCCTGCATTAAATATGTAATCAACAATGAAATATATTTCATTTTCTAGTGTGCTGTATGTAGGAGATTGTATTGCAATGTAATTCAACAGTAATTTCGGATGTCGAAAGAATATTGAATTTAATTGGAGTAAAAAGTGAAAGTAAGTTAATTATTTTGAAAATCATGTTTTTTTTTTTATTTTTTAATTATTGACAACAACGCATGTTACAAATATATCATCGTCAATACCAAAATCAGTGTACAAAGCAGATTACCACACCCAGCAATGGGTAATATGCCGTGATATATTACATTGTTAATAAATATGTTGCACAATTGAGTCATACAAGTTCATTCTCACGAGCGTCACACTGTTCTGATGAGTTTGCTTTCTTACCTGGAAGTCGCAGCCCACTTTAGTGCACGTCCACTTCTCTGGAGCACAGCCCGCACACAGCCACCCCTCCTCGTCACGGTATAGGCGAGGCGTACACGCCCTGCACTTGGCACACTCCTCCCGCTCTTGCTCCGCCTGTCTGCGTTGTGCCTGCTCTTGTTCGGGCTCCGCCTGTGGCCCCCGAGCCTTCACCTCCACTGCGAGAGAGGCGCCGTCCCAGCCGCCCAGCATGCCCAGCAAACTGTTGATGCTTATATTCATAGCGGAATGTTCCTGCAGCACCAACAGTTCCTGCGGAAGAACTTCCCGCGACAAACAGAACACATTCTTACCGCGTTGGACTGTAACAGTGTAGGAGTAGTTCGAGGCCAATTGCGGGTCACCAAACAGCCGCACTGCATAGTACAGCTTGGCTGTTGACACGCAGACCCGGGTGTGTAAAAGGAAGATGAAGTGGAACGCAGATAAAATATAGTCTTGGATTAGGGAACTGCGGATGTCAGGCGTTATTTGGCAGGGATTGGGAAGAACGCGGTCAGGATGTGTGTCCTGGCAGTGCTGGAGCAGCTGGTTTCGGCGGCCCGCCCAGTCGCAGTGGTTGGAGCCGAGCACCGGACAAACATGTTGCCGGTACTCGCAGGCGTCTTCGTGGGTGAATCCCGTGAAGTCAGCAGGCACGAAGGGGACGGTGGCCGGGCAGCCCTCTTCTCTGTAGCGGCACGGGAACCGCAGCAGCTCTGCCGTGGCCTCGTACAGGAGGCAACGGGAAGCCGGCTGCGCATCCTCGCGCGCCTGGCAGGGGCCGCACACCGCCGCCCCGTCGTGCTGCTGGTACACGGGGCCCCTCTTCAGCACCTGCTCGCAATTACTGCAAACAGTGGCGGCAAGAATGTGGGCAGCGGTTTCCATTATGGCTGCAACAGTAAGCAACAATTCGTAAACTCTTATGCCTTTTTACAATTTGAGGGTTGCAAGAATAGAGTGTTGTACTTACTTAGATCGGAGTAGATGAGATGCAGATGCAACAAGTTCTGGGTTCGTTTTCTTCTCAGTGGCTGAGTGATGCATTGATTCAATGCCCTTGCTATTTATCCAGTACTCCATCATTTGCCTATCTCTTATCAGATATTGACAAATGCACGAGTTATCTGCGTGGAAAAGTTTGAGTGTGGCGTGATGGGTTCAAATTCAAACGATTCCGTCGCCAGATAACAGCTAAACAAACAAAGTTATTTTTTATTGTCTGCGGAATTCAAACCTTACATTGTTTGTTAATGTAAGTCTTCAAAATTTTAAAACTCATCCAAAAAAATCTGTTGTGGCCAGCACCATTGGCGTAGCTAGGAATTTTTTCTAGGGGGGGCAGCCGTCCACCTGAACTAAGCACAGTCATTTAATGAGAGATCATAAATGACGTCTAGTGATAAATAATAATGCAGTTCATCCACTCTCCTTATTACTATGTGGCGTCTTTCTTAAGTCTTTATACTTTTTACCGCAGGAAAATATCTCATTCCCAAGCGAAAATCTAATATATTGTTTTTTAATTAGAATAATTTATAAAAACGAAATTGTAAAGCAAAAAAAAAAAAAACGTCCATTCGGTTACTTTCGTACAGCCGCAATTTTCTACTTTCGTATGATACGTACTAGGTCTAGTGTACCTACTTGCAAATGACTGTAACTGCGGCGATTAATGACGATTTTGACAGTATTGATTTTGGATAAATTAATTATATGAGGATTGGTATTGCATCTTAAAATAAAAAAAAGCAATTAAACAACTCTGTAAATATTTCTAGGGTGGGCAAAGAGCTTTCTAGGGTGGGCGTTGCCCACCCTTGCCCCCCCCTAGCTACGCCCATGGCCAGCACAAAACCTTCCGTCAATTCGATGTATTTTGTACAAATCCCATTCCAAAAGGTCCTTGAAACAGATTTTATACAGGATGTCTCAGGACGAGCTTACGCTATCTATATTTTAAATACTATTTAATATAATTTAACGAAATTTGGTATCTAGGGGTTATTCAACATGCCTGTTTCAACTAAAATATTTTCAAAGCAGTAGCACTTCCGGTTTGACCGGAAATTGACCTCAACTTTCTTATTTTAAATGGAATACGCCATATTTTATTTTACCATTGAATGCACCGGAAAATTTTACATATGAAGCAATAAAAACATTTTACTCATGATCAACTACCTCCGGCGTTATTCAACTTTTTTTGATTTTTTGTCTGAAATCCGGCACATTTTCAAAACTCTGTATATCGGGAACGAGATCGAATTTTTATAATCTGAAAAAAGCCTTTTATAAAGGAGACTTTAAGCTACATTATCCATAGAAGAATCCTCGATTATTTATAAAAATGTGACGGGTACGTTACACCAAAATTACAGTTGACAAACTTCAAAAAAGACAATTTTTTTAAATGGGACCCCCCATTTTTTATTACATAAATGTGTTCTACGGCAAAAAATAACGGTACTTTATGCAACATGTCCTATGTTGAAAGTTGATAAAATTTCAGTAAATTAGAAAAACATGTAATCTGAGTATAATTATTTTATTAATACGGATAAGTAAGCCATGGAAAAAACAAATAAATTCTAAATACAAAACTATGACTAATATAATACATATTCAAACTGTCATCCATTCATATGAAAGCACATCGTAACTTATCCGTACCGTTATTTTTTGCCGTAGAACACATTTATGTAATAAAAAATGGGGGGTTCCATTTAAAAAAATTGTCTTTTTTGAAGTTTGTCAACTGAAATTTTGGTATACCGTACCCGTCACATTTTTATAAATAATCGAGGATTCTTCTATGGATAATGTAGCTTAAAGTCTCCTTTATAAAAGGCTTTTTTCAGATTATAAAAATTCGATCTCGTTCCCGATATACAGAGTTTTGAAAATGTGCCGGATTTCAGACAAAAAATCAAAAAAAGTTGAATAACGCAGGAGGTAATTGATGAGTAAAATGTTTTTATTGCTTCATATGTAAAATTTTCCGCTGCATTCAATGGTAAAATAAAATATAGCGTAGTGCTACTGCTTTGAAAATATTTTAGTTGAAACAGGTATGTTGGATAACCCCTAGATACCAAATTTCGTTAAATTATATTAAATAGTATTTAAAATATAGATAGCGTAAGCTCGTCCTGAGACACCTGTATAATATCATGTAAAATCAAACACGAACACATACTATGTCTATTCTATAAATCCAATAAAATTATAACATAAACATACACTAAGTAAAATGCACTTGATACTTTTTCTTATTCTTCAGCTTCTCCTATTTTATTAGAGGTAGCTGTTTCCTCTTTTCTTCCACTCATTCTTGGCCAACACATCTTCTTGACACAGGCATTCCTTTCAGTCTTCTGCGATACTGTCCTTTCATCTTCTCTTTGGCATTTCTCTGCGTCACTTGCGAGGAGCACTATGACATACCAACTTTGTAATCATACACTTTCCATATTTGGTTTTGCGCTTGCAACTGACATCTGTCAATCAGATTTTTTTTATATATCAGCATCAGCTGTTTCCATGATAAATAGCAAAGCTGACTAATTTTTGAAATTTAATTTCTTTATAATGCTTTAACTCTCATCTATTGAATATGAAGGAAAATGAATAATCAAACTGTATAGAGAAGAATATTTTCTTTAATATGTATAATAACAAAATGTCACAAAACAATATTTAACTGCGTTTTTTTAAGAAAAACTGTTAAAAACTTCAAATAAGGGTACTTCCGGTGGATCAATTATAACCAAAATCTAATCAACTCTTCATATGGATGTACAAAAGAGGAATACGAAAGGATTATAATTTTTAGAATTGTAGTATTGGAGTTATCGTCGGAGAAAAATTTGTCACACACGGACATACATACACACACACACGGACACACACACACACACACACACACACACACACACACACACACATACAGACATCATCTTAAAAATAGTAAATTCGTATTGTAGGGACCCTAAAATGTGCTTATTCATTAAAAACTCACCACCGAATTTTTTGACCAAAGACAATACCTTCCTTACCTAAAGGTGACGAAAGGTAAAAAGTAATTATTTTATTTTATGAAAAATTGCAAGCATTGTAGAAAATTTGTAAAAATTGAATTATGCAAAAATTAATGATATACAAAACTTTAACTAAAAAAATGTCAATGTTTTAATGTCCCTAGAATCCGATTTTTACATTTTCACGATGATATTTGTGTTTAAAATAAATATATCATCACGGCATATTACCCATTTCTGGGTGTGCCATTATCTACACATATGTAGACATCGGTAATGATGACGATATATTTTACCGTGTGGGCGCTTACCAGGCGTCACCTCACGGGCACTCATAGCTGGTGTGGAGAGTGCACCACAGGGGTCACTTTTCTGCCATTTAAAATTGGAAATACAGTGTGTCTCAATAAGCTTGCTCACTATTGGTAACTTTTTTATTTGAAGAGGTACGAGGTTGGTTAAATGAGCAAAATTGTGCCATTTTATATTAAAAAATTGGTCATTTAGACAAAATAAAATTTGTGTCAGCGGTTCTCAAAATTTGGGACAATATATATATATTTTTTAAATGGAACCATATATTTTTTATTATCTTATTAAAAAGAGTATTTTTTTCTCTTTCCAATAAGGTAATGTTGTTTATGTACAATTTTTTCAAATAATCGAGTTATTTACTGTTAAAAATTTAAATTTTGTAAACTATTTTATTAGTTTATTTAGTAAAGTAAGCCATGGAAACAATTGATTATTTGTTTTTTTGACGTTTAATAATTTCTCCCGTAAAGTTCTCTGTGTTTAATAATGTTAAATAACTTTGCAAATGAAGCAAAGTTAGATATGATCGTGCTATATGGAAAATTATATCTAGACACCAGTTACGTAGAACGGTCGGCTCTCTTTCCAAAAGAGTTTAAATATGCGAAAGAAATAATGGCTTTCAATTTCAATATTTTCTTTGTTTTGTTATTACTGTAAAATGCCGTGATGATATATTTATTTATAATTTTATAAAAGACAATTGTTTCCATAGTTTACTTGACCCAAACTAATAAAAGATAATTTTTACCTTTAAACGTAAATAACTCGTTTATTTGAAAAAATTGTACATAAACAATATTACCTTATTGGAAAGAGAAAAAAATACTCTTTCCAATAAGATAATAAAAAATATATAGTTCCATTTAAAAAATATATATATTGTCCCAAATTTTGGGAACCGTTGACACAATCTTTATTTTGTCTATATGACCAATTTTCTAATATAAAATGGCACAATTTTGCTAATTTAACCAACATCGTATCTCTTCAAATAAAAAAGTTACCAATAGTGAGCAAGCTTATTGAGACACCCTGTATTTGGCGCCGGTCGGGATCGAACCCGGTTTCCCCAGGTTCGCGACAAGACACTCAGGCACGCGGCCACGGATATTTGTGTGTGAATTCATTGGCGTAGCTAGGAATTTTTTCTAGGGGGGGCAGCCGTCCACCTGAACTAAGCACAGTCATTTAATGAGAGATCATAAATGACTCTGTAAATATTTCTAGGGTGGGCAAAGAGCTTTCTAGGGTGGGCGTTGCCCACCCTTGCCCCCCCCCCTAGCTACGCCCATGTGTGAATTATGAAATAACTTGAACTTTAAAAAATATTTTTATTATTGTGTTTCGAAGTATGATACATAGTCTAACGGTTAACAGGTTACAAATTAGTACATTATACAAGTGATACAGAGTTTTTATATGTTAGTCTAATCTATAAAAATACACTTGTTGTTCATTGTGTTTTTCCACAATGACGAAACATATTGAGAATAGTTTAATAAAGTTTATATAAATGAATCTAATCTTTACAAAAAAATTCAGCTGTCGTTCGCGGTGGCTTTTTATTATGAAGACGTTTTCATTATCAGGCTTACTTTAAGGCTTTAATTAAAATTACTTTAAAACTTTATCTTTAATTTAAAATTGTCGGTTTTCATAATCGAAATCTATAGTTATTGTGAAATTTCATACAAATCCACATGCGCTCGGCGCAACTATATTGTATGCATATAGGCTTATTCAAATAGCTATTTGTGTATTAAGAGCGCAAAATGCGACATTGTCAATTGGCATTCTCTCGAAATCGACAATATCCATTTGTGCTCGAAACACACACAAGATTTTTTCTACAGTCGCCACAATGGGGTCCTCCACCACAACAAAAAATAATAAAACGTACACTTTATACTTACAGTACTGCTCAATAAATAACGATTGGCTAATACAAAAGATACGGTTTAAATTTAAAAAGGCTTTTAAATGATTATATTGTTACATTAGCCATCTATTCCATAAAAAAAACCAAAATTAGAGCGTGGAAGCAAGGATTTGTGATGATTTGATGAGTTTTTGTAGCAAAATGTGTGGTTAGTTGTCACGCCTGTCACACTGAAAAAATTAACAAATATTTCAAGGAATTTGTGATTATATAGACATGTATGTGCATTGACTGACTTCTCGCAATTATTTAAGTAACGAAATAACTAATAACTTTATTGTAAACAAAATAAATAGAGATCAGATGTCAGTGTCAGTACGACTCGCAACTATCCTACCGCCATCTGTGTACAATCATTCCTATTACTAAACATAACTGTTCACACAATTTACTTTATATTTAATTTTATTTTATCGTTATTTTCCATTCTTCTTGAGTTTTTATTCAATTTAATTTAAGCATTTTATACTTTCGTTTTTGTAAATGAATGCCCTATTTCATTTTCACAGCAATATGTAATTACAGTGCCATTAGTTCCTAACTAAACATTTTAATTAAGAATGTAGACAAGTGACATTTCTCAACATTGTATACTTAGAAATTTGGACAGCGAGCGTTTTTACTACTTTGTCGCGCATGAGCGGCAAAGTGACATTTTGCGTTGACAAAAGAGAGCGCAAATGGCTACTTTCTATAGTGACTGTAGAAAAATATTTTTTTCGTGTAAATATTAATACAAATAAACATAAGTTATAGTTCGCTACTTGTTCGCTATCATAAAAAATCTGATGTGGCCAACACAAAACCTCCCGCTATGTAATTTTTATTAATTTAAATACATACCTACGGATTTACTAACGCTGCAAACTGTTCCATTACAAAAACTATTGCTTTATTTACTATTTTCTTTTTAAAATGTCACTATTATTAATTTGAAGTGATTAGTTTTTTGACAGTGACATTTACTGTCAGTTACATTCATTTGAAATATGAACTGTGTAACAAAGGAATTGTGTTTTTTTAGGGTTCGCGACTAATAAAAAAAAATTATTTTTAAATTTATCTGTAAAATATATAGAAAAAGTATTAATGTATTCCTGTAGAAAATTCAATAATCTTTAATTTTCATAAGACATAAAATGCGAAAAAATGGCATTTAATGGTATTTTTTGAAGAAAAACCATTATGAGCTTCAGGTAAAGTGCCATTTCCGGTTATCCGATTTACACCAAAATCTAATGGCTTCTTTTCATATTAGAATAGGGTATAAATACAAAGTTTCAAAATTTTCTGAATGATAGTATTTGAGTTAGAGCGAAGACAAAATTCCTACACATACACACATACATACATACATACACACACACATACACACATACAGACATCATCGTGAAAATGTTAAAATTGGATTCTAGGGACCGTGGTCATTTACTAAAATCTCGATATGTGATTTTTAACACGACCCCTATACCTCCCTTACCAAGGGTAGCGGGAAGTAAAAATCTGTTGTGGCCAGCACAAGACCTCTCGCCATTTCCATATTAGGCTATATAAGTATTATATTGCACTTCCCTTTCGAACCGTCGTTTTATAACAAAAAATTACAGAACTTTGCCCAAATACTGTTTTTTATTGTATTTAACATGTCTTCTGCACACATATAATTCTAATTATATCTATTTTTCATTGTATGAGGAAGTTTCTAAATGTGAGAGATTCTTCCAATTCATTAACCAGATTGGCGGTATTTCTGATGGATATATGCATTTTACCTATAATTTTAAATATTTAATTAATAAAACAATAAGAAAGATTAAATATACTTCCCAGAAAAAGCTATCAGAATGTCAATAAAACTGTTGATTTTTGACCGACATGTGTCATTTAAAAACTATGTTATAAACAATGAAATTTGTCAACTGGTTTCCTTAGTGCCTTGGCCTCTGCGATTAAATTACTCTATGTATACATTATAGTGTCTTTATCTCTAAATCTATACAAGATATCATAAAAATTTTAAGTGTATTAGGTGGAGAAATTTACGTTCTTCAATATTTAATAACAAAATTTTCCAAAAAAATATATTTAGAAGAATTTTTCTAAGAAACTACTACTTCCGGTTGTTCAATTGTTACCAAAACCTTTTCAGCTCTTCTCAGGAATGTCAGATTGAGGAATCCATAGTTAAACAGTTATAGTTTTTGAGGAATCATGTCTACGACATCCAGACATACACACACACATCCACACAGACATCATTTTAAAAATGTTATAATGAGATTGTAGGGACCTTAAAACGTGCTTATCCACTAAAATCTGGATATGCGAATTTTAGCATGATTCCAATACCTCTCTTAGCAAGAGGTAAAAATTGGAAGGAAATTTTGTAAGAATAAGGAAAAATCCTTAATACACTGTTGGCAACACTGGGTCATACACAGTGTTGCCAATTTAGTAGAATTTCTACCAGATCTGACGGAATTACATGCTTGTCTAACGGGAAAAATTAGCATTTAGTAGTCAATAGATATTCTGGTGGTTTTTATACAAATTTAGTAAAAAAATTAGTGGTTTAACAAGGAAAAAATATATTACTGATTTACGTATTATTTTCTCTATTTACAACAAATTTATATCTTGCCGCCAAAAATCGTTCAATAATCTACAAATAGGTGGTACTAGTTTATTAGTTGCTTCGGTTGCTTCCTCAGTCCATACAGTATATCTTCTTTTTCTCTGCCTCAGTCCGTTATCCGAACAGTCCGGTGCACGTTATGTCAACTCCATATGCGACCTGCAGTACTTTATTCTAGTTCATAGGACAACCGCATTAGGGCACCTGCACCTACGTCACAACATGGCGGATGATCAGCTGATCTCGGGCAACCAAGCTTCAGTTTAACATTGCGTCTTATGCAGCGAATGTGTTTTCTGTACAAGAAATTCAGTTTTTCCTAAATTTATACATGCTATTTTAAAATGTAATTAGCCGTAATTAAAGATAAGTGTATGAATTATTTACTAGTAAAACAAAGCAGTCGTATTTATAAATATATTTTTAAAAATATTAAATTGAAATAAGTAGCATGTAGCATCAGGTTGTATTACATTCATTTGAGTTTGTATAAGTTTTTTTATATGTATTGTTAAATGAAAACATGAATATTGAAATTAAAATAAATTGAATTATTAGATTTTTTTTAATTTATAAAGAAAATTAAATTTGAAATATATATATTTATCTTCGAGTTCATTTTTCTTATTGTCTTATTGTGTATCTTTATTGCATATAAATGAATTTATTGAGTTTATACGTCAAAAATTAATTTTTGGAAGCCAAAGTACGTTAAATCGATAAATTTAAGTGGATACATAATGTGGATCCTTATACATTGACATTTTTTTGACGAGGATTATAAATGCCTTTTAAAAATCAATATGAAATCAATAATTGATTACCCATCAAATTTTTAAACCTTTGTGAGAAACAGACACAAATATATATATTTTTTCTGTTACTAAAAAAAACTTCATTAAAAATTTGTAATTCTGTCATTTAAAAAATATTTTTTCATGTTTTTTATATATATTATTAAAGAAAATTACATATATTTAAACATTCATACAATATGTTCCTATCCGATTATGTTTAAATCATTTTATATATAATAAAAGTATACACAAAAAAAATAGGATTGGGTTAGTTTTAATTTAATAACCTGGAACTCATTAAATAGTAAGAATGTCCTGACTTATTTTTTACGGAAAACACTCCTCATATACTTACTTTTACACACTCTAATCAGTTTTTCCCAAATAAAACAATAAGTGCCATAAAAACACAATAAAAGCTTACGGCACGATATTTCTCTGTAAGCCACAATGCAAACTGAAGGTTTGGTTGACCAAGATCAGCTGGTGGCCGCCATGTTGAAACGTCACGTGTAGGTGCCCTATTCTCGCGTTCGTTCGTGTACTTTCGGAAAGTTGTTTGTTCAGCAACAAAATTCAAGATGAAGTTCTCAAAATCATTATAACGGTGTACGCAGTATCGTTCAGAATATTTTAAATAAAATTGGATTTCGCTGGAAAAAAATTATACCAGACGTGTTACCTTTTTAAGAAAGATTTAGATTTATGAAGACAACCCACAGTTCATTTTTTAATTCGTTTTACATGCTCATGTAAACTTTTCAACATATGACGTCATTGTTCCTAGTGATATTGTATTTATGACGTAAACCGCTTGATTCGCTGGATGGCCCATATGTGTGTATGGATCCAGTGTACACAATTACTCAAATACTATCAATCAGAAATATTTGAAATGTTGTATACCCATTCTATACTAATGTGGGAAGAGCTCATTAGTTTTTAGTGTATATCGGATAACGGGAAGTATCACTTATACAAGCTTTCAACAGTTTTTCTTGAAAAAAATACATTGAATATAATTTTTCAGTAACTTTTACTAATAAAAATGGAATAGAATGCTACAATCTTCAATTTTACTATAATAGCATTTAGTAAATAGCTTTAAATAAATTAAAATATGAATTTATAAAATAATTTATTTGCATACATCGTCTTGCCTATGCGTCAAACAAAAACAATACTTTAATAACAATTTTGACATATTTAAACAAATGTCACTGTCAGGAAGCAATTACATTAAAATTAATAATGAAACCGTCCCAAATTAAGTCACTAAATTAAGAAACTAAACTAAAATAACGTTGTTTATGCAGTAAATTAATATTCAGAATTTTATGTTACATTATATTTATATAGGATAAAAAATAATGTGTGTGTGTCTGTGTGTCCGTGTGTGTGTGTGTGACAAATTTTTCTCCGACGATAACTCCAAAACTACAATTCTAAAAAATATGATTCTTTCATATTCCTCTTCTTTACAACCATATGAAGAGCTGATTAGATTTTGGTTATAATTGGTCAACCGGAAGTACCCTTATTTGAAGTTTTTAACAGTTTTTCTTAAAAAAATGCAGTTAAATATTATTTTTTGACTTTTTCTTATTATATTTATTAAAGAAAATAATCTTCTCTATATGGTTTGATTATACATTTTCCTTCATATTCAATAGATGTAGAGTTAAAGCTTTACAAAGAAATTAATTTTCAAAAATTAGTCAGCTTTGTTATTTATTATGGAAACAGCTGACATAATTATTAAAAAAAATTTAATTGACAGATGTCAGTTGCAAGTGCAAAACCAAATATGGAAAAAAGTATAGGATCTAAAATTGGTATGTCATAGTGTTGCTCGCAAGTGACACGCAGAGAAAGGCCAAAGAGAAGATGGAAGGACATTACTTAGTTATGTTTATGTTATAATTTTATTGGATTTATAGAACCTTTTCAAATGAACTTTTGGTATGGAATTTGTAAAAAATAGTATGTGTTCGTGTTCGATTTTACATGATAGTATATAGAATCTGTTCCAAGGACCTTTTGGTATGGGATTTGTACAAAATACATGGAATTGACGGAAGGTCTTGTGCTGGCCACAACAGATTTTTATTATTATTATGTATTTGACACCTTTAATAGAAATAATTATATTTGGAAATATTATTATTAAGTAAAATTTTGTAAATTTTTACAAAATGACGTTTGATTATATTTTTTTAATATTGGTAATTCTGAACATGTATATTACTAAATATTATATGTCTATATTATACTTTTCAACCTGTTTTGTGCTTTCATTTTGTTTTTGGTTTCTTTGTAGTTAATTTATTGACTTATTTTGAAAATGAAAAATATATTGGTGGGCTCTTACTTTCACTGAATTGTAATATTGAGGTAATATTTCGTTCTATTTGTCAGTAATAATTTGAAAATTAAATCTATATGTACAGCGTATGGCAAACGTTGTATGCAATGTACAGAAACAGTGAGAAATTGTATGGTATGCAGTATTCTGTATTTTCTTAAGGGTCTCACATAATACTAGATAGTTTGTTGCGTATACTACAAGAATGAAGTATTTATAACGGCGTAAACAGTATCGTTCAGAATATTTTAAATAAAATTGGATTTCGCTGGAAAAAAATTATACCAGACGTGTTACCTTTTTAAGAAAGATTTGGATTTATGAAGACAACCCACAGATCATATTTTAATCCGTTTTACATGCTCATATAAACTTTTTAACATATGACGTCATTGTTTCTCGTGATATTGTATTTATGATGTAAACCGCTTGATTCGCTGGATGGCCCATAGTTAAGTTTATAATTTTATATATACCTACGTCAAACTACCTCTCACTATTTCATTTTTATTAATTTAAATACATATCTACGTATTTACTAATGCTGCAAACTATATTAAGTTCCTGTACATATAACTATTGCTTTATTTACTATTTTCTTTTAAAAATGTCATAATTACCAATTTGAAATGATAGGTTCTTTGACAATGACATTTATATGTCAGTTACATACATTTGAAATATGAACTGTGTAACAAAGGAATTGTGTTTATCTTAGGCTTCGGGATTTATAATAAATATTGTTTTTTAAATTTATCTGTAAAATATATAGAAAAAGTATTAATGCATACCGGTAGAAAATTCAATAATCTTTAATTTTTGTAATGGCAAAATGAGAAAAAATTACATTTAATGGTATTTTTTGAAGAAAAGCCATTATGAGCTTCAAGTAAAGTGCTATTTCCGTTTATCCGATTTACACCAAAATCTAATGGTTTTTTACTTCCTTGTACGAAGTAAAGGAAGTATTGTAATCGCGAAAAAATTCGGTTTCCAGATTTCAACGGAAATATCCATTTTGACCATCCCTGAATCCATTTTGACTAATTTCGTCGTGACGTCTGTACGTACGTACGTATCTCGCATAACTGAAAAACGGGAAGCCGTAGAAAGTTAAAATTTTGTATTTAGGACTGTTATAACATCTAGTTGTGCACCTCTCTTTTTGGTCATTGCATAACTTTCAGAAGTGGTACTTTACTTGAAGCCCATAATAGATTTTAATGGAAAACTATATTAAAATATAATCCTAAACTTTTTAAATTTGGTATAAAAGACTTTTATATCAATGGGAATAACATAATAGATTTTAGTAAAAATGGTCTACCCGGAAGTGGTACTTTACTTGAAGCCTATAGTAGATTTTAATGAAAAACTATATTAAAATATAATCCAAAACTTTTCAAATTTGGTATATAATACTTTTATATCAATGGAAATAACATAATAGACTTTGGTTAAAATAGTCTAACCGGAAGTGAGACTTTACTTGAAGCTATTATCAGTTTTTTTTGAAAAAAATGGTGTTATTTTGAATTTAGCAATAAATGCTTCAAATAAAAGTTTTAGAGAATTGAATTTTGCGCCGAAATGATTAAATTAGTTCTTTGTATAAGCGAGATATTTAAATTTAAACATTATGTACTTTTGGGTTTCTGTAATTAAGTTTGCTATGAATTAGGACAAGAAATAACAAAAAAATAAAGAATTTAATGTCAATGTCAAATACGTGCAATTTTATGATTGGGTCTGTTATAATACATATTTTAATTATTAACAAAATATGTATAGTGTAACAGGCGTACAAGGAAGTCATGTGGTGTCCACATCAGATATTTTTATATCAAAATAGGGTCGAGATACAATATTTCAGAATTTTCTGAATTTATAGTATTTGAGTCAGAGCGTAGACAAAATCTATACTCCACACATACACACATCATGAAAATGTTAAAATCGGATTCTAGGGACCTTAAAACGTGGTCATTTACCAAAATCTCGACATGCGATTTTTAGCACGATCTCTATACCTCCCTTATCAAGGGTGGCGGGAGGTGAAAATGTGTAGGGTATCACATTTAAAATATGAAAATGAAAGTTAATATCACTTCCGGATAAATCGGAAACCATGAATAAAAAAGTTATTTAGACTTGCCCGTTTTTCAGTGTTTCTTTATTTTTATTTCTATGTTCATTGAATATGAAGGAAGGACAAACTGCAATCAAACCAAATAGAGAATGAAATATTCTTTAAACATAGAATATCAAAATATGATATATTTAATTACAGTTTTTCAAAAAAACTGTTAAGAGCTTCAAATTAAGTTACTTCCGGTTCACTAATTATAATCAATATTTAATCAGTTTTCATAAGGATAGTAAAAATAAGGCCCTAAAACGTGCTTATTTATTAAAAACTTACCATCGAATTTTTTGATCTTACCTAAAGAGGACGAAAGGTAAAAAACGTTATAGTTTTATGGTATTGAAATAATTTTAATAAACAATCAAAACTTTTACAATAGATTTTTTTGGGAATTTACACAGATGGGAGATAGTTAGAAGAATATAATTATTAAATTGGAAAATATAAAAAGAAATTTTAATAGTAAACAATGTCATCATTACATATTCATTCAGTTTTGCTGAGCAGAAGGTTAACTTGGACCTTAGGGTTAGTGAGGAAATTGTTTTCTGTGCAACAGATCTTCCAGTCGTACCAATAAACATATTCAGTGTCTGGTGTGTATGTCCGTGTGTTGCCTGCGCACTCCAACTGCACCTCGCAGCGATGCAGGTGGAGCTGCTCGCAAGGCACAGGGACATACACACGGAGAGTGAAGTCGTGCTGAGTGTAGTTGCACGAGCACAGCACATGGCCCGCAGCAGTCTCCACCAGGAACCATTGCCCGACATTTTTGCGCTGGACGAGGAACCTGGAGCCGGCCGGGATCACCTTCAACTCGTTGCAGGTTGTATAGTGCTGCAGCCATGGCGTGCCGGGCTGCAAGACCGCTTTACACCAACAGCAGTTGGTGCGCCGCTGACAAAACATGTAGCTGTGCTTCTCCCACTTCCCACTGCCGATGTCCTGCAGACAGAGGAAATGTTTACTTACACTCCACTCACACCCTCCATTACCAACATGTACAATAAAAATGTGTAAAACCGAAAGTACTTTCTTCCTATACATCAATTTAATAATAATGTAAAACTAAATTTATAATAAAATAACGTCTGATTCAAAGAAACTTTCATCAAAGTATGCCATGAAAAAAATTACATATGTCTGAAATTGAAATTAAATCTGTCAGTATTACAATTGTTAAATGTGATTTAAACAATAAAAATCTGATGTGGCCAGCACATGACCTCCCGCCAATTCCATGTTTAAAATAGCAATGAGCTTTAAGTAAAGTATCATTTCCGGTTGATCGTTTGTAAACAAAATCTAATTTGTTGTTCCAATAAACAGAAAAGTTTTATTATGTTTTTCCTCGAAAATCTGTTAAGCGTTTCAAATTAAGTGCCACTTCCGGTTTATCATATATGGTCAAAATCTAACATGTTGATTCAAATTATACATGAGTTTTAAATACCAAAACTTTTAAATTTTGGTATTAAAACGATAATCTGTTCAAAGCTTCAAGTAAAATACCACTTCTTGTTTATCAATTTTAGAAAAAAAAATAATATGTCGTTCTCATTAATACATGTCTTAAATACTAAAATTGAAAAGTTTTGGATTATATTTTATTATAGTTTTTCATTGAAAACTGTTATGGGCTTCAAATAAAGAACCACTTCCGGTTACCCAATTTTATCCAAAATCTAATCATCTTTTTATATTAGTGCAGAAAGCTTAAATACGGGAAATAGAAATTATTGGAAGTTTGATTTTGATAAGAGTTATCGTGGACGAAAAAATTATCACACACAAATACATCATTGTAAAAATAGTAAAAACGTGTTGTTGGTGACCCTAATTTCTACTTATTCACTGAAAACTCACCATTGAATTTTTAGACCGAAAACATTATTTCTCTTACCCACAATATGGCGGAAGATAAAAATGATAAAAGATAGATTTAATAGAATTCATTTACAACAATCAGTGACATTTTTCATTGATTAAATTTGCATTTGTCAATTCTGACAGATTAAATTTAAAATTCACACATACGTAATTTTTTCATGGCATACTTTGATGAATGTTTTATTGAGGAACAATATATTTTGCGCTTATAATGTCATTAAGAAAACCAATTGCATATCGAAATAGCCAATACACATTCTTTTGTTTTAGAGGTTGGTATTAGATGGCATTTACTTAAAATTTCAAATATCATAAATCAGAAATGACATGAACTATTTTTCGCACTTGTCACTTAAAACTCGCCAAGGCTCGTTTTATAAATTTTAACGCGTGCAAAATGGCAAATGTTTGTTTAACTGCCAGTAAAAAGGTAAATTTCAATTTTATAAAATAATAAATATTAAATAATAGAATTCAAATTATTATTATTATTATTTTGTCATTATATTTATCAAATTTTTCTATGAAACTATTGCATTTGTAATTGTTATGGGAACGTAAAAGATGAACACGCTATTTTGGCGGTAAAGAAAAAAAAGAAACGCCCGCATTAAATATGTAATCAACAATGAAATATATTTCATTTTCTAGTGTGCTGTATGTAGGAGATTGTATTGCAATGTAATTCAACAGTAATTTCGGATGTCGAAAGAATATTGAATTTAATTGGAGTAAAAAGTGAAAGTAAGTTAATTATTTTGAAAATCATGTTTTTTTTTTATTTTTTAATTATTGACAACAACGCATGTTACAAATATATCATCGTCAATACCAAAATCAGTGTACAAAGCAGATTACCACACCCAGCAATGGGTAATATGCCGTGATATATTACATTGTTAATAAATATGTTGCAAAATTGAGTCATACCAGTTCATTCTCATGTGCGTCACTCTGTTCCTATGTGTTTGCTTTCTTACCTGGAAGTCGCAGCCCTCGTTATCGCACGTCCACTTCTCTGGAGCACAGCCCGCACACAGCCACCCTTGTTTGTTCCGGTATAGGCGAGGCGTGCTTTTCTTACACTTGATACACTCCTCCCGCTCTTGCTCCGCCTGTCTGCGTTGTGCCTGCTCTTGTTCGGGCTCCGCCTGTGGCCCCTGAGCCTTCACCTCCACTGCGAGAGAGGCGCCGTCCCAGCCGCCCAGCATGCCCAGCAAACTGTTGATGCTTATATTCATAGCGGAATGTTCCTGCAGCACCAACAGTTCCTGCGGAAGAACTTCCCGCGACAAACAGAACACATTCTTACCGCGTTGGACTGTAACAGTGTAGGAGTAGTTCGGGGCCAATTGCGGGTCACCAAACAGCCGCACTGCATAGTACAGCTTGGCTGTTGACACGCAGACCCGGGTATGTAAAAGGAAGATGAAGTGGAACGCAGATAAAATATAGTCTTGGATTAGGGAACTGCGGATGTCAGGCGTTATTTTGGTGGGGTTAGGAAGAACGCGGTCAGGATGTTTGTCCTGGCAGTGCTGGAGCAGCTGGTTTCGGCGGCCCGCCCAGTCGCAGTGGTTGGAGCCGAGCACCGGACAAACATATTGCCGGTACTCGCAGGCGTCTTCGTGACTTAACTCCGTGGAGTCAGCAGGCACGAAGGGTACGGTGGCCGGGCAGCCCTCTTCTCTGTAGCGACACGGGAACCGCAGCAGCTCTGCCGTGGCCTCGTACAAGAGGCAACGGGAAGACGGCTGCGCATCCTCGCGCGCCTGGCAGGGGCCGCACACCGCCGCCCCGTCGTGCTGCTGGTACACGGGGCCCCTCTTCAGTAATTGTTCACATTTACTGCAAACAGTGGCGGCAAGAATGTGGGCAGCGGTTTCCATTATGGCTGCAACAGCAAGCAACAATTCGTAAACTCTTATGCCTTTTTACAATTTGAGGGTTGCAAGAATAGAGTGTTGTACTTACTTAGATCGGAGTAGATGAGATGCAGATGCAACAAGTTCTGGGTTCGTTTTCTTCTCAGTGGCTGAGTGATGCATTGATTCAATGCCCTTGCTATTTATCCAGTACTCCATCATTTGCCTATCTCTTATCAGATATTGACAAATGCACGAGTTATCTGCGTGGAAAAGTTTGAGTGTGGCGTGATGGGTTCAAATTCAAACGATTCCGTCGCCAGATAACAGCTAAACAAACAAAGTTATTTTTTATTGTCTGCGGAATTCAAACCTTACATTGTTTGTTAATGTAAGTCTTCAAAATTTTAAAACTCATCCAAAAAAATCTGTTGTGGCCAGCACAAAACCTTCCGTCAATTCGATGTATTTTGTACAAATCCCATTCCAAAAGGTCCTTGAAACAGATTCTATACAGGATGTCTCAGGACGAGCTTACGCTATCTAAATTTTAAATACTATTTAATATAATTTAACGAAATTTGGTATCTAGGGGTTATCCAACATGCCTGTTTCAACTAAAATATTTTCAAAGCAGTAGCACTTCCGGTTTGACCGGAAATTGACCTCAACTTTCTTATTTTAAATGGAATACGCTATATTTTATTTTACCATTGAATGCAGCAGAAAATTTTACATATGAAGCAATAAAAACATTTTACTCATGATCAACTACTTCCGGCGTTATTCAACTTTTTTGATTTTTTGTCTGAAATCCGGCACATTTTCAAAACTCTGTATATCGGGAACGAGATCGAATTTTTATAATCTGAAGAAAGCCTTTTATAAAGGAGACTTTAAGCTACATTATCCATAGAAGAATCCTCGATTATTTATAAAAATGTGACGGGTACGGTACACCAAAATTACAGTTGACAAACTTCAAAAAAGACAATTTTTTTAAATGGAACCCCCCCTTTTTTATTACATAAATGTGTTCTACGGCAAAAAATAAGGGTACTTTATGCAACATGTCCTATGTTGAAAGTTGATAGAATTTCAGTAAATTAGAAAAACATGTAATCTGAGTATAATTATTTTATTAATACGGATAAGTAAGCCATGGAAAAAACAAATAAATTCTAAATACAAAACTATGATTAATATAATACATATTCAAACTGTCATCCATTCATATGTAAGCACATCGTTACTTATCCGTATTAATAAAATAATTATACTCAGATTACATGTTTTTCTAATTTCCTGAAATTCTATCAACTTTCAATTAGATTTTTTTTATATATCAGCATCAGTTGTTTCCATGATAAATAGCAAAGCTGACTAATTTTTGAAATTTAATTTCTTTATAATGCTTTAACTCTACATCTATTGAATATGAAGGAAAATGAATAATCAAACTGTATAGAGAAGAATATTTTCTTTAATATGTATAATAACAAAATGTCACAAAACAATATTTAACTGCGTTTTTTTAAGAAAAACTGTTTAAAACTTCAAATAAGGGTACTTCCGGTGGATCAATTATAACCAAAATCTAATCAGCTCTTCATATGGATGTACAAAAGAGGAATACGAAAGAATTATAATTTTTAGAATTGTAGTATTGGAGTTATCGTCGGAGAAAAATTTGTCACACACGGACATACATACACACACACGGACACACACACACACACACACACACACGGACACACACACACACACACACACACACACACACACACACACACACACACACACACACACACACACACACACACACACATACAGACATCATCTTAAAAATAGTAAATTCGTATTGTAGGGTCCCTAAAATGTGCTTATTCATTAAAAACTCACCACCGAATTTTTTGACCAAAGACAATACCTTCCTTACCTAAAGGTGACGGAAGGTAAAAAGTAATTATTTTATTTTATGAAAAATTGCAAGCATTGTAGAAAATTTGTAAAAATTGAATTATGCAAAAATTAATGATATACAAAACTTTAACTAAAAAAATGTCAATGTTTTAATGTCCCTAGAATCCGATTTTTACATTTTCACGATGATATTTGTGTTTAAAATAAATATATCATCACGGCATATTACCCATTTCTGGGTGTGCCATTATCTACACATATGTAGACATCGGTAATAATGACGATATATTTTACCGTGTGGGCGCTTACCAGGCGTCACCTCACGGGCACTCATAGCTGGTGTGGAGAGTGCACCACAGGGGTCACTTTTCTGCCATTTAAAATTGGAAATACAGGGTGTCTCAATAAGCTTGCTCACTATTGGTAACTTTTTTATTTGAAGAGGTACGAGGTTGGTTAAATGAGCAAAATTGTGCCATTTTATATTAGAAAATTGGTCAAGTAGACAAAATAAAATTTGTGTCAGCGGTTCTCAAAATTTGGGACAATATATATATTTTTTATTATCTTATTGGAAAAAGTATTTTTTTCTCTTTCCTATAAGGTAATGTTGTTTATGTACAATTTTTTCAAATAAACGAGTTATTTACGGTTAAAAATTTAAATTTTGTAAACTATTTTATTAGTTTTTTTAGACAAGTAAGCCATGGAAACAATTGATTATTTGTTTGACGTTTAATAATTTCTCCCGTAAAATTCTCTGTGTTTAATAATGTTTAATAACTTTGCAAATGAAGCAAAGTTAGATATGATCGTGCTATATGGAAAATTATATCTAGACACCAGTTACGTAGAACGGTCGGCTCTCTTTCCAAAAGAGTTTAAATATGCGAAAGAAATAATGGCTTTCAATTTGAATATTTTCTTTGTTTTGTTATTACTGTAAAATGCCGTTTCCATAGTTTACTTGACCTAAACTAATAAAAGATAATTTTTACCTTTAAACGTAAATAACTCGTTTATTTGAAAAAATTGTACATAAACAATATTACCTTATTGGAAAGAGAAAAAAATACTCTTTCCAATAAGATAATAAAAAATATATAGTTCCATTTAAAAAATATATATATTGTCCCAAATTTTGGGAACCGCTGACACAATTTTTATTTTGTCTATATGACCAATTTTCTAATATAAAATGGCACAATTTTGCTAATTTAACCAACATCGTATCTCTTCAAATAAAAAAGTTACCAATAGTGAGCAAGCTTATTGAGACACCCTGTATTTGGCGCCGGTCGGGATCGAACCCGGTTTCCCCAGGTTCGCGGCCACGGATATTTGTGTGTGAATTATGAAATAACTTGAACTTTAAAAAATATTTTTATTATTGTGTTTCGAAGTATGATATATAGTCTAACGGTTAACAGGTTACAAATTAGTACATTATACAAGTGATACAGAGTTTTTATATGTTAGTCTAATCTATAAAAATACACTTGTTGTTCATTGTGTTTTTCCACAATGACGAAACATATTGAGAATAGTTTAATAAAGTTTATTTAAATGAATCTAATCTTTACAAAAAAATGCAGCTGTCGTTCGCGGTGGCTTTTTATTATGAAGACGTTTTCATTATCAGGCTTACTTTAAGGCTTTAATTAAAATTACTTTAAAACTTTATCTTTAATTTAAAATTGTCGGTTTTCATAATCGAAATCTATAGTTATTGTGAAATTTCATACAAATCCACATGCGCTCGGCGCAACTATATTGTATGCATATAGGCTTATTCAAATAGCTATTTGTGTATTAAGAGCGCAAAATGCGACATTGTCAATTGGCATTCTCTCGAAATCGACAATATCCATTTGTGCTCGAAACACACACAAGATTTTTTCTACAGTCGCCACAATGGGGTCCTCCACCACAACAAAAAATAATAAAACGTACACTTTATACTTACAGTACTGCTCAATAAATAACGATTGGCTAATACAAAAGATACGGTTTAAATTTAAAAAGGCTTTTAAATGATTATATTGTTACATTAGCCATCTATTCCATAAAAAAAACCAAAATTAGAGCGTGGAAGCAAGGATTTGTGATGATTTGATGAGTTTTTGTAGCAAAATGTGTGGTTAGTTGTCACGCCTGTCACACTGAAAAAATTAACAAATATTTCAAGGAATTTGTGATTATATAGACATGTATGTGCATTGACTGACTTCTCGCAATTATTTAAGTAACGAAATAACTAATAACTTTATTGTAAACAAAATAAATAGAGATCAGATGTCAGTGTCAGTACGACTCGCAACTATCCTACCGCCATCTGTGTACAATCATTCCTATTACTAAACATAACTGTTCACACAATTTACTTTATATTTAATTTTATTTTATCGTTATTTTCCATTCTTCTTGAGTTTTTATTCAATTTAATTTAAGCATTTTATACTTTCGTTTTTGTAAATGAATGCCCTATTTCATTTTCACAGCAATATGTAATTACAGTGCCATTAGTTCCTAACTAAACATTTTAATTAAGAATGTAGACAAGTGACATTTCTCAACATTGTATACTTAGAAATTTGGACAGCGAGCGTTTTTACTACTTTGTCGCGCATGAGCGGCAAAGTGACATTTTGCGTTGACAAAAGAGAGCGCAAATGGCTACTTTCTATAGTGACTGTAGAAAAATATTTTTTTCGTGTAAATATTAATACAAATAAACATAAGTTATAGTTCGCTACTTGTTCGCTATCATAAAAAATCTGATGTGGCCAACACAAAACCTCCCGCTATGTAATTTTTATTAATTTAAATACATACCTACGGATTTACTAACGCTGCAAACTGTTCCATTACAAAAACTATTGCTTTATTTACTATTTTCTTTTTAAAATGTCACTATTATTAATTTGAAGTGATTAGTTTTTTGACAGTGACATTTACTGTCAGTTACATTCATTTGAAATATGAACTGTGTAACAAAGGAATTGTGTTTTTTTAGGGTTCGCGACTAATAAAAAAAAATTATTTTTAAATTTATCTGTAAAATATATAGAAAAAGTATTAATGTATTCCTGTAGAAAATTCAATAATCTTTAATTTTCATAAGACATAAAATGCGAAAAAATGGCATTTAATGGTATTTTTTGAAGAAAAACCATTATGAGCTTCAGGTAAAGTGCCATTTCCGGTTATCCGATTTACACCAAAATCTAATGGCTTCTTTTCATATTAGAATAGGGTATAAATACAAAGTTTCAAAATTTTCTGAATGATAGTATTTGAGTTAGAGCGAAGACAAAATTCCTACACATACACACATACATACATACATACACACACACATACACACATACAGACATCATCGTGAAAATGTTAAAATTGGATTCTAGGGACCGTGGTCATTTACTAAAATCTCGATATGTGATTTTTAACACGACCCCTATACCTCCCTTACCAAGGGTAGCGGGAAGTAAAAATCTGTTGTGGCCAGCACAAGACCTCTCGCCATTTCCATATTAGGCTATATAAGTATTATATTGCACTTCCCTTTCGAACCGTCGTTTTATAACAAAAAATTACAGAACTTTGCCCAAATACTGTTTTTTATTGTATTTAACATGTCTTCTGCACACATATAATTCTAATTATATCTATTTTTCATTGTATGAGGAAGTTTCTAAATGTGAGAGATTCTTCCAATTCATTAACCAGATTGGCGGTATTTCTGATGGATATATGCATTTTACCTATAATTTTAAATATTTAATTAATAAAACAATAAGAAAGATTAAATATACTTCCCAGAAAAAGCTATCAGAATGTCAATAAAACTGTTGATTTTTGACCGACATGTGTCATTTAAAAACTATGTTATAAACAATGAAATTTGTCAACTGGTTTCCTTAGTGCCTTGGCCTCTGCGATTAAATTACTCTATGTATACATTATAGTGTCTTTATCTCTAAATCTATACAAGATATCATAAAAATTTTAAGTGTATTAGGTGGAGAAATTTACGTTCTTCAATATTTAATAACAAAATTTTCCAAAAAAATATATTTAGAAGAATTTTTCTAAGAAACTACTACTTCCGGTTGTTCAATTGTTACCAAAACCTTTTCAGCTCTTCTCAGGAATGTCAGATTGAGGAATCCATAGTTAAACAGTTATAGTTTTTGAGGAATCATGTCTACGACATCCAGACATACACACACACATCCACACAGACATCATTTTAAAAATGTTATAATGAGATTGTAGGGACCTTAAAACGTGCTTATCCACTAAAATCTGGATATGCGAATTTTAGCATGATTCCAATACCTCTCTTAGCAAGAGGTAAAAATTGGAAGGAAATTTTGTAAGAATAAGGAAAAATCCTTAATACACTGTTGGCAACACTGGGTCATACACAGTGTTGCCAATTTAGTAGAATTTCTACCAGATCTGACGGAATTACATGCTTGTCTAACGGGAAAAATTAGCATTTAGTAGTCAATAGATATTCTGGTGGTTTTTATACAAATTTAGTAAAAAAATTAGTGGTTTAACAAGGAAAAAATATATTACTGATTTACGTATTATTTTCTCTATTTACAACAAATTTATATCTTGCCGCCAAAAATCGTTCAATAATCTACAAATAGGTGGTACTAGTTTATTAGTTGCTTCGGTTGCTTCCTCAGTCCATACAGTATATCTTCTTTTTCTCTGCCTCAGTCCGTTATCCGAACAGTCCGGTGCACGTTATGTCAACTCCATATGCGACCTGCAGTACTTTATTCTAGTTCATAGGACAACCGCATTAGGGCACCTGCACCTACGTCACAACATGGCGGATGATCAGCTGATCTCGGGCAACCAAGCTTCAGTTTAACATTGCGTCTTATGCAGCGAATGTGTTTTCTGTACAAGAAATTCAGTTTTTCCTAAATTTATACATGCTATTTTAAAATGTAATTAGCCGTAATTAAAGATAAGTGTATGAATTATTTACTAGTAAAACAAAGCAGTCGTATTTATAAATATATTTTTAAAAATATTAAATTGAAATAAGTAGCATGTAGCATCAGGTTGTATTACATTCATTTGAGTTTGTATAAGTTTTTTTATATGTATTGTTAAATGAAAACATGAATATTGAAATTAAAATAAATTGAATTATTAGATTTTTTTTAATTTATAAAGAAAATTAAATTTGAAATATATATATTTATCTTCGAGTTCATTTTTCTTATTGTCTTATTGTGTATCTTTATTGCATATAAATGAATTTATTGAGTTTATACGTCAAAAATTAATTTTTGGAAGCCAAAGTACGTTAAATCGATAAATTTAAGTGGATACATAATGTGGATCCTTATACATTGACATTTTTTTGACGAGGATTATAAATGCCTTTTAAAAATCAATATGAAATCAATAATTGATTACCCATCAAATTTTTAAACCTTTGTGAGAAACAGACACAAATATATATATTTTTTCTGTTACTAAAAAAAACTTCATTAAAAATTTGTAATTCTGTCATTTAAAAAATATTTTTTCATGTTTTTTATATATATTATTAAAGAAAATTACATATATTTAAACATTCATACAATATGTTCCTATCCGATTATGTTTAAATCATTTTATATATAATAAAAGTATACACAAAAAAAATAGGATTGGGTTAGTTTTAATTTAATAACCTGGAACTCATTAAATAGTAAGAATGTCCTGACTTATTTTTTACGGAAAACACTCCTCATATACTTACTTTTACACACTCTAATCAGTTTTTCCCAAATAAAACAATAAGTGCCATAAAAACACAATAAAAGCTTACGGCACGATATTTCTCTGTAAGCCACAATGCAAACTGAAGGTTTGGTTGACCAAGATCAGCTGGTGGCCGCCATGTTGAAACGTCACGTGTAGGTGCCCTATTCTCGCGTTCGTTCGTGTACTTTCGGAAAGTTGTTTGTTCAGCAACAAAATTCAAGATGAAGTTCTCAAAATCATTATAACGGTGTACGCAGTATCGTTCAGAATATTTTAAATAAAATTGGATTTCGCTGGAAAAAAATTATACCAGACGTGTTACCTTTTTAAGAAAGATTTAGATTTATGAAGACAACCCACAGTTCATTTTTTAATTCGTTTTACATGCTCATGTAAACTTTTCAACATATGACGTCATTGTTCCTAGTGATATTGTATTTATGACGTAAACCGCTTGATTCGCTGGATGGCCCATATGTGTGTATGGATCCAGTGTACACAATTACTCAAATACTATCAATCAGAAATATTTGAAATGTTGTATACCCATTCTATACTAATGTGGGAAGAGCTCATTAGTTTTTAGTGTATATCGGATAACGGGAAGTATCACTTATACAAGCTTTCAACAGTTTTTCTTGAAAAAAATACATTGAATATAATTTTTCAGTAACTTTTACTAATAAAAATGGAATAGAATGCTACAATCTTCAATTTTACTATAATAGCATTTAGTAAATAGCTTTAAATAAATTAAAATATGAATTTATAAAATAATTTATTTGCATACATCGTCTTGCCTATGCGTCAAACAAAAACAATACTTTAATAACAATTTTGACATATTTAAACAAATGTCACTGTCAGGAAGCAATTACATTAAAATTAATAATGAAACCGTCCCAAATTAAGTCACTAAATTAAGAAACTAAACTAAAATAACGTTGTTTATGCAGTAAATTAATATTCAGAATTTTATGTTACATTATATTTATATAGGATAAAAAATAAAGGTATACAATTTATTGAATAAGTCCAATAAATAACATATTAGATTTTGACCATACAGTATGTCCCATTTAGAAGTGCCACCATTGGGATCTCGAGAACTAGAAGAGATACGATGTCGGTTAAATGGAACTTTTTGTGCGCCTTTGGGAGGCCATCTCAGATATGCTTTTGTTTTTTCAAAAATTCTCAAAGGGCACTAGATAATGACGAAAAACTGATTATTGTTGATTTTTTCTTTTTCAAATAACTTCTAAACTATTGGTAATTGAGAAAAACGTTTCAAATATAAAAGATAGATATTTTTATTAACTAACCAGTGGCGTATGATACAAATTTTTATATCCGTAAATTTTTGAGATATAATACAAACTTATATTTTTTTAAATGGAACCCATATCTGATTTTAGTCTCAAAAAATAACTATTTTTTTCTCTTTTCAATGTTGTAAGGGTTATTATGTTTTATATTTGTTTTGCCTCCAAAATTATTATTTTTTCCTTATTTTGTATTAAATTTACAATTATTTTGAAAATATTGGTAGATTTCTATTTAGAAATACTCCTTGTATTTAAATAATTTACTTCGTTAGAAAAATTTGCTCAAAACTCGTAACATATTAGTTTTTATAATTTTGTATCAGGTCGCTCTTGGCACATTATAGTATAATTTGTAATTATGAGTCTAGAATAAAAATATTAAGTAATAAAGGCATAAAATAAATTATATCGATCAAATACAATATAATTAATAAAAAAAAATTATTTTTTGAGAAATAACAAGAAAATTCACAAAAATAAAGTAAAAAATTAAATTTTAGGAGCAAAACAAATATAAAACATAATAACCCTTGCATCATTGAAAAGAGAAAAAAATAATAATTTTTTTGAGACTAAAATAAGATATGGGTTCCATTTAAAAAAATATAAGTTTGTGTTATATCTCAAAAATTTACGGATATAAAAATTTATTTCGTACGCCACTAGTTAAATAATAAAAATATCTATCTTTTATATTTGAAACGTTTTTCTCAATTACTAATAGTTTAGAAGTAATTTGAAAAAGAAAAAATCAACAATATTCAGTTTTTCGTCATTATCTAGTGCCCTATGAGAATTTTTGGAAAAACAAAAGCACATCTGAGATGGCCTCCCAAACGCGCACAAAAAGTTCCATTTAACCGTCATCGTATCTCTTATAGTTCTCGAGATTCCAATGGTGGCACTTCTAAATGGGACATACTGTATATGATAAATCGGATGTAGTATTTAATTAGGAGCTCGTAACAGATTTTTGAGGAAAAACAATAAAACATAATCCAAAATTTCGTATTACAGACGTCTCTATTTATTGGACAACAAATTAGATTTTATTTACAAACGATTAACCGGAAGTGATACTTTACTTAAGGCTCACTGCTATTTTAAACATGGAATTGGCGGGAGGTCATATGCTGCTTTTTTTTCAATTTAATCTCTAAAAAGAGAAAATAATTATTAAAAGTGATACTCTCGGGAAAGCAGCAGAATTGCACCGCTTCACCCCTTGCCCACTGACGTCAACGGGTACAAGCCAATAAGGTAACAGTATGTTCCGTGGCGTTTGATGTCATTTTAAACGTCAAACGCGTAGTAGAAATATAGGTTATAGAATCATAAATGTTGCAAGTATGGATTGCTCCTAAACATCGAAATTTTTAAATTTTATTATATAAAATATGTCGAACACCGTATTAATTGAAAATGAATTATATATTAACTACATTTAGGGCTGGTATTATAAACGTCCAGTTAAACTTAGTTTCCTAGTAAATTTAATTCAGCGAACAAATGCAACGCGAATTTTTGACAGCAATAATTTAAATGTCATAAGAACATGGGAATTGATTCGTATTTGTTTATTTTATTAAATTTACTATGGAACTAAATTTAACTGGACGTTTATAACTCCGGCCCTTAGCCATATTCATACATTTGTATTACTTTTTTATAAATTAATATGAGTATTTATTTATAAAACGTAGTGATAGATCCATGTTTACAAGTGCTAAATCTGGTGAACAAGGTGGATGAATCAATTTTAAAGGTGGCTAAATCTGGTAAATGTTCATGAAGCCTAAATCTGATGAATCAGGTGGATAAAACAATGTTAATTAGACTTAAATCTGGTGAATAATGTGGACGAAACAATGTTAATGAAGTCTAAGTCTGGTGAATAAGTTGATGAAATAATGTAAATGGGAACTAAACTTGGAATATAGGGTGGGTAAACTAATTTTAATGGGGCTAAATATGATGAATAAGGTGGTTGAATCAATGGTAATGCAAGCAAATCTGGTGAATAAGGTGGATAAAACAATGTTAATGATTGCTAAATCTGGAGAATAAGGGGGATGAAACAATGTTAATGGGAACTAAACCTGGAATATGGGGTGGATGAACTAAGTTTAATGTGGACTAGATCTGGTGAATAAGGTAGTTAAATCAATAAAAATGCAGGCATATCTGGTGAATAAGGTGTATGAAATAATGTTAATGAGTGTTAAATCTGGTGAAAAGGTGGATGAAACAATGTTAATGAGAACTAAACCTGGAATATAGGGTGGATGAACTAATTTTAATGGGGGCTAAATTTGATGAATAATGTGGTTGAATCAATGGTAATGCAAGCAAATCTGGTGAATAAGGTGGATGAAATAATGTTAATGAGTGATAAATCTGGTGAATAAGGTGGATGAAACAATGTTAATGATTGCTAAATCTGGTGAATAAGGTGGATGAAATAATGTTAATGATTGCTAAATCTGGTGAATAAGGGGGATGAATCAATGTTAATGGGAACTAAACCTGGAATATAGAGTGGATGAACTAAGTTTAATGTGGACTAGATCTAGTGATTAAGGTAGTTAAATCAATAAAAATGCAGGCAAATCTGGTGAATAACGTGTATGAAATAATGTTAATGAGTGTTAAATCTGGTGAATAAGGTGGATGAAACAATGTTAATGGGAACTAAACCTAGAATATAGGGTGGATGAACTAATTTTAATGGAGGCTAAATTTGATGAATAATGTGGTTGAATCAATGATAATGCAAGCAAATCTGGCGAATAAGGTGGATGAAATAATGTTAATGAGTGCTAAATCTGGTGAATAAGGTGGATGAAACAATGTTAATGTTTGCTAAATCTGGTGAATAAGGTGGATGAAACAATGTTAATGATTGCTAAATCTGGTGAATAAGGTGGATGAAACAATGTTAATGTTTGCTAAATCTGGTGAATAAGGTGGATGAAACAATGTTAATGATTGCTAAATCTGGTGAATAAGGTGGATGAAACAATGTTAATGATTGCTAAATCTGGTGAATAAGGGGGATGAAACAATGTTAATGGGAACTAAACCTGGAATATAGAGTGGATGAACTAAGTTTAATGTGGACTAGATCTAGTGATTAACCCAGATATGCCTGTAGTCCTATATGTAGGACGTTCATTATAATTACCCTCTCGCCTATAAGAAATATTGTTAAGTGCTGCCACCTGTTTAAATCAACCACTACATATACAGACTACGATTTACCTACTGAGTTTTACTAGTTGTATGTTTATGAGGTGGAATATTTTCGTTTGTACTTCTATCGAAATGGCAGAGTATGGCATACGTTTTGCAAGGTCAGTTTTATAGTACTAGATATTAAAATTTTAATTTAGTTTTAAGGTTTTGTTAAAGTTTATAGTACACATTTCAATATAAACATAAAAAAGTAAGGTTAGCATTTTGATACAAGTTTATACAAGTCTGTAAATGTTGTCGTCCTACATGTAGGACGTTAGGAATAATCACTATTGTCGTATAGCATAAAAAATATTTTAGGGGATTTTCATTGGAGCAGGCCTTGGCGATGATTGAAGATGATGAAGAGCTTCAGTACTCCACTGCAAATATTGTAATGTTACCCCCTGAAAATGCATGTGGCAACATAACGGATGAAGATTCTGGGGACGAAAATAATGTATCACCAGACAATTTGGCACCATCTCAGTTGCGGGCTCCTGCTGAAGTCGAATTGGATTGTAAAGATAATGAGGATGAAATGTTTGACCAAGAAGATAATATACCTTTGGCTCAGCTACGTGAACATTGGGCAAGGAGCAATGAGTGGAATAAAACAAAAAATGTTCAGTGGCAGGAAAAAGATATTGAAAACGGAGGACGTGAGTGGAGCAGGAATAACGAACCGCTTGCGGACATATCACCGGTACATCTATTTAATTCTCTAATGACAGATGATATTTTTGAGATTATTCTCAGAGAAATAAACAATTATTGTTTGAAAAAGAACAAACCCAATAATATAACTCTGCCAGAAGTAAAATGTTTTATAGGAGTACTGATTTTGAGCGGTTATATACAGGTGCCTAGACGTCGTATG
The DNA here is from genome assembly GCA_943142095.1 of Ophonus ardosiacus. Classification (NCBI taxonomy): domain Eukaryota; kingdom Metazoa; phylum Arthropoda; class Insecta; order Coleoptera; family Carabidae; genus Ophonus; species Ophonus ardosiacus. The sequence goes on from OW964838.1 coordinate 30,589,641, forward strand.
TATTGGGAAAGAGAATGTGATAGTCATAACAACCTAGTCGCAGAAGCTATATCTCGCGACAGGTTTGAATATGTAATGAGTAATTTTCATTTAGTGGACAATGATACTATTGACAAAGACGATAAATTTGCGAAAGTGAGGCCATTGTTGCAAGATCTAAATAAAAAGTTTTTGGAAGCTGCACCCATTGAGGAATCGCACAGTGTCGATGAAGCAATGGTTCCGTACTACGGACGTCATGGGTGTAAGCAGTATATTCACGGAAAACCAATACGATATGGCTATAAACTATGGGTTGGTTGTACTAGGTTGGGTTACATAAATTGGTTTCAACCCTATCAGGGTGCTAATACTTTCATTGGTGAGAACTATAAACATCTAGGAGTGGGAGCGAACGTAATACTCACTTATGTAGAAAGACTTAGATCAAAGTGGCCAGTTGAAAGTTTTCACCTATATTTTGATAATTTTTTCTCGTCATACGATTTATTGCGTGCTTTGAATAAGGAAAATATAAAAGGAACAGGAACAATACGACGGAATAGAATTCCAAGTATACCATTCAGAAGTGTAGCCGATATGAAAAAATCAACCAGGGGTACATATGAATATAAATATTCTGCAGAAGACAACATTATAGTATTACAGTGGAACGACAATAGCATTGTTGCAGCATGTTCAAATTCTGTAGGTGTTGAACCAACCCATAATGTGTCGCGATATTCTAGATCGGAGAAAAAAAGGATTACTGTAAGTCAACCAAATTTAATAAATTTGTATAATAAAAATATGGGCGGCGTGGATCGTTCGGATGAAAATATAGCCCTATACAGAACTTCAATTAGAGGGAAGAAATGGTATTTTCCATTAGTAGCTCATTGTATTGACATGGTCGTACATAACGCCTGGCAGTTACATAAAATGCATAAAGGCACTCTGGACCATTTAACGTTTCGACGTCACATAGCAATATCTTTACTGGATCTAAATAAAAAAACGAATACTACATTTGCAAAGGGGCGTCCTTCAATAAGAGAAAATGCAAGTATTCGGTATGATCGAATGGACCACTACGTTATACCACAAGAAAAGCAGACAAAATGTCGTTTATGTCATACTAAAACTACAACTCGGTGCCAAAAATGTGATATCGGGTTACATGTTAAATGTTTTATTACTTACCATCGTCAATAGATTTGTAATACAAAACAACATGTAAAATAAATTTAAATTGGAATATAATTGTAAATGTATTAACAGCATACCCTATTTTCCTGACGTCCTATATATAGGTACCCACTAAAATCACCCTAAATGATTAAATTTAGAAAAATGACTTCATAATTGTTACTAAATATATATTATGAACTATTTTATGTGATAAAATAATAATAAACCTTTTTTAAAAAATTCAGGCATATCTGGGTTAAGGTAGTTAAATCAATAAAAATGTAGGCAAATCTGGTGAATAAGGTGGATGAAATAATGTTAATGAGTGCTAAATCTGGTGAATAAGGTGGATGAAACAATGTTAATGAGAACTAAACCTGGAATATAGGGTGGATGAACTAATTTTAATGGGGGCTAAATTTGATGAATAATGTGGTTGAATCAATGGTAATGCAAGCAAATCTGGTGAATAAGGTGCATGAAACAATGTTAATGATTGCTAAATCTGGTGAATAAGGTGGATGAAACAATGTTAATGTTTGCTAAATCTGGTGAATAAGGTGGATGAAACAATGTTAATGTTTGCTAAATCTGGTGAATAAGGTGGATGAAACAATGTTAATGATTGCTAAATCTGGTGAATAAGGGGGATGAAACAATGTTAATGGGAACTAAACCTGGAATATGGGGTGGATGAACTAAGTTTAATGTGGACTAGATCTGGTGAATAAAGTGGATAAAATAATGTTAATGAGTGCTAAATCTGGTGAATAAGGTGGATGAAACAATGTTAATGGGAACTAAACCTGGAATATAGAGTGGATGAACTAATTTTAATGGGGGCTAAATCTGATGAATAAGGTGGTTGAATCAATGGCAATGCAAGCAAATCTGCTGAATAAGGTGAATGAAACAATGTTAATGAGTGCTAAATCTGATGAATAAGGTGGATGAAACAATGTTAATGGGAACTATACCTGGAGTATAGGGTGGATGTACTAATTTTAATAGGGTAAATGTTAATGAAGCCTAAATCTGATGAATAAGGTGGATAAAATTGTTACTGAGATTTAAGTCTGGTGAATAAGGTGGATGAAACAATGTTAATGGAAACTAAACCTGGAATATAGGGTGGATGAATTAATTTTAATGGGGGCTAAATCTGGTGAATAAAGTGGTTGAATCAATAAAAATGCAGGCAAATCTGGTGAATAAGGTGTATGAAACAACGTTACTAGGGACTAAATCTGTATAAAGCATCTAAAAAACCAAATAAATATGAAATATTGTATAGAATATGTTATTTATTAATAAAAGTTATACACGTGAGTTAGACAGGAATAAAATAAATTGTACTTTCAACTTTGTGGCTGGGTGTCAGTGTCAGTATGTTCCATCGCGAGCGCTTCGCCCCCTGTATCCACTACCACCTGTTGGGGCTCCTCCTTCACGTTTTCTTGCTCTGCAGGCTCCGGTTCCTGCACTGTCGGTGCCTCCTCTTCAGCTATAACTTCCGGTTCAGGTTGCGATTGTTGCTGTGGTTCTTCCTGATGTTCGGGTTCGGGGATGCATTCCGCAACAGGTTCGGGAACGAGTTCCTGATCGTGTTGAAGTTCTGGTTCCTGATCGTGTTCGTGATCGGGGTCTGGTTCCTGGTCTTGGCCTTTGGTGAAGTTTCGTTTCATGCGCTGTTCTATAGCGGTTAGTTCTTCGTACATGTCTTGGCGTTTCTGGTCTATCATTTCTGAAATGGGAAAATGTACCAGTGGATAAGGTTTTCCTATTATGGTTTTTTAAGGCGCGGGCAGCCACGTGACTAACATTTGCTTGTGGGGCCCACACAACGTTGCCAAAAGTACAGTCAAGAGTGAACCTTGCCAGTATGGTCGAATAAATTTGAGAGCAAAATTAATAAATAAAATTGTAAAACTAGTTACTATACCCAAATCATTCAAGCAGCCAATGTACGTCATTAATAAAAATTGAATAAAAGAAACTAGATATGTGACGTCATGTACTGCTACGTTTGCAGAGGTTTTAGAATCTTTATGCTAATGAACTGTCACGTCTACAAAATAAATATTATTTTCGTTACTGTCCATTTGTATTTAAATTATTTTATAATACGAACCTTATTTATACTTATACAGGGTGTCTCAATAAGCTTGCTCACCATTGGTAACTTTTTTATTTGAAGAGATACGAGGTTGGTTAAATGAGCAAAATTGTGCCATTTTATATTAGAAAATTGGTCATGTAGACAAAATAAAAATTGTGTCAGCGGTTCTCAAAATTTGGGACAGAATGTATATTTTTTAAATGGAACTATATATTTTTTATTATCTTATTAGAAAGACTATTTTTTTCTCTTTCCAATAAGGTAATGTTGTTTATGTACAATTTTTTCAAATAAACGAGTTATTTACGTTTAAAGATAAAAATTATTTTTTATTAGTTTAGGTCAAGTAAACTATGGAAACAATTGTCTTTTATAAAATTATTATTTTATTAATTTATTTTACAGTAATAACAAAACAAAGAAAATATTCAAATTGAAAGCCATTATTTCTTTCGCACATTTAAACTCTTTTGGAAAGAGAGCCGACCGTTCTACGTAACTGGTGTATAGCTATAACTTTCCATATAGCAAGATCATTTCTAACTTTTCTTTACTTTTAAAGTTATTAAACATTATTAAACACAGATAACTTTACGGGAGATATTATTAAACGTCGAACAAACAAAAAATCAATTGTTTCCATGGCTTACTTGACTAAAAAACTAATAAAATAGTTTACAAAATTTAAATTTTTAACCGTAAATAACTCGTTTATTTGAAAAAATTGTACATAAACAACATTACCTTATTGGAAAGAGAAAAAAATACTCTTTCCAATAAGATAATAAAAAATATATGGTTCCATTTAAAAAATATATATTTTGTCCCAAATTTTAAGAACTGCTGACACAATTTTTATTTTGTCTACATGACCAATTTTCTAATATAAAATGACACAATTTTGCTCATTTAATCAACCTCGTACCTCTTCAAATAAAAAAGTTACCAATAGTGAGCAAGCTTATTGAGACACCCTGTATATGCCATATAAAGGCAATAAATGCCGAATTTCAAAGAAATACACCGAATTCTTCTAATTGATTAGAAGTGCTATCTTTGGCAGATTCACAGATTTTGTGTTTGCTTTAACGGTAACGTTGCGTCGTTGCGTTGCGTTTACCATTACTTTATTATAAATAGGCCTTTACAACGCACAAAAATGTTTCAAACACGATACAAATATTTTTCAAATAATAACTTTGACAGTATGAACATAGAAATTATTAATGTTGCCAACTATAGCAACAATTAAACGAATAATATGACGTTGACGTACATTATTTATATATTATTCATGTCATATACGATAAGTAATGAACTGTACTATTCATCTTAATAATAATTATATAAGGCTATACACTTTTTGGCGGTTAAAAATGAATGAAATTTTATTTCATTTTTCACTATTAGTGATTTTAATCCATTAAGGTTTTTACACTAAGTGATGACGTGCATTGGCTGCTTGAATGATTTGGGTATATTAATGAATATCATATTGTTTTACTGTGTAACACATAAACTTAATTTTTAAAATATACAAGACATTAAACATTTAAATGATGGTTTTCCTCAAATTTAGCGCGCCAAGAAATCTTTTTATCGTAGAGGGCAGCACAAGTCATTATAATTTAAAAAAAAATAAATCAACGGGTATAAGCCAATAAGGTAACGTATGTTCCGAGGCGTTTGTTGTCATTTTAAATATCAAACGCGTCGTAGAAATATAGGTTATAGAATCATAAACATTGCAAGTATGGATTGCTCCTAAACATATCGAATTTTTAAAATTTTATTATATAAAATATGTCGAATATCGTATTAATTAAATTAATTATATATTATTAAGCCATATTCAGACATTTGTATTAAATTTTTTAATTAATATGCGTATTTATTTCAGGGTTGAAAAAAACCCAGCCCACCTGGGTTTTTTAATAAAACCCGGATTTTATTATGTATCGCTTTTAACTTTAGTTTTATAAAGTGTCCTAATACACATACACAAGTCGGCGTAATAGATAATAGATATTAATATTATTAATTATTTCTTTTTTTAAAAAACTTTAATGTAATAAACAATAAATTAACTAGAGTGTACATGTGTACAAGTTACGAATTAATATTAATAGTTGCAAGTCTGTGCAATGCAAGTGTGTACAAGAATTAGATCCAACTTATTTCAGTAGTTATTATAGACACGTTAAACAAATAGTATGATTAATTCACAACTCAAAAAATAATGAAAATGCTGACACAAGGGTTGGAGTTGTTCAAATATAAAAGAAACACCGTGCAAAGTTCGCACAGCAATAATAAATATTTTTAAAATGATCAAACACGAAATACATAAAATGAAATTGATTGTAAAATGTAGCAGGTGTCAAAAATTGATGTATATATATGTACCATATTAGTATGTATACCATATTTAATTAAGAAAATATGATTTCATAAAACTGGGTTTTAGATGGGTTTTTTTCGGTTTTTTTAGATGGGTTTCTTTAAAAAAACCCGGGTGGGTTTTTTTGGGTCGGGCAAAATTACAACAACCCTGATTTATTTATAAGTCGTAATTATAGACCCATCTATCATGTAACGGATGAACCTGAATTAATAAAAATAACTGAAATATAATAAAATTGTGTAGATATTATGTTTTTACTGTATCAAAAGAAAATATAATGCAATGTTATTACAGGGTTAGTTAAAAATATGGAGATGGCGATTTATTGTCGTTAATATTTATTTTAGGAAATTATGTTCAATACAAAAGTTTTTTAAGAAATTTTGATCTACATTTGAGAATACTTGATTTTTTTTTTCTTCAATTGTTTTTGAGTTACGCTTATCCGCGTATTTGTTTTAAATAGGAACCTATTAATTTTACTCTACCATTCGATAGAGTGTTTTTTTCTCTTTACAACAGTATGTTTGTTTTTTGTTTTTCAATTTATTTTATTAACATTTTTACAAGGAAAAACACCGGTTCAAGTATTTACGACTACTAGGTACATCTAAGATAGACAAAAGAGAAGCGATAAACAAACTCGAGCGATGTAATTTACCTAGTTATTAATTTGTTTTTAATGATAAGATTGTGACCGACAACTTTATTGGAAATAATTTTGTTTATCTCAGATGAACCTACTATTCGTAAATACTTGAACCGGTGTTTTTCCTTGTAAAAATGTTATTAAAATAAATTGAAAAACAAACATACTGTTGTAAAGAGAAAAAAACACTCTATCGAATGGTAGAGTAAAATTAATAGGTTCCCATTTAAAAAAATTACGCGAACAAGCGTAACTCAAAAACAATTGAAGAAATAAAAATTCAAGTATTCTCAAATGTAGATCAAAAAACTTTTGTATTGAACATAATTTCCTAAAATGAATATTAATGACAATAAATCGCCGTCTTCATACTTTTAACTAACCCTGTATATCAATGTTTTAATTATTGTAATCAATTATTTTCTCTTTATTTATTACAATGTTATTATTATTTTTCAATGACTGTAATACGAAATATAAGATAGATTTTTAAAAGTTCAACAATTTTAATGTAAAAAAAATAATAAAATAATTACCCTAATGGGGAATCGACCCCCAATGTAAAATTTTAGAAGCAGCTGTTCTAACCATTGCTACACGCCGACATTTGTATTTACAAAAAACTGCTTCCCATGTTAAACGCCTATGTTTACTCATAAAATAAACGCTTCAATACATTACTGTTATTTTGTAACTATGGTAATGAAACTACTCTATGTTTATTGATAAAAAAACTCTGCTTTTCTATTTACAAAGACTATACTTGCCGTCAAATAATTATGGACTGAAGATTTCTACACTGATGCCAAATTTTTTAAGTGTCTACCTGTACAAATATCTGTAATCTGTCAATGTCATTTCTTATTCTAACATTTTCGTTAGTACTTGCGTACGCTTTTTATTCCCAATCCTATAAATTGCATTATATTTAGAATTTTGAAAAGAAATGAGTGAAACTCATGAATTAAATAGTCCTGGTTCTTATAAAAAACGTTTAGGAAAACAAGATTTAAATGGGCAGGCAAAAACAATTATTGCCAATGTCACAATTTTTTCAAAAAATTGGCGTTACATTCTGAAAAAATTTATAATTCATTAAATAACAAGAAAACTTTGGATTTGACTGCAGAAGCATGTTGTGTTGGCAGACCTACTGTTCACCTAATAATCAATTATTCTTATCTTTTATTTAGATTTCACCAGTTATCGTATTTTAACGCAAACGCGACCTAAGCACAGAATAAACATCTATACAGAAGCGACAGTCAGAGAGAGAAAGAGTATGCCAACAAATTTAAAGGGCTAATCGGATAAAATCGGATTGTTTCGGTATATCTTCGTATCTTACAATTCTTTTTTCTTTTCATTCGGGCTTATTCACGTGTACCTTGTTATGCGATCTAAATTGCTACGTAACGACTTATTGCTATTTTAAAGATAATTGTTAAAATTCGTATTCACGTGTCAACAAGCTGTCGTTATTTTAACAAAAATTGTTATCAGTCAGGCAAGAGCTCCTGACCACTTGCCGAGGTGTCAACAATTATTGTTAAGAGTAAATTAAAATGGCAAATGCTCAAAAATATTCATCAAAGGTAAATTTAGTGTATTTAAACTAAAATTCGTGCACAAATATATAATTCGTATCGTTTCTTTATTTGATATTAGTGCGTAGTCGTGTCTTTAAAGGGCAGACTGACTTGTCGAATAACTTCTGTTTCAAATAAGTGATATACATACTATGTAAATTAGATAGATAATTTTTAGCTCATTTATTGTCTACCCCATTAGGCATGTATTAAGAATAAATATGCCGCAATTAAAGGATATGGAAGTGAACCGCTTTTTTTATCTGAAAAGAAAATATATTTTTCGGAATATTTCGTATGTCATGACAGAGTATAATTGCTGAAGTAACACCATTACTTTAGGATTAGACAACACGCAGATGGTATTTCCTATTAATTGAAGATATCACTAAACGAAGTAATAAACAATAAAAAGTACTTGTCATGGAAAATACTTTTAGATTCAAGCTGCAATTTTTTTTTTTTCATATTTCTGCCAGGTATTTGCTGTTCTTTTCGCCATATTTACTGTGAATTTGAAGTAAATTAGACGTAAATGATGAAACAACTCTATTTGTCACACTTGTCATTCATAAACAAAGTAAACAAATCTTAAAACACTTCTACCACCCTTACAATACCAATGCGAACATTAATAGTTTTTATAATTAGAGATTTATTAGTTAAAAATATTTTCGTCAGTTTTAAATATTATACTATAATAAATGTATCTTTAATAACCCAACTGAATTTAAAAAATCATTATTTTAAATAAGAAATGTTTTAATTTTAATATCCTAATGGTTGCAACACTGCAATTTTAAATAATGACAGCTGTACTGAATACAACTTCACGTAAAATGATAACAAGATTGTTACTAAACAATAATTGTTATAGCTCATCTAACAACGAGACACGTAAATACGAAATTTTAACAATATTGTTATCAATTCTTGTTAAATAACAATTTCTTGTTTAATAACAATGTACACGTGAATAAGCCTAATTATCTCGACGTGAACATTTTCCGTTAGGGGTCAATAATAAAAGTATATTGAGAAACACAAATTGATATCTAATAAAAACAAATATGTTATTTTTTCAACAAACGATAAGAAAAATCGTTATCATAAGGAAAATCATTATATTTCACGTATTCTGGAGGACGTGTTGTCTCAGCTTGTCACGCCCATGTATTTTAGGGTTATGGCTAATTCAAGCAAACTAAACACGTCTTCTCACTTTTGACATATGTCATTTTGTGAACTGTTTGTGAATTTTAGAAGTGGTGTTAGTTTCTAATGAAATGGATAAAATGAAGAAAGTAGAATCGGGAGGACTTGTTTGTTCATGTAAAGACTGTATAAATAGATTTAAAAATGGAGAAAGGGAAATGTAAGTTTTTTTTCATTTCCGAAAGATCCAGAAATGTAACTTATGTAAAACGACTACCATATCATGTAAAATGTATATTCATTTAATAAATATAGGTGTAAAATGTGGCTCAAGGCCTGTGGAAGAGAAGATTTGATGGAGAAAGATATATGGAACATGTTCATCGAGTCTGACGTTTGTTTCCCACATCAAAGATATAGAAAATTCTGCATTGTAATGAATTTGTAAAATTCAGGTATTTGTTTAATGAAAATATAATTATGTGATTATTTTATCTGATTTCTTTTTAATTCGTTAATAAAATTAAAATTTTAGTACTTTTATGTTCTAATTTTTCTTTTACCATTTAAAACAATTTAAATTTCGAGCGCAAATTTGCCAACGAATTTAATGTTCAAGGTCATAAACGTAAAATCGCAAGGAGTGTCGCTTCTGTATCAATGTATTCTGTGACCTAAGCTTGATATGTAAACTTTGGTTAAAATATAAAAATAAATTTTCCACAGAGACAATTTTCATATTTTATATTACATATTACTGTCTTACCTTACTTATTTGTTATAATATTTTCTTAATTTACGATGTATTAAAAATTTTAATTAATTTTAAATGTATTATATCGTCGCGTTCAAGGCAAAACGACACAAGCGCCATTTTCATAATAAGCCAGGAGACACAAAAAACTGTCTGTGCTTTTATACAAATATATTTTTAATGTCTTAACTGCATTAAAAGTAAGCAATTTTTTTCTGAATTTTTGTGTGTATTTAAATGTAAATATAAATTAATGAACTGCATGATAATTAGAAGTATGTTGTCCGATTGGCACTTATGCCAAATGTTTCGTTTATGTGGTGTTTATGCCAAATTTATATGTCGGTTAAGACAATTACATTAACGTAAGTTTTGATCGCAAATGTTGCTTGCGCAAAGATATGCCATTTTAATTTTTGATAATTTAGACGGACAACGGCGTTTGTGACATGATCTGTAATAATTGTAATTATTAAAGAACTGTTAAAGGATTTATTTGAAATATATATTTTATTTAATAAACTTTTTTTAAACATATCAGTATAAAAAAAATCCGCTTATATAATTATACAAACATCAAAACACAGACAAAATTAATGAAAATAAAAAAAAAACTATCACTCTGATGTTTTGTACTTTAGTTACTTTACCGGCAGCACTAGATGTGAAATAAGATGACTATATCTAATAATCTTCCGCGTCAGTGTCATCTAGTTCATCAGAAACAGAAGACACATACTTCAAACACAAGTATTCTTGATGATATCTTGGTGGTATAACATTGAATTCACATAAACTTTTCAAGTATTCTAATATATGAGCATCAAATCATTATTTGCAAGTGCTGATGGAATAGAAACAGCTAATTCAATGATTTTCTGGCCTCGGGACAATGACTTAAGCGCTAATATTTTGAACGAGAAAAAACATAATAATCTGTCATTATCATTACATGAACTTTAATTAATTACCAGCATTAAAGTATAAAATATTGAAAAAAACTAAAATGTGAAAGCAACAAATAATGAATGACCTATTGTTACCGATAGTTTGAGATATGAATTTAACATGTAGATTGTCGGTTGTACCCGAACAGATTTTTTGCAGGTCGATGGCACAAGCGACAGAAGGTTTAAGCAAGTTTTGTGACAAATACTGAATCTCTATTATTATAAAAATATACTATGAGAAAACTTTGATCTTTACTAAAATGAATTATAGCAAACAATGATAACAATAATTTTTAAAACACTTACTTTGACATCAATAACTCGGGCCATTTCACTCTGCATTCACCCATAAGAACCTACGTAGAAATGGAGCTTATGCCATTTTACCCCTGCGTATTAAAATTGTGATTGTCGCTTGCGCAACTTCAAAGTGAAATATCTTCTTAAATAATTTTTTCGTACTTATGCCACTGTGTTTAATAGATGCAGGTTGCGCCAATCTATCGAACGGTACCAAAATCGCAAATTACGATTTTTTGGCGCTTAGGCCGTTTTGCCTTGAACGCGACGATATGACATTTGCGTTCATTCCTGGTCATGTCAAGTTACAAGCGGCAACACCGCTGGGCAAGGGACAGGGTGCGGAAAGGGATAAAAGTTGAACATCAGTCCATAATCATGTGACGGCGAGTATAGCATGAGGTAAAAATGTAAAAAATGCAATCTTACTTTCTATATTCTGCCTGTTCTGTTCTAGTAGCTGTTTGGTATTCTCATTAAGTATCTTGGGCAAATAGTAAATATGTGGCTTGGTCCTAGTTTGTATGAAGTTAGCGAGTGGCTTGTGTTTCTCTTCCCACAAAGCATGCTCTTGCATTCGCGTCATCTTCAACTCAATCATGCGGATTTCCGCTTGCTTCCGCTTTCTGCTCCAGAATAAGTCTGCACGCTCTCGTTTAAGTTCTTCACGTTCTTTGATCTGCTGCTCTTCTAACTTCTTCTCTACTTGTGCACGTTTTTCTTCTTTTGATTTCAACTTCGTTTCTTCCTGCCTGCAAGGTACAATAGTAGGTTATATAACACGGGAGTAAAGTTCGACATTATTTGTCAAGAGCGAAGATTGAATCCTGAGGGCGTAGCCCGAGAGATACAATATTTTATATAAAAACGAAAAAAATCGTTATTTAACAAAAGAGCATGCGAAATTAGGAAGAATGATGTACATTTCTATAAACGAAGAGATTATTTATTTTAAATTTAATTTTACAAAAACCATTATAGTTTTTTTCCAAAATAAATATAATGGGGTCATACAAAAAAAAAAATATTGATTTTTTTTATATAATTAAAAAAATTACATAATTTTATACATATACAGTGTGTCCCATTTAGAGGTGCCACCATTGGGATCTCGAGAACTATAAGAGATACGATGTCGGTTAAATGGAACTTTTTATGCGCCTTTGGGTGGCCATCACAGATGTGCTTTTGTTTTTCCAAAAATTCTCATAGGACACTAGATAATGACGAAAAACTGAATATTGTTGATTTTTTCTTTCTCAAATAACTTCTAAACTATTAGTAATTGAGAAAAACGTTTCAAATATAAAAGATAGATATTTTTATTAACTAACCAGTGGCGTACGAAATAAATTTTTATATCTGGGAATTTTTGAGATATAACACAAACTTATATTTTTTTTAAATGGAACCCATATCTGATTTTAGTCTCAAAAAAATAAATATTTTTTTCTCTTTTCAACGATGTAAGGGTTATTATGTTTTATATTTACCTGAAGCTCATAATGGTTTTTCTTCAAAAATACCATTAAATGCCATTTTTTCGCATTTTATGTCTTATGACAATTAAAGATTATTGAATTTTCTACAGGAATACATTAATACTTGTTCTACATATACAGATAAATTTAAAAATAATTTTTTTTTATTAGTCGCGAAGCCTAAGATAAACATAATAATTCCTTTGTTACACAGTTCATATTTCAAATGAATGTAACTGACAGTAAATGTCACTGTCAAAAAACTAATCACTTCAAATTAATAACAGTGACATTTTAAAAAGAAAATAGTAAATAAAGCAGTAGTTTTCTGCAATGGAACAGTTTGCAGCGTTAGTAAATACGTAAGTATGTATTTAAATTAATAAAAATTCAATAGCGGGAGGTTTTGTGTTGGCCACATCAGATTTTTTATTATAAAACCACGTTTCGACAACAAAGTGCAATAAAATACTTATATAACACAAAATGGAAATGGCGAGAGGTATTGTGCTGGCCACAACAGATATTTTTTTAAAAATTTTTGAATAGTTGGATAAGACATCCTTCGTAATAATTGCAAAATTTGAAATCATGAAGTTGGAAATTAAATATTTACACGAGGTTCGCTCCAATCTCCCTAAATGAGATTAGAAAAAATTTTAAGAATGATTATTATTTCAAAATGCACAAATTATTCATTTCCAATTGATCCAACAGAATATACATAAGTAATAATAATTTTAAATAGTTTTACTTACCTAAATTTCTGTAGCGTTCCTAAAAGAGCACCAAACATTCTTCGATTTCTTGCTTTAGATTTTTCATCTGCGCCTTGCGCAGCAAGAACTTCTTGCCTACTTGGCAGCTCTTTAGGAGTCACTATCACTTTACTAATCAGTTGATTTTTCCCCAGATTTTCTGTTAAATCTTCGTCAAAGTGCTTCGGTCTGTCCAATCGTTTGAACACAGAGGAATCAAGATTACGTTTCTTTCCCATGGGTTCATCATTCTCGAATGTTGGTTTGTTGCGATTATTTTGAAAATTATTGATTCGAATTCTGCCTCTAGGTTCTTCTTGATGATTGCCGGGTCGCTTTTGCGCGGAGCGCTGATTTTCGGAAGGGTCCCTTCCGATTAGCTTTTTAATATGTTCGTCTACATCTTTTAGACTGGTTCTAGCCTGTTCTAATTCTAGTTGTAGTGTACCAAATGATTTTAGGACTTCTGCTGCCATCTTATTTGGATTTCATTTAAATATTTGTAAATATATACACAAAACACATCAAATATCATATAAATAATAAATTTTATAGGTTAACTCGATTTTCATTTGATGTATGTATACTCTGAAGTTCAATATTCATACCACACACCACACGTTACAACAAAAAATCACTAGATGAATCTTGAAAAATTTATTAAATTTTGTACAATAAATAATAAATTACACTTTAACAATCATCCTTAAACATAAAATATTAAAAAATACATTATAAATTTAATAATTAAACTGTTTCAATAATAATTTGAAAGTTCATTGTGAATTATCTAGGTCAAACGCGGTAAATTTTAAATTTGTTTCGCAGTAAACAATTGCTTTTTAGTCATTTCTAAATCAATAAATGTCAAACCGTTAACAATATGTCAGACCCAAACCTTGTAACAACTTTCAATTTTAATAATCGTGAATATTTTATCAAAATGCATGTTACAAATACTATTTTAGAATTAGTTATTACAGATAAGCAAACTGGTGAAGATTGGCAATGCTGTTACGATGCCGCATGTAACTGTCATTTATTACAAATCTTTACGAAATGAACTATTTATATTCCTTTTTAGATATTGAGAATATCACTCAAAAAACTGGTAATTTCAAGCAATTTAACATCTTTACCGCCATGTTGAAATCCGGGCTTTTAAAGGTAAACGTTTTACTAAATTATAGCACAAGAATCCACGACCAAAATTTTTGTCTCATAATTCCTGTCAAAACCGCATGAAATCGATAGATTCGATGACCCTGAACCCAAAAATGCTAATTTAAGAAATTTCGCGAGTAGTGTCTGACATGAGTGCATTTTCAAAAATGTAAACATATTTAGTTAAATAATAGTCCTGAAATTCTAAGAACACGTTCTTCAGACGCCGATAGCATAGCGCGTAGCCAGGGCTGCGTTCCAAAACCCTACTTTAGAGTATGAAATTATTCAAAGTCGTTCCAAAACTAATAACCTTCCTCTCAGAGTTTACTCTTAACCTGTTATAAAACAGCCAGAGTTTACTCCAAAGTGATACTCTACTTTACTATCGAGGAGGGTACAGAAATTACTACACAATATTTTCAAACATGGATGTTCACGATTCTCAACATATGCAATAACTTGCCTTTTTGAGGAAGAAAACATGCTTTTGGTTGAAAATAAACATACGTAAACACATTGGCCTATATTACGAGCACACTTTTATAATAAAAGCGCTTTTATGGGGCGTGCTTTCACATATGAGAGTGCTCCACAAAAGCGTTTTTATTATAAAAGTGCGCTTGTAATACGGGCTTGACATTAATTATAAGTAGTTTCGCTAATTTTTTAAATTATTTTTAATTTAGTTTCAATTTTTTACTCCAACAAAACTCTCATTCATTCCAAAACACACAACACTCTTAAATTACGTCAGCATATTCAACTCCTACTCCAATATTCGGTACTCTTGATTTTGGAACGCAGTCCTGGTGATCATTTTGAAAAAGAAAAAAAGATGAGAAAAAAATTATAGCATACCGTCTTTTATAAGTAAATTGGGGTACGTTAACGAGAAAAAATCAATTTTCAGAAAAAAAAAGTCGGAGCACCATACATTTTGAGGAGAGCATTTTGAAAATGTTAACAAATTTAAATGATCAACGTAAACGTAGCATTCCGTATGTTTGACATGATAAAATAAGTTGCTTAGGGCTACGTTCCAAAATCAAGAGTAGGAGTTAGAATAGGATGACGTAATTTAAGAGTGTAGTGTGTATTGGAACGAATGAGAGTTTTATTACAGTAAAAAGTGGGAACTAAATTAAAAATAATTTTAAAAAATAACAAAACTATACTTCATTTCACGTAAGAAAATAGCGTTGGTTTAGATAGGGATATAAATTCTGCCCTTTGATTGGTCAGAATGCTAACCTAGTTCACAAAAGCGAAAATAAATATCACTTGTCAGACAGAATAGGGTCCTATACCATAGTCATATTTTAACTATCTTAAATAAGAAGATGAAAATATACATAAATTAATGAGTATTAGTGAAAAAAAATTCTTTAAATATTGACTAGGTCACAAACTATAAGCGATTGAAGATGATTACTAATTGGATATGACGCGTTAGGTACTAAGAATTTGATTGGTGGCCTGATTTTAAAAAGGAGAAACGCGCGCCTGTAGCGGTCACCTTTGAAAGAATATGAAATGTCATCATGTTGTTCCATAACCTAACAAAACATTTAACAAGTTTGTGTTTGATGCATTTGTTTAATTATAACATCTAGTAATATTAACAATAATCATGTATTTATAATTAAATCAATTTGTAATATGAATTAAATTAATAATAATATTAATTAAATTAATATTGAAACTGCAAAACAGGCAAACATTAGCGCCATCCGTCGTCATACTTTGTGTAATAATATTGTCAAACTGTTTCAATGTTCTGTAATTTATTAGGAAGAAACCCTTGTTAAATGCTTATTATTTATGTTATTTATACTTAATAATAATTTCTTCGTGAATATAACGTATAAGTTTTTATATAAAAACATTTCAGCTATGCAAACATGAAAAAAATTGTTTCCAGTATAACTAACAGTTTGTCCCATTGTTTGTCGATCACTCGTTAGTACCCGCTACGTCACGCACAAATTCTTAAACTTTAAAAATTCATATCTCGCTTATTACGTAAAATTTTTAAGTCGCGTTTGCACTGAAGTTCTTATTTTATCCTGTTCTTACAGGAAAAAAAAAATAAAAGAAAAATGGTACAGGACCCCATTAAGTGACATTTAACCATATTTTGATACAATTTTTGCTACTCATGACTCGTATATTTTATAGGTAGAAATATTTTTATTATTGACAAAGTTTTGTTTCACGAATTTAAATTATTTATTTGATGCATGTAAAAACGGTCAGCTCTCAAGCGCCATTTACTATTTTCTTACGTGAAATGAAATATACTTATAATTACAACATTAATGTCAAGCCCGTATTACAATCGCACTTTTATAATAAAAGCGCTTTTATGGAACACTCTCCTCATAATATAATGTCAAATTACGCTCCATAAAGGCGCTTTTATTATAAGAGTGTGCTCGGAATACAGGCCAATGTGTTTACTTATGTTTTCTTTCCCAAAAAGGCAAATTACTTTCATATGTTGAGAATCGTGAGCATCCATGTTTGAAAATATTGTGGAGTTATTTCTGTACCCTCCTCGAAAGTAGGGTTAGTAATGACTTTGGAGTAAACTCTGGCTGGTTTGGAACAGGTTACGAGTAAACTCTGAGAGTAATTAAGGTTATTATTTTTGGAACGACTTTACATAACTTCGTTGGGTCTATGGTCATCTAATCTATCAATTTTATCAGGTTTTGGCCGTAAAACTATGAGACATGGTTTTGGTCGTGGGCTTTCGTACTATTTCTCTCAGTAATAATTAGACGAAATTACTTTCAGACTAGTAATTCGGTTTATTTAGATCTGATGACGTTTGACGATTTGGACGCATTGCGAAACCATCGAATTCGAGGTCCGTACTCCGTGTACCACAATTCTAATGCCAACAACAACAGGCGGTATCTTATTCTTACTTACACCGTGGAATTCGACAGGTAAATAAATGCCTTTATTTTCTTATAAACAATAGTTATTTATGTATCGAGGTACTGAAGTTCTATTTATCACGAATATGAAATTTAGTTAAATAAACCATTTGAGTGATAAAATAAAATGGAACTTCAGTGCCGAGGTGTATATTAAATTTTATTTGAAATCGAAAATTTGTGAAAATGAAAGGAATATTTCATTTTTAAAGGTTTTTGTAACTGTCAGTCTGATACTCAATGATCAATGTTGCCAACATTAGGGAAATTTCCCTATTTTAGGGAATTTTAAACCCATATAGGGACATAGGGAATTTTCCGTCATTCTAGGGAATTTTAAATAATTAATTTTAATCTTAAAATTAGATTAATTCCAAGGCAATTTTTTGTACCTTAAAATACACTTGTGTGATTACTACCTACTAAACGAATTTTTGAAAATACGTCTTGTTTTGATTTTAAAATTACTTCTGAGAAGATAAACAATATGAAAACAAACATCTTGTTTGATCATAAAATAGAATTTAGTGATAGCGATTAATTGTAGCCAGAATCAGTATATGTACATTTTTTTTTTAAATTATTTTTCAATGTACACTTGTTCTTATAAATACCTATACTTAAAAAGAAATTGTATTTTTTAAACCTATTTTTTGTTGTTTCCTTTCAAAAACGAATATATTAACGCTGTTGATAGATTTAGGGAAAAAATAATCAATCTAGGGAAATTTTCTTGGCCGCGTAGGGATTTTACACATCTAGAAGTTGGCAACGCTGTCAATGATGCTATGCTAACCTTCGAACATTGAGGTTATCGTAAAGAACCAAGAACACTCAAAATTATGTTTTATTTCAATATTCTTCATCGGAATTATTTAGTTCGTTCTTCTTGCACATATTTTTTGTTATTTTACGTACAAATTTACTATTATATACATCTATCCAAATTATCTTATATGTACAATAATTGTTATAAGGTTGGCAACATTGCATTTGGATTACTTTAGTGAGTGCCGATTTTTAAACGTTTAATGACGATTTGTCTGCACTTTAGTGGCGATTTTAATAATAACTTCTTTCCGCTGTACTAACTTTGATTACGAAAATGTTGGTCATCACGCAATTCAACCAAACACTAAAATAACTTCACCTAAACTACAAAATTCATTCTTGGAAAACTAGGGGTAAGTTTTGCACGTTAGGAGAGGTTATTGTTGTTATCTTATAAGATTCTTATACACAAAATCGGACGAGCAGCCGATACA
This sequence comes from Ophonus ardosiacus, assembly GCA_943142095.1. NCBI lineage: Eukaryota > Metazoa > Arthropoda > Insecta > Coleoptera > Carabidae > Ophonus > Ophonus ardosiacus. Next base: position 30,608,347 of record OW964838.1, read on the forward strand.
CGTCATTAATAAAAATTAAATAAAAGTAACTAGATGTGTGACGTCATGTACTAGTACGTTTACATAGGTTTTAGAATCTTTATGAAAAGAGTTATACAAATTCCATACAATCCTATATTAAACTTTTATAAAACTACAATAACTTAAGGCCTATTTATAATGAAGGTAATGCAAAACATGAGCGCATGATATTCCTTTACGCTGATTTATACTATAATAATCTGTATTATCGACATGTTCGAGAACTATCACATCTACAAAATAAATACTATATTTTCGTTACTGTCCATTTCTATTTAAATTATTTTATAATACTAACCTTTTTTATACTTATGTATGTCATATAAAGACAATAAATAAAAGTGAGCCGAATTTCAAAGAAATATACCGAATTCTTCTGATTGATTGATTAGAAGTGCTATCTTTGGCGTTTATTATAAATTACAGATTTTGGGTTTTCGTTAACGGCCACGTTGCGTTGCGTTTAACGTTACTTCATTATAAATGGGCCATTACAACGCACAAAAATGTTTCAAACACGATGCAAATATTTTTCAAATTGTCAAATAACAACTTTGACATTATAAACATACAAATTATCAATGTTGCCAACTATAGCAACAAATAAACGAATAATATGAAGTAGATGTACATTATTTATATGTTATTCATGTCATATACTATAAGTAATGAACTCTACTATTCATCTTAATAATAATTAAATAAGGCTATACACTTTTTGACGGTTAAAAATGATTGAAATTTTATTTCATTTTTCACTATTAGTGATTTTAATGCTTTAAGGTTTTTACACTAAGTGATGACGTGCATTGGCTGCTTAACCGATTTGGGTATATGAGCCCCATACTCTTTAAATTTTGTTCTTTAAATATATGTTGTGAACACATTAGTGTAATGTATGAATAAAAATATTTTAGTGCTTGTACTTATTTATCGATATAATCCTTTGTTTATACAGTTATGATATAATTTGCTATTGTAGAATACACTATCCTCTGCCATTGGAATACTGTGGGCCGCCCGATCCGAAGATTCTTCAACAAAACATCAACAAACTTCAACAAGAAGTATCGGATCTTAAAGAACAACTGAGAGGTCGTACCAACAAGACTGACCAGAAAGCGATCATCGCGTTGCAAAAACAGTAATAACACTATTTTACTAATTATATGAGGTCTTATTTTACATAATTTGATATGCGAAAAATTGTATTGGGCTTCCAAATTATCAAGAGATGGCGCTGACGTCAAACGTCAAAATTCAAACGAATGGTACATTTTTCGCGGGCTTCCATAAGAGAACAATTGGTGTGAGACTAATTTTCGTAGTTTTTAATTTAATTTCGGATTTAGTATAGTGTTTTTTTGTTAATTTCGGTAGAATTGAGTTTGATCTTTCTTATAATAACAATTTAGTGATAGTTTTAATAATATTTTAGTTAATATGGTTAATTTTAGTATTTGTAGGTTAAAGAGTATTTTAGTCATATTTTAATGAACAGTATTTTGGTATTTTTAATAAAAAAACATTTGATTTCCTTTATTTAGATTGTATTTCATTGCCGTAGCTGTACATATATTAATTTCTATCTACATAGCTTTACTTTTATTTAATTGTTTTTCTTTCATAATGAACAATTTTCTTTGCTTAGATTTAGATACTATTTGTAGATTTGGGAATTGTAGCGTATCATCTAGAAATATGGTGGAAGGCCAGCAAGTAATAAATAGTGGCCACATAATATTATGTGGTAAATATTTTCGGAGAAAACTCCATCGTAACTTTAACCTATAAATTGTATATCTCCTAATTTGTTCATTAATTTTATAAAAAACAAAAACTTACCTGTTATATTAGCAGTAATTCAGATCCTACTAAGAATAAAACAATAATAGCTGAAGATAAAAGCGTATTAAAATTCGTATACAAGTAAATACAATCCCTGAATAAAACAACCATCTTTGTACATGTACAATTCACTCAGTTCAGAAATCTGCCACCAGTGGTGCATTGTAATTTTGGAAGCCCATATGTACCTTGTAATACGGGTTTAAGGCTGTGTCCGATGTCGTATTTTGGCATTTAGTACTTAGGATTTAGGTCTTCTTCACATAAATATAACTCCGAATGGAATTCTAATGACATCCGTTGGTTTGTATGGCAACATTTTAGAACAACAAAAATGAATTATATAGGTAATTCGATTTAGTTTGATACTTCAAATTAAATATTACTATTACATGTCATAAAACAGACGCTAAAAAGCTATTTTGACGTTTTGCACAAATTATAGCAACGAACATAATTTGTTTAATTAGTGCGCTTTAGGCTAATATCTAAATCCTAAATTTATATGCCCTAAATCTAGTGATTATTTAGGATTTTAGGATTTTCAAGAGCACACTATGCCTTGAAGTTGACGCGCACTAATTAAACAAATCATTTTCTTTACTATAATTTGTACAAAACGTTAAATTTGCTGTCAAAGAATAACTCCTTAGCTTCTATTTTATGAAATACAATATTAACATTTATTCTCAAGCATCAAATTGAATCGAATTGTATAATTCATTTTTTTTGTTCTAAAGTGTTGCTATACAAACCAATGGATATCACTAGTGTGCCATTCGAAGTTGTATTTATGTGAAGACCTAAATACTAAATGCGACATCGGACATAACCTTAAAAATGAATAGCCTGTATAATGGTCATATTTTTAGAATAGATACTCTGACAGAAGAAAATTATCAACTGAAAAATGAAACAAACAAATTGTCACATATGTTGGAGAAGAAATCAAAAAATCATAACTACATCTTCACGTTGCATAAGGCGATAAAAAACTTGGAGCAGAGCGTCTTATCAGAAAGAAAGTCACATCACAAACTGGTGGAGAAACTAAGAAAAGACAAAATTGCTCTAACGAGAGAATTGGACAGGATAAAAAGTTCGGAGAAAGACCTGAAGAACAAACTATTTACAAAGAGGTAAATCAATTGCAAATTATTTCCAAACTACGAAAGCTCTGAAGGGCCATATCAAATTAAATATTTACACTAAATTACAGATTTTTATGTATAAGTTATACTTATAAAAAGAGTAATTTACACTTAAAAAAAATGTAAGTTACACTTAAGCCTCATTCACAACACGAAATTAGTAGTTAGTGTTAGTAGTTATGGTTAGCGTAGAAAGTTTGGTATAAGCATTGCAATGTGAGCGTTCACAATAACGAAATCAGCGCGGCGCTGGTTTAACGCTACTCATGGTTAGCGCAGGAGTTTGCAAGCTCCAAACTTATGGTTTGTGGTTAAGAGAAGTAGCCAATCAGAAAACAGAAGAGAGAGCGATAGATATATGTATAGAAAGAAAGAGTGAAAGTTTGACATTTGTTGAAGACGTGGTTTTAAATTAGGTTATTTTTGTGAAAATGAATTCAAGAAATACGAAAAAAAGTTATTAGCCCTATTTTTAATTTTACAAATGAAGAATAGAAATAAAAGAGAATGTCAGAGGAGATGGTGGGTACATCCTGTTAATTCAAACAGAAGTCAGGACGAGTGGGAAAATCTTATTTTGAGCTTCTTGACCTATTAAACACATTATTTAATGTTTATTGTATAACATACAATAACTTACTTCATTACCTGTTATATTAAACACAGCTCCAATAATCTCTCACTCATTTTCCTTTAATTTTGTATTTTTAAAATTGATATCTGACTTATCATATAACAATTTTTTGTTCTCGATAAGTGATAAGAACGATTCTTCTGATGACATTTTTACACAACAAACTGACAATTTGAGGTCAAAATTTGCTACATGTGACACATAAACACGTTGCGAAAGTTGCGCCATCTATGTCATTTTACAGTGGACATCCTCATTTTCTACTAAAGTGTACTATTTTACCGGTAATGCTTAACACTAATTTGGAGTATTGTGAACGCAGTTTCCCAATGACAAACTACTAACCATAACCACTAACTATAACTACTAACACTAACTACTAATTTCGTGTTGTGAATGAGGCTTTAGCATGTATAACGGCCGGTTGCACCAACGCAACTTAAATAACCATATTACCATTTCAATTGCGCATGCTCACAATGGACGAATCAAATTTAGGAAGTACTTCAATTCAAATTCCAATGCTATCTTATGAGAAAAAATCAATTTTCAACATGAAATATCTTTTTTATAAAATAAAATCAAATTACCAAATAAATTTTATAATAATTATTTAATTGTGTTTTAACTGTTTCTGACAAAATTTTACTTTAATCGTTGAAGTAAATATATGTAAATAATAATTTCATTTTGAAGAAAATGGCGGACTGTTTAAAAATTGTGATTCTCCGCTTCCAAGCGTCACTCACATATACTCAATATATATAATCTGAGAGGTGTTGTAAGCGTGTTTTTCTAAAAAAATATTATGCCTGGAAGTTATTGTTCCGTTCCAAATTGCAATTTAAATTCATTGCTATATAAAGGAACTTCATTTCATCTTTTCCCAAAAAATGTAAAAGAAAGAAAATATTTTATAAACCGAAAAGGCTGTAATAAAATGAATTTATGGTAACCTGCAAAATATAGCAAATTATGTGGGCATCATTTTAAAAATTTAAAACGTGAATATAGAAAGTTTTTAATTAAAACTGGTAAGTTCAATATTATTCTAAATAATTTTATGATTTCATTATTAATTGTATACATAATGTATTTTAGAAACTGTAAATAAAAGGAGGAAGACACATATAAAGTGTACAACTAACAACACATTGTGGGATATTGGAGCCGAAGTTACTTTAGGAATTACAAACAATAATTATTAATTATCATAAATAAAAAAGAAACGGCCTTTAAAGATTTTTCCCACGCCATTCTAAAAATTAATTATACGTCTAAAAACATATTCACCGTATTCAACTTAATAATACTCACTTTTAAATTATACTTTTCAAATTATGTAAACAAACACCATTGTCTATTTCTCATCTTTCGCTTCTTTTTGGTGTTGTGACTTGTCATATTTAAAATTTTTATTGCCAACTTAAATTTAGAAATAAAAACAGTTGGCTACCGTGGCACTTAATTTTACAGTTGATATGTCTGACACTAGAGGCGCAAAAATTGGTAATATGGTCTATTGTAGATTGTAGGTGTTCCTTAACTCATATGACGAAGCGAATTAGCCAATCAGAAATTGTCACATCGAAGGTTAGAGAGCTAGGCAGCTTTCCAAATTCAACAGTACCGTAATTTAAGAGTGTAGTGTGTTTTGGAACGATTGAGTTTTGTTGGGGTAAAAAATTTAAATTAAATTAAAAAAAAACTACTTATAATTACAACATTAATGTCAAGCCCTCTCTGAGAGCAAGGTTATTAGTTTTGGAACGATTTTGAGTAATTTCGTACTGTCACAGAATAGACATTTATACAGAAGCGACACTCTTTGCCGGCACCATTGTTGCGATTTGACGTTTATGACCTTGAACTTTAAATTTGTTGGCAAATTTACGCGCGAAATTTAAATTGTTTTAAATGATAAAAGTACTAAAATTCTATTTTTTCGAACGAATTAAAAAGAAATAAGATAAAATAAATGCATAATTATATTTTTATTAAACAAATATCTGAATTTTACAAATTCATTACAATGCAAAATTATCTTTAGTGTTGAGGTGTGAAACACAAACGTCAGACTCGATGAATATGTCCCATATCCTTCTCCATCAAATCTTCTCTTCCACAGGCCTTGAGCCACATTTTACACCTATATATTTATTAAATGAATATACATTTTACACGATATGGTAGTCGTTTTAACTTACATTTCTGGATCTTTCGGGAAACGAAAAAAAAAAAAACTACATTTCTCTTTATCCATTTTTTAAATCTACTTTTACAGTCTTTATATGAATAAACAATTCCTTCCGATTCTACCTTCTTCGTTTGTTCCATTTTATTAGAAACTAACACCACTTCTAAAATTCACAAACAGTTCACAAAACGACATGTCAAAAGTGAGAAGACGTGTTTGGTTTGCTTGAATTAGCCATAACCCTAAAAATACATGGGCGTGACAAGCTGAGACAACAGCTCCTCCAGAATATGAGAAAAATTATTACTTTCTTTATGATAACGACTTATCCTATCGTTTGTTGAAAATATAACATACTTGTTCTTATTAGAAATCAATTTGTGTTTCTCAATATTCTTTTATTATTGACCCCTAAGAGAAAATGTTCTAGTCGAGCTAATGAAAAGAACAAAGAATCGTCAGATACGGAGATATGCCGAAACAATCGGATTTTATCCGATTAGCCTTTTAAATGGGGTCCTATACCATGGTCATATTTTAACTATCTTAAATAAGAAGACGAAAATATACATAAATTAATGAGTATTAGTGAAAAAATTTTCTTTAAATATTGACTAGGTCACAAACTATAAGCGATTGAAGCTGATTACTAATTGGGTATGACGCGTTAGGTACTAAGACTGTGATTGGTCGCCTGATTTTAAAAAGAAGATTCGCGCGCCTGCAACGGTCACCTTTGAGTCACCTTTAAAAGAATATGAAATGTCATGTTGTTCTATAACCTAACAAAACATGTAACAATTTTGTGTTTGATGAATTTATGTAATTATAACATCTAGTAATATTAACAATAATAATATATTTATAATTAGATCAATTTGCAATATTAATTAAATTAATATTGAAACTTCAAAACAGCCAACACTAGCGCAATCCGACGTCATACTTTGTGTAATAATATTGTCAAACTGTTTCAATGTTCTATAATTTATTAGGAAAAAATGCTTATTATTTACATTATTTATACTTAATAATAATTTCTTCATGAATATAACGTATAAGTTTTTATATACAAACATTTTAGATATGCAAATATGAAAAAAATTGTTCCCTCTATAACTAAAAGTTTGTCCCATTGTTTGTCGATCACTTGTTAGTACCTGCTACGTCACGCACAAATTGTTGAACTTTAAAAATTCATATCTCGCTTAATACGTAAAATTTTTAAGTCGCGTTTGCACTAAAAAGTAAAATTTTGTTAATTTTTGCAAAATGACATTTGATCATATACCTATTAACTAATATATTGCGGATCCTTTGCTTTTCTTGAAGGAAACACTGTGAAATGGAAATAACATTTCTGCATAAGTCTATCTCACACAAACGCCCAACCGCGAATTATGCGCAAGCTTGGAAACTTGACTACTATTGGCTAACGAGAAAATCATGATCACTTTTTGCGAATCACAGAGTTCTGTTTATTAACGGCTAGCGCGAGAAATTTTAAATTTAAATTTGAGAAATTAAACATTGTACCTACTATTTATTTTGTATGTAAATTCTTGAATATAAATATTAGTAATAATAATAAACATTGTCATATTCTAGTGCTAAATTTGAATTAAATAATTTACTTTGTTGTACTGTAAAAATAATAGGAATACAATCTGGTTAGGATTAATTTATTTAGGTGACAATAAATTACTGTATGAAACACAAAGCAAATGCTTTTGAAGTGCAAGTACAAACAGAAATGAAATCAAACGTCAAATTCAAATCATGTGCTCGCTGCATCACCAGGGATGCGTTCCAAAACCAAGAATACCGAGTTTTGGCGTAGAGTATTATGTGTTGTGTTTTGGAACGAATGAGAGTTTTGTTGAAGTAAAAAATTGAAGCAAAATTAAAAATAATTTTATAAAACTAACAAAACTACTTATAATTACAACATTAATGTCAAGCCCGTAATAAAAGCGCTTTTATGGAGCACTTTCCTCAATATAATGTGAAAGTACGCTCCATAAAAGCGCTTTTATTATAATAGTATGCTCGTAATACACGCCAACGTATTTACTTATGTTTATTTTCAACCAAAAGCATGTTTTCTTCCTCAAGAACGCAAATTACATTCATATGTAGAGAATCGTGAGCATCTACGTTTGAAAATATTGTGGAGTAATTTCTATACCCTCCTTGTTAGTAGAGTAAGTAGAACATCACATTGGAGTAAACTCTGGCTGTTTTGGAACAGGTTGAGTAAACTTTGAGAGTAAGGTTATTAGTTTTGAAACGACTTTGAATAATTTCGTACTCTAAGAGTATGATTTTGGAACGCAGCCCAGCCAGCGATGCTGCCAGCGTTAGCCAATAGTAGTCAAGATTTCCGAGCATGCGCATAATTGCCTGTTGGGTGTTTGTGAGAGATAGACTTATGCAGAAATGATATTTCCATTTCACAGTGTTTCCTTCAGCTACTCTTATGGGAAAGATACGAGCATTAGCAATATATTAGTTAATAGGTATATGGTTGGCATACTCTTTCTCTCTCTAATTTTCGTTTCTATCTCTGAATGTCGCTTCTGTATAAATGTTTATTCTGTGTTTTGGGCATAAGTTACATTTATAAAAGTGTAAATTATACATTCTGATTAACCATTAAACTCTTATTGTGGTCGTGTTGTTCTGGAATTTCCAGTTAGGTTACGTTGCAGTTTCTAGCGCAGTTGAATGAAGTTGGCCATGTATTGTGCTGCCCTGACGTCTCACTCCACCCTTGTATATTTATACTAAATGTGTGTAGGATGTCGCGAGCTCAAGGCCCAAGCAGCAAACGGTCAGACCCAGGCGGGAAAGGCGACTCTCGGAGTCCCTCGCCACGTATAACCAGGTCCGACACGGACAGATCGCCCGACTCTCGCACACACACTCATAGAAGCTCTCCGAGACCCACCACCAGTCGAAGATCCAGCAGCACTGGCTCACATCCCAGGTAAAAATAGGCATTTACGGAAATGGGGGAGTTCATGATTTTTTTATTTTTATATTATGTTATAGTATTTTTAAATTTAGAAATTCCCGATTTTTTTTTTTCTTGAAAATTCGGTTTCAAACCCGAGATAAATAGCAGCGAATATTTTACTATGCACTTCCGGTGCCAGTAATATCATCGACGTACAGAGCACGCATTAATAAAGACAAGTATATGTCCGTATGTCTTAACTTACTTGTTCTGTTTCTGTATACGCGCTACTGTCATACGTTATCAGAGGTTATGTTCTTGTGTTTATATGTTGTTACATTATTATTCTTTCTTGCAGTATTGTTATTATACATACAGGCACGACATTTAATTCAAAGGTTATGTTTGTGTTTATGTTTGTTCAAATGTCATTTATTAAGACAACAGCGGCATCTGCATAAAAGGAAGTAGCACCTTTGAATCCCGTGACGTCATTGGCGGACGATTTAAATGTATGCTACACTTTTACGTAATTAAAAAAAAAGTGTTACAATAAAATTATTTTTTTTTATATTTAATAATACACTAATACGATTAGAAACAGTTATAAATAAATCATATCTACAAATTTAATATAAGTGAACTCCCCCATTCTACCGGTGAACTGTTACCGGTATATATCGGTAAACAACTGTACATCAGGTTACAGCTACCGGGATAGATATTTTAAGAACGCAAGTGATATACAGGATAGATTTATAACCTATGAAAAGCAGTAGAAAGATGAAACAGATTTGAAATTTGACGTAGTTAAACGTTATCTCGTCTCATCTTCTGTATTATCATAATTAACTTCTGAAACCTACTTCCGACTCCAACTTCGCTTGGCATCTCTCCCTTTTTTGAGGTTAGATTCTTTATTTACCGGCTGAATTACTCGATTCACAAATCATGGATCCGGTAGATGGATCTGGTAGATATGGAACAATTTTTGAACACGGTAACTATTAACCACTTGGGTTCGCCTGCAAGCGTACGACTTGAAGCGAAAGTGTTCAAAGTAACGACATTATTTTGCCACAGTTCTATTCAAAGCCAATTTACATACCGGGTGTCTACTTTTATTTCTGAACATAGGAAATTCAATGTTAAAATTTTGATTCGGCGATATCTCCTTACCTATTAATTTCAAAACAAAAATGTAATGAAGATAAATGTTCAGAGTAAAAAACTGCATTGATTGAGTACCAAGTTTGTTGTTCAATTGTTTTTATGTATAAGTTAAAAGCAAAAGAAAATACACGATGTAAGGCAATTATCAGAGTGCCATGAAAAAGAAAACAATAATTTATATTTCTTGTCTCTGGTATATCTGACAGATTTGACATTTCTTATTGTATTATTATTACTAGAATAATGTGAAGTGTTAATCTAGAAGAAAAAAATAATAATCACTAATTCTAATAAGAATAAATTAAAAAGAAATGTCAAAGCTGTCAGATATGCCAGAAACAAGAAATATAAATTATTGTTTTTTTTTCCATGGCACTCTGATAATTGCCTTAAATGACGTATTTTCTTTTGCTTCTAACTCGTACATAAGAAACAATCGAACAACAATATTAAATCTCGTTGATGCAGTTTTTCATTCTGAACATTTTTCTTCCTTACACTTTTGTTCTAAAATTAATAGGTAAGGAGATATCACCAGATCAAAAATTTAACATTGAATTTCCTATGTTCAGAAATAAAAGTAGACACCCGGTATAATTTATACATTTATTACATACGACTGTCATAATATTTTTATTTTAATAGTATAAAATCCAATAATTTCTGAATCAAAAAGCTAATATATAATTCTAAAGTGCGTGCTACCAAGATTCGTTAAAGTAAACTCGTAATCTCCTGTGTAAACCTGACGAAGCACTAGCCAATCAGAAGCATCAGTTTTAGCGGTTAAAATTTAAAATACTTCTCCTGTTTTAAAAACAAGGTATAGTACATGTCAATTTGTTTACATTCTGAATGAGGGTTTTCTCACCCAAAATATTCAATATGAGCGGAATCCCCTATTTACATTTTTCATTCTCATTACTTTTTGATAAAACCTAGTATACTATTTTTGTTTTTTAAGAATACAAAATTTGACTATTTAATTTTCTTTTCTTATCATTCGCGATAGACGTTCCCTGCTTTGATGTGATAAATATTTGATTTTCAGGTCCCCTCGGTCGAGTTCGGGTAGTTCCCGAGGTTCCCGAGGCTCACCGCAGCGGCCTCTACTGACGGCAACTGTAACCGCCCGCCGATCTGTCTCAGACCTCGACTTCACCTCCCTGGAATCGCGCATAGTCGCCCTGCAGAAAATGCTGCAGAAAGGGATGCACATCACGTGAATCTGACACTACTAAATTTTCGTGTCGTCGTGTCCAAAGCCATTTATTTTTACATATTTTTTATTTTTTGTATATTTGTAAATATTTTAAGAAATAAAATTATTTCTACCCTATCGATTTTTATGGAGTGTAGCCTCAGAAGGGGGATTTATAAGTAACACAGAACATAGAACATAATTTAACACAGATTAATTTAGCATAAAAAACAAAATTTTGACAGGGGGTTTTATAATGTCAAACAAAACATAGTGAAAATAAGAAGTAAAAGAAGAACTACCTGTTATTTTCAAATAATCTCTTGAATTTGACATGCCCTGTTGACATGATAGAGCACCTGATAGAGCATTTTCTCAATGAACAACGAAACAAAAAACAAAATGAAATCACAATACAGGTTGAAAAGTATAATGTTGATATATACATAAGGTGCGTTCGGTAAATCATACGGAGTTGGAGTATTTACGGAGCGGTGTTGGAGTGGAGTGGGAGTAGAGCTGGAGTTGGAGTAGATCGAGGGAATAAGGTACACTCCTTTGTTTGTGATTAACCGAATGAGTAGAGTTAAAATTTTGGTACACGAATATAATAACCTCCTTTTTTGACAATCTGATATACTGCACTGCTAAAATAAATAAATAATAAACCATACAAAAGTTATTCAGTTTGGTATTATTCTTTAATGATTCTGAAGAAAGTATATATTAGAAATGGTACAGAATATTTACCGTTCCGACATACTGTGCCTTGTTATATTACAAAACAATATTATAAATATAAAATAATTGTGTATAATAAAATATTTCAACATAAAAATACAAAATGATCTGACAGATGTCAAATAAAACAAAAAAACATGTATGCTTGCATATTGAGGTTGGACTTATGGAGTTAACGCTTTTACTCCATTTTAAGACGCTTCTCACTCCATGTAATTACCGAACGGTGCTAGGAGTATACAGAGTGAAAAGAGTGAACAGAACTCATTTGCCGAACGCACCTATAATAGTAATATACATTTTCAGAATTACCAACAATAAAAAAAATATAATCAAACGTCATTTTGCAAAAATTAACAAAATAATACTTAATAATAATGGCTGGTAGCACAAGCCTTGTTTTAACTAAAACGCTGTTTTAAAAAATTTCAAATTCAAATTTCAATATTTAATTTTACCGTTATGTATAAAGAACGATTTTTTTAAAAACATTTGTTTGAATGCAAACTATGTTCTGCTTTAAAATCATATTTTGATAAATTTGGTATTACGAGGGGAGTTTTTTATGTTATCTACCTAGCTATGAAAACAACGAGTTAGAGAACAAATAAAATTTTATTTTTCAACGTAAGAACCGTTAACACTAACACACTTATTCCAACGTTTTTCTAATAAAGCTACGCCTGCAAAAAAAAATCTTTTGGTAATTCTGCAAAATACGACTCCTCAGCGTTTTCCAAGTCATCATTCGATAAAAAGCGACTCTCTCTCAAATGTTTTTTGAGTTTTGGAAAGAAATAATAATCGGACGTAGTCAGGACTGTAAAGTGGATGTTGTAATTCGTCAAAGCCGCATTCATTGACTACTGCTTGAACAATTCGTGCTTTATGCACCCTGCAGTTGTTGTGCAGAAGCAGCATTTTCTGAGCATAATTGTGGGGTCTTTTTTTTCGCGTATAGCCGCTTTCAAGTTCTTAATTGTGTCTGGTATTCCCTGGTGTCTTTATAGACATGAAAATGTCACAGTAACTTGACATAAGAAAATTGTCGCGATAGCATATTGTTTTCATAGCTAGGTAGATAACATAAAAAACTCCCCTCGTATTTATTTTTGTTATTAAATAATGAAATTTGACATTTTTTAGAACAGCGTTTTAGTTAAAACAAGGCTTGTGCTACCAGCCAATATTTCCAAATATAATTATTACTATTAAAGGTTACACAGAAAATTAAAATTATAACAGTTTATCGGTTGTGCGTTTGGGTTCGAATTTCGGTTCAAGCATTAGTTCAAAAAATGGTAATATTATTTTTTAAATCATAATAATAATTGAATTACATTGTTTGTAAATCTGAACCGAATCTGAATTCTGTTAAAATCTGTTTAAATTCGGTTCAGGTTGATTGACCTTGACAAATAAAGGTTTAGTTCGGGTTTAGGTTCATAAAAAATCGAGTTAAAGGTCCCTGCTTCAAATAAATAATTTCACTGCAGACTGTTTGTCCGATTATTTTTCCTTCGGGTCGGGACCCCTCATCCATTCCTCAGTCGATTATAGAAGTTCATCTGCTATTAATTTTAATAATAATTATATAAGGCCATACACTTTTTGATGGTTAAATATGATTGAAATTTTATTTATTTTTTTTTATTAGTGATTTTAACGCAGCAAGGTTTTTACACTAAGTGATGACGTGCATCGGTGGCTTAACCAATTTAGGTATACCTTAAAATGTGAAAGGAACGATATTGAATGCTGTATTATTGGGCTAATACAGTCCTGTCCTTTTAATAGTTCCTGAAACCCCCAAAAGGTGTCTTCCAACTTCGATCTGTCAATATCATACCCCATAACCTATTCGAACTGTTTCAATGTCAAATTCGTCGTAAGTGTTCCCTCTGTGATCATCAGAATGCCGGCGCCGTTTCCTTTGGTGAAGCTAGGCAGCATACTCGTCAAGCAGATCAGCAAACCGATCGCCAACTTCGCCAAGGAGCGAGCGAAATCCAGCCCGTTCTTCCGCACATACGTCTGCATGCCGCCCGCGCAATGTGAGTTAAAATCAAAGAATTATTTGGATGGAAGATAATTCTTGATTGTTGTAGTTTACAACTGGTGTGAAATCAAATTAAAAATGTGGGTGTTGAATCTGGGGAAACCGGTGAATATACCCGTGCTAAGTGAGCAAATGGCCATAGAATTAGGAGCGAATTTGCTTGGAGAAGGAATTGTGTTTACTATTGCTGCAGGACTTCTTATAGCCGAATATAACAGGTAAATTAGTTTATTCACAATCATTATAGTAATGTACCGATTCCTAACTTTTTGGAGGTTGGGAAAACGTTATTCCTAACTTTAGTGGACAATATCTTGGGTTGGAAATAACATTTCACTTCCATCTTTTGGGTTGGAAATGTTTATGTAGCGGTTGCCTAGCAACATTGCCATAGATCCCTATAATAACGGTGCGATTCTTATAATTTTCTATACCACTATAGAACTGACTCTCAACAAAAGCGCATCATTTTTTAATGTCAAACGATAATAAATGTATTATACTTGCCGTCAAATAATTATGGCCTGGAGATTCCTACACTGATGCCAAATTTTTTAAGTGTTTACCTGTACAAATATCTGTAATCTGTCAATGTCATTTTATATTCTGACATTTTCGTTATTACTTGCTTGCGCTTTTTATTCCCAATCCTATATATTCCATTATATTTAGACTTTTGAAAATAAAATGAGTGAAACTCGTGAATTAAATAGTCCTGGTTCTTATAAAAAAACCTTTAGGAAAACAACATTTAAATGGGCACGCAAAAACAATTATCACCAATGTACACATTTTTTTCAAAAAAATTGGCGTCAATGAAAAATATTTTAATTTATTAAATAACAAGAAAACTTTGGATTTGGCTACAGATGCATGTTGTGTTGGCAGATCTATTGTTCACCTAATAATCAATTATTCTTACCTTTTATTTAGATTTCACCGGTTATCGTATTTTAACACAAACGCGACCTCAGCTTGATGTGGGGAAACTTTAGTCAAAATATAAATATAAATTTTCCACAGAGACAATTTTTATATTACGTATTACTGCCTTACGTTACTTATTTGTTATAATATTTTCTTCTTTTACGATGTATTAAAAATTTTGATTAGTTTTAAATGTATTATATGACATTTGCGTTCATTCTTGGTTATGTCAAGTTACAAGCGGCAACACCGCTAGGGTGCGGAAAGGGATAAAAGTTGAACATCAGTTTCTATTTCGGCATTAGAAGTCTATAAAACACTGTAAACACGTCGTTAAGAAAATCTATAAGTGCATTGATTGATACAATGTATACAATCAGACAAAATTCACAATATACCAATTATCAAAATATATAATTTCAATTGTTGACGGAAAGCGGTACCAACATAACTGACAAAAAATCACTTAGTCACTTAAAAAAATCTGATGTGGCCAGCACATGACCTCCCGCCAATTCCATGTTTAAAATAGCAATGAGCTTTAAATAAAGTTTCACTTCCGATTGATCGTTCGTAAACAAAATCTACTTTGTTGTTCCTATAAAAAGAACGGTTTGTAATACGAAATTTTGGATTACATTTTATTATGTTTTTCCTGAAAAATCTGTTAGAGCTTCAAATTAAGTACTACATCCGGTTTATCATATAAAGTCAAAATCTAATATGTTGTTTCAAATTATATAAAAGTATTAAATACCTACCAACTTTGCGAAGTTTTGGATCATTAATATATTTTAAGGAAACATCGTCACACAATTATTGTCAAAATCATCACCAACTTCCTTATGCTCTAAAACGCAATCTGTGTAAATTCTTCGCCGTACATTATCCATTTCGTAAATGTGTAGTTGCAAACTATTATTTGACACTTAGAAATTACGTTCTTATTGAGAGCTGTTTGATATATAATGCTGCAAACATCAAACTTAAATCGAATTACCTTGTATATCTAATATTTATGTATGATGGAAAATATATTACTTTTACAAACCTTAATGCCGTTAGAATCATATTTAAACTACTAAATTCTTCTTAACACGGTTTCATTATTAAATTTAATGAAAACTGCTTCGTGACAGTGACATTTGTTTAAATGTGTCAAATTTGTTATTAAAGTATTGTTTTTGTTTGACGCAGAGGCAAAGTGATGTACAAAAATAAATTATTTTATAATATAATATAAAGTTATTTCAAGTTATTTACTAAATGCTATTATCGTAAAATTGAAGATTGTGCCATTATATTTAATTTGTATTGGTGAAAATTGCTAAAAAATTATATTCAATGAATTTTTTACAAGAAAAACTGTTAAAAGCTTGTATAAATGATACTTCCGGTTATCCGATATACACTAAAAACTAATGAGCTCTTCCCACATTAGCATAGAATGGATATACAAAATTTCAAATTTTTCTGATTGATAGTATTTGAGTAATCGTGTCCACATGATCCACACAGACACACAGACACACGGACACACAGACACACACACATACATACCTACAGACATCATTGTAAAAATGTTAAAATCGGATTCTGGGGACATCAAAACGTGCTTATTCACTAAAATCTCTATATCCGATTTTTAGCACGATCCCTATACCTCCCTTACCTAGGGTAGCGGGAGGTAAAAAACTCAGTGTAAAATTATCTTAATAGAAAAAATCTGTTGTGGCCAGCACAAGACCTTACGTCAATTCGATATATTTTGTACAAATCCCATACCAAAAATTCCTTGAAAAAGAGTCTATAAATCATATAAAATTCTAACATGAACATACACTCTGTAAATTGCACTTGACACTTCCTTCTTCAGCTTTTCCCTATTATTAGGGGGTCGCTGTTTCTTACTCTTCTCTTTCACTCATTCCTGTCCAACGCATCTTCTTCACACAGTTCTTTCTCTCTCAAATCTTCTGCTAGATAGTTCTTCCATCTTCTCTTTGGCCTTCTTCGTACTCCCGGTATTTTGATCCTATACTTTCCATATTTGGTTTTGCACTTGACATTGACATCTCTCAATAGAAATTTTTGCATATATCAGCTGTTTCCATGATTAATAGCAAAGCTGACTGATTTTTGAAAGTTAATCTTTTTATAATGCTTTAACTCTATATCTATTGAATATGAAGGAAAGTGTATAATGAATATGGCTGAGGTGAAAGAAGTGTGCATGGATAGGAATGTGTGGCAAAGGATGATTGTTGCGTAACTATTATTGTGGTCCGGATGCGGTTATTCGCTACCGAAAATCGGTCACATTAATATGTTCTTGTATGAATGTTATGATGATTTTGGACAAGGCGAAAGAAGAATGTTTTTTAAGAGTTAAGTGATTCAGTGGAGTTCTTACTTTCATCCCTTTTCTTATTGTTTTCGGGTTTTTGCTAACCCACTAAGTGGGAAACGCGTGATTGTATGTATGTATGTATGTATAATCAAACCGTTTTAATATTTATAATAACATAAAATGTCAAAAAATAATATTTAACTGCGTTTTTTTTAAGAAAAACTGTTAAAAACTTCAAATAAGGGTACTTCCGGTAGATCATTTATAACCAAAATCTAATCAGCTCTTCATAAGGATGTAAAGAAGAGGAATACGAAAGAATTATAATTTTTAGAATTGTAGTATTGGAGTTATCGTCGGAGAAACACATCACATACACAGACAGACACCCAACAGAGACACACCACATACACAGACACACACACACAAGCCCTAAAACGTACTTATTCACTGAAAACTCACCACCGAATTTTTTGACCAAAGACAATACCTTCCTTACCTAAAGGTGACGAAAGATATAAAGAAATATATTTCTCTGTTACTATAAATAATAATCACATCGGACAATGACTAAAAAAATAATATCTTTAAATTTGTTAGATCTGCGAACAAAGAAGCCGCGAAGGAAGCAGCTAGGAAAGATGAAGTCAGCAATCTTCTCTACCAGTTGCAAGAGTTGTACTTCAGGGTGGAGATGCAAGACGCTCAAATCAGAGAGATGCATCGCACTGTAGTGGAATTAGCCGATAGTCGCAGATCGAAATTAGCAGGACTGTTAAAATTAGGGAAACAACCCGAGCCTGAAACGCCTGAGTCTGCACCTACTAGTCCTATCATTGTGCCCATAGCACACACGCATACACAAAGGTAGCTATAATAATCAGGGCGGCGAACCCAAACCACAGAATAGACATTCATACAGAAGCGACACTCCCTGTCGGCACCATTGTTGTTGAGATTTGATGTTTATGACCTTGAACTTTAAATTTGTTGGCAAATTTACCCGCGAAATTTAAATTGTTTTAAAAGGTAAAAGAAAAATTAGAACACAAAAGTACTAAAATTTTAATTTTATAAACGAATTACAAAGAAATCAGATAAAATAAACAGATAATTATATTTTTATTAAACAAATACGTGAATTTTACAAATTCATTACAATGCAGAATTTTTTATATCTTTGATGTGGGAAACACAAACGTCAGACTCGATGAATATGTCCCAAATATCCTTCTCCATCAAATCTTCTCTTCTACAGGCCTTGAGCCACATTTTACACTTATATTTATTAATTGAATATACATTTTACATGATATGGTAGTCGTTTTAATACATAACTTACATGTCTGGATCTTTCGGAAACGAAACTTACATTTCCCTTTCTTCATTTTTTAAATATCCTTATACAGTTTTTATATGAACAAACAAGTCCTCCCGATTCTACTTTCTTCATTATATCCATTTAATTAGAAACTAACACCACTTCTAAAATTCACAAACAGTTCACAAAATGACATATGTCAAAAGTGAGTAGACGTGTTGGTTTGCTTGAATTAGCCATAACCGTAAAATACATGGGCGTGACAAGCTGAGACAACAGCTCTTTCAGAATACGTGAAATATAATGTTTTTCCTTATGATAACGATTTTTCCTATCGTTTGTTGAAAAAATAACATATTTGTTTTTAATAGAAATCAATTTGTGTTTCTCAATATACTTTTATTATTGACCCCTAACGGAAAATGTTCACGTCGAGATAATGAAAAGAACAAAGAATCGTAAGATACGAAGATATGCCGAAACAATCCGATTTTATCCGATTAGCCCTTTAAATTTGTTGGCATACTCTTTCTCTCTCTAATTTTCGTTTCTCTCTCTGACTGTCGCTTCTGTATAGATGTTTATTCTGTGCTCAAACCCCGAACCGAACCTCAGATATACAGTGTGTCTCAATAAACTTGCTCACTATTGGTAACTTTTTTATTTGAAGAGATACGAGGTTGGCTAAATGAGCAAAATTGTGTCATTTTATATTAGAAAATTGATCATGTAGACAAAATAAAAATTGTGTCAGCGGTTCCCAAAATTTAGGACAGAATATATATTTTTGAAATGGAACTATATATTTTTTATTATCTTATTGGAAAGAGTATTTTTTTCTCTTTCCCTGCTGAAATGTGCGAAAGAAATAATGGCTTTCACTTTGAATATTTTATTTAATTGTAAAATAAGTTAATGGTCGCGTTCAGCCGCACCTAGCAGCTATCTAGCGCTAGATAGCAGCGGTCGTGGTAATTCGACCGGTCCATCTAAAAATAAAACGTATTCGCACCTCATAATAAAATTTTATATTATATAATATGTAAAAGTTTACCAGATTGAATATGTTGGCGAATTTCTCTGCTTTCATTTACCTAATGACATTTTCATATTCTTATTGTATTATTTCATTTTAATTTGATTTTACTAGCGCCATATTTCCTATTTTTGAAAATGTTTCCATGGTTTACTTGACTAAATAAACTAATAATAATTTTTATCTTTAAACGTAAATAACTCGTTTATTTGAAAAAATTGTACATAAACAACATTACCTTATTGGAAAGAGAAAAAAATTCTCTTTCCAATAAGATAATAAAAAATATATGGTTCCATTTAAAAAATATATATTTTGTTCCAAATTTTGGGAACTGCTGACACAATTTTTATTTTGTTACCAATAGTGAGCAAGCTTATTAAGACACCTTGTATACTTGCAAATGGATTCCGTGTTTCAAAAAGGCGATAGCAGAAGGTTTAAAAGTAGTAAGAATTTGGAATAGAATAAATGTATGACGTAGATATAGAGATGAGGAAATTGTAATAAAAACTCGATTATTTTAGAAACTAATAATTATTTTTAAACTTTGATAGTCCTTAATATACAGTTTTAAGGTCTAGTTTTAATATAACTGACCCTTCTTCTAATTTGTTACTACGGTGGAGGACCCTATTGTTAAATTTTTTATTAGGTTAGGTTATCAACGTGACATTTCATAATGTTTTAAAGGTGACCGCAGCAGACGCGCGAATTTCTTTTTTAAAATCAAATTCTTAGTACCTAACGCGTCATACCCAATTAGTAATTAACTTCAATCGCTTGTAGTTTGTGACCTAATCAATATTTAAACAAAAAATTTTCACTAATGCTCATTAATTTATGTATATTGTTTTCTTATTTAAGATACAGTCGAACTTCGATAACTCAAACCATGACTTGCCACAAAAAAAGTTCGAGTTATCAATACTTCGGGTTATTAAATAAAATGCATATGTATAAATATTATTTATGTATTTATTCGAGTAAAAATCACTTAACTTATGATTTACATATACAGATTGATATATACAGATCAAAGTTATAAACATTATTTTAGTGTAAAAAAGTCAGTTATTTGTGACTGACGACAGATTTTTATTATTTTGATTTTCAATAAAAAAAGCTTCAATGTTCATTAATAGATAAAGTTTTTAAAGTACGTTTCAATGACATATCATCAGGAATGAAAATGTCTTAAACGTGATAAATCAAGTAGGCACAATATTTTTTTTTCAATTAATAATAACAAAGCATATGTTTAAACTTCAGTAGTGCAGAAACCAAACTGCCTCCGTCAACTTGTTATGTTACAAAATCACGTATTTAGGGGATTCCCCCCAGAATTCGACTTATTGAAGCTAGAGCCAAATATTCTGTTCGAATTATAAAGATATTCGAGTAATCGAAGTTCGAGTTATCAAGTAAAAATTACCCATAATTCTCATTCTTGGCGCTATTCGCGATTCAAATTAAGCAAACTCTACCTGGTGGACAAAGTTTAAACTAAAAAATGTCTAAAATATATTATTTTCTTTCCTTTACAGAAACTTTCTAGGGATTGTAGACTACTTAAAGCATCCTTTAACACAAGTTGTATGTTTTTAAACTTTTTCAAAAATCGTTAAATTCATTATATCAGTGACAGATTGACAGCTCGTACAGTGTTGTGACGTCACAACACTGATATTTAATGGCGGGAAAAATTAATTTGAATCGCCAATTGCCAATCAGTTTGATTCGAGTTATCAAAAATACGAGTTATCGAAGTTCGACTTACTGAAGTTCAACTGTAGTTAAA
Source organism: Ophonus ardosiacus (assembly GCA_943142095.1). Lineage (NCBI taxonomy): Eukaryota > Metazoa > Arthropoda > Insecta > Coleoptera > Carabidae > Ophonus > Ophonus ardosiacus. The sequence continues at coordinate 30,629,766 of OW964838.1, forward strand.
ATTTGACTATGGTATTCACGATGCACGTTTTACGTCAGCGCCGCTAGTGAACTTGTTTGGAGGGTAATGACATCTCTCGAACTCTTGTTTACTTTGTAATATTTTTCCGTAATTTCTCTTATATTTATGTTATTATATAAATTTAAGTGTTTTGCTATAAGAATATACAATACTTTTGTATATAAGCATCGTTTTCATCTATCTAGTCTTGATATTGGATCTTTTATGATAGGTATTACTTACAAGGTTATGTAATAATTTCATTGTGATATTTTTATATCATTTTAGTTTCATTGAATAATTCAATAACATCGTAGTTATTATTATATTATTATAAACATATGTTTATATAAATATTAAAAAATAAAGCGAATTTACACAAAAATACGACAAAGTAAACACGAGATTGACAGATCTCAATACCCACCAAGGAAGTTCACTATTAGTCGCTAGCGGCGCTGACGTCTAAACTTGCATCGTGAATAGGACCCCATTACAAAAATTTTCAAATAAATAATTGTTTTACGTTTTTATTATACAATATGAAAAGATTATAAAATATCTGCGTGGAACAATAGTTAGAAAACTGCTTCTGTAATTTTAGATGAGGGTTCGATTCCCCGTTGGGGTAATTATTTTATTATTTTTTACATTAAAATTGTTGAACATTTAAAAACCTGTCTTATATTAGTCGTTTACGAATGTCTAAATGTTCCTTCCCTTTCCAGCTCCCCGTCAGACCATGTTGATGATGTCGGCTTTGTTCTGCAGGCTGTACACATGCTAGAAAAAGAACTTCTGTTCCGAGATATAGAACGGGAGAACGGCATCTTGACCAACGCCTTAAACTACATAGAACGCGACGTGTACAGAAGACCTATACCCGCATAACGCATAGTACTTAGTAATTATTTCATTGTAAATACATTTATACACTGCTGATTAAGTATTGAGATTTATTTTATGTATGAATATTTAATTGTTGATGTTAATAAATTATGTTTTTCATTATTTCAAATAGCATGCGTGTTTATTCTATTAAATACGAAGACGTATTGTTAAGAACAATATCACAAACAACAACTGTTTATTAAGCGTAATATCTCTACTTTATATATATAAAAAAAAAAATCTGTTGTGGCCAGCACAATACCTCTCGCCATTTCCATTTTATGTTATACCCAAATCATTCAAGCAGCCAATGCACGTCATCACTTAGTGTAAAAACCTTAATGCATTAAAATCACTAATAGTGAAAAATGAAATAAAATTTCAATCATTTTTAACCGTCAAAAAGTGTATGGCCTTATGTAATTATTATTAAGATGAATAGTAGAGTTCATTACTTATCGTATATGACATGAATAATATATAAATAATGTACATCAACGTCATATTATTCGTTTAATTGTTGCTATAGTTGGCAACATTGATAATTTGTATGTTCATACTGTCAAAGTTATTATTTGAAAAATATTTGTATCGTGCTTGAAACATTTTTGTGCGTTGTAAAGGCCTATTTATAATAAAGTACCGTTAAACGGAACGCAACGACGTAACGTGACCGTTAAGGCAAACACAAAATCTGTGAATCTGCCAAAGGTAGCACTTCTAATCAATCAGAAGAATTCGGTATATTTCTTTGAAATTCGGTATATTTCTTTGAAATTCGGCTCACTTTTATTTATTGTTTTTATATAGCATACATAAGTATAAACAAGGTTAGTATTATAAAATAATTTAAATAGAAATGAACAGTGACGAAAATATGTCTGTAATACATATTGCATTTGTATAATTCTTTTCATAAAGATTCTAAAACGTCTGTAATCGTACCAGTACATCACGTACACATCTAGTTACTTTTATTCAATTTTTATTAGACGTGCATTGGTTGCTTGAATGATTTGGGTATAATGTATTGCACTTCGCTATCGAACCGCCGTTTTATAACAAAAAAAATTACAGAACTTTACCCAAATAGACTGCAAAGTCCTAATGTTCATTCATCAACATGTTTAATTCACACTTCGTTCAGTTTCATTTCATAACGTTCAAATCTACAAAACGTTCATCCATGAAGTTGGCGCGTATCAAAACGTTTATTTCTCGCGCGCTTCCAAAATTAAACAGTACAGTACATCACTGTCTACCTAAATTCGGGTACATAATTTACAAATGTCATAAATTTTAATTCAAAATTTTCCAAGTTTTCTCTGTCACCAGGAATGTGGACTTTACTTAGCGAGTTAAATAAACACATGAAATTTGAAAATTATGAAAAATGATGACATTTAACATCTGCATATAATTACTAGCTGTTATTCTGACACGAGCCCTCTTATGTGTTTGTCAAGAAAGACCAACAAAGTCACATGACTGCTCGCGCCTTATAAATTAGTATCCTATGTAAACGTAGTGGTATATGATGTCATTACTTTAGGGATATTTTTTGGTGACGTAAGTCTTTTGCCATTTCATTTCTACCATATTAAAAATATTTCACGTTTGTTCCGGAATTATATTTAGGCTGTGTTGCACTTTGGCATTTAGTATTCAGGTCTTCTTCACATAAATACAACTCCGAATGGCACACTAATGACATCTATTGGTTTGTATGACAACACTTTAGAACAATAAAAATGAATTATACAATTTGATGCTTCAGATTAAATATTTATATTATATTTCACAAAATAGAAGCTAAGGTACTATTCTTTGACAGCGAATTTAACGTTTTGTACAAATTATAGCAACGAACATGATTTATTTAATTAGTATGTGTCAACTTCAAGGCATAGTGTACTCCTGCAAAACACTAAAATCTAATTCCTAAAACCCTAAATAATCACTAGATTTAGGGCATATAAATCTATGATTTAGATATTAGGGTGATAAAAGTGCAACATCGGACACAGCCCTAATATTTGTAACTACAAGATTGTCGAATGTTTAATTACATGCAACAAAGTAACTATAGAAAAAATCTGATGTGGCCAACACAAAACCTCCCGCTATTGAATTTTTATTAATTTAAATACATACTTACGTATTTACTACCGCTGCAAACTGTTCCATTGCAGAAAACTATTGCTTTATTTACTATTTTCTTTTTAAAATGTCACTATTATTAATTTGAAGTGATTAGTTTTTTGACAGTGACATTAACTGTCAGTTACATTCATTTGAAATATGAACTGTGTAACAAACGAATTATTGTGTTTATCTTAGGCTTCGCGACTAATAAAAAAAAATTATTTTTAAATTTATGTGTAAAATATATAGAAAAAGTATTAATGTATTCCAGTAGAAAATTCAATAATCTTTAATTTTCATAAGACATAAAATGCGAAAAAATGGCATTTAATGGTATTTTTTGAAGAAAAACCATTATGAGCTTCAGGTAAAGTGTCATTTCCGGTTATTCGATTTACACCAAAATCTAATGGCTTCTATTCATATTAGAATGGGATGGAAATACAAGGTTTCAGAATTTTCTGAATGATAGTATTTGAGTTAGAGTGAAGACAAAATCCCTATACATACATACACACATACAGACATCATCGTGAAAATGTTAAAAATGGATTCTAGGGAACTTAAAACGTGGTCATTTACTAAAATCTCGATATGAGATTTTTAGCACGATCCCTATACCTCCCTTACCAAGGGTAGCGGGAGGTAAAAACCGATCCTTACTTACCAGATATAAAACAATTTATTAGCTTACGACTGGGTGAACTGTAATGTAAAAAAATAAAATAGAAATCCATTTTCATTTTTATAAATTGTTTTGTTATAAAATATTGAAACAATAATTTAAATAAAAGTTTATATAACTACAATTTTAGTACATGAATACGTATATGTAACAGAAAAAAAAAATAACTTGGACGTTTTTTATCCACACCATATAATAACATACACTGCTCAACATTTGAACTGGTACACTTACAAGAACATATATAAACAACAATTTACTACTTTTTGGGCAACACCTTCTTTCTTAATTGATGGTATATGGTTCCGGAAACACTTTTAAGGCGAAAAATTGAAAGAATAAAACTTAAATAACGAATTTCAAATATTTTAATAGAAAAATAAAATCTTTATTTTAGCTTGGTTCATCTCTTCAATACTTAAACGCCTAAATGGCATCTTTAAAATGCAGTCAACCACTCTGAATTAAAACTCAGTGGCGGCTGGTGATATCTTTGTATGGTAGGGCACAAAAATTTAAAAAAGTAAAAAGAGTATATTAAATTATTTAATCTTTAAGAAACAGAAGCCATCTTCGTAATTAAATGAATACTAGACGTTTACAATTCAACAATAACAGATTACCTCGGAAAATGCCGGACATACTCGGACATCTTCGTTTAAATTGGGCTGTGCCCGGAACAGGCTTAATGCAGCCATATGCAACTTCGCGCGCTTTGCTGCTATTGGTCAAAATTCGAGTAAAAATAGTGGGAGACCGGGGCAGAAACATTTGTGCCCTAGCTTCTAGCAGCATATCGGTACGTGCTACGTACGTGCACACGTCAGTATATAGGCTATCTAGCTATCGGCGGTGTAGTAAGAATTGCATAATAATGAAAGTAAATAAATAATAATTAATGTATTTTTAAAATGTATATGTACTCGCTTATTTCTTTTTTTCTTGTCTTTTTATTTGGTAGGGCTGCGCCCTTGTGCCCTATAGCACGAGCCGCCACTGTTAAAACTTACTCGAGAAATTCGCAAAAATTCTCTTAAAACTTGATAAAGTATAAGCGTCCGCGAGCTCATTAACTGCACTTATGACAGATAAACAACAATTAAATCGCAAATGTTATTCGATAGGCAATTGTTTGCATTCCAAAACACAGCCCTGATCATACCAAACTCCTAAGAAGGGTTGTTTACTTTTACTGTATGTTATACAAGTGTACCAGTTCAAATGTTGAGCAGTGTATAATACTTAAATATAATCCTTTAGTGAGGTGCCTTTTATAATACATTTGCTCTTAAATGGATAGATATAAGTAAAAACATGTTGACTTTTGTGGACATAAATATTTTTGAGAAGTACTAAATATTTTCACATTCTCACAAACTTGAATTGATAATGTGGGGTCCTATTCAGGTTCGGACCACAGAATAAACATTTATACAGAAGCGACAGTCAGAGAGAAAAACGAAAATTAGAAAAAGAAAGAGTATGCCAACAAATGTAAAATAAAAATAAATCGGATTTTTTCGGCATATCTTCGTATCTTACGATTCTTTGTTCTTTTCATTAGCTCGACGAGAAAATTTTCTGTTAGGGGTCAATAATAAAAGTATATTAAGAAACACAAATTGATTTCTAATAAGAACAAATATATTATATTTTCAAAAAATGAGAGGAAAAATAGTTATCATCATAGTTGCTGTTTCAGCTTGCCACGTCCATGTATTTTAGGGTTATGGCTAATTCAAGCAAACCAAACACGTCTTCTCACTTTTGACATTATGTCCTTTTGTGAATGTTTGTGAATTTTAGAAGTGGTGTTAGTTTCTAATAAAATGGAACAAACGAAGAAGGTAGAATCGGGAGGACTTGTTTGTTCATATAAAAATTGCAAAAGTAGATTTAAAAAATGGATAAATAGAATCGTAGGTTTTTTTTCGTTTCCGAAAGATTCAGAAATGTAAGTTATGCAAAACGACTACCATATCATGTAAAATGTATATTCATTTAATAAATATAAGTGTAAAATGTGGCTCAAGGCCTGTGGAAGAGAAAATTTGTTGGAAAAGGATATGGGACATATTCATCGAGTCCTACGTTTGTGTTTCACACATTAACGATAAAGAAAATTCAGCATTGTAATGAATTTGTAAAATTCAGATATTTGTTTAATAAAAATATAACTGTGTTTATTTTATCTGACTTCTTAGTACTTTTATGTTCTAATTTTTCGTTCATTTAAAACACAATTTAAATTTCGCGCGTAAATTTGCCAACATTCAGGGTCATAAACGTCAAATTGCAACAACAATGGTGCCGGCAAGGAGTGTTGCTTCTGTATAAATGTTTATTCTGTACTCGGACCATAAACTGAAGACCGGAAAACATTAAGGTAATAAAGAAATACATTCAATAATGGGGCAGAAAAATATACAAAATAAAAATAATTACAAAAATTAAAAGTACAAGTATGTATCGATTCAAATGAATCCGTTAGTGGGAAGTGAGAACTATAAACTACTTCATTTCACGTAAGAAAATAGCAAATGGCGCTTAAGAGCCAACCTTTTTCACATTTCACAATTTAAATTCGTGAATCCAAACTTTGTTGATAATAAAAATATTATTATTTCGAAAATGTACGAGTCCTAAATATAAAAAATTACAACAAAACATGGTTAAATATCACTTAATTCTGTCGATTTTATTTGATAATTGACAGTTGACAAGTGATATTTTTTCGCTTTTGTGAATTAGGTTGGCATTCTGACCAATCAAAGGTCAGAATTTACATCCCTATCTAAACCAACGCTATTTTCTTACGTGAAACGAAGTACGTAATGTTATTTTCTCAAATATGAAATTATTGAAGATTATTCGTTTGAATGGAAATCGCATAGACTTGATAGAAGTAGGTGCTTTTCGTAATACACATGCAAATATTTTTGATAATTACCACATTTTGAGAACAACTCATGGTTCTGCAACGAAAAGCTTTGCCCGTTTATGCATTATGCAAAAAAAGAATATAACGTGTAGAAAACCCGATAGGAAACCGTTCAGTGATGCCATTAAATATGTAGGAACAAAAGTTGATCGCGTCCGGCACGTGAAAGACGTTGATGAGTCAGTGCAAATGCATTGTTCCGCTTGTGATTATACAAAAATGGAATGGAAAAACATGATTAAAAACTAGAATGGAGGAAAAAAGGGTGTAGAAAACCCGAGGTATTGAATGGGAAACCGTTCAGCGATGCCATTAAATATGTAGGAACAAAAGTTGATCGCGTCCGGCACGTGAAAGACGTTGATGAGTCAGTGCAAATGCATTGTTCCGCTTGTGATTATACAAAAATGGAATGGAAAAACATGATTAAAAACTAGAATGGAGGAAAAAAGGGTGTAGAAAACCCGAGGTATTGAATGGGAAACCGTTCAGCGATGCCATTAAATATGTAGGAACAAAAGTTGATCGCGTCCGGCACGTGAAAGACGTTGATGAGTCAGTGCAAATGCATTGTTCCGCTTGTGATTATACAAAAATGGAATGGAAAAACGTGATTAAAAACTAGAATGGAGGAAAAAAGGGTGTAGAAAACCCGAGGTATTGAATGGGAAACCGTGCAGCGATGCTATTAAATATGTAGGAACAAAAGTTGATCGCGTCCGGCACGTGAAAGACGTTGATGAGTCAGTGCAAATGCATTGTTCCGCTTGTGATTATACAAAAATGGAATGGAAAAACGTGATTAAAAACTAGAATGGAGGAAAAAAGGGTGTAAAAAACCCGAGGTATTGAATGGGAAACCGTTGAGCGAGGCCATTAAATATGTAGGAACAAAAGTTGATCGCGTCCGGCATGTGAAAGACGATGAGTCAGTGCAAATGCATTGTTCCGCTTGTGATTATACGAAAATGGAATGGAAAAACGTGATTAAAAACTAGTATGGAGGAAAAAAGCGTGTAGAAAACCCGAGGTATTGAATGGGAAACCGTTCAGCGATGCCATTAAATATGTAGGAACAAAAGTTGATCGCGTCCGGCACGTGAAAGACGTTGATGAGTCAGCGCAAATGCATTGTTCCGCTTGTGATTATACAAAAATGGAATGGAAAACGTGATTAAAAACTAGAATGGAGGAAAAAAGGGTGTAGAAAACCCGAGGTATTGAATGGGAAACCTTTCAGCGATGCCATTAAATATGTAGGAACAAAAGTTGATCGCGTCCGGCACGTGAAAGACTTTGATGAGTCAGCGCAAATGCATTGTTCCGCTTGTGATTATACGAAATTGGAATGGAAAAAGGTGATTATACAAAACTAGAATGGAGGAAAAAAGGGTGTAAAAAACCGGAGGTGTTGAATGGGAAACCGTTCAGCGGTGCCATTAAATATGTAGGAACAAAAGTTGATCGCGTCCGGCACGTGAAAGACTTTGATGAGTCAGCGCAAATGCATTGTTCCGCTTGTGATTATACGAAATTGGAATGGAAAAAGGTGATTATACAAAACTAGAATGGAGGAAAAAAGGGTGTAAAAAACCCGAGGTATTGAGTGGGAAACCGTTCAGCGATGCCATTAAATATGTAGGAACAAAAGTTGATCGGATCCGGCACGTGAAGGACGTTGACGAATCAGTGCAAATGCTTACAAAATTAGAATGGAGGAAAAAAGAGAGCAAGACTCTGCCCCCCGGCGTCTGCATCAAGCACGGGGACCGCAAATCCACACTGATTTTTGAAGGGGTGAACGAAGCGCACGATGGAAACTATTCTTGCTATAATCCGAATCGCACCAAAGCCGGTTGTCCGGTACCAATTATTTCGCTCATTGTCAATCTACCTGAATCCAATTGGAACTTCACATGCCGCCAGGCTGCAGTATTGCAGTCAGGTTTGGAGATACGGGATTCGTGTACGGCCTTATACCTTTGGCAGTTTTTTCCATATCTATGGCAGTATGCATGAGTGGATATTTTATGTACATGCAAATCAAGAAGAATTGTGCACGACCACACGCTCAACAAGATGAAGAGCTTCAAAAGAAGACATCTTCAGGCCGCCAAGCTGAAATAGATGTTAGGTTAGGTTTGGAGATGTGACTCGTGTTTCTATTTTTACCTTTTTCTCCAATACACTTGGTACAACGATTATAAAGCAACTCTAGGCGTCTAAACTTTAAAAAAATCTTTTTCTTTTTTGCTGTTTGCATACTTCGTACGAGTGTGGTATTTTTTCTTGTTTACTAAATCTAATAATCAATAACTTTTGTTTGTTTAATCTTAGCAACGCAACATTGTTTTATTTTTTAGCTTTATTTAATAACGGCTCGTTTTGAATATGGGCAATGGCACATTTATTGATTCCTTTTAAAAAGGTATTTATAAAAATTATATTTGTATAGAAAATGATAGAATAAGTTATGGGCAGTATTACAAAAATATAAATAACGGAATTATTTTAAGTTTTCTGTTTTTCGTTTCAGGCAACCTTTTTTGTTACCGCCTATAACTTTTAAACTTTTCTTACCAAGGTCTCAAATAATTTGTTAGTAACCTTTAATAACAAAAAGTCCCTAGAAAAAAGTTAATGGTTTTATGAATAGATGGCTCTAGTTAGATTATTTTGGAACAAATTTATACTTTATTTCAAGGTAAGAAAATAGCATTGGTGGCATTGGTTTGATTTAGATAGAGATGTAAGTTCTGCCCTTTGATTGGTCAGAATACTAACCTAGTTCACAAAAGCGAAAAAAAAAAATCACTTGTCAGCTATCAATTATCAAATAAAATCGACAGAATTAAGTGATATTTAACCATGTTTTGTTGTAATTTGTCATATTCATAACTCGTAGATTTCGAGATAAAAATAATTTTATTATTTAAATTATTAAGTTTAATGCAAGATATTTATGTTAAAATAAAAACTGTTTGGAAACTGCAGTACAGGAATGTTAGCCCCTCCTTTCGAATTTGAATTTCTTAACTTCCATTGGTAGTAATCCCCACTTCCTAACACGCTATTTGTTATGCATGTATAGGCGGTCTTTCGGTCGCCAATCAAAATATTACATATAGATTTCATATTGGTGTCAAAGCGCTATAACAAAAAACCTTCAAAAAACCCTTTATTTCCGAAATATCTCAATTATACCATTTCATTTTTTTATTAATATTCGTTATTCAGCATATACATTCGTATTTTTTACTATTTTCCTTTAATTCGATTGAACTGGAATCCCCTATTAGGTGTTTGACATATGGATAGACTGCTAGATTAAATTTATTTTTAAAAAAATCACGGTGCAGTCACTCAGGTTTTATTTTTTTCTGTCTGAACCGTAACATATCACAAATTAAATAGAGAGAGAAAAGTTTACTATTGAATGTATCTTTCTGAAAAAAAATAATTTTATGTTATCGGCGTGGCCATTAAAAAGTTACGGTCTAATCAATGTTGGGACATCTAAGTTTTATACACTAGTGGTTCACTAATAATAACAAGTATCACCTTCAAAGATGACTTATAACTATATGAACTGTCATACCAAATTTCATCCAAATCATATAAAGCGTTCTGTTATTTTAAGCAAAATTAATTTTTTTATTGAAGATTTTTGAAGCAGAATTCTGGGTAAATGGTACACTTTCCGGTAGAAGCAAGTTTAGTTAAATCGTCTTATTTTAGTCTCAGGAATCTGTTGTTAACAGTGTTGTATAAAATACTTTGAAAAACGTATTTCAAATAGAAAATACTAAATAAAAATATTTCATATGTTTGGTAAAATACAATTATTTTTTTAGTATTTCAAATATACCAATATTTCAAATACTTTCAAGTATTTCAAATATATTACTTTGAATTATTTAAAAACAAATAAGATAAGTTAGGATATTGTAAAAATGTTTTTTTATATTCAACTTAATCGCGTAATTTTATTAATATTAAAAAGAAACTCCTACATTAACATAGGCAAGTGTTTATTTAAGAAAAAAATTAGAGAATTATTCCATGTTATATTACTAACAGACTACACACGACGGAGGGTTTCTATTTCAAATACATAAATCTATTTCAAATACTTCCGTATTTTAAATACAAAAACGTATTTCAAATAAAAAATGTATTTCAAATATTGAAAAGTAGTATTTCATGCAAATATTAGTATTTTAATGTATTAAAATATAAAATACCTGTGAAAAGTATTTAAACTAAAAATACAAAATACTTTTATTTTTAAGTATTTCAAATAATTACTTAAAATACTTTATCTAATTCAAATACTTATTTCAATTACATATATTTCAAATACTATACAACATTGGTTGTTAAGCCATGTCCCCCTATTTAAGAGACAACCTGTATATTACTTATTGTTAATGTAATTTGATTGTATTAAAAATAAAACAATTCGAATGTGTTCCGGTTTTAAAAAAACGAAAGAAACTACAAAAAGCATAACAAGCCGACCAAAACTGAGATATAATTGAGTTTTTTTCAATATGAACGTATTTGATTGTGATTTCTTTGGTTGTTAATTAATTATTTTGAGTAAAAAGCGTGATATATTTTAGTAGTGTATGATGTAAGAAAGTGACAGTTCGCTACACTGTTAAGCAAAAACGTATTGCAATGTTGTTCAGGAAGTTGGTCCGCTCTGGCCTTGATTGTCTCGCTGTGACTCGAAGGTAACCTAACAAAAACTTTCTTATCAAATACGAATTATGTAAATGAAACATTCAAAAGTGTGCGTGTCTTCATTGCGAACGCATTGTTCGGCGGTACGTACATCACGTGACTTTTGCGGGTGCGAATAAGTGTTGCAGGTTAGGTTGTGTGGATGTTGATGTTGCAGATTCTACAGCAGCACTAAGGCCACTATGACAGACAGGGCGAACCTGGTGGTCCGGTTGCTGGCCTCCTCGGTCACGGCTGCCACCAGAGCAGGGAAAATCATAAGGGATATTATGAGCCGGGGAGATCTCGGCATTGTTGAGAAGGTAAACACGATAAATTGCTTATCTACGTTATAAACATTTATAGAATATTAGGTACGTTCCAAGTTAATAAAAGTGAAAGTTTTCCAGACGAACTTAAGGCATTTATTATCGTAAAATTGAAGATTGTACCTAGGGTTGCCGGATTTTAATAGTATATCGTCGGCGACACAAGAATATCTCGTAACTCCTTTATTCGTGCGTAAAATTAATATGTTCTTAACGCAAAACAAAAAAATGTTAAAAAAATAAATTTAAACGTTAACTCTTTTATTTGAATATGTTCTTTTCTTGTTACTACTACTTGTGGGTTAATAATACATATTTCAATTATAAAATGCCGTTTATTGTAAAATCATATTCAAGGGAGTTACGAGATTTTCTTGTGTCGCCGACGATATTACGTTCCAAGTTAAGAAAAGTGAAAGTTTACAAGATGAATATGACAAGTTTAAGTACATGCGATAGCGAGTACTTAAATGCCATACGAGTATAGTAAAATCACTGTTCTGACACGGTGCGTATACTATTTTTCCGTATTTTATACAGGGTGTATCAAGATAATGGAACAGTGCATTTTATTCGAGTATGTGACAAGATACAGAAAAAAGTGATTAAGATATTTTGTAAGGCATAGAGGGGGACACATTTTAGCATAAACTTTATTATCATAAATCCAGTGGTACTCAAACTATAGGGCAATATTATATTTTTTTAAATGGCATTATATATTTCTTATTAACTCATTAAATAAAGAATTTTGTTCTGAATTCAACGATATAATAATATCGTACCCTTACATTGCGAAAAATTTGATAAAAATTAATATTTCATATCTACTTTATCTAAGTAATCTGAGCAAACATTCAATCAATAAAACAAAATAAAATTTATTTTAGTTTTATTACATGCAAGTAAGCTACGATTTTGGCAATAAATTCAACTTTTAAAATATTTTTTTTGTTTTATTGATGGAATGTTTGCTCAGATTACTTAGACACAGTAGAAATGAAATACTTACTTTGAATTAATTTTTCTCAAATTTTTCGCAATGTAAGGGTATGATATTATTATATCGTTGAATTCAGAACAAAATTCTCTATTTAATGAGTTAATAAAATATATATAATGCCATTTAAAAAAATATAATATTGCCCTATAGTTTGAGTACCACTGTATTTAAGATAATAAAGTTTATGCTAAAATGTGCCCCCCTCTATCCCTTACAAAATATCCTAATCACTTTTTTCTGTATCTTTTCACATACACGAATAAACGGCACTGTTTCATTATCTTGATACACCCTGTATACTTGCCGTCAAATAATTATGGACTGGAGATTTCTACACTGATGCCAAATTTTTTAAGTGTCTACCTGTACAAATATCTGTAATTTGTCAATGTCATTTTATATTCTGACATTTTCGTTAGTGCTTGCGTGCGCTTTCTATTCCTAATCCTATAAATTGTATTATATTTAGACTTTTCAAAAGAAAATGAGCAAAATTCATGAATTAAATAGCCCTGGTTCTTATTATAAAAAAACGTTTCGGAAAACAAGATTTAAATGGGCAGGCGAAAACAATTATTGCCAATGTACACATTTTTTTCAAAAAATTGGAGTTACATCCAGAAAAAAATTGTAATTTATTAAATAACTAGAAAACTTTGGATTTGACTGCAGAAGCATGTTGTGTTGGCAGATCTACTGTTCACCTAATAATCAATTATTCTTACCTTTTATTTAGATTTCACCGGTTCTCGTATTTTAACGCAAACGCGACGTTAGCTTGATGCGTCGAAACTTTATTTTCCACAGAGACAATTTTTGTATTTTATATTACGTAACTGTCTTACCTTCCTTATTTGTTACAATATTTTCTTCATTTACGATGTATTAAAAATGTATTATATGACATTTGCGTTCATTCCTGGTCATGTCAAGTTACAAGCGGCAACACCGCTTGGCAAGGGACAGGGTGCGGAAAGGGATAAAAGTTGAACATCAGTCCATAATCATTTGACGGCGAGTATAGTATTAAAATTTGTTTTTTTTTTTTTTTCGGCATTATATATATATATATATATATATATATATATATATATATATATATATATATATATATATAACGTGTTTATCCACTAAAATCTGGATATGCGATTTTTAGCATGATTCTAATATCTCTCTTAGCGAGAGGAAAATCAACATTAAACCTACGAATCATTTTTCGAAAGTAATCATCCTTATCAAAATAAATTGTTTATTTAGCTTAAGTACACGTGACGTTAATACTTATGAATTTATAATTTTATTGTATGTGTGCTACAGGGTGTGAACGACCTCCAGACAGAGGCAGACAGATCAGCCCAGCGTTGCATCATCGCTTCGCTTTCGTTGCAGTTCCCGGGCGTTACAATTATCGGTGAAGAGGGGTGCAGTAGTCCGGGGCCCGAAGTGCCGAGCGACTGGTTGGTGACGGACAGTGACGCAGCTGTGCTGCAGCTGACTTGCCCTCCGGATCTTGTTGGGGCCTCTGGCGAAGATGTTGTAGTGTGGGTGGATCCGCTGGACGGAACCTCTGAGTATACACAGGTAATTGTTATTTATTATACTTTTTACCTCCCGCTACCCTAGGTAAGGGAGGTATAGGGATCGTGCTAAAAATAGCATATAGAGATTTTATATAATAAGTACGTTTTGATGTCCCCAGAATCCGATTTTAACATTTTTTCAATGATGTCTGTAGGTATGTATGTGTGTGTGTCTGTGTGTGGATCATGTGGACACGATTACTCAAATACTATCAATCAGAAAAATTTGAAATTTTGTATACCCATTCTATACTAATATGGGAAGAGCTCATTAGTTTTTAGTGTATATCGGATAACCGGAAGTATCATTTATACAAGCTTTTAACAGTTTTTCTTGTAAAAAATTCATTGAATATAATTTTTTAGCAACTTTTACTAATTAAAATGGAATACAATGGTTTAATCTTCAATTCTACGATAATAACATTTAGTAAATAACTCTAAATAACTTTAAATATGAATATATAATATAATTTATTTCCATGTATCACCTAGCCTATGTGTCAAACAAAATCATAATTTTAATGACAGGTTTGACATATTTAAACAAATGTCACTGACAGGCAGCAATTATATTAAAATTAATAATGAAACCGTGTTAATGAGAATATAATAGTCAAATATTTTATTAAGGTTTGTAAAAATAATATATTTTCCATCATACACAAATGTTAGATGAACAGGATGATCTGATTTAAATTTGCTAATTGCTATTTTTGCAGCACTATAAATTAATATTAATTTACAACTACATATTTACGAAATGGATTATGTACGGCGAAGAATTTACAAAGATTGCGTTTTAGAGCACCTAGAAGATGATGCTGATTTTTATAAGAATGTACGTGTGTGACGATTTTTCCTTAAAGCCTATTAAAATATGATCCAAAACTTCTCAAATTTGGTATTTAAAAGTCATATAATTTGAAACAACATATTAGATTTTAACCATATATGATAAATCGGATGTAGTACTTAATTTGGAGCTCTAACAAATTTTTGAGGAAAAACAATAAAACAATCTAAAATTTCGTATTACAGACTTTTCTATTTATTGGACAACAAATTAGATTTTATTTACAAACGATTAACCGGTAATGATACTTTACTTAAAGCTCACTGCTATTTTAAACATGGAATTGGCGGGAGGTCATGTGTTGGCCACATCAGATTTTTTATTTAATATTTTTGAAGAGCAAGTAAAAACTTGCTACCCATATTTTTTCTTTTGACAAAATTTTTATTAATTAGCCAGAAAAAAAATAATGAAATTTGATTATTTGAATTCCCGCCATGTATGACGTAGAATTACGCCGCACCAATGAATGGTCGTACAGCTATAGCGTTTGTTTGTACGGGTAATGTAGATCTCCTGTTTGACTTTTCAACAATAGTTTGGAGGTTAGTATTTTAGTTCGTCTTTTTGGTATTTATATTTTAAATTATATGTAATTACCTATGTGTTTATTTGTGAAGTAATTAATATATTTGAGAGCCCAGAGAGAGAGAGAGAAAAATGAACTAATGTCAAATGCAGATTAAAACTTTCTTGCACGCCATGCCATCTACACGTTACATTTTTAAACAAGGTTTCCTTCTGCTCAATATAATGACGTCACAGAAAATTTTCTTTCTTCATGTACTAAAATACATTTATTTTTTAAAAATAAAATTTATATTTTTATATATGTTTTCAACATAACATTACGTATACAGGTGTCTCAATAAGCTTGCTCACTATTGGTAACTTTTTTATTTGAAGAGGTACGAGGTTGGTTAAATTAGCAATTTTATGCCATTTTATATTAGAAAATTGGTCATGTAGACAAAATAAAATTTGTATCAGCGGTTCTCAAAATTTGGGACAATATATATTTTTTTTAAATGGAACCATATATTTTTTATTATCTTATTGGAAAGAGTATTTTTTTCTCTTTCCAATAAGGTAATGTTGTTTATGTACAATGTTTTCAAATAAACGAGTTATATACGGTTAAAAATTTAAAATTTGTAAACTATTTTATTAGTTTTTTAGTCAAGTAAGCCATGGAAACAATTGATTCTTTGTTTGTTTGACGTTTAATAATATCTCCCGTAAAGTTCTCTGTGTTTAATAATGTTTTTTCACTACTAGCCTAGGAACCCACTATTATTTACCTTTATTTGACATGAGAAATTGTTTTTCACTACCGCTTGCTTGTAACCATGGTAACCTAGGTCAATAATAATTTATTATTAACCTTGGTCTATAATGCAAACTGTCACTTTTCAATCAAACTCAAGCCACCAAGTCCAAATATTATTTAACTCATTAAACTCAAGAAAGGTGTTAAGTATATAATTTAAATTTGCCACTATAATTTGAAATTGACCTACGCTGCCTCCTCGCCTGGCCACTGTGCTGTTTAGGTGAAAATGTGAAATATTTGTAGATGTAGGATTGAACAAATCACTATTTTTTTGTATTTGTAGGGAAATACATTTCAATAGATTTATTTGAAAATAATAATAAACTAGTAAGGCTGCTGACTGTAACAGCACAAAGTGTTTTTATTAAATAATTAAATCAAGTACAAATCAATGACCATAAGTGAGGTTATGAAACCAGCGAAATGAACAAAACGTCAGATACAAACAAATGCAGCCTACTTTGTTTTTGTGAATATTAACAAATAAGTAACGTTATTATTCATGTCAAAATTATTGTTATTATCAATAAAAAAAAAAAAATTAAAGAGAATTTATATGCTAGTAGTGAAAAAAATAGTATATAAACCACGGTTGAGAAGATCATTATTGACCAGGCGCCTTATATCACAATAGGCGCTGGGTCAATAATGATTATCTTCTCAACTTTGTCGTATAATATACTATTAATAACTTTACAAGTAAAGAAAAGTTAGATATGATCTTGCTATATGGAAAGTTATATCTAGACACCAGTTACGTAGAACGGTCGGCTCTCTTTCCAAAAGAGTTTAAATGTGCGAAAGAAATAATGGCTTTCAATTTGAATATTTTCTTTGTTTTGTTATTACTGTAAAATAAATTAATAAAATAATAATTTTATAAAAGACAATTGTTTCCATAGTTTACTTGACCTAAACTAATAAAAGATAATTTTTATCTTTAACCGTAAATAACTCGTTTATTTGAAAAAATTGTACATAAACAACATTACCTTATTGGAAAGAGAAAAAAATACTCTTTCCAATAAGATAATAAAAAATATATGGTTCCATTTAAAAAATATATATTTTGTCCCAAATTTTGAGAACCGCTGATACAAATTTTATTTTGTCTACATGACCAATTTTCTAATATAAAATGGCACAATTTTGCTAATTTAACCAACCTCGTACCTCTTCAAATAAAAAAGTTACCAATTGGTAAGAGCCAACAAAGTGTCTGACATCTGGTGGCAAAATAAAACATATAAGTTGTAGGGAAAACGTTGTGCTGTCACACAGGGTTATAAGTAAACATGACCAGCAAATCGAAGAGATATTGTTCTGTACCGCAGTGCAAGAATTATGTAAGTGCTGGCATATCCGTTCATTATTTCCCAAAAAGAGAAATATTAAAAAATAAGTGGAAAATCGCGTTAAAAATCGGAAAGGACAAATCACCGTTCATGAACGTTTGTTCACATTTTTACCTAAGCGATTTTATTCCATGTAAGTATTTATAAAAATTTATCCTTCAAAACATTATTAGATTGTTTTTTAGTCAATAAAAGAAAAATATTAAAAAAAAAAAATGATATAGCAAGCTCAAAATTATAGCAAAGAAAATTCGACAAAACCCCTGTACAGAGAAGAAAAATAGAGAGACGTTTCCTGTAAATAGTAACTATTATTCTTTAATATTGTATATTTATTTTAAATTGTTTATAGGAAAGACAGGGAAGAAGAAAAAACTACAAAAATATCAGAAATTGAGCAAGAGGAAGACGTGCAAAACAAAGAACTTGATGTGCATTTGTATTTAGTGTTATTACGATTGAGTGGTTAGCCCCTTTCAAATTAGATGTTTGAACACACAGTTAATTTATTTCTATATTATTCTGTTTATCTGTCTTATATCCGCACAAGATAAAATGTCCAGCTAAAAATAATTAAATAAGTAGTTAACATGCAGAAAACCTCAATTTTGAATCTTATTTTACCCTTATATACTGCTTCTCCTTCGAGCATAGGCCGCACAGCATCATTTAAATAAATGTATATATCTGACATTATGATAAATATATTTGATTTCAATTAAAAATAACAAAATATCCTCAAAATACAACTAGCACAAACGTAAAATATAATGTTTTCCCTATAAGTCGGTCATTAGTGCTGCCATCTCTAGGATGTGGCCCTCCCGGATTTATTTTGTAGATGTGACAGTTTATTAACATGTCGATAATATAGATTGCAATCTGTATAATTCCTTTCATAAAGATTCTAAAACCTCTGTAAACGTACCAGTACATGACGTCACACATCTTGTTTCTTTTATTCAATTTTTATTAATGACGTGCATTGGCTGCTTGAATGATTTTGGTATAGTACTCTATTTTCTGTAGGGTGCATAATAAGAAAGTTTTTCATATAAGGAACTCCAATTTGTTTCATTCTGATTATTGTGCATATTTAATTTCAGGGCCTGGTGGAACACGTAACAGTCCTCATCGGAATATGCGTAGCTGGTCGCGCTGTGGCCGGCGTGATCCATCAGCCGTATTACCGCGGGGGCGGCGGGGGCGGCGGAAACGGTGCAAGTGAGCCAGGACGCACGCTTTGGGGGCTGGTCGGTGGAGGTGTGGGTGGTTTCACTCCTTCCCCGCCTCCCGCAGCTGGCCTGGTCATCGCCACTACGCGCAGCCATTCGGACGGTGTCGTACAAGCCGCTATTGATGCTCTGCAGCCCACACAGGTTCTAAAGGTTGGCGGTGCTGGTCACAAGGTAATGACAAAACGCATCATAATGAGGCATATACATATTAACTAATATATTGCGGATCCTTTGCTTTTCTTGAAGGAAACACTGGGAAATGGAAATATCATTTCTGCATAAGTCTATCTCACACAAACACCCAACCGCGAATTATGCGCATGCTTGGAAACCGCGACTACTATTGGCTAACGAGAAAATCATGATCACTTTTTGCGAATCAGAGTTCTGTTTAT
The DNA here is from genome assembly GCA_943142095.1 of Ophonus ardosiacus. Classification (NCBI taxonomy): domain Eukaryota; kingdom Metazoa; phylum Arthropoda; class Insecta; order Coleoptera; family Carabidae; genus Ophonus; species Ophonus ardosiacus. The sequence goes on from OW964838.1 coordinate 30,649,245, forward strand.
TAACGACTAGCGCGAGAAATTTTTAATTTAAATTTGAGAAACTAAACAATGTACCCACTATTTATTTTGTATGTAAATAGGCTATTCCACAGTAATCGAAAATAGTAAAAGTTTATTGAAAATATGAACGATAATAGTTAAAGGATAAAGGAAACCATATTTCTTTTATTATAAATTATTTCTTCTAGAAGACACGGGGAGTTTTGCTTTTGATGATGCAGGACATGTGCACGAGTGTTTGAACAAATAGGATAACTAAGAATATACTTCTTCGGGTGTGTCGGATCTGTTCGGTTGATATTCGGGTGACGTTCTAATATATTTGTTTTTATAAAATGAGAAAAAAAGGTGAAATAAATTAAGTATAATAATTTATTTTATGTCTCTAATAATTAATTATAATATTACAATTTAAATATACATTATTTTGTAATTTGTTCAACATTTTTTCGTGGCTTGTGAACCACTGTTTGTTTACTTCTGGTATATCCACATTACTTACGTCACAAAGGTAATTTAAAATTCGGACCTTAATATCTCGCTTATTTGGAGGAATTTTTAACTCGGACTTTCACATGTGGTCTTATATTTTTATGTACTTCAAGAAAAAAAATTAAAAAAATATCGTGGAATAGCCTATTCTTGAATATAAATATTAGTAATAATAAAAAACAGTGACATATTCTAGTGCTAAATTTGAATTAAATAATTTACTTTGTTGTACTGTAAAAATAATAGGAATACAATCTGGTCAGGATTAATTTATTTAGATGACAATAAATTACTGTATGAAACACAAAGCAAATGCTTTTGAAGTGCAACTACAAACAGAAATGAAATCAAACGTCAAAGTCAAACCATGTGCTCGCTGCATCACCAGGGCTGCGTTCCAAAACCAAGAATACCGAGTTTTGACGTAGAATATGATGTGTTGTGTTTTGGAACGAATGAGAGTTTTGTTGAAGTAAAAAATTGAAACTAAAATTAAAAATAATTTTAAAAAACTAACAAAACTACTTATAATTACAACATTAATGTCAAGCCCGTAATAAAAGCGCTTTTATGGAGCACTCTCCTCAATATAATGTGAAAGTACGCTCCATAAAAGCGCTTTTATTATAAAAGTATGCTCGTAATACATGTCAACGTATTTACTTATGTTTATTTTCAACCAAAAGCATGATTTCCTCCTCAAGAAGGCAAATTACATTCATATGTAGAGAATCGTGAGCATCTACGTTTGAAAATATTTAGTTAGTAGAGTAAGTAGAACATCACTTTGGAGTAAATTCTGGCTGTTTTGGAACAGGTTGAGTAAACTCTGAGAGTAAGGTTATTAGTTTTGAAACGACTTTGAATAATTTCGTACTCTAAGAGTAGTATTTTGGAACGCAGCCCAGCCAGCGACGCTGTCCGCACTAGCCAATAGTAGTCAAGATTTCCGAGCATGCGCATAATTGCCGGTTGGGCGTTTGTGTGAGATGGACTTATGCAGAAATGATATTTCCATTTCATAGTGTTTCCTTCAGCTACTCTTATGGGAAAGATACGAGCATTAGCAATATATTAGTTAATAGGTATATGTAATGAGGTATAGGCCATATTACCAATTCAATTGCGCATGCTCACAATGGACGAATCAAATTTAGGATGTACTTAAATTCAAGTGCCAATGCTATCTTATGACAAAAAATCAATGTTCAACATGAAATATCTTTTTTATAAAATAAGATCACATTACCAAATAAATTTAATAATCACTATTTAATTATGTGTTAACTGTCTCTGACATTATTTTGCTTTAATCGTTGAAGTAAATATATATTAAAATGATAAATTCCAACTTGAAAATTCAACCAATGGGAACAGTATTATACTGATAAAACCTCGTTACCCCGATAATTTCCCGCTACCAAGTAAATAAACAGTTGTTATTGTTTATAACTGTCAGTGTGACAATTAATGTGTCAAGTTTCATTTTGCGTTGTTTTTGGAATTTATCTCACCAAATACCACACGACCTCTCAGATTTTCTCAGATAAACTTTTATTTTTAAGCACTCATTTTTTGCTTTTAAGCAAAATCACTCAAGCAAACTGACATTAGGTAAAACCCCTCCTCCTTCGGAGTCGGGATTTACCATACAGTTTGCTTTCGTGTTTGTTGCTAAGCAAAAAAAATTCGTGCAAAATAAAAATTTCATTTATAAATATTGGGCGGATTTTTTCAAAATTGTGGCCCACCGCATCAAGTATCACTCACATATGCACAACCGTAACCTAACTTTAACAGTTTTCTTTATAATTAGAGAACATACATACATTCACCATATTCAAACTTAATAATACTCATTATTAAATTATACTTTTCAAATTTGTGTAAACGCCATTGAATATTTCTCTTCTTTTACTTCTTTCTGCAATTGTCACTTGTCACATTTCAAATTTTTATTGCCAACTTAAACTTAGAATATAAAAACAGTTGGCTACCGTGGCACTTAATTTTACAGTTAATAATACTGCCACTAGAGGTGCAAAATTTTGTAATATGGTCTATTGCACGATTTCTTTTTCTTTGCACTATTTGATAAAAAACTAAAAAACATTTACCCCGTATTTTTTATTTTTATTCAAATTAATCTCTAAAAAGAGAAAATAATTATTAAAAATGATATTCTCGGGAAAGCAGCTGAATTGCATCGCTTCTCCCCTTGCCTACTGACGTCACCGGGTACAAGCTAATAAGGTAACAGTGTGTTCCGTGGCGTTTATTGTCATTTTAAACGTCAAACACGTCGTAGAAATATAGGTTATAGAATCATAAACGTTGCAAGTATGGATTGCTCCTAAACATATCGAAATTTTTAAATTTTATTATATAAAATATGTCGAATACTGTATTAATTAAATTAATTAGGTATATATTAATTATATTTTGACATATTCAGACATTTGTATTATTTTTAAAAAATTAATATGCGTATTTATTTATAAAACGTAGTGATAGATCCATCTATCATGTAAGATCTATGGCGCAACTTGTTTTTCATTGGCTTGTACCTGAATACGTCACAATGAATGAAGTATTTATAACGGCGGACGGAATATACTTCAGAAAATTTTAAATAAAATCGGATATTTAGATTTTTAAAGGCAACCCGCAGATCATATTTTATTCCGTTTTACATGCTCATGTAAACTTTTTAACACATGACGTCATTGTTTCTAGTGAAATGATGTCATGCACGACTTTTTTTATAATTTTAATCGATAGAGTAGTGAAACATAATAGACCCGTATTTTTTATTTTTCCTCAAATCGATCTTTAATCATGAAAAAATTGTAATTGAAAATGACATTCTTTAAAATGAGGCTGCTAGACCCCCGCTTCGTCCCTTGTCACATGACGTCACAGAGTGAAAGGCACGACCATTTTGATTTTCACATTGTCTAAAACATCAAAGTGACATTTAAAGATAACCTAAAATTTATGAATGTAAACATGTCGATGGAACGTTGTTTCGTGCCAAAATAGAGAATAAAATAATATTCTGCAATATATTTAATGTCTCACATGTGTTTATAACCTTCTACCGTCTAATTCAAATATTCAAAAGTGAAAGAAACATCTGATGTAACGTAGATAATTTCACGCCAAATAAAAATTATATTTATAAAAATAAATAAAACGATATTATATTAATATATTATAGCATATTCAGATATGTAATCCTCAATTTATAGTTTATATATATTTTTCTTTTAGAAATAAATGTTTGTTTGAAATGAGTCTGAACTTGGTTCGTAACGTTGTGACGACAAAACATGGCTGGTTTTTGCAACTTTTTAAAAATATCATAATTTAAAACGATTTTATACAACAAAAAATATAAATAAAAAATAATTTAATCATAGTGATCAATGAATTAGACTATCCTTTTTCGATTTAAACAGAAAAAAGGTACAATTATTTTTTTTTGCATGACCTCATTGTATTTACGACGTAAACCGCTTGATTGACTGAATAGCCTATAATATGAAATATGAAAAAATAACATGAAATATGTATCCTGTAGGTTGTGTTGCTGCTAGAAGGCAGAGCCCACGCGTACGTGTTCGCCAGCGCGGGGTGCAAGAAATGGGACACTTGCGGGCCCGAAGCCGTGCTGGCTGCGGCGGGGGGCCGTCTCACAGCGCTCCACGGGCAGCCGTACGGCTACGCGGCCGACGCCCCGCATCCTAATTTGCACGGGGTGCTTGCCACAGCGCCAGGAGTCGACCACGGGCAACTCATCGGTAGGGTGCCGGCCTCTGTGCTAACCGCGCTCAACTGCGGTTAACTTCAAGTCTAACTAGCCACTAATACAAGGCCGTGAAATATTATTATTCATATTAAAATAAAATTATTATACAATAATACAATCTAAATGAAGTTTATAAGTCAGTAGCAAATAATAGTATACAGGTGTCTCAATAAGCTTGCTCACTATTGGTAACTTTTTTATTTGAAGAGATACGAGGTTGGTTAAATTAGTAAAATTGTGCCATTTTATATTAGAAAATTGGTCATGTAGACAAAATAAAAATTGTGTCAGCGGTTCCCAAAATTTGGGACAGAATATATATTTTTTAAATGGAACTATATATTTTTTATTATCTTATTGGAAAGAGTATTTTTTTCTCTTTCCAATAAGGTAATGTTGTTTATGTACAATTTTTTCAAATAAACGAGTTATTTACGTTTTAAAATAAAAATTATCTTTTATTAGTTTAGGTCAAGTAAACTATGGAAACAATTGTCTTTTATAAAATTATTATTTTATTAATTTACTTTACAGTAATAACAAAACAAAGAAAATATTCAAATTGGAAGCCATTATTTGTTTCGCACATTTAAACTCTTTTGGAAAGAGAGCCGACCGTTCTACGTAACTGGTGTCTAGATATAACTTTCCATATAGCAATATCATATCTAACTTTTCTTTACTTGTAAAATTATTAAACATTATTAAACACAGAGAACTTTACGGGAGAAATTATTAAACGACAAACAAACAAAGAATCAATTGTTTCCATGGCTTACTTGACTAAAAAACTAATAAAATAGTTTACAAAATTTAAATTTTTAACCATAAATAACTCGTTTATTTGAAAAAATTGTACATAAACAACATTACTTTATTGGAAAGAGAAAAAAATACTCTTTCCAATAAAATAATAAAAAATATATGATTCCATTTAAAAAATATATATATTGCCCCAAATTTTGAGAACCGCTGACACAAATTTTATTTTGTCTACATGACCAATTTTCTAATATAAAATGGCACAATTTTGCTCATTTAACCAACCTCATACCTCTTCAAATAAAAAAGTTACCAATAGTGAGCAAGCTTATTGAGACACCCTGTATTATACATCAAGGTTATGAAGAGTATCAATATTGAAAAAGATCAAAAGATTATAATCCTAAGGGACCCGAGGGATTATAATAATTTTTTTCACTACTACCTAATTATAAGAATTAGATACGAAATTTATTCCATTATATTGGCAACTGATGACATCTGGTGTCATTTTCGGAACTATCGCTGATTGGGTAATTTGGTTGTATAAACATTAATTTTATTCATTATATTTATATTACTTATGCCCCTATTCATAAACACTCGTAAAAATTTTAAACGGTTCGTTATAGTATTTATCCAATAAAGACAGTCGACATTGAAAGAAAAATCAAAATTTTGTTTGTCAAGTTTGATTCTATTTGTCAAAAATTATAACGAGCCGTTTTGAAACTTTACGAGTGTTTATGAATATGGGCATTAGTATTTTTTCTTCTTTTTTATTTAAAATAAATAATTCCTACAAGTTATATTTCATTTTATAAAGTTTTTTCAGGTCGATGATGTAAGTCTTCTGCCATTTTATTTTCACCATAGACAAAAAGGCTCATACAATGATAGTAGTAAGAATTTTGTATCACCTCTGGTTTTAGCAGAAATGGGTACAACATAAAATTGAATGGTTTCACGGCCTTGTATCAGTAACGTAGGCTTCAGTCTCAAAAATCTCATCCATACGTATCAAATAATATTTTAGGGGTGTCTTAAGCAATGTTATAATTTACCATGGCGGTTGTCAAAACGGAAATATCTCAAAAGCATATACCTATTAACTAATATATTGCGGATCCTTTGCTTTTCTTGAAGGAAACACTGGGAAATGGAAATATCATTTCTGGATAAGTCTATCTCTCACAAACACCCAAGCGTGAATTATGCGCATGCTTGGAAACCTTGACTACTATTGGCTAACAAGGAAATCATGATCACTTTTTTGCGAATCACAGAGTTTTGTTTATTAACGACTAGCGCGAGAAATTTTAAATTTAAATTTGAGAAATTGAACAATGTATCTACTATTTATTTTGTATGTAAATTCTTGAATATAAATATTAGTAATAATAAAAAAACATTGGCATATTCTAGTGCTAAATTTGAATTAAATAATTTACTTTGTTTTACTGTAAAAATAATAGGAATAAAATTTGGTCAGGATTAATTTATTTACATGACAATAAATTACTGTATGAAACACAAAGCTTTCGAAGTGCAACTACAAACAGAAATGAAATCAACGTCAAAATCAAACCATGTGCTCGCTGCATCACCAGGGCAGCGTTCCAAAACCAAGAATACCAAGTTTTGGCGTAGAGTATGATGTGTTTTGGAACGAATGAGAGTTTTATTGAAGTAAAAAATTTAAACTAAATTATAAGGTCAACATTAATGTCAAGCCCGTAATAAAAGCGCTTTTATTATAAAAGTATTGTCGTATTTACTTATGTTTATTTTCAACTTTCATATGTTGAGAATCGTGAGCTTCTACGTTTGAAAATATTGTGGAGTAATTTCTATATCCTCCTTGTTAGTAGAATAGAAGAGAATATCACTTTGGAGTAAACTCTGGCTGTTTTGGAGCAGGTTGAGTAAACTCTGAGAGTAAGGTTATTAGTTTTGAAACGACTTTGAATAATTTCGTACTCTAAGAATAGTATTTTGGAACGCTGCCCAGCCAGCGACGCTGTCAGCGTTAGCCAATGATAGTCAAGATTTCCGAGCATGCGCATAATTGCCGGTTGGGTGTTTGTGAGAGATGGAGTTATGCAGAAATGATATTTCCATTTCACAGTGTTTCCTTCACCTACTCTTATGAGAAAGCTACGAGCATTAGCAATATATTAGTTAATAGGTATATGCTCAAAAGTAAGAAAAACGTGTGAAAAAGGCTACGACCTACGGTCTTCATAGCGATAAGTAAGAGTAATAACAAAATAAAGATTTTAATTTTATTAACAAATTATAAAGAAATCAGATAAAATAAACACATAATTATATTTTTATTAAACAAATACCTGAATTTTACAAATTCATTAGAATGCAAAATTTTGTATATGTTACAGAGATGGCGTTTGTAGCATTGCGTAGGTACACCCTTAATAAATGTAATTTGAATGCCATTGGAAAATATTAGTTCGATTGTTGTGTGTTAATTTGAATGTTGTCTGTTATGGTTGGTGGCTGGCCACACCGCATTCCCTTGAGTGTTTATCAAAATGATTTATGTATCTAGCTATGTAACATTTAAGACTTGATGTTGTTGTTGTACAACTCTCTCCGTAACGCACAAGACATACCGTCAGGAAGTATATTATAAGAAAAGAGATATGAAACTATGTACATTATAAGAAATCAATAAAGTATATATGTATATGGAAGTAGAAATCAAATCTATTACATTTTATTAAGCATCTTTTATACAGGATCATCAAAACCTAGTGATAGTCACGAGACCTGAGTGATTGTCATTATTTTACTCCGCGGGAAAAAGGTTCCGGGCACTCACGTGACGAAGCGAATTAGCCAATCAAAAACTGGGGAGAAACTGCCAGATTGAAGGGCAGAGAGCTGAAGTTTGTGGGAACACACGCACTTCGTCCGGTTTCATAACATTCAAATCTACAAAACGTTCATCCATGAAGTTGGCGCGTATCAAAACGGATATTTCTCGCGCGCTTCCAAAATTAAACTGTCTGCCTAAATTCGGGCTTTTGTTTAGGTTATGTTTGTTTAAGATTATTTTTATACAAGTTACACGCCCAGATATGTTCAGGGCGATCTATGTGCATTAGGAATTTGTATAAGACAAGAAATGTACAAGACAATATTATGTACATTATGAATTTGTATACCTACCCATTTGTATTGAGTAAAACAATTTTCTTTGCAATTTGTTCTCTAGAATGTACTGTTTAAATTTGGAAGCGCGCGAGAAATAAACGTTTGGATACGCGCCAACTTCATGGATGAACATTTTGTAGATTTGAACAACGTTATGAAACTGAACGAAGTGAAAATTGAACATGTTAAAGAACGAATATTAGGACTTTGCATACCTAGCCGAAGTTTGTTTTGGTTTATAGCGTATTATACGTTTTATTTTCATAGTTTAACAAAAAACATAAAATAACTAAATATGCACTAAAAACTTCAATATTAAAACTGCCAAACTATGAAAACAAAATGCATAACCTCTAAATACCTACCAAAACAAACTTCAGGGCTGCGTTCCAAAATCCTACTCTAGAGTACGAAATTACACAAAATCGTTCCAAAACTAATATCCTTACTCTGAGTTTACTCTTATCCTGTTCCAAAACTGCCAGAGCTTAATCCAAAGTGATACTCTACTTACCCTACTTTCGAGGAGTGTACAGAAATTACTCCACAATATTTTCAATCATGGATGTTTACGATTCTCAACATATGAAATAATTTTCCTTTTTGAGGAAGAACTTACATCTCTATCTAAACCAATTCTATTTCCTTACTTGAAACGTTGAAATGAAGTATAAATTTGGTAGAAGGTTATAGCTTGCGGACACTCACGTGATGAAGCGAATTAGCCAATCAAAAACTGGGGAGAAACTGTCAGATTGAAGGTCGAGGAGCTGAAGTTTATTTTGGTTTATAGCGCATTATGCGTTTTGTTTTCATAGTTTAACAAAAAACATAAAATAACTCAATACGCACTAAAAACTTCAATATTAAAACTGCCAAACTATGAAAACAAAATGCATAACCTCTAAATACCTACCAAAACAAACTTCAGGGCTGCGTTCCAAAACCCTACTCTAGAGTACGAAATTACACAAAATCGTTCCAAAACTAATATCCTTACTCTGAGTTTAGTCTTATCCTGTTCCAAAACTGCCAGAGCTTAATCCAAAGTGATACTCTACTTACCCTACTTTCGAGGAGTGTACAGAAATTACTCCACAATATTTTCAATCATGGATGTTTACGATTCCCAACATATGAAATAATTTGCCTTCTTGAGGAAGAAAACATGCTTTTGGTTGAAAATAAACATAGGTTAACACATAGGGCAGTATTACGAGCACACTTTTATAATAAAAGCGCTTTTATGAAGCGTACTATCACATTATAAGGAGAGTGCTCAATAAAAGTGCTTTTATTATATACAAGCGCTTGTAATACGGGCTTGACATTAATATTGTAATTCTAAGTAATTTTGTTAATTTAAAATTTTTAATTTAGTTTCAATCTTTTACTCCAACAAACTCGTTCGTTCCAAATAATTTTTTTTGTGCTAAAATGCACCGAAAAGAAGTTATAGGCAATAAACTGAAAAAAGTGCCGATTTTCGGTGGTTGTTACAGCATTGTGGAGGAAGCGGTGGAGGGGGGGATTGTGAAAATTTGGGTTTTTTACTAACCAACCATCCTATACAACATATCAAAAATTCAGAACTATCCGACCTTTTGTAGAATACCCCCCTTTTTCAGCCTCCGTTCACTGGACTACCAGTTTTAGATTGGCTAATTCGCTTCGTCACGTGAGTGTCCGCAAGCTATATCTAAATCCTAAATTTATATGCCCTAAATCTAGTGGTTATTTGGGATTTTAGGAATTAGATTTTAAGGTTTTGCAGGAGCACACTATGCCTTGAAGTTGACGCGCACTAATTAAACAAATCATGTTCGTTGTTATAATTTGTGCAAAATATCAAATTTACTGTCAAAGAATAGCTTCTTAGCTTCTATTTTATGAAATATAATATTAATATTTAATCTGAAGCATCATATTAAATAGAATTTCATTTTTGTTATTCTAAAGTGTTGCCCAAACAAATGGATAACACTAGAGTGCCGTTCGGAGTTGTATTTATGTGAAGAAGACCTAAATACTAAATGCCAAAATCCTACATCGGATGTGCTTCAGAAATTTATATTATCAAAACCGGTAGATTTAAAATCGCTCTTTCTACAAAATCTTGCTGAATCCGATACTGCTTAACAGTTGTAAATAAACCAAAAATCCCTAAACGCGTTTGCGGAATGAGAGAATAAGAAGAGATTTGAATTTCCATGCGCAAGAGCAGATGTTCAATTTAATATTTGAGCAACAAGTGAGAATTGTAGTGACCGTTGTTTTTTAATTTTTTGTGCACTTCACGTCCTGTATAAAGTTTATTTTGTGCATATTTACAAATATAACAAGATGACCCAGAAAAACATTTACTATTCCGATAAATACTACGACGATAAATACGAATATAGGTAAGTTGATAATTTGCTTTGTTATACCGACTTTTGCAGAAGGCCGGTTAGGTCGTTATAATTGTGTTTCTTACAGTGAATTTACAGTTGTCATGTGTTAGTTTGAGGTTGTTTTTTGTTGTAGACATGTCGTTCTCCCTAAAGAATTGGTAAAATTGGTTCCTAAAACTCATTTGATGTCTGAAAATGAGTGGCGAAGTATTGGAGTACAGCAAAGTCAAGGGTGGGTGCATTATATGACCCATCAACCAGGTAACAATCAAATTATTGTGTAGTTTTTGTCAAGACAAATGCACATTGGCTTTTTCGTCCATATCAGTACGTTTTTGCTTAAACACAGAACATAGTTTAGCGTAGAAAATATAGGATTTTGTCAGGGGGTTTTATATCACACAAAACATAGTGAAAATAAGAAGTAAAAGATGAAGTACCTGTCATATTCAAATAATAATGAAAAAAATCTGATGTGATCCTGCTTTTTAATTTTTATTAATTACATATTCTGCAAACTATAGTCTATTTGAGAATGACTGGCAGTAATAAATCATTATTTGCAAGAGTTGTATTGGATTTTTGCCAGCAATGCGGCAAATAAAACTACCATAAAAATCAGTTGTAACTACACTAGGATGGTCAAAATAAGCCGCAAGCTTTGTACCTGGAACGAAACTTACTTGTCGAACAATAGAAATGCCGTCCGATAATCCCCGTCGGACTGTGTCATAGACGTAGATAGGATTTGTAGAGTGATCTGTTTATACATTTACTAAAAATAAAAGTTTTTAATATTTAAATATAACTTTCTCAGTCATTATTATAATATTGCATACATTTAATATTTACATACATACATTCAATATTTACATTTTTATTTGTTACATACTAAAATTTATACTTATTTCATGTGTGTTGTCAAGATATTGGTACCTGTCATATTTCTATTAAATATACATATTACATTACATATACTTATATATTTATACATAAATTATTAAAAATCAGAATCTGATTCTGAATCTTGTCCTACTGAAATTATAAATGGCTCGATCGTTTCGTCTATCAGATGGTCAAGTTTGCACATTTGGTCTTCTTCCTTTATGACATGTTGAATACAGTTTTTCCAATTATTGGCAGTCACATGTTTTAATGCATCCATATTTTACATTATATTCAGGTAGTTTCATCTTAATTATTTAAATGACTTTACCTGACCCTGAAAAACAACTTAGACCTAAAACTATAGTTCTCTACCGAATTTAGTCATTTCGACTATCCCTGTGCAAACAATTATTGGCGCGCCACTGGAATGTCTTTGACAGAATGATTTATTACTGCCAGTCATTCTCAAATAGACTATACATTAAGTTCCTTTGCATATTTCTTTTGCTTTCCATGATCCATTTCGTCAATGTGTAGTTGTAAACTAATATTTGACACTTTGATAACACGTACTTATTCACAGTTTGATTTTTAGTACTGCAAATATATCAAATTTATGTCTGACCATTTTGTAAATCTAATATTTATGTATGATGGAAAATATATTATTTTTACTAACCTTAATTTCATTAGACTCAATAATATCTTTTTAACACAGTTTCATTATTAATTTTAATGTAATTTCTTCCTGACAGTGACATTTGTTTAAATATGTCAAAATTGTTATTAAAATATTTTGTTTTTGTTTGACGCATAGGCAAGATGATATACATAAATTAATTATTTTATAATTTAATATTTAAAGTTATTTACTAATGCCCGTATTCATAAACACTCGTAAAATTTTAAACGGTTCGTTATAATTTTTATCCAATAAAAACAGTTGACATTGAAAGAAAAATGGAAATTTTATTTGTCAGGTGTGATTCTATTTGTCAAAAATTATAATGAGCCGTTTTTAAACTTTACGAGTGTTTATGAATATGGGCATAAATGTTATTATCGTAGAATTGAAGATTGTACCATTATATCCAATTTTTATTAGTAAAAGTTGATAAAAAATTATATTCAATGATTTTTTTACGAGAAAAACCGTTAAAAGCTTGTATAAATAATACTTCCGGTTATCTGATATACACTAAAAACTAATGAGCTCTTCCCACATTAGTATAGAATGGGTATACAAAATTTCAAATACTATCAAGCAGAAAATTTTGATATTTTGTATACCCATTCTATACTAACGTGGGAAGAGCTCATTAGTTTTTAGTGTATATCGGATAATAGAAAGTATCATTTATACAAGTTTTTAACAGTTTTTCTTGTAAAAAATTCATTGAATATATTTTTTTAGCAACTTTTACTAATTAAAATTGAATATAATGGTACAATCTTCAATTCTACGATAATAATATTTAGTAAATAACTCTAAATAACTTTAAATATGAATATATAATATATTTATTTTCATATATCATCTTGTGTATGCGTCAAACAAAAACATAATTTTAATAACAATTTTGACATATTTAAACAAATGTCACTGTCAGGAAGCAATTACATTAAAATTAATAATGAAACTGTCTTAAAGTAATAATATATGTATTTAATTCTAATGAAATTAAGGTTTATAAAAATAATATATTTTCCATCGTACATAAATATTAGATGTACTGGATGATCTGATTTAAATTTGTTATTTTTGCAGCACTATAAATTAATATTAATTTACAACTACACATTTACGAAATGGATCATGTACGGCGAAGAATTGCGTTTTAGAACACCAAGAAGTTGATGCTGATTTTTTAAGAATGTGTGTGTGACGATTTTTCCTTAAAATCTATTAAAATATGATCCAAAACTTCTCAAATTTGGTATTTAAAACTCATATATAATTAGAAACAGCATATTAGATTTTAACCATATTATGATAAATCGGGTGCAGTACTTAATTTAGAGCTCTAACAGATTTTTGAGGCAAAACAATAAAACATAATCCAAAATTTCGTATTACAGACTTTTCTATTTATTTGACAACAAATTATATTTTATTTACAAACGATCATTTTAAACATGGAATGGGGGATTACACCATTTTTTTTATAATTTCATCTGAAAATATTAGCAAAACTAAGACTATTGATGAAAATTCGGTAAAAAAAATCCTATTAATAAGCGAGTTATAATCTCCCGAATTTTGAAAAGATTGACGTAACGTCACATTTATGTGTTTTTATATCAAACTGTTTTCATCATGGATCTAAATGTTCTTGAAATATATGCTATTTTAAGTTAATATTTACATAAAAATAAATGAATATTATAACACTGTATAAGCCTACATACTTTATAATTACAGGTGTATTTAAATTATTAAGTTTAATGCAAGAAATTTATGTTAAAATAAAAACTGTTTGGAAACTGTAGTACAGGAATGTTAGCCCCTTTTTCGAATTTGAATTTCTTAACTTCCATTGGTAGTAACACCCACCTCCTAACACGCTATTTGTAATGCATGTATAGGCGGTTTCTCGGTCGCCAATCAAAATATTTTCATATTAGTGTCGAAGCGCTATAACAAAAAACCCTTTATTTCCGAAATATCTCAATTATACCATTTCATTTTTACCTCTCGCTAAGAGAGGTATTGGATTCATGCTAAAAATCACATATCGAGATTTAAGTGAATAAGCACGATTTAAGGACCATATAAACCGATTTTAACATTTTTACGATGATGCCTGTGTGTGTGTGTGTGTGTGTGTGTGTGTGTGTGTGTGTGTATGTATGGATGTTGGAGGGACGATTCCTCAAAAACTATAAGACTTAAAAAATATTTAACTGCAGTTTCTTCAATCTGACATTCCTGGGAAGAGCTGAAAAGGTTTTGGTAACAATTGAACAACCGGAAGTAGTAGTTTTTTAAAAAAAATTCTTCTAAATATTATATTTTGCAAATTTTTGATATTACACCTTTTAAAGAACAAAATTCTACATCTGATACATTTAAATTTTTTATTATATCTTCTATAAATTTAGAGATAAAGACACTATAATATATAGAATATCGGGATATAATAAGTCGAGTAGGCGAAACTACACTAAGGAAACCAGTTGACAAATTCAAATGTTTATAACATAATTTGTAAATGACAGATATCAGTGTCAAAAATCAAAAGTTTAGTTACATTCTGAAAGCTTTTTCTGGGAAGTAAATTTAATCTTTCTTATGGTTTTATTAATTAAATATTTAAAATTATAGGTAACCTGCATGTATCCATTACAAATACCGCCAATCTTGTTAATGAATTGGAAGAATTTCTGACATAGGAACTTCCTCATACAATGGAAAGAAGATATAATTATGTGTGCAGAAGACATGTTAAATACAATAAAATACAATATTTGGGTAAAGTTCTGTAATTTTTTTGTTACAAAACGACGGTTCGGTAGCGAAGTGCAATACATTACTTATATAACATAAAATGAAAATGGCGAGAGGTCTTGTGTTGGCCACAACAGAATTTTTTATTATTTATTTATTTAATGCATCCGTACCAAATTATTTTCAACTATGTTTAATTTGTTTCAGAGCCACATATTCTGCTTTTTAAACGACCAATCACCAATCCGCCGCCTAACTGAGTGCGGCAATCGAAAATTGGAATCCTTCGGCAGTCAAATATTTCTTCTTCTTACTATTTGATCCAGCCTAAGCGATTTACTATATTTGTAAATATGTTTATAGTAATGCGATTATGTTTACAGTTAACTCTTTTAAAAACATTTCACACTAAATCGAATTCTGGAGAAGAATTATTAAAAGCAAGCCGGAATTCGATTCGAGTTGAAGTCTGAAAGTATTTTTTAAATTGTCGTCATTTATTTTGTTTTCTGATAAGATGTCAGTAGATTGCTTTAAAATATTTTAGTCGTAATATTAATCGTAAGTGCCTTGTCGTAAATAAGTGTTTATTATTTTTTAAATAAAACATTACTAAAAGTGTTTTCTTTTATTACCCGTTTTTGCATTTTGCCAGGACTTTATTTTAAAAATTATACAATATAATATTATAAAATTTGAAATCTAGGAGTTTTTCAACATTTCCGTTTCAATTATTGTTATTTACTTATCAAGATGAGATAAGTATTATCTCTTCAAACGTCATAATAATGGCATCTTTTGTGACTTGATTCATAATGTAGACATGAAATAAATAAATATCCATAACCACTCTATAAAATGAGCGAATAAGAAGTAACTTATTATTCTATAAGACTATATAACATTTTTACTTCCTTGTACGAAGTAAAGGAAGTATTGTAATCGCGAAAAAATTCGGTTTCCAGATTTCAACGGAAATATCCGTTTTGACCATCCCTGAATCCATTTTGACTAATTTCGTCGTGACGTCTGTACGTACGTACGTATGTACGAACGTACGTACGTACGTATCTCGCATAACTGAAAAACGGGAAGCCGTAGAAAGTTAAAATTTTGTATTTAGGACTGTTATAACATCTAGTTGTGCACCTCCCTTTTTGGTCATTGCATAACTTTCAGAAGTGGTACTTTACTTGAAGCCCATAATAGATTTTAATGGAAAACTATATTAAAATATAATCCAAAACTTTTCAAATTTGGTATATACGACTTTTATATCAATGGGAATAACATAATAGATTTTAGTAAAAATGGTCTACCCGGAAGTGGTACTTTACTTGAAACCTATAATAGATTTTAATGGAAAACTATATTAAAATATAATCCAAAACTTTTCAAATTTGGTATATAATACTTTTATATCAATGGAAATAACATAATAGACTTTGGTTAAAATAGTCTAACCGGAAGTGATACTTTACTTGAAGCTATTATCAGTTTTTCTTGAAAAAAATGGTGTTATTTTGAATTTAACAATAAATGCTTCAAATAAAAGTTTTAGAGAATTGAATTTTGCGTCGAAAACTTCAAGTATGATTACATTAGTTCTTTGTATAAGCGAGATATGTAAATTTAAACATTATGTACTTTTTGGTGTCTGTAATTAAGTTTGCTATGAATTAGGACAAGAAATAACAAAAAAATAAAGAATTTAATGTCAATGTCAAATTATGTCAAATACGTGCAATTTTATGATTGGGTCTGTTATAATACATATTTGAATTATTAACAAAATATGTATAGTGTAACAGGCGTACAAGGAAGTCATGTGGTGTCCACATCAGATATTTAAAATAATGTGTGGATGTGTGTGTATGTTGGAGGGACGAATCCTCAAAAACTATAAGACTTAAGACCTATTTAACTATGAATTCCTCAATCTGACATTCCTGGGAAGAGCTGAAAAGGTTTTGGTAACAATTGGACAGCCGGAAGTAGTAGTTTCCTAGAAAAAATTCTTCTAAATATTATTTTTTTGGAAATTTTTGTTATTACAAATATTGAAGAACAAAATTCTCCATCTAATACACTTAAAATTTTTATTATATCTTGTATAGATTTAGAGATAAACACACTATAACATATAGAATAATCTAATTATCATCGCAGAGGCTAAGGCACTAAGAAAATCAGTTGACGAATTCAAATGTTTATAACATAGTTTGTAAATGACACATGTCAGTGTCAAAAATCAACAGTTTTAGTGACATTCTGACAGTTTTTTCTGGGAAGTATATTTAATCTTTCTTATGCTTATCAAATAAATCTTTGAATAGCTTATCCGTCGAATAAATGAAAAATATCGCATCAAAATATGACAGCTAGAATAAATACCGTCATTTACGTCTTGGTTTCGATGCGATATTTTTCTCTTATTCAATGAATAAGCTATTTGAAGATTTATTTGATGGTGAAACCGGGCATTATTGTTTTATTAATTAAATATTTAAAATTGTTTAATATTTAAGTTACGTTGGTGTAACCGGCCATGATGCAATTTTGATTCTGGGTTACGGCCTGAAAAGCTGGTAAATATTTAAATATCTGGAAAACGAAATTAGATATCGATCTGCCGTAACTTTTTTTCTTTTTTTAAATTTGGAAATTTCGTATATAAAAAGACTTTTTTGTTTTTAAATGTTTTTATTGTCATTCATTTCACAAATATTTAAATAAAACCTATATAATTTGCAATGAAAAATGACAAAGTTTTTATATACAAAGTATTGGATACCTATATTATTTTAAAAAAAATACAGTTTTACTTAATATTAAAAACAATCTTTTGATTAAATATTTCTTATATTTTAAGAATTTAAAATTATTTGTAAAATAAATTAATAGAAAACACAAAATATATATTTAAAATAGGACGAAATTAATAATTCGTAATAATTTTTTCGTAATGGGGTCATATACAAAAAATTGTCATTTTTTTTTATAAAATAGTGAAATCCATCTTATTTAAAATATTTTTAAAAAATAAAATAATTTAAAATATGCCACTTTTCATTCATAAATTTGCTAATAAACTTTTGCGGTTTTAAACGAGGACTAGATTTATGACGGCTTCATATTCACACTTGTATTAAGAGCACAAAATGTCCATTTGCGCTTGAAACACACAAGATTTTTTTCCACAGTGGCCACAATGGGGTCCTCCACCATAAAAAAAATAATAAAATGTACAGTCCAAATGTAAAACAAGTAATTTTTAATGACAGTAACGAGTTGTCAATCTTCACAACTTGTTTAGGAGTAAACTGAGATATGTAATCGTCTTATTTATAATAATGGTAGTAAAATATTGTTAGGCCGAACAAACGGATGTTACTAATTTTAGAATATTGCAAAGAAAATTTTTGACAACCCGTAAAACAATTGTTACTGTCATTAAAAATTATTTGTTTGACATTTGGATAGACTGCTAGATTAAATTTATTTTAAAAATTTAGCAGTGCAGACACTCAGATTTTATTTTTTTCTGTGTGAACCGTACCAGATATCACAAATTACACAGAGAGACAAAAGTTTACTATTGAATGTATCTTTCTGAAGAAAAATAATTTCACGTTTTCGGCATTGCCATTAAAAAGTTACGGTCTAATTAATGTTGGGAGACCTAAGTTTCATACACTAGTGGTTCACTAATAATAACAAGTATCACCTTAAAAGATGACTTATAACCATATAAACTGTCATATCAAATTTCATCCAAATCGAATAAAGCGTCCGATTATTATAAGCAAAATAATTTTTTCTTGAAGAACTTTGAAGCAGAATTCTGGCTAAACGGTACACTTTCCGGTAGAAGCAAGTTTGGTTAAATCGTCTTATTTTAGCCTCAGGAATCTGTGGTTAAGCCATGTCCCCCTATTTAAGAGACACCTGCATATAAGCAATAATTGTTGTTTTTTACCGTATAGAAAATCTTATTATGCGTGACTTATTGTATAAAGATATTTATTTTATTAAAATTCGACACATGATAACTACCCCATTCTACAATAAACCGGGGTAGAGTTCGACTGTCGTATTCGTGAAGTTAGTGTTGAAATATTTGAAATTTAACTATTAAAAAATCTCATCTCTGATTTTAAAGACAATTTAATCTATTTTTTCAAGGAAAAAATAAAGCAGAAAATGTGAAATGACCCCATTGTATATTTAAAAATTATCATCAAACTCTGCTCGATATAACAATTTCTGTATTTCAATTTTTAATTTCCCTTGTTTCTTTTTATTTAATCGTTTAAATGTACTCGCTAAAGACATACAATAATGTTCCACATCATCCATTTTGAAATTACACACTAACCGTTCCTCATCTGTTGATTCCGTATTTGTTTCACAGTTTTTCACACGTTTCACTTCTTTCTCTTCTTCTTCTTCTTCTTCGTCATGCGTTCTCTTCAATTCTACTTTTTCTTCTTCGAACACTTCGTCTTCATCATCATCAAAATCGTGGTCCTGATCTTCTTGCTCATGGTCGGAGATAAGAGAGATATCGACTTGGCCATTTTTCTGCACGATTTCGCAGATTTCGTCGTAGAATGGGCAGAGGTCTTCTTTACCTTCCACCATATTTCGGATACAAGAATAGAGTTGGTTACGGAGATTTTTCCATTTTATCATGCACATTTGTGACGAACGTTTGTAGCCGGCTTTTGACATTTCCAAGGCGATTTCTTCGAATGTTTGGCGCCTAAATTCAAATTATTAACATTATTATACACTGATTTTTCTCCAAAATAACAAATGAGGTTATGCAAAAAAAATTGTATCTTTTTACCTTCCGTCAAAAGGAAGGTATTGTTTTTGGTCAAAAAATTCGGTGGTGAGTTTTTAATAAATAAGCACGTTTTAGGGTCCCTACAATACGAATGTGCTATTTTTAAGATGATGTCTGTATGTGTGTGTGTGTGTGTCCGTGTGTGTGTGTGTGTGTCTGTGTGTGTGTCCGTGTGTGTGTGTGTGTGTGACAAATTTTTCTCCGACGATAACTCCAAAACTACGATTCTAAAAATTATGATTCTTTCATATTCCTCTTCTTTACAACCATATGAAGAGCTGATTAGATTTTGGTTATAATTGGTCAACCGGAAGTACCCTTATTTGAAGTTCTTAACAGTTTTTCTTGAAAAATCGCAGTTAAATATCATTTTCGACATTTTATGTGATTATCAATAGAAAGAATATCTTATTCTCTATACGGTTCGATTATACATTTTCCTTCATATTCAATACATAAAGAGTTATAGAGAGATTAACTTTCGAAAATCAGTCAGCATTGCAAAAATTACGAAAACAACAGATACATATATTCAAAAAAAATCTAATTGACAGATGTCAGTGGCAAGTGCAAAACCAAAGTGGAAAGTATATGATCTGAAAGTGATATAAGTGACAGAGTGTCCCTCGCCAGTGGGAAGAGAAGATGGAAGGACTGTATAGCAGAAGATATGAGAGAGGAAGAACTGTGTCACGAATGTGCTTTGGACAGGAATGAGTAGAAGAGAAGAGTAAGAAACAGCGACTTCTAATAAAATAGGGCAAAGTTGAAGCAGGAGGAAGTGTTAAGTGCAATACATAATGTACGTTCGTATTCGTATTAAAATTTTATTAGATTTTAGAATCTTTTCAAAGGAACTTCCAGTATGGATATGTAAAAAATAGTGTGTTCTTGTTACAATTATACAGGATATATAGAATCTTTTTCAAGGAACTTTTGGTATAGGATATGTACAAAATACATCGAATTGACGGAAGGTTTTGTGCTGGCCACAACAGATTTTTTCTGTTTAAATCGAATAAGGATAGTCTAATTTATCGTTCAGTATGATTAATATCTGGTTAAAATTTTAACTAAGAGTTAAATAAACAAAATTGAAACGAAATAAACTATTTAGTGACAGATTTATCATTGCTGTCAACAAAACGATGCAATATTATTTTCTTAACTAACAGTCCGATTCACAAAAAAGTTTAAGCTAATCCTCATTTTTGGATTAGTGAATTCTATTCTATTCCGGTATTTAAAATTTAATTTTCATGATATTATCAATAAAGATAGATACTAGGAATAGATCAGACTATATTTTAAGATTTAAACTGTCAAAATTAGAGTAGAATTCGCTAATCAAAAAATGAGGATTAGCTTAAACTTTTTTGTGAATCGAAAACTGGCCCTAATAGTAGTTTTATATACGAAGGGAGTAAAATTCGTCATTATTTGTCGAGAGCGAAGATTGAATCCTAAGGGCGTAGCCCGAGGGATGCAATCGCTTGAGGCATTCTATGTTGAAAATAGTCTCATCTTTTTGCTTATTTTATAAGCTTTTCAATGATATACGACAAGTCTACATTCTTTTGTTTTACACATGAATAAAAGATGAATTATTCATTTTTTGGGGTGAAAAAATTGAAAATTATTAAGAAACAAATGAAAAAAAAAACTATAATAGTTCATCATTTGTTTATTTTGATTCCATATCTATTAATTATGTTCCCAAAATTATTCTAAACCAATTATTTGTTGGCTTTGACACAATGGGGGATTCCACCATTTTTTTTTTTTTATAATTTCATCTGAAAATATTAAGAAAACTAAAAAGACTATTGATGAAAATCTGGGGAAAAATTCCTATTAATAAGCGAATTATGATCTCCCGAATTTTGAAAAGATTGACGTAACGTCACGCTTATGTGTTTTTATATCAAACTGTTTTCATCATGGACCTAAATGTTCTTGAAATATATGCTATTTTAAGTTATATTTACATAAAAATAAATGAATATTATAACACTGTATAAGTCTACATACTTTATAATTACAGGTGTATTTAAATTATTAAGTTTAATGCAAGAAATTTATGTTAAAATAAAAACTGTTTGGAAACTACAGTACAGGAATGTTAGCCCCTCCTTTCGAATTTGAATTTCTTAACTTCCATTGGTAGTAACCCCCACCTCCTAACACGCTATTTGTTATGCATGTATAGGCGGTCTTTCGGTCGCCAATCAAAATATTATAGATTGAATTCATATTGGTGTCGAAGCGCTATAACAAAAAACCCCTTATTTCCGAAATCTTTCAATTATACCATTTCATTTTTTTTATTAATATTCGTTATTCAGCATATACATTCGTATTTTTGTACTATTTTCTTTTAATTCGATTGAGCTGGAATCCTCTATTTTAAAGAAAATGGTTTAATATGCTTTTAAAGTAAATAAATTAAATATATGTGTAAAACTGAAGCGAATAATATTAGAAATAAACAAATGATGGACAATAATAGTTTCTTTCATTTGTTTCTTAATAATTTTCAATTTTTTCACCCCAAAAAATTAATAAATCATCTTTTATTCATGTGTAAAATAACAGAATGTAGACTTGTTATATAGGTATCGTTGAAAAGCTCATAAAATAAAAAAAAAGATGAGTCTATTTGCAACATAGGTGCCATTTAAAAAATCATAAATTTGTATTATATCTCGAGAATTATGAAATTTTCAAAAATCTAGTTACGCCATTTTATTTTATCTAAAAAACGGTACAACATTTGTTTAAACAATTTTTCTCTATCTATCATAATAAATAAGTTGAGATATTTTCGAAATGAGCGAAAAACAAGTTTTTGCTTGCAGCTCAGAAACAAAAGATTGAAAATTCCTGTGGTGACTATTAAACTTTTCTAAAAAAGTTGACTCTAGAATGTGCAAACGATTTTGCTGTATCAGTAATATTTCCCGAGATACCGTAAAAAAACATTGAAAATGAGACACCCCGTACATAATTACTAGCTGTCATTCTGTTACGGGTCCCCCATATCTGCTTGTCAAGAAAAATCAACAAAGTCACATGACTGCTCGCGCCTTATAAATTAGTATCCCATGTAAACTTAGTAGTATATGACGTCATTACTTTAGGGATATTTTTTTATGACGTAAGTCTTCTGCCATTTCATTTCTGCCTATACCATTCGATTCATAATAACTCACCTGCAATATCGTTTGACATTCTTGGCTTTAAGTAAATTGAGCAGATATTTCGTTTCTGTTTGCGACCAAATAACTCGTCCTTTTCGATTATGTTTCGAGCTGTATTTCGAGTTCTGTAAAACTTTTTCGTAACCTTCTTCATCTTCCAAATACTCAATTTCATATTGTTCGTCTTGGGTCAGATCGCTATTTTCGTCAGTCTCTACTTCGCTCTGCATTATTTCTTTCATTTTGTCGAAATGGTAGAAATAGCGCTCAGGGTTTTCGTTTTCAGCGGTTTTTTTGAGAGCAGACAAGTATTTTACCTTAGAATCATAAAAATATTAACCTTAAAACTGTATATTAAGGACTATCAGTTTAAAAATAGTTTTTAGTTTTTAAACTAATCGAGTTTTTATTACCATTTCCTCATCTCTATATCTACGTCACACTTTTATTCTATTCCAAATTCTTTCTACTTTCAAACATTCTGCTATCGCCTTTTTGAAATACGGCATCCATTTGCAAGTATATAAATACAAAAAATAACAACAATAAAACAACAAAAATAAACCAAATAATACTAGTTTAAATTTATGATGCCATGACATATTACAAGCGTTGGTATGAAAGTAAAAGATATGTTGAATGATATAGGCTACCAGTGGTAATCAAATCTGACATTAAATTACTTATTATCCACCCATATTTCCAATTATTGACCACAATGGTTATTTTAACATATTTATACATTTTATAAGTGCTGAAAAAGATAAATTTATGTGACTTCAATTATTAGCGAAATCCGTTGTTTGAGAACAAAATCATCTCTATATCTACGTCACAGAATATTAAAAAAATTATTATGGCTTAACGAATAACAATAAAGGCTTTCTAAAATTACATATATAGGCTATCCAGCGAATCAAGCGGTTTACGTCATCGTTTAGGGATTTTTGAAATTTTCTTTATATTTTTAAATATATTTTATTAACGGTATTTTATTGTTTTTTTTTATTATTATTATGTATTTGAAACCTTTAATAGAAATAATTATATTTGGAAATATTATTATTAAGTAAAATTTTGTTAATTTTTGCAAAATGACGTTTGATTATATTTTTTTAATATTGGTAATTCTGAACATGTATATTACTAAATATTACATGTCTACATTATACTTTTCAACCTGTATTGTGATTTCATTTTGTTTTTTGTATTGTTGTTCATTGACAAAATGTCAAATGCTCTGTCATGTCAAATTCAAGAGCTTGTAGTTAATTTATTGACATTTTGAAAATGAAAAATAGTTTGGTGGGCTCTTACTTTCACTGAATTGTAATATTGAGGTAATATTTCGTTCTTTTATAAGTAATAATTTGAAAATTAAATCTATATGTACAGCGTGTGGCAAACGCTATACGCAATGTACAGAAACAGTTAGAAATTGTATGGTATGCAATATTCTGTATTTTTTTTAAGGATCTCACATAATACTAAATGGTTTGCTGCATATACTACAAGAATGATGTATTTATAACGGCGTAAGCAGCATCGTTCAGAATATTTTAAATAAAATTGGATTTCGCTGAAAAAAAAAAAATGATACCAGACGTGTTACCTTTTTAAGAAAGATTTGGATTTATGAAGGCAACCCACAGATCATATATATTTTAATCCGTTTTACATGCTCATGTAAACTTTGTAACATATGACGTCATTGTTTCTAGTGATATTGTATTTATGACGTAAACCGCTTGATTCGCTGGATGGTCCTATACCTAAATCATTGAAGCAGCCAATGCACGTCATTAATAAAAATTGAATAAAAGTAACTAGATGTGTGACGTCATGTACTGCTACGTTTGCAGAAGTTTTAGAATCTTTATGAAAAGAACTGTCACATTTACAAAATAAATACTATATTTTCGTCATTGTCCATTTCTATTTAAATTATTTATAATACTAACCTTATTTATACTTATGTATGCCATATAAAGGCAATAAATAAAAGTGAGCCGAATTTCAAAGAAATATACCGAATTCTTCTGAATGATTAGAAGTGCTACCTTTGACAGATTCACAGATTTTGTGTTTGCGTTAACAGTCACGTTGCGTTTAACATTACTTTATTATAAATAGGCCTTTACAACGCACAAAAATGTTTCAAACACGATACAAATATTTTTCAAATAATAACTTTGACAGTATGAACATACAAATTATCAATGTTGCCAACTATAGCAACAATTAAACGAATAATATGACGTTGATGTATATTATTTATATATTATTCATGTAATATACGATAAGTAATGAACTGTACTATTCATCTTAGTAATAATTATGTAAGGCTATACACTTTTTGATGGTTAAAAATGATTAAAATTTTATTTCATTTTTCACTATTAGTGATTTTAATGCATTAAGGTTTTACACTAAGTAATGACGTGCATTGGCTGCTTGAATGATTTGGGTATATCACTTTCAGTTTAGATGAAGTTTTGTACAAAAATTTAAAAAAATATATTGGCGATTCAAATTAACTTTTCCCGCCATTATATATCAGTGTTGTGACGTCACAACACTGTACGAGCTGTCAATCTATCACTGATATAATAAATTTTACGCTTTTTGAAAAAATTTAAAAAGATGAAACTTGTGTTACAGGATGTTTTAAATATCTTGCAATCGCTAGAAAGTTTCTGTGAAGAAAAGGAAATAATATATTTTAGATATTTTTTAGTTCAAACTTTGTCCACCAGGTAGAGTTTGCTTAACTTGAATCGCGAATAGTGGAGGATCCTATTGTTTTACCTTTAAATGTTTGAACTTCACCCGACATTGCTCTGCCGATCGCTTATATCCTTGTAAACGAAGCTGAACTGACGCCTCATCAAAAACAGCCGAAATATCATCTCTTCTCATTTGTTTTAAGTTGTATTTTTGTACAACTTCTAATAATATTTCCGTTTCCTTGTGTGTCCAGTTGAGTGCGCGTTTACTGGACATTGTCCCTTTTATCTCGTAATCATCTGGATTCTGATATTTTTCATCCCCGTATTCATGGCCATCTTTGAATTGATCTTCTTCAAATGCTATGGAATTGGGTTCCCAATCTAATAAAGCATCCATTACTTCGAAATATTTAAAATGGAGGAGGTCGCCTTTTATGTATTTGATGTAAGATTGTTTTAAATTTTTCCATCTTTGTTGTATGTCTTCTTTTGAACGATGAATAGAACCCACTTTTTGTAAATATTGTGATATTTGTTCATATACATTCAACGGTTCTTCCACTTTTAGTTTGTGGATAAAATTACCCACATTCATAACTTTAATGAGAAAAGTAGTTTCGTATTGCGACCAAGGAGGCCCGAACGGATTTAATCCATCGTTTGAAGTGTCGTTTTCGGATAATACTTTGTTTAATTCTGAGTAAAACGGCGGTTCATCGCCTAATTTATTTTTATTATATTCATTGTAAGAATCTACTATTTCTTTCCACTTATTTTTACACTGAATATACGTCCTAGAAATGCCATATTCGAACATTTTATTTGCAACTTGGATATATAATTCATTATTATTTATTTTTTCTGTTCCAGGCGATTTGTATGCGCCGATTAATTTGATTAATTGAAGGGTGTCTCCTTTGTGCCACGTAGTTTTTGACGAATCTGACTGCATTTTTGCAAAATATTTAACATAATACTGTTTATTACTTAATATTTATTTACTTATTATATGTTTTTTCATGGTTAAATGTTTTCTGTCTGACAGGTATGTGTGAAATGTCAAAAAACACTAACACCAATACACGGAGAAAAAATATTCCTGACGAATAATGGTAGGTTCACAACTAAAATATTATAATTTAAATTTCAATATGCAATGTTTTTTTCTACAGTTAATACGAATTTATATTTATAATAGGCTGAAATTCGGCATACGGGACACGTTTATTTTCAGTATCAACAATTTGGAATGGGGTAAATAGTTCAATATTTTGTCACTAGATGGCAGTAGTAATAGGGTAGTTGTAAAGTCACTAGATATATAAAGTACCGCAATTCATTGTACCAATGTGTTAGAGAGAGAAGAACGTTTTTTAGACACAATATGGCGGAATCAGGCCAATCAGGGTCTAGTTGTAGTTGGCTGTGCCTATAAAAGTCACTATATCTGGGGACTTTAGCGTCAATGCTGTCATCATGTCAAACGACCTGAAGAAAACTAACCTTAATTGTATTTATTTTTTATTTTCTTTATAATTTTGATCAGTTATATTTTGTACTTATATGTGTGCATATTATAAAAATTGTGAACATAAAATCAATATTAATTACTTGCCTTCATAGATTTATTCACTGCCGATTATTTTCTTTGTAATAACGCACTCGTTTCAAGATAATCCATTTTAAATTTGGCGCCGAAGCTCGACACAATATGGCGGCCAATTGCGGTACTTTATATATCTAGTGACTTTAGGTAGTTGCTCATTTTCCAATTTATTTTTTTTCTGAAAGAATTGTTTTACGTCTGCCAACTGCATATTATTCAAAATATATATATTTTTAAATTCTTATTTCCAATTTTCCCGTGTGTGACGTGTATTATTAATACCAATCACAGTCTTTCTTGCCCTAGTGGTACACTCTCGGTAGTACACTCTGTACAAAATACAGTATTTGACTACCATTTTTATCTGAAAAGATTTATATTTTTGAGAAAAGCATTATTTCAAAAGAAATTATTCATTTTGACACAAATTCGTTAGTGTCATTACCTTGTCTTAAAATTTGCTGATATAGAAAAAAAAAATAAATATGTTTTTAACACGAATCAGTCGTGCTACACGTAAAACTAACTACAGAATGTAAGTGAAGTAAAAGTGAGACAGACGTTTAATATGGGAAATCAGTTTTTCTTTGCGTAAACGTTACCTAATTAATTTATGCAAAAATGCTTCAAATAAAAGTTATAGATATTTAAATTCTGCATCTAAATTATGTGAAATGATTATTCTAATCTTTTTTTATAAAAATTAATTATAATTCTTTCTTATTCCTCTTCTCTACATCCATATGAAGAGCTGATTAGATTTTGGGTATAAATGGTCAACCGGAAATTCCCTTATTTGAATTTCTTAACAGTTTTTCTTGAAAAAACGCGGTTAAATATCATTTTTTGACATTTTTGTGATTTTCAATATGAAAGAATATTTTATTATCTATACGATTTGATTATACATTTTCCTTCATATTCAATAGATATAGTTAAAATATTTTAAAAAGATTAACTTTCATGGAAACAGCTGATATATTCAAATAATTCTAATTGACAGATGTCAGTGTCAAATTGCAATTTACATAGTGTTTGTTCGTGTTATAATTTTATTGGATTTATATAGACTTTTCCAAGGAACTCTCCTTATGAAATTTATAGCAAATAGTATATGCTCGTGTTATAATTTTACTGGATATATAGCATCTTCTCCAAGGAATTTTTGGTATGGGATTTGAACAAAATACATAAAATGGGCTACTTGCGTGGTACTGAAAATCCGATTTCTGTCACTATATACGTAATGTTATATTGAAAACATAAATAAAAATATAAATTTTATTTTAAAATAATTATTTGTTTTTTACTAAATTAAGAAAGAAAATTTTCTATGACGTCTTTATATTGAACTGGGGGAGGGGAAGCATGTTTAAGAATGTTATCAATAGATGGCATGGCGTGCGAGAAAGTTTTCATTTGAATTTGACATTAGTTCATTTTTCTCTCTCTCTGGTCTCTCAAAACATTAATTACTTAATAAATAAAAACATAGGTAGTTACATGTAATTTAAATTATCGATACCAAAAAGATAAACTAAAATACTAACCTCCAAACTATTATTGAAACGTCAAACAGGTGATCTACATTACCCGCACAAACATACCATTACTATGGGACGGCACCACGCTGTGACTTTACGACTATTCATTGGTGCGGCGTAATTCTACGTCATACATGGCGGGAATTCAAATAATCAAATTTCATTATTTTTTTTCTGGCTAATTAATAAAAATTTTGCCAAAAGAAAAAATATGGGTAGCAAGTTTTTACCTTCTCTTCAAAAATATTAAATAAAAAAAAGGTACGCAAGTAGCCCATTGACGGAAGGTAATGTACTGGCCACATGTCTTCATTTTTTTTTTTAATAGAATATATTATAGTTTTAAAATAAATATATTCTATAATATTAGTTATCTATTATAAGATGCAAAATGCGTCACACACAGAAATGAAAGAGTTATAAAATTACCAAAAAAAATTGAATTCTTCTACTTTTGTGAAATATTGACTATGAATATTAATAAGAATAAATACATTTGGGAATTTACGAATTCCGGATTTAGGAAAATTTGTAGTTTTGTAAACTTGTTTTTATTTAAAAATATGCTAATAACAAAATGATATCGCGATGACATTTGCTGAACAACATATTGGGCATCAGTTGTTTTCTTCTCAACCTCAACCGATAAGTCCTGTTTCACTTACATCATTCTTAATTGATTTATGTAATAAATGAAAATCGGAACGGCACGTAGGCATTTGTTTTACATTTTGTTGAAATGTCACGGGCAAATGAAATTATTTATTGCCCGTGAACGCTACAAATGAGCAATATTTATAAAATTTCAAATTCTTTTATTTGAAACATTTTTGTCTAAAATTAATTGAGAACTTTTGCACAAGAAAAAACTAAGTTCCCATGTTAAACGTCTATGTCTATGGCCCAATTTATAACTAATAAAAGATTCTATATATCCAGTAAAATTGTAACACGAACATATACCTACTATTTTCTTCAAATTCCATACCAAAAGTTCTTTCGAAAATATTCTATAAATCCAATAAAATTATAACATGAACATTGTTGACCACTTGGGTCGAATGTTAGTGATTGCGGTGATTGATGAAATAATTGATTTTCGATTTATAATAAACACTTTAATCAATAAATAATAAACATATATGTACAGAGTAGCAAATCTTGAGAGTATGTTTACGAGTCGAAGACTGATAATAGAATGCTTGAATATTTCGAAATGTACAGTGACCTAGGGGGTGGAAGGGGATGAGACACCCCCTCCCCTAAGCACAAGAATAAGAAAACAGGATACATGGAGTGTACAAACATATACTATGAAAATTGCACTTGACACTGATATTTGTCAATTACATTTTTTTGAATATATCAGCAGTTTCCACGGTTATAGCATAGCTGGCTGATTCATGAAAGTTAATTACTTTATAATTCTTTAAAATGTTGAGACACGTCACTTGTCTACATTCTTAATGGAAACGTTTAGTCAGGAACTAATGGCGCTGCAGTTTTTTACACATTTACAATCTCCACAAGACAATCTGGCATATGACTGCTCTGTCGGTATATTACATAACCAAACAAAATTCCGTACTGCTGTGTAAGGGAATACAGAACTAAAACAGGGCATTTATTTCCAAAAACGAAAGTAAAAAATGTTTAGATTAGATTGTAGCAATAGCTCAAGAAGAATGGAAAATAACGATAAATTAAAATTAAAAATATTGTGGCCAGCACAAGACCTCTCGCCATTTCCATTTTATTTTATATAAGTATTGTATTACACTTCGCTATCGAACCGTCGTTTTATAACAAAAAAAATTACAGGACTTTACCCAAAAATTGTTTTTTATTGTATTTAACATGTCTTCGGCACACATATAATTCTAATAATATCTATTTTTCATTGTATGATGAAGTTCCTAAATATCAGAGATTCTTCCAATTCATTATCAAGATTGGCGGTATTTCTGCTGGATATATGCATTTTATTTATATGTATGGGGTCCCGTGGCCGCGTGCCTGAGTGCCTGGTCGTGAACCTGGGGGAACTGGGTTCGATCCCGATCGACGCCAAATATTTCCAGTTTTAAATGGCACAAAAGTGTCCCCTGTGGTGCACTCTCCACACCAGCTATGAGTGCCCGTGAGGTGACGCCTGGTAAGCGCCCACACGGTAAAATATATCGTCATCATTACCGATGTCTACATGTGTTGTAGATACTGGCACACCCAGTAATGGGTAATATGCAGTGATGATATATTTATTTATTTTATCTATATGTAATTTTAAATATTTAATTAATAAAACAATTAGAAAGATTAAATGTACTTATCAGAAAAGATTTGAGAATATCACTAAAACTGTTGATTTTGGACACTGGCATCTGTCATTTATAAACTATGTTACAAACATTTGAATTTGTCAGCTGGTTTCCTTAGTTTAGTTTAGCCTACTCGATTTATTACATCCCGTTATTCTATATATTATAGCGTCTTTATCTCTAAATTTATAGAAGATCTAATAAAATTTTTAAATATATCAGATGTAGAATTTTATGTTCTTCAGTATTTGTAATATCAAAAATTTTAAAAAAATAATATTTAGAACATTTTTTTTTAGAAACTACTACTTCCGGTTGTCCGTTGTTACCAAAACCTTTTCAGCTCTTCCCAGGAATGTCAGATTGAGGAATTCATGGTTAAACAAATCTTAAGTTTTATAGTTTTTGAGTAATCGTCCCTCCAACATCCATACATACACACACACACACACACACACACACACACACACACACACACACACACACACACACACACACATCATTGTAAAAATGTTAAAATCGGATTCTAGTGACTTGAAACGTGCTTATTCATTAAAATCTGGATATGTGATTTTTAGCATGATTCCAATACCTCTCTTAGCGAGAGGTAAAAAATATAATCGTTATTTTTTATTGAGTAGTGGATACTGTAAGTATAACGTGTACATATTTTTATTTCTTGTTATAGTGGAGGACCCCATTGTGGCGACTGTAGAAAAAATCTTGTGTGTTTCAAGCGCAAATGGACATTGACGATTTCGAAAGAATGCCCCTCAATCGACAATAGCTATTATATGTATTTTATTATTTTTTATTATCTCATAAATTATACCAGATCCTGTTTCATATTAAAAATATTTTTGTTATTTATAAAACATTTATTAACACCCCAGTTCCTATTGTCAGAATACAAATGATATCAATTAGTGATCTATGAATTTCCCAATAACTTAATATTTATTCTACACACATTTTAAAGGTAAAGCGTAATGGAATGGATGATGATTCATAAGAAAAATTATTTATTCATCTACACATCTTCTACTGGTAGGCAGTTAAGATCGCTTACGAAATCATTTAGTGCACAACAAGGACTGCTTTCTTCACGTGGAATTTTTACCCGAAACTCGTTTTTGAAACTTTTAATGACCTTGAGCCTTCGACAAAAAGAGATCAGAAAGATTTATTGCAATACAGAGCTAATACACACACCGTCAAATTAGACTATTAAATAACGATGAAGAACGCTGTAACAAACATCTCTTTATTTCCGAAATGTTTCAATTATATCATTTTATTTCTTTAATAATATTCATTTTGCATTTTTCCGTCTCGCTAAGAGAGGTATTTGAATCATGCTAAAAATAGCATATCCAGATTTTAGTGAATAAGCCCGTTTTGGGGTCACTGGAATCCGTTTTTAACATTTTTACAATGATGTCTCTTTCTCTCTCTCTCTCTCTGTGTGTGTGTGTGTGTGTGTGTGTGTGTGTGTGTGTGTGTGTGCGCTGAATTCAGATTTTCAAATTACGTTATCGTATTCTTAACAAGGTCAGAGTGGTGGATGAAAAATAAAAAATTGCAGGAAAATGCTGACAATGGGGTATTCCACCATAACAAAAAAAATCTGTTGTGGCCAGCACAAGACCTCTCGCCATTTCCATATTAGGCTATATAAGTATTGTATTGCACTTTGCTATCGAACCGTCGTTTTATAACAAAATATTACAGAACTTTACCCAAATATTGTCTTTTATTGTATTTAACATGTCTTCTGCACACATATAATTCTAATTATATCTATTTTTCATTGTATGAGGAAATTTCTAAATGTCACAGATTCTTCCAATTCATTAACCAGATTGGCGGTATTTCTGATGGATACATGCATATTACCTATAATTTCAAATATTTAATTAATAAAACAATAAGAAAGATTAAATGTACTTCCCAGAAAAAGCTATCAAACTGTCACTAAAACTGTTGATTTTTGACACTGAAATCTGTCATTTACAAATTATGTTATAAACATTTGAATTTGTCAACTGGTTTCCTTAGTGTAGTTTCGCCTACTCGACTTGTTATATTCCGATATTCTATATATTATAACGTCTTTATCTCTAAATTTATAGAAGATATAATAAAAAATTTAAATGTATCAGGTGTAGAATTTTGTTCTTCAAAATTAGTAATATCAAAAATTTTCAAAAATTAATATTTGGAAGAATTTCTTTTAAAAACTACTACTTCCGGTTGTTCAATTGTTACCAAAACCTTTTCAGGTCTTCCCAGGAATGTCAGATTGAGGAATTCATAGTTAAACAGGTCTTATGTTTTATAGTTTTTGAGGAATCGTCCGTCCAACATCCAGCCATACACACACACATACACACATCCACACACACACACACACACACACACATACACACACACACACACACACACACACACACACACACACACACACACACACACAGACATCATTGTAAAAATGTTGAAATCGGATTCTAGTGATCTTGAAACGTGCTTATTCATTAAAATCTGGATATGTGATTTTTAGCATGATTCCAATACCTCTCTTAGCGAGAGGTAAAAATTTAAAAAAATTCTATTTAACATAAAGTATGGCTCAATAAATAATAGTTAAAACACTGAAAACATTTTTTAAATAATTACTTTACGAGATATTTCACATTTGCTGATGTACAAAAATAAATTATTTTATAATTTTATATTTAAATTAATTAAAGTTACTTGCTAAATGCTATTATCGTAGAATTGAAGATTGTATCATTATATTCAATTTTTATTAGTAAAAAGTTGCTGAAAAATTATATTCATTGAATTTTTTTTCAAGAAAAACTGTTAAAAGCTTGTATAAGTGATACTTCCGGTTATCCGATATACACTAAAAACTAATGAGCTCTTCCCACATTAGTATAGAATGGGTATACAGTCAAAATTTCTGATTGACAGTTTTTGAGTAATCGTGTCCACATGATCCACACGGACACACAGACACACACATATACCTACAGATATCGTTGAAAAATTATTAAAATCGGATTCTGGGGACAAAACGTGCTTATTCCCTAAAATCTCTATATATGCGATTTTTAGCACGATACCTATACCTCCCTTACCATTAGCATTAAAGAAATTTTCAAAAATTTGCTCTGTTTGAAGCGCTCTAGTTCGTTATCTATTGGTTATAGAAAAAATGTATTAGATGAACGTTGTAGGGAATGTTATTCTCATCAAATTCAAAAATAACTGTTTTTGCCCTAATGCAAATAGGTGAAGAGATATTTAAAATTATTTCTTTTGCGTCTTTTTACCTTCCGTCACCCTTAGGTAAGGAAGGTATTGTCTTTGGTCAAAAAATTCGGTGGTGAGTTTTTAATAAATAAGCACGTTTTAAGATCCCTAGAATACGATATTACCAGGGGTGTAGTCGAGGGTATACGCGGGTATACGCCGTATACCCTCTGGATTTTTTAGGTGCCCGAGCGTGTACCCTCTGCTTTTAAATAGTTGAGACAAAAATTAAAAAAATTAAATCAACTAATGAAAATTTTATCCCACAATTAATATCATTATTTTAGAAATTATATTGAAATTATCTTTATGTTTATAAAATGTACTTTATTTGATTGGCGTCGCCATCTATTATTGAAATTTTAATTTTGATTTTTGTTATATAGAAGCTGTATACCGTTTTCAGTTTTCGCAAAATGTACGATTCGTAGTAGGCAGGTTTGCGACTTTGATATGTAAGGCAGTATTTAATTATTTTATTTTTTCTTTGTGTTTATAGTTTTTGTATTTTGAATTTTAGTTGAAAATTTAAAAGATGACATTAACTTCGTATTAAGTCACAATGCATAATAGTCGCTCGCATGTTGTGTTGTGTTTCGATTTTAGACAGTTTATCCAGATAAATATATTCTCGTTTGTAAAATGTTCTGTGATCTGGCAAATTATTTTTATACATGAAAGGGAAAAAACATGCAACTTCACATCCCTTGAAAAAATGTAATTTTCAATTATACTGCATTTGACCTTGAATGAAAAAAAATTTCGCCTGCGGCGCCATTTTTTTTTAGTTATTGCTCTCCCCCTGCGTATTTTTTTCTTCTTAATTATTGCCCCCCCCCCCCCCCCCCCCTGCGTATACCCTATGTTTACAAATATGTTTTCAGCGTATACCCTCTGCTAATTTTACGACTACAGCACTGGATATTACCAATTTTACATTGATGTCTATATGTGTGTATATGTGTCTGTGTGTGTGTCCGTGTGTGTGTGTGTGTGACAAATTTTTCTTCGACGATAATTCGTAAACTAAAATTCTAAAAATTATGATTTTTTCGTATTCCTCTTCTTTACAACCATATGAAGAGCTGATTAAATTTTGGTTATAATTGGTCAACCGGAAGTACCCTTATTTGAAGTTTTTAACAGTTTTTCTGGGAAAAACGCAGTTAAATATAATTTTTTGACATTTTGTGATCATTAATATGAAAGAAAATCTTATTCTCTATACAATTTGATTATACATTTTCCTTCATATTCAATAGATATAGAGTTATAGAGAGATTAAGAGAGGTTAACTTTCAAAAATCAGTTAGCTTTGCTAAAATTATGGAAACAGCACATATATTCAAAAAAATTCTAATTGACAGATGTCAGTGTCAAGTGCAAAACCAAAGTGGAAAGTATAGGATCAGAAAGTAACATAAGTGACAGAGTGTCCCTCGCATAAGTGACTTGCAGTTTCAATGCCGGGAGTACGAGGAAGGCCAAAGAGAAGATGGAAGGACTGTGTAGCAGAATATTTGAGAGAGAAAGAACTGTGTTGGATAGGAATGAGGAAGTGTGAAGTGCAATTTACAGAATGTACATTCGAGTTATAATAATATTGGATTTATAGAATCTTCCCAAAGGAACTTGCAATATGGAATTTGTAAAAAATAGTGTGTTCGTGTTCCAATTTTTTTTAATAAATATATCCAAAAAATATTCGACCTTTTGTGGAATAAACCTTTATTTTTCTACCCAATGACTGGACTAAATAATATTCTACGAATAACTATCTATTCAAACAATTTGGTTCGTGAAACAAAACTTTGACTATTCAATGAATAAAGTGTATTCGTCAAATAACTATTTGTGAATTTATTCGTCAATGTCAATGGTAAAACCAGGTATAAGAATTGTCGCCTGTCTGAGCTATATGGATCCGCACGTCACATCATGTTGTTAACCTTCAAACTGTACCGACCTTTACCCTTCGCATAATTCTGCCGATGACCCATGTATTTCCTACCATGTACCCACTCTGTTCTTGTATATAAACCCAGAAAACTTCTTCACTTTTCTGTCTATAGCTTCTGTAGTGTAGCAACAGCAAGATGAAGTCCCTGATAGTTTTGTGCTTTGCAGTGTTGGTAGCAATGGCAGCATGTGAGCCTGCCCCTACGCAACCCCCACCACGAAAGACCCCACAGCCACAGCCTGCTGGGGTACTAAGCAGTGCAGTGGGGTCTCAAGAGGGGCAAGTTAGAGATAAAAGGGGGCTTGGAGTTATAGGGCTCTTGGGTGCCAAGAAGGCTCTTCTCTTGTGAGTACAATAATATTTTTTTTTCTAAACTAGCCATTTGCGCTCTCTTTTACTTTGCTGCTCATGCGCGACAAATTAGAAAAAACGCTCGCTGTCCAAATTTCTATACAGTGTGTCCCATTTAGAAGTGCCACCATTGGGATCTCGAGAACTATAAGAGATACGATGACGGTTAAATGGAACTTTTTGTGCGCGTTTGAGAGGCCATCTCAGATGTGCTTTTGTTTTTCCAAAAATTCTCATAGGGCACTAGATAATGACGAAAAACTGAATACAGTTGATTTTTTCTTTTTCAAATAACTTCTAAACTATTAATAATTGAGAAAAACGTTTCAAATAAAAAAGATAGATATTTTTATTAACTAACCAGTGGCGTACGAAATAAATTTTTATATCCGTAAATTTTCGAGATATAACACAAACTTATATTTTTTTAAATGGAACCCATATCTGATTTTAGTCTCAAAAAATCATTATTTTTTTCTCTTTTCAACGATGTGAGAGTTATTATGTTTTATATTTGTTTTGGCTTCAAAATTATTATTTTTTCCTTATTTTTTATTAAATTTATAATTATTTTGAAAATACTGGTAGATTTCTATTTAGAAATACTCCTTCTTTTTAAATAATTTATTTCGTTAGAAAATTTTGCTCAAAACAAATTTTTATAATATTTTGTATCTGGTCGCCCTTGGCACATTATAGTGTAATTTGTAATTATTAGTCTAGAATAAAAATATGAAGTAATAAAGGCATAAAACAAATTATTTCGATCAAATACTATATAATTAATAAAAATAATAATGTTTTTTTGGGAAATAATAAGAAAGTTCAGAAAAAAAAGAGAAAAATTAAATTTTAGGAGCAAAACAAATATAAAACATAATAACCCTTACATCATTGAAAAGAGAAAAAAATAATGATTTTTTTGAGACTAAAATCAGATATGGGTTCTATTTAAAAAAATATAAGTTTGTGTTATATCTCGAAAATTTACGGATATAAAAATTTATTTCGTACGTCACTGGTTAGCTAATAAAAATATCTATCTTTTATATTTGAAATGTTTTTCTCAATTACTAATAGTTTAGAAGTTATTTGAAAAAGAAAAAATCAACAATATTCAGTTTTTCGTCTTTATCTAGTGCCCTATGAGAATTTTTTGAAAAACAAAAGCACATCTGAGATGGCCTCCTAAAGGCGCACAAAAAGTTCCATTTAACCGACATCGTATCTCTTATAGTTCCCGAGAGCCCAATGGTGGCACCTCTAAATGGGACACACTGTATATACAATGTTGAGAAATGTCAGTTGTCTACATTCTTAATGGAAACGTTTAGTTAGGAACTAATGACACTGGGTGCGATTCAGTGGGTTGTATTAGGCTGTTTTAAGATCTGTATTAAGAGTTGTATTAAAAAACTTGATTCAGTGGCTTGTATTAGACTGTTTTAGAGTGTTTATTTTAATACATGTGTATTAGTTGCCTAGGAAATTAAAACACTTCTTAAAATGGGTTGTATCTCTTTTCAGTATTGTATTAACTGTAATTCATGAAATGAAATATGAAATGTTGAAATAAAATTATATATTTGACTCTTCGTAAAATATACTACAGCAAATATTCAACTTAAAATGATATATTGAAAGAGAAAATGAATAATTTAAAAAATTGAGGTTAATACAATTTCAGGTACGGTACAATTATTCTGGCAAATATTTTTCACCGCCATAGCCCAGTAAATATTATTTGGGTTTGTCGGTGGTGTAACTCCTCCAGTTTTAGTTTTTTCGTTTAAATAATATGCAATTTCACTCTTAGAATTGCATTTCAATCTCCTCCACATTTCTTTTGTACGGCCCAATGGGGAAGTTTAGCATGCTGAAAATTCTACATAACATACTATTTTCTCACAAATATAACACAAATGACTGCTGAAATTGAAATTAAAAATTAAAATTATTGCTCCATTTATTTATAATTAATATTTTTTGGGTAAACTTTAAGTACGTCACAAGTCAGTTATGCGCAAACTCAGACAGAACGGTGAAATCGAACCACTTGAACGTAGGTCGTAACAACACCTCATTCTGAAGTGACTGGTAACCTCAATCGCGTGCGTCAGTGTATAAATCGACATACGTTGCGCCAAGCCTTTATTGACGTCATCACAGCTTAAAATCGGCTTTCCCGGAAAATCTGGGCATTTTTGAAAAAATAAAACATGTTACATCATTTTTCAAGTCATTTCCCAGCCCACGGAATACAAAAATAAAAAAAATCGCTAAACTTCCCCATTCTCTATTAAAACCACTTGCCTCCACTTCATCTTTTATGTCTCCCTATGCAGCTTTTTACCTCTCGCTAAGAGAGGTATTGGAATCATGCTAAAATACGCATATCCAAAATTTTGTGGATAAGCACGTTTTAAGGTCTCTATAATCCAATTATAACATTTTTATGATGTTGTCCATATGTGTGTCTATGTATTTGTGTGTATGTGTGTGGATGTAGGAACCACAGTTTCTCAAATACTATAAGACTTAAAAAATATTTAACTACAGTTTCCTCAATCTGACATTCCTGGGAAGAGCTGATTACATTTTGGTAACAATTGGACAACCGGAAGTAATAGTTTCTTTAAAAAAATCTTATGAGTGTGTTAATGAGAGTGATTAATGATGTCTTGCCGGACAGGGCGTTTTGTTCCAGCGCGTTGTTTTCATGGAGAATCCATCACGATTCAGCCCTTTTTCTTCTCAGCCGTGCATGAAGGGTTATCAAAACCTTCTTATAATATGCTTGGTAAACGAAATGCCCCTCAGACATCCAATCCATGTGAACAATCACTCGCATTTCGAAAAAAAAAAAAAAAAATGTCAGTGTACGGCCGAGGCGCTAATCGTCTCCGATCTCTTTTCTTCCTTCTTTAAATCTTCTAAACTGTTCAAAAATTTGAGTACTAGATAGAACCTCATTACCATAAACGTTCTTCAATAATTCGTACATTTCTGTAGCGGATTTTTCAAGTTTCACACAGAATTTCATACTGACACAAATTCCGGCGGAGTATGAGAAAGTAGTTAACTTCAATCAAAGGCTACTGCCGAACGGTTTGCCTAATCTTGAAATTTTAAAGGTGGATGGAGAGAAGATGACAAATTAATATGACAGCCTGCAATGTTGCAAAAAAAAAATCTCGTTATTTAATTGCTACACCTCGTATACATATAAATTGGTTGTATTTGAAGTCCGTATGGTTTATGGCCCCATTATCGGATTCTAGGGATCTTAAAACGTATGCATTATTTACTCATTGTATATGTTTAATTGCAGAGGTGGCTTAGCAGCAGGCAGCCACTACGGAGGCGGTTATTATGGCGGAGGTTACGGAGGCGGTTATGGGGGCGGTTACAGAAGCTACCCAGTTTACCATGATCACTACTCTTACCCAGTTTATCACCAGCACCACCACCACCACGACTACCCTCAACATTATCACCAAGGTTATGGCGGCGGTTATGGTGGCGGTTATGGTGGCGGTTATAGCGGCGGTTACGGGTACGGGTACGGAGGAGGATACGGATATGGAGGAGGACACAGCTGGTAAACACAACGATGGAGTACTAGTTACAGGTATACAAAAGTTTTTCTTTTTCTATAAAAATACGGATTCATGAAGAATGTGCCCCAATTAAAACCATATATTCGGGAAGTCATCTTGAGTGAAAAATGATACGAAGGAAACTTTCATTACAAAAATCCGTATCGTTTGAACTAATCTAATCAACTCTTTATACCGTGAGTATTTTTTAACGTGAAACATTGGGTTTGTCATATCCATGGTTACGACTTGATATTTGATTGACAGCAATGTATTTGCCCGTTCCCTTTAAAATGAAACATAGGGAATGAACGAATCTGACAGAAGTATTATATTTAAATAATGTAAGAAATTTAGCGGAGTCAGAAAACCACTGGAGAGCACTAAACATATTTCGGGCACAAGGTGCACACAGTATTTTTTCTACATCTAAATTTAATTTTTAGAAAACAGGTATAATTATTTAAACAAAATTAACCTCTAATGACATCTTGTCAATATGACAGATAACCGTTGAATTTTCCTATAAGTTATGATTTGACATTTGATTGACAGCAATGTATTTAGCTGTCTTATTTAAATGACACATGGGCAATGATTTGACAGAAGTATTATATTTAAATATTGTAAGAAATTTAGCCAAGTCAGAAAATCACTCGGGCACAAGGTGCGCACCATAATTTTTCTACAACTAATTTTAATTTAGAATGCAGGTATAATTATTTAAACAAAATTATCCTCTATTAACGTCTTATCAAATGTCAAATTCGTTCCCTATGTTTCATTTTAAATGGAACGGGCAAATACATTGCTGTCAATCAAATGTTAAGTCGCAACCATGGATATGACAAACCCAATGTTTCACGTTAAAAAATACTCACGGTATGAATGCTGAAAGCTTAAATACGGAATATATATTTTTTTGGAAGTTTGGGAGTTATCGCGAACGAAAAAATCGTCATACTCACACACATCATTGTAAAAATAGTAAAGATTTGTTGTGGGTTGTGAGAACCTTCCTTACCTACAGTATGACGGGAGGTAAAAATGTGTTTGATAAAGTGCACTTTCAAAGATCAAAGGGCTGTATTCTGTAACATTTTTACTTCCCGCTACCCTTGGTAAGGGAGGTATAGGTATCGTGCTGAAAATCGCATATCGAGATTTTAGTAAATAACCAAGTTTTAAGATCCCTAGAATCCAATTTTAACATTTTTACGATGATGTATATATACAGTGTGTCCCATTTAGAGGTGCCACCATTGGGATCTCGAGAACTATAAGAGATACGATGTCGGTTAAATGGAACTTTTTATGCGCCTTTGGGAGGCCATCTCAGAAGTGCTTTTGTTTTTCCAAAAATTCTCATAGGGCACTAGATAATGACGAAAAACTGAATATTGTTGATTTTTTCTTTTTCAAATAACTTCTAAACTATTAGTAATTAAGAAAAACATTTTAAATATAAAAGATAGATATTTTTATTAGCTAACCAGTGGCGTACAAAATAAATTTTTATATCTGTAAGTTTTTGAGATATAACACAAACTTACATTTTTTTAAATGGAACCCATATCTGATTTTAGTTTCAAAAAAATCATTATTTTTTTCTCTTTTCAATGATGTAAGAGTTATTTTGTTTTATATTTGTTTTGCCTTCAAAATTATTATATTTTCGTTATTTTGTATTAAATTTATAATTATTTTGAAAATATTGGTAGATTACTATTTAGAAATACTCCTTGTATTTAAATAATTTATTTCGTTAGAAAATTTAGCTCAAAACTCGTATCAAACTAATTTTTATATTTTGTATCTGGTCGCCCTTGGCACATTATAGTGTAATTTGTAATTATGAGTCTAGAATGAAAATATTAAGTAATAAAGGCATAAATCAAATTATTTCGATCAAATACAATATAATTAATAAAAATAATAATGTTTTTTTGGGAAATAATAAGAAAGTTCAGGAAATTAAAGAGAAAAATTAAATTTTAGGAGCAAAATAAATATAAAACATAATAACTCTTACATCATTGAAAAGAGAAAAAAATAATGATTTTTTTGAGACTAAAATCAGATATGGGTTCCATTTAAAAAAATATAAGTTTGTGTTATATCTCGAAAACTTACAGATATAAAAATTTATTTCGTACGCCACTGGTTAGCGAATAAAAATATCTATCTTTTATATTTGAAATGTTTTTCTTAATTACTAATAGTTTAGAAGTTATTTGAAAAAGAAAAAATCAACAATATTCAGTTTTTCGTCATTATCTAGTG
This sequence comes from Ophonus ardosiacus, assembly GCA_943142095.1. NCBI lineage: Eukaryota > Metazoa > Arthropoda > Insecta > Coleoptera > Carabidae > Ophonus > Ophonus ardosiacus. Next base: position 30,691,976 of record OW964838.1, read on the forward strand.
CCCTATGAGAATTTTTGGAAAAACAAAAGCACATCTGAGATGGCCTCCCAAAGGCGCATAAAAAGTTCCATTTAACCGAGATCGTATCTCTTATAGTTCTCGAGATTCCAATGGTGGCACCTCTAAATGGGACACACTGTATATATATATATATATATATATATATATATATATATATATATATATGTGTGTGTGTGTGTGTATGGATTTTGTCTACGTTCTAACTCAAATACTATTATTCAGAAAATTTTGAAACCTTGCATTTCTACCTTATTCTAATATGGAAAGAAGCCATTAGATTCTGGTATAAATCGGATAACCGGAAATGGCACTTTACTTGAAGCTCATAAAGGTTTTTCGTCAAAAAATACCATTAAATATCATTGTAAAAATTAAAGATTATTGAATTTTCTACAGGTCGGCATTAATACTTTTTCTATAATTTACAGATAAATTTAAAAAATAATCTTTTTTGTTAAACCCGAAACCTAAGATAAACACAAATCCTTTGTTACACGGTTTATACTGATATCTTTAACTGTAGTAAAACGAACTTAAAAAATCAATTTGTTAATTCAATATCACTGTAACTATGTAATTGGGTATATCCTGTATATTTGCAGTTTAAATAAATTATTATTATTATTATTATTATTATTATTATATTTCAATCGTATGTAACTAACAGATAAATATCACTGTAAAAACTAAACATTTCAAATTAGTAATGGTGACATTTTAAAAATAAAATAGTAAATAAAACAATAGTTATATGCAAAGGAACTTAATATACAGAGAATTTATTTTAAAATGCAACATTATGGTTCATCACTTCCATGGTTACTCATTATTGTCAAAAAATGACAGCAATGTAATATTTGTCCATTTTAAAATGCAACATTATAAATATTATTGCAGCACAGGAGATACGTCCAGAACACATCACAAATGGTGTCAGTTCTTATTACGACCGACTAGAATATTGCCTTAGTGTGAATGGGGGTATTTTTTAACATTTATTACATGAAAATTATGAATTTTTGTAAGCTAAAGTTTGTTAAGATGTGCAACATTCATATTTTGATTTTTTTGTTAATCGTATGTAGGCTAATTTATTGGAAATTTGTTTTGATAATACAAAACTACAAATTTTGTATGTTGCATTTTAAAATGGACAAATATTACATTGCTGTCATTTTTTGACAATAGTGAGTAACCATGGAAGTGATTCACCATAATGTTGCATTTTAAAATAAATTCCCTGTAGTTTTCAAAAAAGCGGGAGGTATTGTGTTGGCCACATCAGATTTTTTTACTCAAAATCACTACCCCAATATATAGTTTTATTTATGAATCACCCTGTATTTAATATTTACTCATTCTAATTAAATTTCTCTATACGTAGGTACCTTGAATTAATTTTATTAAGTTGAGGTTTTTCCACCATCTCAATGTAAATCTAAACGCGAAACGCGTCTCGTCTCGTCTCTTGCAGATATCACATTTCCGTATTTGATCACTAGAATATTAAATGGTTTTATCGCAAATTTATTGCATTTTATTATTTTATATACAACCGGTAAATAATGTTAACTTTATTCTTATCAAAATCGTAACTTAATGTGCTTCATTATTTATCGAGGGAAATAAAGTACTCCCTAGGGAAATAAAGTGATTCAAGTCCATTGTTAATTGATATTGATTAACAGATAAGGAATATCAATTATATTTATTTTGGAAAAAAATATAATGATTTTTGTAAAATGAAATTTAAAATAGATAGTTTTTTTTTGTTTATAGAAATGTGCTTCATTCTTCTTCTTTTCCGTTTGCATATAAAATATTGTATTTAATACGGGAGTAAAGTTCGTCATTATTTGCTTCAAGCGATTGCATCCCTCAATCTTCTCTAAACTTTCTTCTCATGAATAAACATTACCTTAGCTCACTTGGTGTGTAAATATCCATCAAAGTGAATTTTAAACAATTCTACCCATGGCAACCACAGATCACTATGGCAACACATAAAAAACTCACACTCAGCGACTAGATAACCGTAAGCGATTAGCGACATTTCAAGATTCTGATTTCATTTATAAGAATCTTACACTCAAATCTGAGAAGTTTATTAGGGCAAAATTGAATAAACAATTGTATTACACTCGCGGTTAAAATGAATGTTTAACTGGCGGGATGAAGACGCTCGCGCGCTTAAACGTACCGTCCATTAAACATTCATTTAATTCGCATGTATAATAATTAACTATTATCACAAATTTATTGCATTTAAATATTTTATTGTATTGTTATAACTACAAGAATAAAATTTAAAATGTTCTTTAGATACTAAAATTTAAAAATCAAAAGTATTTTTTATTTATTGTTGTTTTAATATAATACAACAAAGGTTGGGATACGTGATTAATATTAATGTATTGTAAAATAGATATTGAAGATTTATTTATTTGTGTTTGTTTGTTGCAGGTCTGTCTGAAATTAAGTACAACTGAAACATATCTTCATCGAAACTGTAAAATGTTATAAGACTTGTTATACAATAAATATTTTTATATAAAACAAATGCTTTTATTTATTAATGCTTATGTGGAGAAAAAAATAATAGACCTTGAAAATTTATCAATTCCTATAACTACAGTCAGAGTCTTCAATTTGTGCGACAATCTGTCAGTATAGAAAAAACTACGTATTTATACAAACAGCCAAATTTTGATTGCCACTTACATCTTAAGTTATTCAACATATCTTTCATTTCCATACAAAAGCACGTGGTTTCTAGCTGCCGTGGCATCATAAATATACCTAATTACATAAAACTGTTAGTGTTGTTTAATTTTAAAATACTAATTGTAAGTAAACTAGAACAAATACCTCTCGCCATTTCCATTTAATACCCGAGTCTCACTACAAAAATTAATGATCATTAATGGTTAGTTATAGTTTGCGTACGTGAAATTGAGACTGTTGACAAATGTGAAAATTATATATAATAAAAAATCTGATGTGGTCAATACAATACCTCTCGCTATTTAATTTTTATTAATTTAAATACATACCTACATATTTTCTAATGCTGCAAACTATATTAAATTCCTTTGCATATATTGATACCTTAATAACACTTGCTTATTGACAGTTGTTTGATTTATAGTGCTGTAAACATAGCAAACTTAAATCGGATCATCCTGTACATTTAATATTTATGTATGATATATTATTTTTACAAACCTTAATTTCAGTAGAATTAATACAATCTCCGTAACATGGTTTCATTATTAGTTTCAATGTAATTGCTTCCCGACAGTGACATTAGTTTAAATATGTCAAAATTGATATTAAAATATTATGTTTTTGTTTGACGCATAGGCAAGATGATGTACAAAAATAAATTATATTGTATTTATATTTAAAGTTATTTACTAAATGTTATTATCGTAGAATTGAAGATTGTACCATTATATTCAATTTTTATGAGTAAAATTTGCTGAAAAATTATATTCAATAATTTTTTAACAAGAAAATCTGTTAAAACTTGTATAAGTGATACTTTCGGTTATCCGATATACACTAAAAACTAATGAGCTCTTCCCACATTAGTATAGAATGGGTACACAAAATTTCAAAATTTTCTGATTGATAGTAATTGAGTAATCGTGTCCACAGGATCCCCACACATATACACACAGACATTATTGTAAAAATGTTAAAATCGAATTCTGGGGACACCAAAACGTGCTTATTCACTAAAACCTCTATATGCGATTTTTAGCACGATCCCTATATCTCCCATATTTAGGGTAACGGGAGGTAATAATTTTGTTATCATGTACGAGTATATAATAAAAAAATAAAAGTAGGAAACTTCACATAATAATTAAATAATATTGTTTCCTATAATGAAGAACGAATAAAGCAAATTAAATATTATTATAGATAAAAAGCGGCTACTATATTTGATTTTAATAATAAAGTACTTTAATCACATATGGCCAGTACTTGAATTTATTTATCAATAGAGTTAATTAAATTCATATTCATATAAAAGAGTGAAATTATTATTATTTACCAATGCTAGTGGTGCAGTGTTTTAGTATTCCTTTCATATTCATATTCAACAGATTGGTAAGTTTTTTTATCTTCCGTCACCTTTAGGTAAGGAAGGTATTGTCTTTGGTCAAAAAATTCTGTGATGACTAAGCACGTTCTAGGGCCCTACAATACGATTTTACTAGTTTTACAATAATGAGTGTGTGTGACAAATTTTTCTCCGACGATAACTCCAAAAAATTATAATTCTTTCGTATTTCTCTTCTTTACATCCATATGAAGACCTGATTAAATTTTGGTTATAATTGAACAACCGGATATACCTTTATTTGAAGTTCTTAACAGTTTTTCTTGAAAAAACGTAGTTAAATATCATCTTTTGACATTTTATGTGATTATCAATACGAAATAAAATCTTATTGTCTATGTGGTTTGATCATACATTTTTCTTCATATTCAATAGACATAGAGTTAAAGAATTATAAAAAGATTAACTTTCAAAAATCAGTCAGCTTTGCTGTTGGAAACAGCTGATATATTCAAAATATTCCAATTGGCAGATGTATCAAGTTCAATATACATAATGTATGTTCGTGTTATAATTTTATTGGATTTATAGAACCATTTTCAAGGAACTTTCAATATGGAATTTGTAAAAAATAGTATATGGCCGTGTGCCTCGGTGTCTGGTCGCGAACTTGGGTATCTGGGTTTGATCCCCACTAACGCCAAATTTATTTCAAATATTAAAAGGCACAAAAATGACACTTGCGGTGCACTCTGCACGCCAGCAATTATATCGATATAAATAAATATATCATCACGGCATATTACCCATTTCTGGGTGTACCAATCTGCTTTATCAGAGATGTCGGTAATGATGACATATTTGTACCGTGCGGGCGTTTACTAGCGTCACCTCACGGGCACTCATTGCTGGCGTGGAGAGTGCATCACAGGGGTCATTTTTGTTCCATTTAAAATCTGAAATACCTATCTGACGTCGGTCGGGATCAAACTCGGTTTTTATACATTACTATTACTAATATGTAAAAGACAAACACATGGGGTGGAATTCAGTGGGTTGTATTAAGGTCTGTATTAAATCTTGTATTAAGTATATGGCAACATTGTAATATTTTCCACATGTATCAATGAGATGCAATTGTGATTTAAAAATTTTACCACATGGAAAAGTAATACAGATATCCTTTAGTCAAATGAAGAAGTATTATTGTAAATGGAAGGTGTAAAAGGAAACTCATTATTGCAAAATTAGGTTAGAAATATGTCAAATTTTATGTGTCAAATATTTCATACCTGAATGTTAATGAATTTTAAAATATCTCAACCCCCGTTTTGATCAGTTTTGACATTTGTCTTTTTTTCTTACTTCTGTTAATAATATTTTTTTCTTTATTTGATCTTTTGGTCTCTCACAAAGTTGCCAAAATATTTTTGACAAAGGACTGTTTTAGCTTAAAACACGCTAATACAACCCACTGAATCTCACCCATGATGTTTTATCGTATTAATATATGCATTTCGTAACGTTTTGTTGTCTGTCCATTTAAATTTGCATAAACAGGTAATTTTTATGAAAATTGAGGATAAGATGATCAGCTAATATTAATAAAATACATATATTAAATTTATACAGCACTTTAAAATCACTTAATTTTATAGAGTCGCTTATAGAATTTTATAAAACGGATATCTATATTATTTAATAATAATAAATGTAAAAATGTGGCCAGCACAAGCCCTCTTGCCATTTCCATATTAGGCTATATAAGTGGAACAGAAAATTGATGTAGGTCTTTATGGGCCAACTTTTTCAGACTACTTTAATAGGCACCACGGGAATTTTCTATCGCCTTTTGTTTTTGAGCTACAGGTTAAAACTTGTTTTTCGCTTATTTTGAAAATATCTCATAACTCGCTTATTATGAGAGATTTCTGGCGCCAATTTTTTTATTTAATTATTTACGAAAATAACAATAAATTATTATTATTATTTTCATTATTACTATGAGAAATATTCCATAAACTTTCATTTAAAATATTTTTAAAAAATGTGAAACCAATTAATTAATTAATTGTAGGCACAATGAAATACATTTTGGTGGTGTTAGTTGCGTGTTATGCATCTGCAAGGCCCAGATTCTTTCCTCATCAACCACAACACGACTACGGGAACCTTAGGGCTCTATTCAGGGCCCATGTCCAACGCTGCGCTAATTTGGGTGGCGATGACTGCGCCAACGGGTTTCTTCCCGATGCAGGTTAGTATTTAGACTAGCAAAAGCTTACCCTAGGGCTCCGCCGATAGTGTATTACAATAGTTTTACGTACGCCAATTTCGCCTAAGCACAATTTCAACCTAAAGTGCTACCGCTATTCAGTCTTCTCGTATACTCAAACGACTTACCTTTATGCAAAGAACAAAAGCCGATCAAGCTGTCAAATTTTTGACACTTCTGCATGGCAGCCCTTAACGATACCTCTCATTTGATTCCAAACTCGATATGGTTCTGACAATTTTATGCAAAAAACAAAACCCGATCGACCTGTCAAATTTTTGACACTTCTGCATGGCAGCCCTTAACGATACCTCTCATTTGATACCAAACTCGACATGGTTCTGACAACTTTATGCGAAAAACAAAATGCAATCGAGCTGTCAAAATTTTGACATTTCTGCATATTAGCCCTTGACGATCCCTCTCATTTGATACCAAACACGACATGGTCCTGATAACTTTATGCAAAAAACAAAATCCGATATTGTCATTTTTTTAAGTATTATTGGTTGGTAACATGCCTTATTTTAAAATAATAACACTATTCTGGATTTCCATTGTCTTTATTTCAATAAAGTTATAACACAATGTTTCGATTGTTGAAAAATCTACAATCAAAACGTTGTGTTATAACTTTATTGAAATAAAGACAATGGAAGTCCAGAATAGTGTTATTAATTCAAACGAAATATTGGCTGGTAGCACAAGCCCTGTTTTAACTAAAACACTGTTTTAAGAAATGTCAAATTCAAATTTCAATATTTAATTTCACCCTTATATTTAAAGAACGATTTTTTAAAAAATATTTGATTGAATACAAACTATGTTCTGCTTTAAATTCATATTTTCATAAATTTGATACTATTTATTTTTATTATTAAATAATGAAATCTGACATTTCTTAAAACAGCGTTTTAGTTAAAACATGGCTTGTGCTACCAGCCATTGTCTCCTTCATTCAAACGAATGTCTTATTTTACTTTATAAATATTGGCAATATTGATATTAATGTACGAACTTCACATTAATGCAATTAGGAATATTGATTTTTTTTACTTATGACAGATTTGGCAGCAGCTTCTCGTCTAGTTATATTCCATATTTACTATATTTTCATTGACAATACGGTAGTTAAAATATGAAATTCAGATTAATGCATTTAGGAACATTTGTTATTTACTTTGTTACTTATGGCAAGTTTGGCAACACTTGCTCGTCTAGTTATATTTAAAATTTACTATATTTTCATTGGTAGTATGGAAATTATTAATGGATTACTTCACAGTAATATATACAGTTAGGAATATTTGTTTGTCACTTAGTTACTTATGTCATGTTTGGTAACACTTGTGTACCGGCTTCACATTGATCTTGTTAGGAATGTTACTTATGGCAAGTTTGGTAACATTTACTCGTCCAGTTATATTTAAAATTTACTATATTTTTATTGGTAGTATAGAAATTATTAATGGACTAACTTCACAGAAATGCAGTTAGGAATATTTGTTTGTCACTTAGTTACTTATGTCATGTTTGGTAACACTTGTGTACCGACTTCACATTGATCTTGTTAGGAATATTTATTTTTTACTTAGTTACTTATACCATGTTTGGCAACACTTTCGAAAAGTTTAGATGACTATACTTTGACTAATCATTCATTAAATTATAAACCAGAATCCGTAATTTTTCTTAATTACCACGTATTACAGCGGTTATTATTAAGCAACCATGGTGAAGGAATATACGAATCTTCGTATATTCGAATTTACCTACCTTCGTATAATCATTTATAGGTGCGTTTTTTTCTATTTGTCAAAAATTATTATCGATCGATAACTATTATCCATTGAGTTACACAATATGGGCGAATATTATTATTTGTTTATTATTATAGGTTTGGATGGGGACTATTTAGGTGGAGGCAACAACCCAGGCAAACGCTGCGCAAATCTAGGCGGCGACGACTGCGCAAATGGATATTTACCTGATGCTGGATTAGACGGAGACTACCTAGGTGGAGGCAACAACCCAGGCAAACGTTGCGCCAATCTAGGTGGCGACGATTGCGCTAATGGATATTTACCTGATGCTGGATTAGATGGAGACTATTTAGGTGGAGGCAACAATCCAGGCAAACGATGCGCCAATTTAGGCGGAGACGATTGCGCCAATGGATTTTTACCTGATGCTGGATTAGATGGAGACTACTTAGGTGGAGGCAATAATCCAGGCAAACGATGCGCCAATTTAGGTGGAGACGACTGCGCTAATGGATATTTACCTGATGCTGGATTAGATGGAGACTACTTAGGTGGAGGCAACAACCCAGGCAAACGATGCGCTAATTTAGGTGGAGACGACTGCGCCAATGGATATTTGCCTGACGCTGGATTAGATGGAGACTACTTAGGTGGAGGCAACAACCCAGGAAAGAGAAGTTACTTCAGCCATCGTCTTAGAAATAAAGTTAAAAATGTTCAACATTTCTCTGGTTAATTCAAAATGAAATTATTGATGAGAATGCAAGTTTCAATAATTATATGTAGTGTATAGATGTATTTCAAAATATTGTATATTTTAATAAATATTCTTGTGTAAATGGCAGACAATAAAGCATTTTAAATAGATGACTTGACGTCTATCAGCAACGAATGTCATGTTCAGCCTACTAACTGATCAATTTTTTATTTTCTCAAAATTAAATATTATAATGGTTATTATTTCGTCAAAATTGAATAATAGAGATTTACACACCAAGAGAGCTAAGGTAATGTTTATTCACGAGAAAAAAGTTTAGCTCACGAGCCCGTAAGGGCGAGTGAGTTAATTTATTCGTATGTTGTGCGGCTAAGATTATATCGTCTGCTAATTAAATTATACCGTGGGTATTTTTTAACGTGAAACATTGGGTTTGTCATATCCATGGTTACGACTTGATATTTGATTGACAGCAATGTATTTGCCCGTTCCATTTAAATGAAACAAAGGGAACAAATCTAATGGAAGTATTATATTTAAATATTGTAAGAAATTTAGCGGAGTCAGAAAACCACTCGAGAGCACTAAACATATTTCGGGCATAAGGTTCACACAGTATTTTTTCTACATATAAATTTAATTTTTAGAAAACAGGTATAATTATTTAAACAAAATTAACCTCTAAAGACATCTTGTCAATATGACAGATAACCGTTGAATTTTGCTATAAGTTATGATTTGACATTTGATTGACAGCAATGTATTTGTCTGTCTCATTTAAAATGACACATGGGGAATGAATTTGCTAGAAGTATTATATTTAAATATTGTAAGAAATTTAGCCGAGTCAGAAAACCACTCGGACACATCCGTACACTATATTTTTTCTACAACTAAATTTAATTTATTTATTTATTTAAACAAAACTAACCTCTATTGACGTCTTATCAAATGTCAAATTCGTTCCCTATGTTTCATTTTACATGGAACGGGCAAATACATTGCTGTCAATCAAATGTCAAGTCGTAACCATGGATATGACAAACCCAATGTTTCACGTTAAAAAATACTCACGGTACTTATATAATGAATAATATTCTGCTGCCTTAATCAAATAATAATATAAAACTGGAAAATAACGTTTTGCCGTGTAACCATCATAAACAAACACTCTAGTGGAACAGTCTGGCAGTCACTAGTTTGTTGATGGGAACGCCCACTTACAGTGTCGGCCAATAAGAGAGCCGTGATCGGTATCGTCATCAAGCCCGGAGAAAATCCGCGCGTTTTGAAAGGGTGTAATATATTTTAGCATTTATAAAAGTTATAAAACATATACACAAGAAATTAGCGTCAATAACACAGTTATATGGGAAGAAATAATTATACATATAATTTATATAAAAATTCGATATGAGTAGAATCCCCTAATGAAAATTACACTTAATCTTTTTTTTTTGTAACATTATTTATTAAAAGTACATAAAAATAATGAATTGATTCTTAGAATATAACACAATTTGAGGAAATGTTTAATTTTATTCTTTAGCGTCTCCAATACCATCAACGCAGATGGCAAACATGGCTTCAGACTCAGGCAGACACGGCGAGTCATATATCTTACAAATCCGGGTGTCTCCTCGTCCTTTTCGCAGGTATAATCTGCAAATAAAAATAAACACATTGCCAATTTAAATGTACAAGAGTTGTACCGTATTTTTTTGTATTTGATTATTCTAGTGGTAATAATTTACAAGACTTCATAAGATGTAAGCAAAATGGGTACCCCGATATTGGCGCCCGAACAGGGGCGAGAGAGAGTCAGTCACAGGTAAAGGGAAAATGAAAAGGCAGAAGATTTGCGTCATCAACCTGAAGAAAAACATATAAAACCAAATATAACTTGTAGAAAATATTTATTTTTAAATAAAGAATAAAAAATATTAGTGGTAGATACAGGAAAGTAAAAATTCTTCGGACTTGCAGTCAATTAATAAAATTGATTCATGCCGACGTTTCAACTATACAATAGTCTTCATCAGGGGTAGAATGATCTAGTCGAAAAAAGAAACCACATGTGGATAACGGAACATGCAAGACGGACACTTAAAAATATAAAGAAATAAATATGAATAAATAAATAAATAAATAAATAGTTAAAAACAACATATCACAGAGTGAAAATCGTCAAAAATTAAAAAACTTGTCTTTGATGACTACAATTAACATGGAACTACAAATAACTGTGTTATGTAGCGAAAATAATAATTTAACAAATAATGTCAAAAAAACGTTTATTAATGAGCGCCTTAAGTCAATAATGGGGTATTCCTGTGATACGGAATTAATGCAAAATAATAACTTTTTCTATAGTTTCCATCTTCATATAGTAGAAAAATATAATAAAACATGTGTAATAAAAAGTTTTAATTCATAATTTAATGTTACAAAATTGGAATTTTTACAGCTCTAGAAATGTCCTTGAAATATGTGACGTCAAGTTGAAAACCTGTTGCTCATTTCAAAGTAAATATTTTCGTTTAAAAACACAGATGGTGCCAGTAGTTAACACGCGCGGGTATATTTCTTGTTTGACATTTCGTCCACTTTATAATTATTATTACTCCTATTTTTACCATAAACACAGGACAAACACCGAAATACACTCTGCTATTAAAATCGTATGTAAACAAGCAAATGGCTGTCATGAACATGTGGATTTAGACGCTGAAGTTCGTTGCAGATGTCACCATCGAGTTGACGTCATAAGCGCGCCATGATAAGAAAATTTGAATTGAGATAAAAAATTTTAATTTCATATCTCATGTGATGCATATATTTTCTTACTCAAAGTTAGATATTCAGAGTCCTACAGGTCTGTACTAATGTAATAAAATATTTTTAAAAAATATCGGAATACCCCATTGTTTTGTTTCTGTCAGTTTTACGGCTAATGATATTTTGTCTTAATTGTGCAAATTTTTAAATTTATTTTCTGGCTTTATATGAAACAGAAACGTAATGTGTTTGTATCACAAAATTCCTATTTTTTTTTTCTTTATAATATTCACTAATTCTTTTTTCAATAAATTAATACAGAAACTTTTAGGCTGGTAGTGCGAGCTCGGTTTTAACTAAAACAATGTTTTTAGAAATGTCAAATTCAAATTTCAGTATTTAAATTCACCCTTATGTTTAAAAAATTTTTTAAAAAATATTTGTTTGAATACAAACTATGTTCTGCTTAAAAATCATATTTTGATAAATTTGATATTATTTATTTTTATTATTAAATAATGAAATTTGACATTTCTGAAACAGGGTTTTAGTTAAAACCGAGCTCGTACTACCAGCCTTAGCGTCTAAAAAACTGTTTTTCTATGTTATAGCCCTATGACCCGATTTAAAACTTACACCTGTATATAACAAAAAATGACACTTTTACTTCCAAATTACAAGGTTAATTTTTAACAAAAGAGCTGACCAAAATTGTATAACTGCGCAAGATAAACCACCTGAAATTAGAAAATTTGGAATGAAAAATGGTGACATTTGTCATTTACATTACTAGCTGTCATTCTGTCACGGGTCCCCATATCTGCTTGTCAAGAAAAACCAACAAAGTCACATGATTGCTCGCGCCTTATAAATTAGTATCCCATATAAACGTAGCAGTATATGACGTCATTACTTTAGGGATATTTTTTGATGACGTAAATCTTCTGCTTTTTCATTTCTACCATATCAGTATTCCCTTTTAAGGGAATTTTCGGCCTGAAATGGGAAAAAGGGAATTTTTACAAAGATTAGGGGATTTTTAGTGTTTTGAAGTCATTTCTTATTATTTCTTATTTAATAAACAAATAAGATTAATATAATTGTTTTATTTTAGCAAATATCACTCTTGACATTAAACTGTTCATTATAAGAATCGAAAGGACGCGATATGAGGCGAAATAAACCGAATAGATATTCCCCTGTCATTGTTCCTAACGTTCCCAAGGCTATGCGCTTGCGCTCATCGACTTACCTTGTTCGCTCATGCTCATGCTCAGTTCAGTCAGAAATAATTTTTTTTCTAATTCTATTCTATTTATACATAAACAATTGAATTTTTTAATTTATTAAAAATATGTAACATTTATTCACCAACATCAAATATATCGTCAAATAGCTTATTCATTGAATAAGAGAAAAATATCGCATCAAAATATGACAGCTAGAATAAATACCTTCATTTGTGTTATGGTATCGATGCGATATTTTTCTCTTATTCAATGAATCAAGCTATTCGAAGATTTATTTGATGTTGGTCCATACGGACATTAGATGTTTAACAAAATATTTTAAAATATCGTACTTAAAGGGAAAAGGAATTTTGACATGGAAAAGGGAATTGTTGGCACAATAAAAGGGAATTTAGAAAAATTAAGGTTGGCAACACTGAGTATTTGTACCTGGTGGTGGAAGCATGAGCCATGATATTCCCGCCGATAGGTTTCTTGGGATCGGCTTGAAACATCGCCGCTCCATCTACTTGTGCCACAACCTGATTGGTTATGAGAACTGCCACCCCGAATTCATCGGCCAGACGTAACAACATGCGAAGAAAACGCGCCATGTGCATCTGTCTAGCCGAGAGCTCGCCTCGTCCGGAATAATCTGTACGGTATAAAGATGTCGCGCTGTCTACGATCAGCAAAGCGTATCTGTAAATGAAAATAATTATTTACATACAAAGGCAGCGTTCCAAAATCAAGAGTACCAAGTATTAGAGTAGAGGTTAGAGTACAATGATGTAATGATGTCACGCACGACTTTTTTACCTCTCGCTAAGAGAGGTATTGGATTCATACTAAAATTCGCATATCCAGATTTTATTGAATAAGCACGATTTAAGATCCCTAGAATCCGATTATAACATTTTTAAAATGATGTCTGTGTGTATGTGTGTGTGTGTGTGTGTGTGTGTGTGTGGATGTGTGTGTGTATGTATGGATGTTGAGAGACGATTCCTCAAAAACTATAAGACTTAAGAACTGTTTAACTATGGATTTCTCAATCTGACATTCCTGAGAAGATCTAAAAAGGTTTTGGTAACAATTGAATAACCGGAAGTGGTAGTTTCTTAGAAAAATTCTTCTAAATATAATTTTTTGGAAATTTTTGTTATTAAATATTGAAGAACATAAAATTCTCCATCTAATACACTTAAATTTTTTATTATATCTTGTATAGATTTAGAGATAATGGGTGAGATTCAGTGGGTTGTATTAGCGTGTTTTAAGCTAAAACAGTCCTTTGTCAAAAATATTTTGGCAACTTTGTAATACCTGTCAGAAAAAAGTGAGAGACCAAAGAATCAAATAAAGAAAAAATATTATTAACAGAAATAAGAAAAAAGGACAAATGTCAAAACTGATCAAAACGGGGGTTGAGATATTTTAAAATTCATTAACATTCAGGTATGAAATATTTGACACATAAAATTTGACATACTTCTAACCTAATTTTGCAATAAAGAGTTTCCTTTTACGCCTTCCATTTACAATAATACTTCTTCATTTGACTAAAGGATATCTGTATTACTTTTCCATGTGGTAAAATATCTAAATCACAATTGAATCTCATTGATACATGTGGAAAATATTACAGTGTTGCCATATACTTAATACAAGATTTAATACAGACCTTAATACAACCCACTGAATTCCACCCAAAGACACTAAAATATAAGAGTATTCTAATCGCAGAGGCTAAGGCACTAAGGAAACCAGTTGACAAATTTCATTGTTTATAACATAGTTTTTAAATGACACATGTCGGTCAAAAATCAACAGTTTTATTGACATTCTGATAGCTTTTTCTGGGAAGTATATTTAATCTTTCTTATTGTTTTATTAATTAAATATTTGAAATTATAGGTAAAATGCATATATCCATCAGAAATACCGCCAATCTGGTTAATGAATTGGAAGAATCTCTCACATCAATAGATTGCCAACAAACAGAAAAAAATAATTTGCGGCTGCTTGCATAACGGAGTTACAAAACTTTTTAATCCACCAATCCCGGAAGGATATCTTGAGGTGTGATGATATTATTACAAAATAAAACTGGTTGCTAGGTTTTAAAACTACTACTAGTGTAATTTTGACACTTTAGAGTTGACTTTTCACTGTCATCATCATTTATATCGTACAGTGGAACGTGTTGTAGCAGCTGTGTAAAATGTGTTAAACGAAAATATTATTGTTCACATTCTCCGAAAATTATAATCATTTCTAAGTAATCAGCGGCTAAAATTTTTGGAAAACTACAGTCGCCCACACATTTTAAAGAAGATTTGATTTGTATAAAACCATAGTAACGTAAAATTAAGGCAAACACACGTTAAAGGGGTAGGTCTCTGATTGGTCAATTTTAAGACGTCTTTTCTCTAATATCTTTTAAGCTAGATTTTTTGTTCTTCAAAATTACACATCGGAGGGCAGTCTCGTGTTTCCTCATCCGCTCTGGGGCGCGAGTTGTGAGACACCTGTATATTAAAAGGAAAAAAAATGTTATTTATGATTTTACCAAAAAATGCGAAGGGAAGAAAAATTTTTGCTTGAATTAAAACGCATGTTTTAGTAGTTATTAAAACTTTTAATTAATGCAAGATTCTTTTATTATAACGTTTTTTCGTATTTTGTCCTCCTAATAATACAGTTATTACATTGAATGTAACATTAATTTAGTTGGCTTTGATATATTGACAAATGATTAAATGTCAAAAGTAATTCTTATCATAAAGTAAGATGGTAGGTATTGTTCAAAATAGAGAGAATTTGTTAAAGAAATGTTAGAGAGTTAATTGAACAAAATAAAAAATCTGTTGTGGCCAGCACAAGACCTCTCGCCATTTCCATATTAGGCTATACCGTGTGTCCCAAGCAAACCTTGACATAGGAATTTAACATGGGAAAACAGTTTTTTGTACATAAAAAGTGTCCGGCAGAAAATTAAACCATTATATTGAACATGATAATAGTAGATTACCTCTTGTACGTTAATTATTATTCATTACTTTATAATCATTGCATAAATTAAAGAAAATTATAAATATTTGTAAAGAAATATGTGTTTCAATATTTTATACTGTGATATCAAATCGATTTTAAATTCTTATCATGGCCGAGTGGATAGCGTGCTTGCTCACGGAACGAGAGTACGCTTGTAGGTTGGGGTTCAAATCCCCATCAAGCCAGATTTTTTATATTTTTTTTTATTTATGAATTAATTACGAATTATAGTAAAATTATTATGAGATTATAATATGAAAGAATTTAAGTTACAAATAAGTTTCTATGCATTATTTCGTATATCAATGTTTCGATTATTGTAATCAATTTTATCATTATTACAATCACGTACAAAAATTGAAATAATTTTCATCGGATTGATTATGTAGAATGTAGATGCCATTAAAATTAAAATATTCTATTAATATGCGAAAAGTTCTGCGCTATTTAGTTCTAGTATTTTCTTCAAATTTTGGCATTACAATGATTTAAAATACTTATCGGCTCATTTCATGTGGCAAAATCTCAGGCAAAATAGAATAACAAGTTTTTTTATTATATTGTTAACGAATTAATAGTGTAATAAATCACTATGAACTAATTTATAGTTATATATTTTCTCTACTATTGTTTAAATACAAGTAAAATAAAAAAAGTTAAATACTGTGCAATCAAAAACTCATAATTATCTAAAGTTAAAATTGTTTTCTTTAATTTCTAAATTTGTTTCATTTAAAGGTAAAAGCGTGGATATCGTAAAAGAATAAACCAAATCAAATCCAGCTAGAACTTAGTAATAAAGAAAATGGCGCGAAAATGTACTGGGGTGAATCGAGAAAATTTGAAGAAAATACTGGAACTAAATAGCACAAAACTTTTCGCAGATTAATAGAATATTTTAATTAATGACATCCACATAATCAATCCGATGAAAATTATTTCATTTTTATACTTGAATATAACAATGACAAAATTGATTACAATAATCAAAACACTGATGTAATCAAAAATACGCTATATTTACTTTTGATCTTAAAAAAAGACATGATTAGCATAAAACGAATATGTGTATGTAGTGTGTGTTTACTATGCTATATTTATATAAAAAAAAAAAAATATAGCTTAAATTCTTGCTGAGTCATGGTCACTACTTCCATTGGAACTAGTATTATCTATGGCATGATAAAAACTTATTTGTAATTTAAATACTTTCATATCATGATCTCATAATATTTTTAATATAATTCGCAATTATTCCATAAATAAAAAAAAATTATAAAAAGTTCGGCTTGACGGGGATTTGAACCTCAACCTACGAGCGTTTCTTCGTTCCGTAGGCAAGCACGCTATCCACTCGGCCATGACGAGAATTTGAAGTTAATTTGTTATCACAGTATAAAATAGTGAAACAAATATTTCTTTACAAATATTTATAATTTTCTTTAATTTATGCAATGATTATAAAGTAATGAATAATAAATAACGTTCAAGAGGTAATCTATTATTATCATGTTCAATATAATGGTTTAATTTTCTGCCGGACACTTTTTATTTACAAAAAACTGTTTTCCCATGTTAAATGCCTATGTCAAGGTTTGCTTGGGACACACGGTATGTATTGTATTGCACTTCGCTTTCGAACCGTCGTTTTATAACAAAATCTTACAGAACTTTACCCAAATATTGTTTTTTATTGTATTTAACATGTCTTCTGCACACATATAATTCTAATTATATCTATTTTATATCATTTTCATGTCAGGGATTGTTCCAATTCATTAACCAGATTGGCGGTATTTCTGATGAATATATGCATTTTACCACAATTTTACCTATAATTTCAAATATTTAATTAATAAAACAATAAGAAATATTAAATATACTTCCCAGAAAAAGCTATCAGAATGTCAATAAAAATGTTGATATTTGACAATGACATGTGTCATGTTATAAACATTAGAAATTTGTCAACTGGTTTCCTTAGTGCCTTGGCCTCTGCAATTAGTTGACTCTATAAATTATAGTGTCTTTATCTCTAAATCTATACAAGATATAATAAAAATTTTAAGTGTATTAGATGGAGAATTTTATGTTCTTCAATATTTAATAAAAAAAACTCCCAAAAATTTATATTTAGAAGATTTTTTCTAAGAAACTAGTACTTCCGGTTGTTCAATTGTTACCAAAACCTTTTCAGCTCTTCCCAGGAATGTCAGATTGAGGAAACTGCAGTTAAATATTTTTTAAGTCTTATAGTTTTTGAGAAATCGTGGCTACAACATCCAGACATACACACATACACACATCCACACACACACACAGACATCATTTTAAAAATGTTATAATCGGATTCTAGGAACCTTAAACCGTGCTTATTCAATAAAATCTGGATATGCGAATTTTGGCATGAATCCAATACCTCTCTTAGCGAGAGGTAAAAAGTATTTTGATCTTCGCTGTTTTTTTTATCTGTAATTAGAATTAATAATCATTTGTCAATATTTCAAAGCCAACTAAAATAACAGATTCAATGCAATAACTGTGTTATTAGGAGAAAAAAAATACGAAAAAACGTTTTAATAAAAGAACATTCCATTAATTAAAAGTTTAAATAACTGAAACATGAGTTTTAATTCAAACAAAAAATTTTCTTCCCTTAGCAGTTTTTCGTAAAATCAAATACAAGAATGTTTTTTCTTTTGGAAACTCAATACGGGGACATACTGTATATATTTCTTTTAGAAATTCTGTGTCCATATAAAATGTCTGTTTGAAGTGAGTCTGAACTTAGGTTCGGAACGTGTAACGTCACAACATGCCTGGTTTTCGCAACTTTTTAAAAATATCATACTTTAAAAGGATTTTACACATCAAAAAATGTAAATAAAAAATAATTTAATCATCCTGAACGATAAATTAGAATATCCTTCTTCGATTTAAACAGAAAAAAGGTACAATTATTTTTTTTTTGCATGACCTCATTTTATTGTTATTTTCGGAGCTGTGAAAGAGACTTTACCTGGACTCCGCCATCATGGCGGACGCCTGCAGCAACAACTGCGTCTGATGATCCGTATTATATGCGCGCGCATACGCTACATTATCCAACACCGTGCTGGGGTTCAATTTATACCGCTCGGCCACAGCTAGGAGTCTCTCTGGACGGAAGGTGCCCTCTGTGTCAATATATAAACATTTTCCTTCTCCGCCACTGCTTTCGATGGCCAGCTGACAAGTAACGGCTAGGGTGTGACATAGTTGTGTTTTCCCAGTGCGGAACTCTCCGAAGACTTCGGTGATGGAGCCTGTCTCGATGCCGCCGCCTAACAGGCGGTCAAGTTCTTTTGAACCTTCCATACCAACATAAAAATATTAAGGGATACCCAAATTAGTTAAGCAGCCGATGCACGTCATCACTTAGGGTAAAAAGCTTAATGCATTAAAATCACTAATAGTGAAAAATGAAATAAAATTTGAATAATTTTTAACCATCAAAATGTATATAGCCTTATATACTTATTATTAAGATGAACAGTAGAGTTCATTACTTATCGTGCAAGACATGAATAATATATAAATAATGTATATCTATGGGCTATCCAGCGAATCAAGCGGTTTACGTCATCGTTTAGGGATTTTTGAAATTTTCTTAATTTTTACCTTCCGTCATCTTTAGGTAAGGAAGGTATTGTCTTTGGTCAAAAAAATCGGTGGTGAGTTTTTAATGAATAAGCACGTTTTAGGGTCCCTACAATACGAATATACCATTTTTAAGATGATGTGTGTGTGTGTGTGTGTGTGTGTATCCGTGTGTGTGTGTGTGTCCGTGTGTGACAAATTTTTCTCCGACGATAACTCCAATACTACAATTCTAAAAATTATAATTCTTTCGTATTCCTCTTCTGTACAACCATATGAAGAGTTGATTAGATTTAGGTTATAATTAATCCACCGGAAGTACCCTTATTTGAAGTTTTTAACAGTTTTTCCTAAAAAAACGCAGTTAAATATTATTTTTTGATATTTTGTTATTTTACATATTAAAGAAAATACTCTTCTCTATATGGTTTTATTATACATTTTCCTTCATAATCAATAGATGTAGATTTAAAGCGTTATAAAGCAATTAATTTTGAAAAATTAGTCAGCTTTGCTATTTATCATGGAAACAGATGATATATTCAAAAAATTCTAATTGACAGATTTCAGTTGGAAGTGCAAAACCAAATATGGAACGTATAGGATCTAAAATTGATATGTCATAGTGTTCCTCGCAAGTGACACGCAGA
The DNA here is from genome assembly GCA_943142095.1 of Ophonus ardosiacus. NCBI lineage: Eukaryota > Metazoa > Arthropoda > Insecta > Coleoptera > Carabidae > Ophonus > Ophonus ardosiacus. The sequence goes on from OW964838.1 coordinate 30,712,178, forward strand.
GAAAGGCCAAAGAGAAGACGGAAGGACTGTATCGCAAAAGACTTGAGAAAGGAAGGATTGTGTGATGCGTTGGACAGGAATCAGTGGAAGAGAAGAGGAAACAGCGACCCCTAATAAAATAGGGGATAGCTGATGAAGAAATGAAGGAAGTGTCTAGTGCATTTTACCTAGTGTATATTTATGTTATAATTTTATTGGATTTATAGAACCTTTTCGAATCAACTTTTGGTATAGAATTTGTAAAAAATAGTATGTGTTCGTGTTCGATTTTACATGATATTATATAGAATCTGTTCCAAGGACCTTTTGGTATGGGATTTGTACAAAATACATCGAATTGACGGAAGGTCTTGTGCTGGCCACAACAATTTTTTTTTAAATATATAAGTAAAATTTTGTAAATTTTTGCAAAATGACGTTTGATTATATTTTTTTAATATTCTGTATTTTTTTAAGGATCTCACAAAATACTAGATAGTTTGTTGCATATACTACAAGAATGAAGTATTTATAACGGCGTAAGCAGTATAGTTCAGAATATTTTAAATACAATTGGATTTCGCTGGAAAAAAATTATACCAGACGTGTTACCTTTTTAAGAAAAATTTGGATTTATGAAGACAACCCACAGATCATATTTTAATCCGTTTTACATGCTCATGTAAACTTTTTAACATATGATGTCATTGTTTCCAGTGATTTTGTATTTATGACGTAAACAGCTTGATTCGCTGGATGGCCCATAAATATATTATTAGTTATAGGTTCATCTGCAGTTGAAGAATCATCAGAATCAGAAGTTTCGAGTTAAAAAAATTGTAATTTTATATTTGGGAAAGATCAATAATGCATAATTATTTGAGCCAATAAAAAAAATGTTATACATAGTTTTTGTAGCAATAAATAATGTATATTACATTTTTGCGTTAACGATTATCAGGTTACAATAAGGGCATAATGAACTTTTAAGCCCTCATATAATGCCCCAGTTGTTATAGACATATTTATTACACCGCTAACAATAAACAGTTCATAATACTTTAGTGAGACATAAAAATATTGAGGTATCATTCAGTTAAAAAGTTTAAAACTAACCTGTGGTGAGCTGTATAATTTCAGATCTCTTCTGGTGGAACTCCGTAGCCGTGGTAAAGCCCATAGGCACTAACTTAGAAGCTTCTAACAATATCTTGTCAGCTTTGGCTTCGGAAATTCCTTTGATTGTGATTAAATGCTTTTTAGGAGCAAAAGCAACCGCTTCCACTGTGTGATAACCGGCTTCCTCCAATTTTTTAATATCTCCTGATGTAATTCCATTGCCCTGACAAAACAATCTTGCAGGTTTTGAAGTGAAAGAAAAGTTTTGTTTACCTCTAATTTGTTTATAAGTTGTGGTCCACATTCTTCATCTGCTTCCTCGTCAACAGAAACTGTTGACGCTGTTACAGAAGCTGTCATATTTGTTTATTAAATGTCTTTCTGTAATAAATCATAAAAAAATATTAAAATGTCGCACAAAGTATTCACACTTTTCAAGTTTGACGTTTAACCTCTACTAAACATGATCAAATCAAGCGCGATATGATTGGGGAAAAGTTATCTTCGATTGGTAACACTGAATATTTTAGCGGCAATTTATGCACGCAGCAGACTGCTAGATAAAATTTATTTTAAAAATTTCAAGGTGCAGACAATCAGGTTTTATTTTTTCTGTGTGAACCGTAACAAATATCACAAATTACACAGAGAGAAGAGTTTAATATTGAATGAATCTATCTGAAAAAAAATTTCACCTTATCGACGTGGCCATTGAAAAGTTACGGTCTAATCAATGTTGGGACACCTAAATTTTATAAACTAGTGGTTCACTAATAATAACAAGAATCATCTTAAAAGATGACATAACCATATGAACTGTCATACCCAATTTCATCCAAATCAAATAAAGTGTTCTGTTATTATAAGCAAAATTAATATCTTTTTTTTCGTAGAACTTTGAAGCAGAATTCTGGCTAAATGGTACACTTTCCGGTAGAAGCAAGTTTAGTTAAATCGTCTTATTTTAGCCTCAGGAATCTGTGATTAAGCCATGTCCCCCTGTTTTAGAGACACTTGTATAATAAAGAATTTATAAAAAATAATATTTAGATGACTTTTTTTAATAGTACATTAAAAACATGTATCTCATAAGGCTATCAGTTAACGTACGAGTCCAAGTTGTACTAAAGACGAGTGCGTTAAAGACTTTATGAAACATGTGTTTTATACTACTTTGCTTTAAGTATCACTTCCGGTTGATCTTTTATACACAAAATCTAATTTACTATTTCAATAAATAGAAAAGTCTGTAATACGAAATTTTATTGTTTTTCCTCAAAAATATGTTAAAAGTTCCAAGTAAAGTACTACTTCCGGTTTATAATATATGGTCAAAATCTAATATGTTGTTCTCAATCATGTACGAGTTTTAAATACTAACTTTTGAGAAGTTTTGGAACATATTTTAATATATTTTTTCAGGAAATCTGTTCAGAACTGCAAGTAAAGTATCACTCTGGTTTATCAATTTTATCCAAAATCTAATATGTTCTGCAAATCATTTTGAGAAAATTGAATTTTTAGTTATACAACTGGTAAAAATTTTAACATTGTTTCATAGGGATTTGACTTTATAATTGTACTTTTACGTCAAAAACACAATAAAAATTGTTATTGTCAGTGAAGTTATTCGAAATTATCGGCGGCAACTATTCATAGGTAGGATGCTGTCATCTGCCCACTTGCTCCCATTGTTATCAAAAACAAATCAGTTCTTACCATTGTTAAATTAAAAACTAGTGTTTTTAATTGCAATACAGTTGGCAACAATGCCCATGCTGAAGTACCAACTACACAGTACAACACCCCATTCACAAAGGCAGCCATCTTGTTTGTCACAAGTGTTTTATGTATTTATTACAGTTTATCCTGTTTATTAAAACAATTACATGGTAATTAAATCGATTTTCATCTAAAATGTTGTTGAAATCTTATTACATTTAAAAATGAAAGTGTTTGGAATAAATTGCGACGAATCGAGAAAAATTGTGATGGACTGAAGCTGCCATATTGTGCTACTCGAAGACAAGCTTAAACTGAAAAAGTAAATATTGAAATCATATTTTCGTTTATTGTGCACACGACTTGTTATTCTCCGTGTTTTAGATGAGCGAAGAAAGTTTAACCTCAGTCGAAGAGCCAATCATCCACCTGACAGAAAACGGCGCAGAAGGTTTCGAAGTCCTCTGCAGACTTTGCGCAAATAGAAGCGACCACCTAATTCCGATCTACAGCGAGGAAGGCAATGCAAATGATCTGGCGGACAAAATGAATATGTATCTGCCGATAAAGATATCGCGGATAGATGTATTGCCCCTTCAGTGTTGTTTCCAGTGTGCGACGACTGTTTTAACGTGGCATGAACTCGTTGTGGCTAGCGTTGAAGCCGACCGAAGGCTTAGGGAAGTGCAGGCTGAAGTGGAGAAGCAAATTATTCAGCAGCAAGTGGAACCCGGGCCTTCTCAAATTCAAATTGTTGACGACAGGTGAGAATATTTTCAAATTGTTATTATAAATCTGCCGATTCTCAAAAAATTTAAGCTAATCCTCATTTCTGGATTAGTGAATTCTGTTCTATTCCGGTATTTAAAAATAATAACTAAGAAAAAAACCCTTAACCGTAACAATAATTTTAAAAACTATATACGTATTTCGACAATTACGTTTTCATCTTCAGTAGAAACAACAAAGTAATTACAGAGAAATTAAGATTACTCAGCATGTAAACCATGCCAGAGGTCAAAACAGCTCTGAGGAATAAGGGAGAGAACACGGGTACTGACCAAAATGAGTAAAAAAAAGCTTAATCAACATGGGTCCGATCTTCAACTGTTTTTGAGAAAGAGGTCATTTTGTATTAGAATCGAAGAAAAACAGACAAAGATAGTGACTGAACAAAATTTTGTCTATATCGGTAAATAGACCATAAAAAAACAATAAAATTTTATATGAAACATTTTTTTTTTTTTGAATTATTAAAATATCTTTCAGAACTCATATTAATAATTGGAATAATACTACCTTTTTTTTTAGTTTAAGTTCTGTATTTTTTATTATTAAAACCCAACGTTTCGGCACCATAAACTGGTGCCTTCTTCAGGGGAAATTAGCATAAAATGTATAAAAACAAAAAACAAGTAACAAAGGTAACATGAAATGTACGTAAATGTTACCGTTTTTATGAATACAATTTTCTAGAAAATATTTTTTTTTTTACTTTCTAATAGTTACGAAGTTATTTGAAAACTAAATATTTTCCAAGATCGCCGCAACATTTATCTTAGTAGAATTACTCGATTTTTTTGAAAAACAAAAACACATCTAAGATGACCTTTGAAAGGTAAACAAAATGTCTCTTTTAATGAAAATCGTAACTCTTACAGTTTTCGAGATAGCAGAGGTAAACCCCGAAAAAACTCAATTTTCACTGCCTTATATCTCGGAAACTATTGAAGATCGGACCCATGTTGATTAAGCTTTTTTTACTCATTTTGATCAGTACTATATGCCCATATAATTTGTGACACTTATTTTTTAACACCCTGTATAGGGACAGGAGTCATAGGTGAGTGGATACCTAATTGGGTAACTAAGATTAAACAAAGTATATGTGTTATATTACCTCATATAGATTAGAATTTGAGATGGGACGTAGATCCGCGTTTATCAATTTATCTTTAAATTTATGTATTATCAAACTCTCATGAGCATCTAAATATCAATTTTTATCAACGTGTTTCAATAATTTTGTATTAGAATTGTCAATTTTATGATTGTTAATAAACATATGTTGTGCTACAATATATTTATAATGCAAACAAAAAATCTGTGATTTATAATAAACGCCAAAGATAGCACTTCTAATCAATCAGAAGAATTCGGTATATTTCATTGAAATTCGGCTCACTTTTATTTATTCTTTTTGTATGGCATACATAAGTATTAATAAGGTTAATGTAATAATAGTATTTTATACGCCAAGGTTGAGAAGATAATCATTATTGACCAGGCGCCTTGTATCCCTCGGTCTTCGCCCTCGGGTTACAATATTGGCGCTGGGTCAATAATGATCTTCTCAACCGTGGTTTATATACTATTTTTTTCACTACTAGCACATAAATCCTATTTGAATATTTTTTATTGATAATAACAATCACTTTGACATGAATAATTACGTTACTTGTTTGTTAATATTCACAAAAACAGAGTAGGCTGCATTTGTTTTTATATCTGACGTTTCGCTCATTTCGCTGGTTTGATAACCTCACTTATGGGCCTTGATTTGTATTTGATTTAATTATTTAATAAAAGCACTTTGTGCTGTTATAGTCAGCAGCCTTATTAGTTTATTATTATTTTTAAATAAATCTGTTGAAATGTATTTACCTACAAATACAAGAAAATCGTGATTTATTCATTACTACATCTACACATGTTTCACATTTTCACCAAAACAGCACAGTGGCCAGGCCAGGCGAGGCGAGGTGGCAGCGTACGTTAATTTAAAATTAAGCGGCAAATTTAAGTTATATACTTAACTCCTTTCTTGAGTTTAATGAGTTAAATAATATTTGGATTTAGAGGCTTGAGTTTGATTGAAAAGTGACAGTTTGCATTATAGACCAAGAGGTTAATAATAAATTATTATTGACCTAGGTTACCATGGTTACAAGCAAGCGGTAGTGAAAAACAATTTCTCATGTCAAATAAAGGTAAATAATAGTGGGTTCCTAGGCTAGTAGTGAAAAAATAATTTAAATAGAAATTGACAGTGACGAAAATATAGTATTTATTTTGTAGATGTGACAGTTCATTAACATGTCGATAATACAGATTTTTATAATATAAATCAGCGTAATACTTCCATAATAGTTTGAAATAAGATTGTATGCAATCTATACAACTCTCCATAAAGATTCTAAAGCCTACCTATGTAAACGTACCAGTACATGACGTCACACATCTAGTTACTTTTACAGTAAAATTTTCGAAAGAAATCCGATCAAGGCCATCTACGAATTGCATCTATGAATTAAGATTTTATGCTGTCAAATTTAGTAGTGTCGTTTACATAGTTTTTATGAGGTACTCAAGATATTATGTTCCCTCATAAAAACTAAGTAAAAGGCACTACTAAATTTGACAGCACAAAATCTTAATTCATAGATATAATTCGTAGATGGCCTTGATCGGAATTCTTTCAAAAATTTTACTGTATTCATTATTTTTTTTTAATGACGTGCATCGGATGCTTGACTGATTTGGGTATACTTCTAAGGTCACTTATAAAGACACTTTTCAAGTCACTTGTAAATAAAAACTTCATTATGTAATCCATGCTTTAGTTTATGTAGTTTTAAGCCGTTGGCACCTGCAAAATAATTATTTTTTTAATATTTTGCAGGTGTGCAACGGTCTTAAATACCAACCAAACAACAATTAAAACAGACTCAGTCAAAACCGAAAAAATAATTCGTAAAACCTTTCAATGCGCTCATTGTTCCAAAAAATTCTTTCAAAAAAGTTCCCTCGAACGTCACTTCCGCATTCACAAAAACGAGCGTCCGTTTACCTGTGAAGTTTGCGGTAAGAGTTTTCGAGATAACAGCGCTTTAATACGTCACATCCGCCACGTGCATATCCGAACTAAAGACTTCCCATGCGACATCTGTCGGATGAAGTTCGCATCGGCAGCGACTAGGGACGATCATCGCCGATCTCACACGAAGGAGTGTCCATTTACTTGTCCAGTTTGCGGGAAAAACTTTGGGAGGAAAGCAAGCCTATACATTCATAGTAAATTACATGTGGATGTGTTTCCATTTAAGTGTAGTGTGTGTGCAAAAAAATTTAGGAGACGACAGGAATTAGTGAATCATGTGACGACGCATAGTGGAGAAAAACAGTTTGCTTGTGAAACGTGTGGAAAGTGTTTTAGGTTAAAAACGTTTTTGAATAAACATGTGTTGATTCATTCGGATAATAAACCGTTTAAATGTGAAGTCTGTGGCGTTTCGTACAGACAAGCGAGATATTTGAGAAAACATAGTTTGAAACATGACAAAAATGTGTAAATATATACAGGAAATCACAGGAGGAGTGTACGGTATCTTTATTTTAAAAAAACTTTTCAGTAGTAATATCTTGCGGACACTCACGTGACGAAGCGAATTAGCCAATCAAAAACTGGGGAGAAACTGTCAGATTGAAGGACGGGGAGCTGAAGTTTGTTTTGGTTTATAGCGTATTATGCGTTTTGTTTTCATAGTTTGGCAAAAGAATATAAAATAACTCAATACGCACTAAAAACTTCAATATGAAAACTGTCAAACTATGAAAACAAAATACATAACCTGTGAACACACTACCAAAACAAACTTCAGGGTTGCGTTCCAAAACTCTACTATAGAGTACGAAATTACTCAAAATCGTTCGAAAACTAATAACCTTACTCTCAGAGGGGGCTTGACATTAATGTTGTAATTATAAGTAGTTTCGTTAACTTTTTAATAGTACATTAAAACACAAGTATCATAAGGCAATCTGTTAACATACGAGTCCAAGTTTGGAAAACGAGCCGTAGGCGAGTTTTACAAAGGACGAGTGCGTTAACAGGCCTTATGATACATGTTTTTTATACTATTTTTTCTATTGAGGTAATTTTACAATTAATTTTTTTAAAAATGCTACCTAAAAACTTGACTTGGTGTTTTTTTGTCACTTATGTTTATGTTGGTAGCGCTTCCCGCTAACAATTGAAATTTCAAATTTTGACAACTGATTAGGGTATTGTGTATATGGTGTGCATAGTGACCTTGTGGCGGACGGTTCTCGTCACTCTGCTCGACCTCGAAGACGGACGGTTGGCAGGTCTTCTCGTCACCGTGCCGCTGTTTGCTCGGCCTCGTGATTCTCTTCTCTGGATATGCGTTCTTGCCTGAGGCTAAGGGACACCTGAAGGTTTACAGTGCGTATGCAACATACATGTGTCTCTTACGCTCTCCGCGTGCTGACTGACCACACCCTGCTATCTTCTCGTTGTCCGTTACACTGCGTACTCGTCTACCGCGCACATTCCACACTTCAATTTCACTCGCACAGAGCCGTATTCACATCTTAACTATAATTTACATAAATTCTAAGAAAAATACTGCACGTTACAAATAATACGTTGAAATATTACCAATAGCTTGACATTTTGAGGTTAAATGTAATTATTCATTAATATGACAGTTATAAAATCATGACTACCAACTGTACAACACGAAAGGCGCCACAAATAGAACTCTTATAGATCTTCTAAACGTCGTGTTTTCAGCGATAAACAATGCTTTTATAGACTGGTAAGAACACCGAAATAGAAAAAAATATTTTTAATCTAGTTTCAATTTTTTACTCCAACAAAACTCATTCGTTCCAAAACACACTACACTCTTAAATTACGGTACTCTTGAATTTGGAAAGCTGCCCAACGGTCAATTTGTGGCGGCAAATTCAAACTAAAACCCTAACTCGCCTTTGCGGATTTAGACTCCCATGTTATTCATACGGGAACAAAAATATGCTATTTTCAAAATGTCCAAAACAACTTTAAAATGCACATCTTATCTATTAAACTTTATATATTTTTATTCAATTTTGACGATATATATTTTCATTCAATTTTGACATTAAATATAATACCTCAGTCAAATTCATTCCCTATGTTTAATTTAAATGGGACAGGCAAATACATTGCTGTCAATCAAATGTCGAGTCGCAACCATGAATACGACAAGCCCAATGTTTCACGTTAAAAAATACTCACGGTATGTGTATTTGTAACTCAAAAGCACTCAAAAGTGTTTGGTTAGGTTAAATTCGTTAATACAAAGTTGTTATTAACACGATTTGTATTAATATGTTTATACTAAACAACACACAGTTAATATACAGAGAATTTATTTTAAAATGCAACATTATAGTACATCACCTACCATAGTTACTCACTATTGTCAAAAAATGACAGCAATGTAATATTTGTCCATTTTAAAATGCAACATTATAAATAGTATTGCAGCACAGGAGCTAGCTCCAGAACACATCACAAATGGTGTCAATTCTTATTACGACCGACTAGAATATTGCCTCAGTGTGATTGGGGGTATTTTTTTAACATTTATTACATGAAAGTTATGAATTTTTGTAAGCTAAAGTTTGTTAAGATGTTCCAACATTCATGTTTTGATTATTTGTTAAGGTGGATTTATGCAGTTTACATTTTATTTTTCTTTTTTTTTTCTTTTTCGCTTTTACTTTTACTTTAAGTTTGGTACTTTATGCAGCTACTTTAAAGCCTTCGGTGCACATGCGCAGATGTGATTTTTCTGGCATATCAGTTGTCATAAATGTAAAGAGATAATTATAACCTGTAAAAATGGACACAAATGTAATAATTTGTGCATCTGCTATATTACTTGTAGCTTTACCCATTTTCTAATTTTTACATTCTTACCTACACAAAAACAAATAAATTCGCCAGACGCTGACGTTTGTCACATGCAGTGGTGCACATGCGCAGTTGTGAAATTCTTTTACTTTAACGGTCCTAAGTTGAAAGTTGGTCAACTTTAGTTCTTAAAGTAAAATTAAAAGTGTGCACATAAAGTAGTACATTTATTAACACACCTTTAACTTTTATAAAGTAAAAGAAAAAGAAAAGGTAAAATAAAAAGTAGGCTGCATAAATCCACCTTTAATCGTATGTAGGCTAATTTATTGGAAATTAGTTTTGAAAATCCAAACTACAAATTTTGTATGTTGCATTGCTGTCATTTTTTGACAATAGTAACCATGGAAGTGATTCGCCATTTGTTGCATGTTAAAATAAATTCCCTGTATAGTAGTTATAAGTACAAACGCATATTTTTTGTAGCCTCGTTATATTGAAATAATAATTGTGAACGTAAGATCATTTTATTTTTCTTTTCTGCCGATATTGAATTTCCCTGATTTGTTATTAAAATTTAGTATAAAAAAGTAAAAGAAATATCCTGCCAAACGGATAATTTTCTGGCATTGTTATCTTGCAAATTAAAACTGTAAAATTGTTGATTAGAACAAAGGATTTTGATCATAACCTAATACTGATTACAAGAATGAATCTAACAAAGGAAATTTCATCAATATTTTAAAACTAGCATTTTTCGAAGAATCAAAAGTACAGTTTGAACTTTAAAGCGTGTGTTAATTTGCAAATTAAATATTATATGGGGGCGTATATACATATTTATTATTTGTATGTAAATATTTGTATAATTAGAGATGAATTATACAAAAAATATTATATATCTTTATTTGTAATTCAGTGGTGTATTTTGAAATAAATAATATTGCGCTTGTAATTTATATGCTCTTTCAATAATTGTTTATCGAATTTTGTTTAGTTTTCACATATGAATTCAAATTCACTATCCATCGTAAATTCATCGCATGCATCGGCTTTGACTACCGATAGATTTTACGATTTCCGATGGATCGCTAGAGGGGGGTCTAACGAAATGTGTTTAGGTTATATTTTTGACATTTGCGTTTGTTTCATGCTTGCGGGTGTAAGATTATGCAAAGAAAACCAAATGCATGATTCAAATAAGAAAACATTATATCTCTTTACAACGGAAATGAGATGGTTATAGATGTAGATGGTTTTTATTATCTTATGACTTTCATATCAGATTCTTCATTGTTTGATGAAGAATCTGATGATTGCAATAGAGCGACGGTTCTTTTAACTATAAAACTTTCCATATCTGTTAACTGGTGGCTAACTGTCAGTTGATATTTAAGGTTAGGAGATTCATCGCTCTTTTCAGCTACCCGTTTCTTTATTCGGTCGCAGCGGCTATTCATCGAATCCATCAGCTATTCATCGTGACGTCATTTTCAATTTCTGATGGAATTCAGCGCATGAATAGTTGTTGAATAAAGAAACTCGCCCTACGCCCTATGTATACAGGGTGTCTCTTAAATAGGGGGACATGACAACCACAGATTTCTGAGGCTAAAATAAGACGATTTAACCAAACTTGCTTCTACCGGAAAGTGTACCATTTAGTCAGAATTCTGCTTCAAAGTTCTTCGAAAAAAAAAAATTAATTTTGCTTATAATAATCGGACGCTTTATTCGATTTGTATGAAATTTGGTATGACAGTTTATATGATTATGTCATCTTTTAAGGTGATACTTGTTATTATTAGTGAACCACTAGTGTATGAAACTTAGGTCTCCCAACATTAATTAAACCGTAACTTTTTAATGGCAATGCCGAAAACGTGAAATGGTTTTTCTTCAGAAAGATACATTCAATAGTAAACTTTTCTCTCTCTGTGTAATTTGTGATATCTGTTATGGTTCACACAGAAAAAAATAAAATCTGAGTATCTGCACTGCTAAATTTTTAAAATAAATTTAATCTAGCAGTCTATCCAAATGTCAAACAAGTAATTTTTAATGACAGTAACGAGTTGTCAATCTTCACAACTTGTTTAGGAGTAAGCTGAGATATGTAATCGTCTTATTTATAATAATGGTAGTAAAATATTATTAGGCCGAACAAACGGATGTTACTAATTTTAGAATATTGCGAAGAAAATTTTTGACAACCCGTAAAACAAATGTTACTGTCATTAAAAATTACTTGTTTGACATTTGGACAGACTGCTAGGTTAAATTTATTTTAAAAATTTAGCAGTACAGACACTCAGATTTTATTTTTTTCTGTGTGAACCATAACAGATATCACAAAATACACAGAGAGACAAAAGTTTACTATAGAATGTATCTTTCCGAAGAAAAATAATTTCACGTTTTCGGCATTGCCATTAAAAAGTTACGGTCTAAATAATGTTGGGAGACCTAAGTTTCATACACTAGTGGTTCACTAATAATAACAAGTACCACCTTAAAAGATGACTTATAACCATGTGAAGTGTCATACCAAATTTCATCCAAATCGAATAAAGCGTCCGATTATTATAAGCAAAATTAATTTTTTTCGAAGAACTTGAAGCAGAAGCAAGTTTGGTAAAATCGTCTTATTTTAACCTCAGGAATCTGTGGTTAAGCCATGTCCCCCTATTTAAGAGACACCTGTATAAATTCGTATATTAGATACTATTCGTGAATCACTCTGAATGATTGCTTGTGTATGGGTGCTGGTGACAGCGGTCTCAGATAGTTTGCTTTGCTTTCAGGAAATGTTCATCTGACAATCTGAGCCCATGTCCCAGCACCCAGGACCTCAAAGAGGAGCCAGAGACAGACCAAGAGCCTAAACCAGAAACTGACGCCGAGTCAGAACCCACTACACACTCACGCAAGCGCCGCCGAAAAGCCATACAATTTCAATCAACCGATGGCGAATGGATAAAAACAGAATTCATCCTCAGTAGTTCCGATTCATTCGAAATTGATACAGATGTTAAGTTAGACCCTTTACATGTACCCGGACAAGATTCCGACGACCCAGAATTCGGAGAAATCACCACAAAACCAATATTAAACTGCAGTAATTGTGGACAAGGATTCACCAAATCTGTTTTGTTGAAAAAACATTTAAAAAATTGTGCAAACGACAAAAAGATTAAAAAGAGGGAATATAGATGCGATTTTTGCAATTTTGTTACCGGAAAAAATAAAGAAGACTTGAAAAAACATATAGAAACTGATCATCCGGAACATTATACAACTTTTACCGAAAAAAAAATAAAAAAACGCAGCAAAATCGACCAAGATGCAGTAAATAAAGCCAAAGTTATTGTGGAATCACGCACATATTATCATTGCGATATTTGCGGCAAAAATTTGCATTCCCCTTATACTTATATCTGGCATAACCGTATACATACCGGCGAGCGACCATTTATCTGCGATCTTTGCGGCAAACAATTCAGGGTGTCTCAAGGTTTAGTCCGTCATCTGCGTGAGACACACGCGGGCATTAAAAACTTCGCTTGCGATCTCTGCGGCCGAATGTTCGCTACTAGACGCAACGTAGAAGAACACAGACGTATCCACACAAACGAAAGGCCGTATATTTGCGACTTATGCGGAAAAAGTTTCAAACAAAAAGCTTCTCTGTTTGTTCACAACCGATCCCATACGGATTCTTTCCCGTTTAAATGTTCCTATTGCAATCAAGGGTTCAGGACCCGGCCCCCTTTGTTGGTTCATGAAACAAGGCATACTGGGGAGAAGCCCTACGCGTGTGATGTTTGCGGGAGGTGCTTCCGGATTAAATATGAGCTCAAAAGACATCGGTTGATACATTCGGATGAAAAGCCGTTTAGTTGTGATGATTGTGGGGTTAGTTTTCGGCAGAAAAGATATTTGAGGAATCATAATAAAATCAATCATAATAGGGCTACGCCCTGAATAATGCGGTGGGCCCTCTTATAACCTATAAAATATTTTTTGTTCAATGAACCATGCAAAAAAAATAATTGTATCTTTTTATACAATGTTTAGTTGTCGTGAAACTATTAAAATGCCTCCGTCCGGCTTCAAATACTTTTTAAACGTAATAAAATCGTACGAAAAGTATTCAATTTATTTCAAACACGGCAAAAGACACTACAAACATGATTTTTCTTCTATTTGTCGAGAAGTAGAGACTAATAATAGAAGCTTCAAAAAATTGCAAGTCACAATAACTTTTAGGTTATTATTATTATTTCCATGTAATATTTTAATTGTGTATTATAAATATTGTACATTAGTAAATGTGATACAAATAAAACAGGTCGAAAGTAACAATTTTTCTTTTGTAAATATGTAATTGTACGAAATGAAATAAATATAAGAATATCAACATTTTTTTGTGTTGTACTATTCTACACTTGCCGTCGCCGTCAAATAATTATGGACTGGAGATTTCTACACTGATGCCAAATTTTTTAAGTGTCTACCTGTACAAATATCTGTAATCTGTCAATTGTCATTTTATATTCTAACATTGTCGTGAGTACTTGCGTGCGCTTTTTATTCCCAATCCTATAAATTGTCAAGAACGAATGAGTTTTGTTGGAGTAAAAAATTGAAATTAAAATTTAAAAAAAATAGCAAAACTACTTATAATTACAACATTAATGTCAAGTCTCCTCTGAGAGTAAGGTTATTAGTTTTGGAATGATTTTGAGTAATTTCGTACTCTGTAGTAGAGTTCTGGAACGCAACCTGAAGTTTGTTTTGGTAGCGTGTTCACAGGTTATGAATTTTGTTTTCATAGTTTGGCAGTTTTCATATTGAAGTTTTTAGTGCGTATTGAGTTATTTTATATTTTTTTGCCAAATTATGAAAACAAAACGCATAATACGCTAAAAACCAAAACAAACTTCAGCTCCCAGTCCTTCAGTCTGACAGTTTCTCCCCAGGTTCTGATTGGCTAATTCGCTTCGTCACGTGAGTGTCCGCAAGCTATTATTTGACGGCGAGTATAGTCGTAATTTCCCAACTATACTTCATTTCACATAATAAATTAACAGATGGCGTTTGAGAGCCGACCATTTTAGGGTATATTCCAAAAATAAAATATAATAACCAAAACCATGGTTTCGGTTACGGACTGGTTCTAATCACGTGACTATTATTATTGAAACAGTTCGGTTTCGTTCACGGAAACCCTAAAATTTTCTTTCAAAACATTTACGTCTATCGTCTTTCATAATCCTAAATTATGAAGTGGAAAATTAAAATATGTACAATGTAAACCGTAAAAAATAGATGCAAACATCAAAGAGTCAATAAATAGTATCTAACCACACTAACCTATAAAATCTGACATCATATGAAAAAGGACAGAAGATGTTAACCTGCAAAACCAAGGAAAAATCATGGTTGCGTTGGTGCGCATCCGGAACCATGTTTCATAAATGTACAATTTTTACCATTTGATATTATTGGAACACTTTTGGTTAACCACGGTTAAAATTTGTTATTTTTGGTATATACCCTTGTAACACTAAAATAAGAATCTGGACACAATCTATACCCGCCATGTTTATTCATTTCACCGCAACAAGGATAGAAAATACAGCTAATTTCATGTACTTCATGATCGGTTAAGGCTGTGTCCGATGTCGCATTTTGGCATTTAGTATTTAGGTCTTCTTTACATGAATATAACTCCGAATGGCACACTAATGAACATCCATTGGTTTGTGTGGCGACACTTTAGAACAACAAAAATGAATTATACAATTCGATTTAATTTGATGCTTCAGATTAAATGTTAATATTATATTTCATAAAATAGAAGCTAAGTAGCTATTCTTTGACAGTAAATTTGAGGTTTTGTACAAATTATAGCAACGAACATGATTTGTTTAATTAGTGCGCGTCAACTTTAAGGCATAGTCTGCTCCTGCAAAACCCTAAAATCTAATTCCTAAAATCCTAAATAATCACTAGATTTAGGACATATAAATTTAGGATTTAGATATTAGGGTGATAAAAATGCAACATTGGACACAGCTTAAGTGTCTTGACCATTTTTACCTTGGGGGAGACCATTTTTTATTTTCACAGTGGCAAACGCAGTTATTGTTTTAAATACATAAAACAATTAGTTTAGGTAGGTTTATTTGAACAAAAATAAAACAAATATATCCCAATTTTATTTACAGATTAAAATCATCAAATCAAGACAAACCCTCCGAAAATGAAGAAGAAGTTTATGAATATTTAAATGTAGAACCGTGCATAGAACTTACCTATGAAGAACAAAACCAACAAATTTCTTGTACAAACTGCAGTAAAAATTTCCGAGAAAAAGCGGACCTACAACGCCATTCTAAACTTTGCAGTATAAATAATATGAAAGACAAAGTAATTGCACTTGATACAGACAAAAAAGAAAAACATTCTCGGGTTCGTCGTAAAAAATCCGACATAATCGCCGATCACTTCTGTAATATTTGCTCCCGAGGTTTTACAAGAAAATTTGACATGTTAAAACATCGTAATAATCAACACAAAATCACTCAAGAATCACAAAACAGATTATCAGACACGAATAAATGTGAACAACAATCAAATAACCTCAAAGATTCTGATTCTATCCCTCAGAGTAAGAAAAACGCCGAACTTTTAAATAGATGTAAATTTCTCAACGAAGAAGGAAAAGAATACTACAAATGTGAAATTTGCAGCAAGATAATTCATCAGTCGTACAATTTTATTCGGCATCAAACAATACATACAGGAATTAGAGCGTATTGTTGCCATATATGTGGAAAAAGTTACCGGACTTCAAGTATACTTAACAGGCATATCAACGAACTACATAATAAGGTTAGGAAACTTAATCAGCTTATTCTGTGACCGTTTATTAATAGGTTAATGTATAGATTATAGAAAATCAGTCATTAATGACCTTCTATTAATGCATGTTTTTTTTTATTAATAAACTAGTAGGTACCGCATAATATTGCTGAACAATGAGGTTATGCAAAAAAATAATTATACCTTTTCGAAGTGAAAACTTCTTTAGATGCATTTTGCACATTTTTTCCTGGGCAGTGAACTTAGCGGATCCGTCACGCGTCACGGCATTCAGATAAACTCGGGGAGAACCGAACGTCAAGGTAATCGGGTCATAGCCTACGTTGCGTTATTAATACAAGGCCGGGAAACATCACAACAGGCATTTACGAAAATTCTACCGGTGAACTGTTACCGGTATATACGACGTTAGGCCCTTTCGTCCAGTAAGGGTTTTCCCTTTTTTTGAAAACCTGCTGTTGTACCGTCACAGTTAGAATGTTTAGAAACGTGTATTTTACAATATACGTTGTTTATTTATTGTTTAATGTGAAAAGTAAGATATATTTATAATATTTGTAAAACATTTAATGAAATACTAACCTGTAAAAGACAATATCCGACCGTCATGATGTGAAAAGAGAATAAACCGTCGAAAAGAGTGTGAGAAATCCGTGTTTAGGCTGAGTCCGTCGTACGGCTCGCCGTTGATTGTCTGGTAGAGAAATTGATAGTATTTCTTTATTATTATTTATTTATTTATGAGTTGTTTGTCTTAGTTGTACATTGCTTCGTATATTACAATATATTTATTTAACCTTCCCCATTCTTTTTTGTTGTTATCAATCAACCCTGCGCCCCTCACCTTCCCTAAGCTATCCGAGGCAAGCTCCTTTTTACCGCCGTACCATGGCGCCCGAGTAACCGTTCATTCCCGGATTAAGGAGCAATGACGTCACCCACCCCAGAGCAGCAGGCTGCGGGGGTGTCGTCACAACAGCTGTTCATCAAGTTACAGCTACCGGGATAGATTCTTTTAGAATGCAAGTGATAAACAGGGTAGATTTATAAATTATGGAAAGCAGTTGAAAGATGAAACAGATTTGAAATTTGACGTAGTTAAACGTTATCTCGTTTCGTCTTCTGTATTATCATAATTAACTTCTGAAATCTACTTCCGATTCCAACTTCGCTTGGCAGCTCTACCTTTTTGTGAGGTTAGATTCTTCATTTACCGCATTTACCGGCTGATTTGCTCGATCCACAAATCATGGATCCGGTAGATGGATCTGGTATAATTTTCGAATCACTTGTGTTTTCGAACGCAGTCGGTAGGTGCGGTATCTACCGGTAGAATTGTCGTAAATGCCTAATATCACTGCTGTCATTACCGATATCTGTATACTAAGCAGATTGGTACACCCAGATTAGCACACCCAGTAATGGGTAATATGCCGTGATATATTTATTTAGTTATTTATATAAGTAAATACATTAGTGTGAAGTTTGTACACTAATTTTCATACTGCTTTTTATAATATAGTAAATATTAGATATAACTGCTTGAAAAAAATACATGTTACCATATAAAAGTGAATAAATTTAAACCTCGATCGGCTTTTGTTTTTTGCTTAAAGTTGTTAGAACCAACGACGAAATATAACTAGACAAAACATTCCCTATCCCTCTTCATTGAATGTTTTGATTTCGGCTGGCCAGACAGAGACAGATATGTTTTATCTAGTTCGTGAATTTCTTACTAGAGGCCACTTGAATATATCAGTGTAATTTGACATTTGCGGTTTTGTTTTTGAGTGAAACGTTGGTTTTTATTTAATACCAAAGCTTATAAATAATTAAATAAACAAAACATATTGGATATTTTTATAAATTAATTTTACGCTTAAATTCATTTGGCAACACGGACAAGGTACACAAACTGTAATCTTGGCAACCTTGTTGGGGTGGGCCATACAAGCAAATGTCAAAACCCGCGTCTCATATGCAAAATGGATGAGTTTTTATAAGTTTTTTACAGATTTACAGATCTGTAAAACTTACAGATTTGACCTGTAATCGAAATATATGTATAACTTGATGTATATTCTAAAAAACTTTCTATTTTAAAACGTCAACGCAATATCGCGCCTCTTGTGAGAAATGCTTGAACTAGATAAAACATATCTCTATCTCTGTCTGGGCAGCCGAAATCGAAACAAATAAAACTATGTTTTGTCTAGTTATATTTGGTCGTTGGTTAGAACCATGTCGTGTTTGGTATTAAATGAGAGGTATCGTCAATGGCTGCCATGCAAAAATGTCAAAATTTGACAGTTTGATTGGCTTTTGTTTTCTGCGTAAAGTTGTCAGAACCATGTCGTGTTTGGTATCAAATGAGAGGTATCGTCAAGGGCTGCCATGGAAAAATAGCAAAAATTTGACATCTCGATTGGCTTTTGTTTTTTGCATAAATATGTCGGAACCATTTCGTGTTCGGTGAGAGGTATCGTCAAGGGCTGCCATGCAGAAATGTAAAAAAATTGACAGCTCAATCGGTTTTTGTTTTTCGCTTAAAGTTGTTAGAACCAGTCGTGTTTGGTACCAAGTGAAACATAAGAAAAGATAGTTGTTATGATGTTTATGAGCTGTCATTAATTTTTTGAAATATTACAATAAAATAGAAGTTTTCACTTCGGACTTGCGGTCTTGAACGCACAATTTTTTTTTTTTTTGACCCTCATATTTTTGTCTTGCAATGAACACAGAACTTAAACCAAAAATATTTGTTCTAAATTTTGAAATTCATTTCAAACATCAAGGTCAGAAAATTCGCTTGTGACACCTGCGAAAAAAAATTCCCATCCAAAGGAACTTTAGAAGACCACAAAAATATCCACACCAACAACCGGCCATTTTGTTGCGATTTATGTGGTAAGAACTTCAAACAAAAATCATCTCTCTATATCCACAAAACATTTCATTCAAATGTGCTAAGATTTTCTTGCAAAATCTGCGGGAAGAAGTTCCACAGAGCGAGAGATTTAAAAGTACATAGTTGGATTCATACTGGACACAGACCATATGCGTGTACAGTTTGCGGTAGTATGTTTCGTCTGTCGCAAGATTTAAAGAGGCATTCACGGATTCATGGAAAACTGGAGACCACTGATTTTATGTGTGATGATTGTGGCGCGAGATTTAAACATCCGCGGTCGTTGAAGAAACATCAGAAGGTTCACGGCCAACCAGATAATAAACCAGACAGCAAGAAGTCGGAAGATGCTGAATAATGATGGTATGGTTTATTTTTCAGTAGTAATATACAGGGTGTCTCAATAAGCTTGCTCACTATTGGTAACTTTTTTATTTGAAAAGATACGAGGTTGGTTAAATTAGCAAAATTGTGCCATTTTATATTAGAAAATTGGTCATTGGTCAAAATAAAATTTGTGTCAGCGGTTCTCAAAATTTGGGACAATGTATACATTTTTTAAATGGAACCATATATTTTTTATTATCTTATTGGAAAGAGTATTTTTTTCTCTTTCCAATAAGGTAATGTTGTATATGTACAATTTTTTCAAATAAACGAGTTATTTACGGTTAAAAATTTAAATTTTGTAAACTATTTTATTAGTTTTTTGTCAAGTAAAGTCATGGAAACAATTGATTCTTTGTTTGTTTGGCGTTTAATAATTTCTTTCGTAAAGTTCTCTGTGTTTAATAATGTTTAATAACTTTACAAATGAAGAAAAGTTAGATATGATCTTGCTACATATATGGAAAGTTATATCTAGACACCAGTTACGTAGAATGGTCGGCTCTCTTTCCAAAAGAGTTTAAATGTGCGAAAGAAATAATGGCTTTCAATTTGAACATTTTCTTTGTTTTGTTATTACTGTAAAATAAATTAATAAAATAATAATTTTATAAAAGGCAATTGTTTCCATAGTTTACTTGACCTAAACTAATAAAAGATAAATTTTATCTTTAAACGTAAATAACTCGTTTATTTGAAAAAATTGTACATAAACAACATTACCTTATTGGAAAGAGAAAAAAAATGCTCTTTCTAATAAGATAATTAAAAATATATAATTCCATTTAAAAAATATATATTCTGTCCCAAATTTTGGGAACCGCTGACACAATTTTTATTTTGTCTACATGACCAATTTTCTAATATAAAATGGCACAATTTTGCTAATTTAACCAACCTCGTATCTCTTAAAATAATAAAGTTAACAATAGTGTGCAAGCTTATTGAGACACCCTGTATACCCAAATCGGTTAAGCAGCCGATGTACGTCATCACTTAGTGTAAAAACCTTAATATATTAAAATCACTAATGGTGAAAAATGAAATAAAATCTTAATCATTTTTAACCGTCAAAAAGTGTATAGCCTATATAATTATTATTAAGATGAATAGTAGAGTTCATTACTTATTGTATATGACATGAATAACAAATAAATAATGTACATCAACGTCATATTATTCGTTTAGGTATTGCCATAGTTGGCAACATTGATAATTTGTATGTTCATACTGTCAAAGTTATTATTTGAAAAATATTTGTATCGTGTTTGAAACATTTTTGTGGGTTGTAAAGGCCTATTTATTATAAAGTAATGTTAAACGCAACGTGACCGTTAACGCAAACACAAAATCTGTGAATCTGCCAAAGGTAGCACTTCTAATCAATCAGAAGAAATCGGTATATTTCTTTGAAATTCGGCTCACTTTTATTTATTGTCTATATGACATACACAAGGAAACACGAGACTGCACTCGGATGTGTAATTTCAAAGAAAAAAAATCTGATGTGGCCAACACAAAACCTCCCGCTATTGAATTTTTATTAATTTAAATACATACTTACGTATTTACTAACGCTGCAAACTGTTCCATTGCAGAAAACTATTGCTTTATTTACTAATTTCTTTTTAAAATGTCATTATTATTAATTTGAATTGATTAGTTTTCTGACAGTGACATTTACTGTCAGTTACATTCATTTGAAATATGAACTGTTTAACAAAGGAATTGTGTTTATCTTCGGGACTAATAAAAAAAATTATTTTTAAATTTATCTGTAAAATATATAGAAAAAGTATTAATGTATTCCTGTAGAAAATTCAATAATCTTTAATTTTCATAAGACATAAAATGCGAAAAAATGGCATTTAATGGTATTTTTTGAAGAAAAACCATTATGAGCTTCAAGTAAAGTGTCATTTCCGGTTATCCAATTTACACCAAAACCTAATGGCTTCTTTTCATATTAGAATGGGATGGAAATACAAGGTTTCAGAATTTTCTGAATGATAGTATTTGAGTTAGAGCGAAAACAAAATTCATACACACACACACATACAGACATCATCGTGAAAATGTCAAAATTGGATTCTAGGGACCTTAAAACGTGATCATTTACTAAAATCTCGATATGTGATTTTTAGCACGATCCCTATACCTCCCTTACCAAGGGTAGCGGGAGGTAAAAATCTAGCTTAAAAGATATTAAAGAAAAGACGTCTTAAAGTTGACCAATCAGAGACCTACACCTTTAAGGTGTGTTTGCCGGAATTTTACATTACTATGGTTTTATACAAATCAAATTTTCTTTAAAATGTGTGGGCGACTGTAGTTTTCGAAAAATCTCAGTGTCAAATTAAATTTGACAAGGTGTATAAAAAAAGGCAAATTCTTACCATGATGATCTCGGATGACACCTTCGCTAACCTAAATTTGTTGACAGTGAAAAGTCATCTCTAAAGTGTCAAAATTACAGCAAGTCAAACAAATTTTGTAAGTCACTATTAGTATTTTTGAAACCTAGCAACCAGTTTTATTTTGTAATAATATCATCACACCTGAAGTTATCCTTCCGGGATTAGTGGATTAAAAAGTCTTGTAACTCCGTTATGCAAGCAGCCGCAAATTATTTTCTTCTCTTTGTTGGCAACCTATTGTCGTCGGCAAGTGTCAGTTTCGTCTGGGGCGCGAGTTGTGTTTAGATTTTTGTCTAGTTATATTTCATCTTTCATCAAAACAGTTTGTTTTTTGTTAAAATTTGTGTTCTTTTTCTTTCAGATGTACTGAAAAAACGAAGTACCTATGTGAATTTTGTTCCTATCTAACAGGAGATTACAAACTATTCCATAGACATTTAGCTACACATAGTAAAACTATGAAACTAAATAAGAAACATGATGTTCACAATAATAAAAACAATTATTGTGCAGTTATAAATAATATAAACGCATCGTACAAAGAAATAAATAGTGACAACTTTAAACAAAATATAGAGTGTGAAATGTGTTGTAAAAAATTTAAACAAACATCGAATTTAAACGTACATTTAATGTCTCACGTTAAAGATTTTTTTTGTTACGTATGTTGTAGAAGTTTTATTAATAATTTTCAATTAGAACAACATTTATCGTTTCACACAGAAGACGAAATTTTCGTGTGTAAAAACAACCCCGCTACTGTCATCTGTCCATACACAAACTGCTCTCAAAAGTTCCAATCAAAACAACAGTTGTACCAACATAAACAATCGCACGAAAACATAACCCAATATTCTTGTAATAAATGTTCGAAAAAGTTTAAACATCTGCAACAGTTAGAGAGACATTCCAGCCAACATGAAAACACGAAATGTTCCATTTGCAAAAAGGAATTTTCTTCGAAAGTTATTTTGAGTGAACACATGCGACTACATTCAGGAGAGAAGCCATTTCAGTGTGAAGTTTGCCAGATGATGTTCCGGTATAGAAGCGGATATTTGGTTCATAAGAAAACTCACGCGAATGAACGGAAATACAAATGTGGACAGTGCGAGAAGACCTTCACAAGGTAAGATATTTCGTTACCAGCAAGAAATGTCTTAAGTTTTAGAAATAGGTAGAAGTCAGAAGGAGCTAAATCTGGAGAATAAGGTGGATGTTCCAGCAAATCGTACTTTAACTCGTTGATTTTTGACATTGAACAACACTTTTGTGAATAGGAGCGCTTTCCTGGTGAAAGATGACTTTCTTTTTGTTTAAACCGGGCTGCTTCTCACGAATTTTTGTATCCAATTGGCTCAAAAGGTTTTTCGGCCGATGGAATGGTCTTTGCCTTCTTTGGCGCCGGACAACCGGCTTCAATCCATTGTTTGGATTGTTCTTTCGTCTCAGGCGTATAATGGCATATCCATGTTTCGTCCATTGTAACAAATCGACGTATAAAATCTTGTTTATTCTTTTGTAAACGATCCAAACACTCTTGAGAAATGAGTTTTTGATCCTTATTTAACAAATATTAGTAACTTTGCTTACATTTTCAGAAAAAAAAAATATCTGATGTGGACACCACATGACTTCCTTGTACGCCTGTTACACTATACATATTTTGTTAATAATTAAAATATGTATTATAACAGACCCAATCATAAAATTGCACGTATTTGACATAATTTGACATTGACATTAAATTCTCATTTTTTTGTTATTTTTTGTCCTCATTCATAGCAAACTTAATTACAGAAACCAAAAAGTACATAATTTTTAAATATACAAAGAGCTAATTTAATTATACTTGCTATTTTCGACGCAGAATTAAATTCTCTAAAACTTTTATTTGAAGCATTTATTGTGAAAATCAAAATAACACCATTTTTTTCAAGAAAAACTGATAACAGCTTCAAGTAAAGTATCACTTCCGGTTAGACTATTTTAACCAAAATCTATTATGTTATTCCCATTGATATAAAAGTATTATATACCAAATTTTAAAAGATTTAGATTATTTTTAATATAGTTTTTCATTAAAATCTATTATAGGCTTCAAGTAAAGTACCACTTCCGGGTCGACCATTTTAACTAAAATCTATTATGTTATTGCCATTGATATTGAAGTGTTATATACCAAATTTGAAAAGTTTTGGATTATATTTTAATATAGTTTTTCATTAAAATCTATTATAGGCTTCAAGTAAAGTACCACTTCCGAAAGTTATGTAATGACCAAAAAGGGAGGTGCACAACTAGATGTTATAACAGTCCTAAATACAAAATTTCAACTTTCTACGGCTTCCCGTTTTTCAGTTATGCGAGATACGTACGTACGTACAGACGTCACGACGAAATTAGTCAAAATGGATTCAGTGATGGTCAAAATGGATATTTTCGTTGAAATCCGGAAACCGAAATTTTTCGCGTTTACAATACTTCCTTTACTTCGTACAAGGAAGTAAAAAAGACCCCTTTCAATATTTCAAACATAGTATAGTTTATTATTACTTTGTTCTTGCCTTGTTATACAAAATAGAAATAGTAAAAATAACATTTTTTTGTTTGTTTCGATTTTGAAGGTCGAACTATCTACGGGAACATCTTCGGATCCATTTGAAAGTGAAACCGTTTGCTTGCAAATTCTGCGACATGAAATTCACGCAACAAAATATACTCAGCACTCATACGGCCAGAAAGCATCGTTTATGCCCCATCTGTCAACAACCAGTAGGAAATATACTCAAAATAAGAATGCATTTGTGGAAAATGCATAATGAACATTATCAACATTTTGTAAACGGAAAAATGCAATAATAATATGTACCTATATAATAATTGATCTGAAACTGTGTAATATAATAAAATGTTAAACATTGATTTTTAATGAATTTGTATTTAATTATGTATATTTTTTTGTAATTTTGTTCATGTTTTCAGGTTTTTTGGCTGAAATTTCAATGTTTTCCATTTCTACGTCGGAAACTGAAAAATATTTTTTTTTACAATCTCCGGTTAGAATTTTAACTGGAAGTTAAATAAACAATATTGAATCGGACTATTGACAGTAATGATCAATTTGTCATTTGACAGCTCATTTCGTTTCAATTTTGTTTATTTAACTTACAGTTAAGTTTTTAACCAGAGATTGTAAAACTGGCCCT
Organism: Ophonus ardosiacus; assembly: GCA_943142095.1. NCBI lineage: Eukaryota > Metazoa > Arthropoda > Insecta > Coleoptera > Carabidae > Ophonus > Ophonus ardosiacus. The sequence continues at coordinate 30,737,519 of OW964838.1, forward strand.
AAGAGAGATATTGGAATCATGCTAAAAATCGCATTTCCAGATTTTAGTGGATAAGCACGTTTAAAGTCCCTATAATCCGATTATAACATTTTTACGATGATGTCCGTGTGTGTGTAAGGAGATGTTGGAACCACGGTTTCTCAAATACTGTATGATTTAAAAAATATTTAACTGCAGTTTCCTCAATCTGACATTCCTGGGAAGAGCTGATTAGATTTTGGTAACAAGTGGACAACCGGAAGTAATTTCTTTAACAAAATCTTCCAAATATTATTTTTTGAAAATTTCTGTTATTACTAATATTAAAGAATATAAAATATTCTAACCGATACATTTAAAATTTTTATTATATCTTCTATGGAGTTAAAGATAGACATAAAAAATGACGTAAAAATTTGACATTATTATGAAGAAATGCCACAAGATGGCGAAGCAGTAGTACAAAAGTTTATTACTGTTTTTTTTTTTTTGACACGAATTTAATATCCCTAAATTTCCTTCTTATTTCCCAATACGCTTCTTTCTTGTCACTAATTTTATTTACTTTGTCTAAAATTTTTAGCCAAATGGAATTTTACTTAACTTGCAAACTTTAATTTCTTGCTTCAAAAAATTTAAAGCCCTCCGTAATTTATTATTGAAAAGATTCAATAAATTTTAAGTATGTTGAAATAATAATTATAATGTCGTATTTAATAATTTAGTACAATTTTGTGTTTGGTCTTTTTAAGCAGCCACGTTATTCAGTGTTGCCAATAGTCTGACATAAAAATATAAATAAACCGCATATTTTCCAACTTCAAGTAAAACAGCATGAAGTTTAAGGTTTTAGGTTATAAATTCAATAATGTCATATTTGAAAAGATGCCGCAGTCATCATAAAAGAAATATATACAGGACTTTATGTAGATATTTTAGTGATGTACAAAATACTAAACAATCTAATGTTGATGCAGTATTTTCAAATGGGTGAGTATTACAAATACATATATTAATATAAATGAAAATGTCATGTGAAAGTAAGGTTACATATAATAAACAAAATCATGAAAAAGTTCGACCAAAAGTATATACAACAGTTTTTTCTACGGTCGGAAAGATTAATCCATTTAAAATATAATTTATAAAAAAAATATTTGTAGTTTTCTACTTATGTGAGCGTGACTGTAAAATTATTGAAAGATTTTATAATAAAAACGTTAATGATAATATGAAATTAATCAGAGAGCATTTTCTTAAGTTTTTGGCAAAAAATATAACTTTCTGTAACCAGATGACATTCAAAAAGCTAGTAAGTAATAAAAAGTATTTTATCAATAGAAAAACTACATTTGAAACCGTCATTTAAATGCACAATAATCGTCATTTTAAAAGTTATGAAATCAGCAAAGACGGCTTCAAGCAAATGCAGTGTTGCCAACCTAAAGATAATTGTCACTGGTTTTAAAGAATGTCATTTTCAATTACAATTTTTTATTATTAAATATAGATTTAAAGAAAAATAAAAAATACGAGTCTGTTATTTTTCACTACTCTATCAATTAAAGTTATAGAAAAAAAGTCGTGCATAACCTCATTGTATTGCCAACTATATTTTCATCACAGAGTCTTTTCTTTTTCATGTGAAATTCTATAATTTTTAAACAGACGTACGTTATGCGTATCATCTGGCAAGTTAGCCCGGTTCGCCGATGGATGCGCCGTCGCCCAACTGGGCGACACTTCTGTCATGGCGACAGTTGTGGGCAAAACAAAGCCTTCGCCGTCGTCTTTCTTGCCCCTCGTGGTGGACTATCGCCAGAAGGCCGCAGCCGCGGGGCGAATCCCCACCAATCACCTTCGCCGCGAGTTGGGGCCCAGCGAACGAGAAATACTCACCTCTAGGCTTGTGGACAGAAGCCTTCGGCCTATGTTTCTACCTAACTACAATTACGAGACGCAGGTCAGGGGAAGAGGGTGAACCGTTATAACATATTTACAATAGGCCCATAAACCATAATAAAAAATAATAAAATGTACACTTTATCCTTAGAGTACTACTCAATAAATAACGATTAAGATTTGATAATTACTTTGCGAGATATTTGAATTTATGTCCAGGGCCACAGATGACGTCATACTATTGGTATCTTTCTCGCGCAGCCTACTACAGATACTGGTGTGAGAAAGATAGCTATAGGTTTCTTTAGAAATCAAATGCAGCTATACAAAAAACAATTATGACTTTTTGATACCACGAATTGCTTCAAAATTAAACGAACTTTCATTTAAAAATATTTAAAAAAAATTGGTTTATGGGCCTATTATCGCGCTTATTATTACATTTAGCGGTTTTAACATAAATTACAGTATTTAAACTCCTCTATAGAATAGCGGAAGTAGGTCAACATTGTTACTTCCGGTTTTCGAGTAATTGATAGTAACTTATAATTTTCAAATGGAACATCCTATATATTTATTCAAATTTAATAAGTGCATGAAATTTGCTATGGTAGAAAAGATTATAGAGAAAATGAAATGGTAGAAGATTTACGTCATAGACCTGAAAAAAATATAAAATGAAATATAACTTGTTGAACTTATTTATTTTTAATCACAGAAGAAAAAAAATACTAATATTAAGAAACGTATATATTAATTAAATTTACAAGTATTTCTAAGTTAATCTCTATTCCTTGTACCGAATATAAAATTGTTTAAAATAATTATAGTTGATTTTTATACCAAACGTTGGTATGACAATAAAAATAAACAAATGATGAACTGTAATAGTTTTTTTCATTTCTTTCTTAATAATTTTCAATTTTTCACCCCAAAAAATTAATAAATAATCTTTTATTCAAGTGTAAAACAAAAGAATGTAGACTTGTTATATATCATTGAAATACTTATAAAATAAGGTAAAATATGAAAATCTGTATTATATCTCGAAAATTATGAAATTTTCAAAAAATCTAATTACGTTATTTTATTTTACCAAAATTTTACCACGTGACTTCCTTGTACGCCTGTTATACTATACATATTTTGTTAATAATTAAAATATGTATTATGTATAAAATTGCACGTACTTGACATATTTTGACATTGACATTAAATTCTTTATTTTTTGTCCTAATTCATGGCAAACTTAATTACAGAAACCAAAAAGTACATAATTTTGAAATTTACATATCTCGCTTATACAAAGAGCTAATTTAATCATGCTTGATGTTTTCGACGCAGAATTCAATTCTTTAAAACTTTTATTTGAATCATTTATTATTAAAATCAAAATAACAGCATTTTTATCAAGAAAAACTGATAACAGCTTCAAGTAAGGCCTCACTTCCGGTTAGACTATTTTAAGCAAAATCTATTATATTATTCCCATTCAAGTAAAGTACCACTTCCCGATAGATCATTTTAACTACAATCTATTATGTTATTCCCATTGACATAAGAGTACTATATACCAAATTTGAAAAGTTTTGGATTATATTTTAATATAGTTTTTCATTAATATCTATGATAGGCTTCAAGTAAAGTACCACTTCCGGGTAGATCATTTTAACTACAATCTATTATATTATTTCCATTGATATAAAAGACATATACCAAATTTCAAAACTTTTGGATTATATTTTAATATAATTTTTCATGAAAATCTATTATAGTCCTAAATACAAAATTTTAACTTTCTACGGCTTCCCGTTTTTCAGTTATGCGAGATACTTCCTTTACTTCGTACAAGGAAGTAAAAACGGTACAAAAATTGTTTAAACAATTTTTCTTTAACTACCATAATAATTAAGTTATTAGATATTTTCGAAATGAGCGAAAAACAAAATTTTGCCTGTCGCTCAGAAACAACAGAAAATCGGAAATTCCTGTGGTGACTATTAAACTTTTCTGGAATGTGCAAACGATTTTGCTTTATCAGTAATATTTCCCAAGATACCTTTAAAAACATCGAAAATGAGACATTCTGTACTGTTACATAAAACACTTGAATATTTTCCTTATTTTACGACCCAGGTGATGTGCAACATTCTCGCAATGGACTCCTCCAACTCCCCTGACATCCTAGCCATCAACGCAGCTTCCGCCGCTATTACCGTAAGCGACATTCCTTGGCTGGGCCCTGTTGGGGCTGTGCGCGTGGGGTTATGTGACGGAGAACTTCTCCTCAACCCAACGCGGCGAGAATTGCAGGCTTCTAGTCTCGATTTGGTCCTCACGGCCACTAAACATAATTTAGTAGTGATGTTAGAAGCGGCGGCTGATAATGTCTTGCAGCAGGATTTGTTGAAGGCGATTAAAAAGGGCACACAGGAAGCGCAAAGTGTAGTAGCGGCTATTGAGAAGTTGCAGAAGACGGTGGGGAAGGAGAAAAGGCAGATAGAGACACAAATAGAGCTGCCGGATGAGGTGAGTCATATAAATTTCAAGAAAATATTTTTTTAGGCAACTGAAAGAAATATTTTTGTTGTAACTCGCCTTTATGAGACCAATTAGCGAATAAAATTTACAGTGGGATTCTGAAACTAGCGTTAAATAACGTTCGGAGTTAAGGAGGTTCGAGCGATTCTCGTGTAAAAATTAATTTTCAACTTTATGGTTTCAAATTTTATAATTATTACGAATGATATCTTATCCAACTATTCTAAAAAATAAAAAACATTCCACCGTCTAGTTTCTTATAAATACGCTTATAAAGTTGACGTTTTCAGTGTTCTAATACATAAGCTCTTACGGCAGAAACATTTCCGTAGATACTTTTTTTATTTGTTTTATATTGATCTTTCCAATTTTGATGAACAAAAAACAAGTATAATAAAACTGAAGACTTATAGTATATTATGAGAAGTTTATAATGCCTTTTTACCGTTCAAATTAATTTGAAAATTAATGTTGAACATTATGTTTTCATTTTACATCGATAGTTGCAGAACAGATGAAGAATGACTTGGCAACGTTGCACGTCCCAGCTGATATAAAGGAAAAAGATTGAAGTATAATTTGTATCTATATTATGGTTAACTTTTTTTCGAATATAATAAAGCTATTTAGTTTTGTTCTTTGTAAAATTTGTTATTACTGAAATTGATAGATAAATTTAATATAATAATTTTACAAGACGCGCTGTTGCCACATAACTTTCTTCCATCACATATGTTCAAAATACTGAAATCATTTCAGTACTTTTTTTTGTTAAATACAAATTAATTATGTACTTGGAGGCTCAATACACGTTTATTAATTAAAATTATAATTTTTACAACTATTTTAGCAATTAAAAGAACAAAAAAATATAAATATTATTTTGACTCATTAGTTTCGCTCGAACCTCCTTAAGTAACGTTCATGTTTCAGAGTTAAATTGGTATTCTGAAACTCTGGCACAGAATAGACATTTATACAGAAGCGACACTCCTTGTCAGCACCAACCTTTGGAAACTTTATGGCGAGTGCTGGGTCTTTGCCACTAGTACTCAATTCCAGTCAATAGATGTCGCGAACGTCGCTTTTAGAACTTGTATTTATTATTATTGAATTTGACGTAAATTTATGAATTTGACATATTTTGAATTGTGTTTTCGATTCTATCACGGTTTTATATAATTCACTTTGATTATTCATTGTAACATCTGTGTGCCTATTAGGCAAGTTTTTAATGTAACGTTGTTTTATGTGTTGATAAGTTCATATAAGTAATTCAATTCGTGTTTTGTTAAACCGTTACAATTATTTCAATGAAGATGACAAATCTATTTTGAAAATAAAATTTTATTATGTATAAATGAAAAAGTATAATTAATCATTAAATTTGTGCACATGTATTTTAATATCAAAATAAATTTATATCTAAAACTACAATATTTTGTATAAAATTCAAAAACGGGTTGCCTTATTTACATTTTAGTTCTATTCCAACCATTAGGTGTAATATTCATTGTAAGTATACATAAGTTTCCGGTCTAAAGAGTATTATTTGTCTATGGTCAGCACCATTGTTGTTGCGATTTGATGTTTATGACCTTGAACTTTAAATTTATTGGCAAATTTATGCGCGAAATTTAAATTGTGTCTTAAATGATAACAGAAAAATTAGAACATAAAAGTACTAAAATTTTAATTTTATTGACGAATTAAAAAAAAACAAAATAAACACATGACCGGTAGTATTTACTCTTAAACAGGGGTGATTAAGCGTTGACTAAAGTAACAAATTCAGTTGTTTTTTAATCACCCCAATGTAATTCTAAATGGTAGTCATGGTAATTAGTTAGTCAGGGTGACTAAAATTATGAGTAAATACTACCGGCCAATTATATTTTTATTAAACAAATATCTGAATTTTCAAATTCTCGATGAATATGTCTCATATCCTTCTCCATCAAATCTTTTTTTCCACAGGCCTTGAGCCACATTTTACACCTATATTTATTAAATTAATATACATTTTACATGATATGGTAGTCGTTTAGCATAACTTACATTTCTGGATCTTTCGGAAACGAAAAAACCTACGTTTCCATTTCTCAATTTTTTAAATATACTTTTACACTCTTTATATGAACAAACAAGTCCTCGCGATTCTACATTCTTCGTTTGTTCCATTTTATTAGAATCTGACACCACTTGTAAAATTCACAAATAGTTCATAAAACGATATGTCAAAAGTGAAAAGATATGTTTGGTTTGCTTGAATTAGCCATAACCCTAAAATACATGGACGTGGCAAGCCGAGACAACAGCTCCTCCAAAATATGCGAAATATAATGACTTTCTTTTTACTATTTTGCCTGTCGTTTGTTGAAAATATAACATATTTGTTCTTATTAGAAATCAATTTGTGTTTCTCAATATACTTTTATTATTGACCCCTAACAGAAAATGTTCTAGTCGAGTTAATGACAAGAACAAAGAATCGTAAGATACGAAGATATGCCGAAACAATCCGACTTTATCCAATTAGCCGTTTAAATTTGTTGGCATACTCTTTCTCTCTCTAATTTTCGTTTCTCTCTCTGACTGTCGCTTCTGTATGAATGTTTATTCTGTGGTCTGACATCAAAAGTATAACCCTCCACTATGATGCAATATTTTAATTGCTCTTACCTTCTGCGAAATTTGACTTTTAAAATCCATGTATTTTTCCATTTATTTCGTTCAGGGGATGTTCAGTTTTCGAACATGTAAAAGGAAACCACCTTTTTAGCACCATATAGCAAAATAAGGTTTGTTTTAGGTGCAGCAAGCTATCCACACTTTATCAGACATGCGGTTGAGGGAGATTTTCAGAGACTATACACACGATAAAATGAGCAGAGATAACGCCGTCAACAACGTAAGAAATGACGTTATTGATAAAGTCAGGAATAACTTTCCTGATGTTGAAGTTAATCAAGTTATAGACATCTTTGGGAAGATTTCCAAACAGGTATTTATGCTGATGTCTTAATTGAATGGGGTATTCCACCATAACAAAAAATTAAAAAAAAAACAATTTAACTTAAAGTATGGCTCAATAATTAATAGTTAAAACAATGAAAACATTTTTTAAATAATTATTTTACGAGATATTTCACATTTGCTAAAAGGGAAAATTGACGTCATACAATTGTTATCTTTCTCTCGTAGCGTACTCAGAGCAGTGTGTGTAAGAAAGACAAGTATAGGGGGAATGTGACGTTACACTGATTTCTCGAAAATAAAATACTGTTAAACTAGGAACAATGGGGTATTCCACCATAACAAAAAAATAAGAAAATTTTCAATTTAACTTAAAGTATGGTTCAATAAATAATAGTTAAAACAATGAAAACATTTTTTAAATAATTACTTTACGAGATATTTCACATTTGCTAAAAGAGAAAATTGACGTCATACAATTGTTATCTTTCTCTCGCAGCGTACCCAGAGCAGTGTGTGTGAGAAAGACAAGTATAGGTTGAAATGTGACGTTACACTGATTTCTCGAAAATAAAATACTGATAAACTAGGAACAATTAAGATTTTTTAATACTATGAATTGCTTCAAAACTGAATGATGTTTTATTTAAAATAATAAAAAAAAATTGAGTGGAATACCCCATTGATTTTTATCTAGCTAAGAGAAGTATTGGGTTTGTGCTAAAATTCGCATAACCAGATTTTAGTGAATAAACACGTTTTAAGGACAATTTTTACAATAATGTCTGTCTGTGTGTGTGTGTGTGTGAGAGAGTGTTAGAGGGACGGTTTCTTAAATCCTATATGACTAAAGACCAATTTAGTTAATTCCTTAATCTGCCATTAATGGGAAGAGTAGTTCCTTAAAAAAAATCTTCTAAATATTAATTTTTGGATATTTATGTTATTACAAATATTAAAGAATATAAAATTCTGTATCCGATACATTGAACATTTTTATTATATCTTCTATAGATTTAGAGATAAAGAATTATAAATATATAAAATAATCAGTTGTTATAAATTTCACAGCCCAAATAACTTCATGGAAACCATTTGAAAAATTAAAATGTTTGTAATGGGCTACTTGCGTAGTACTGAAAATCTGATTTTTATCATTATATACGTAATGATATATTGAAAACATATATAAAAATCTGTTGTGGCCAGCACAAGACCTCTCGCTTATAATTTTGACGTCATCCACGGCGGATCCGCGGCGGACCCCCCTCCACACAATTTAGCAAAGGACAACAAATTTTTAGAAAGAGCGAGGTGATATCTTGGCCGAGTAGATCAAATGATATCCCCTTCCCATTCGACATTATTTGTTGTCAGTATCAGCAACGTGCAGAAGTTTGGTTATGTCATTAGTCATTTTGTGAAATACATTACTAATTTATATTCATTTTATGTTAATCATATTTCTACTTACGTATTCGCTCTCAGACATGTTTACTTTCCTTTTCAAAGAGCATTTGTTGTGATCACGTGGGGTCACGTGGTGGATCACATGATAAACGTCAAACTGTAGAGTTAAATTCTTGCCAAAGCCAATTAGATAACAACTTATTAAATATATTTTTACTCACTAGATGACAACCGAAAATTTTGAATTGTATAAGTCCCCATTGCACTTCGCTTTCGAACCGTCGTTTTATAACAATAAATTACAGAACTTAATACAAATATTGTTTTTTATTATATTTAACATGTATTCTTCTTCACATATAATTCTAATTATATCTATTTTTCATTGTATGAGGAAATTTCTAAATATCAGAGATTGTTCCAATTCATTAATCAGATTGGCGGTATTTCTGATGGATATATGCATTTTACCTATAATTTCAAATATTTAATTAATAAAACAATAAGAAAAATTAAATATACTTCCCAGTAAAAGCTATCAGAATGTCACTAAAACTGTTGATTTTTGACACTGACATGTGTCATTTACAAATTATGTTATAAACATTGGAATTTGTCAACTGGTTTCCTTAGTGCCGTAGCCTCTGCGATTAGTTTACTCTATGAATTTATAGTGTCTTTATCTCTAAATCTATACAAGATATAATATAAGTGTATTAGATGGAGAATTTTATGTTCTTATGTTCTTCAATAGTTAATAAAAAAAAAAAACTTAATAATTATATTTAGAAGAATTTTTCTAAGAAACTACTACTTCCAGTTGTTAAATTGTTATCAAAACCTTTTCAGCTCTTCCCAGGAATGTCAGATTGAGGAATCTGCAGTTAAATATTTTTTAAGTCTTATAGTTTTTGAGGAATCGTGTCTACAACATCCAGACATACATACATACATACACATACACACACATACACACATCCACAGACATCATTTTAAAAATGTAATAATCGGATTCTAGGGACCTTAAATCGTGCTTATTCAATAAAATCTGGATATGTGAATTTTAGCATGAATCCAATACCTCTCTTAGCGAGAGGTAAAAAGTGAATAAATACGAAAGTATCCATAGCAACAGAGCAATTGAAATCATCAAACGTCCGTCATGTAAATTATTTATAATTATTTTGACGTCAAGTTGTAATTATTTTATTTAAATATGTACGTTTGAAGAAAAAATATAATTTGCCATTCGGAGTACAAGTATCATTGTGTGCCTCGCATGTAATTGTCCGACTCGCTATCTCTCGCCGTGCAAATTTACATGCTGGCCACACAAAGACTCACTTTTACTCCTAATAACACAATATACTATTAAATGACCCAACATGACCTTACAGGCTTATTCTACTAAAAAAATATGTATCGTTATGATTCGTTACTAGGCGATAAGTCGTTATGATAACGATTTTTGCCAAAACCCTATTCTGTTAATTTATTTATCGTTACGAATCGTTACATATCGTTGTTTCATATCGTTTAATAACGACAAGTTCACATGCGTCGTCGACATATTCTGCAAAGATGAGTATTTATCTGTACACTAATTATATATATTATACTTTTTAGTATTAGATATTTTATTTATATTTCAGAAATATATTTAAAAATTTAGATTTAGATAATATTTAGTGGACGAAGGACTCCAGGCTGTTCTGTATGTTGATAAGGGTAGAAAAAAGAAAAATCCAAGGTTTTTTCGTTACAGAATGTAAATAATAAATAAATAATTTTCAAATACATTCTGCAACGAAAAAACTTTTTCTTTTTTCTACCCTTAGATAATATTATTTAATATATTGATATATAATATAATATAGAATATAGATGCACTATCTATGTATTTAAAAATTATATATTTGTATAGGGATGTCGGATTATATAATCGTACACTGCGTGATACATCAGATCCTTTTAAGAATTTAAATGACTTGTAAGTCTTCTCCATATTTCTTCCAATTCTTCAGTGGACAATTTATTAATTCTCAATGAACTATTATTTTCCAATTCTTCAACATATATTTCATACTGTCTTTGAGTTGTCCTCGAAGCCCTGTTCTTTATATCCATTATCAAATTCAATTAAATAAACAAACAATGAATCGATATGTCAAATTTAAATTGAAAAACATATAAAAATGTATTCTGTCAAAATATACATGAAATATTATCGTTATAATCTTGATAACGATAATTTATAACGATATGATTAGTAGAATAGGTTTTTGGCATTTGTCGTTATTAAAGTCGTTTAACCAAATGCTTAGCGACGGTCGTTCAGTAACGATATCGTTATACATTTTTTTAGTAGAATAGGCCTGTTAGTGTATGTTTTTTAGATATTCCGTAACTTAATACTAGAAGAAGACAAACGTTGCGACGGCCGTTCCTTAACCCAACTCCGCGACATTTCATGCCAGGTCGATTTATACCGCCCTTTACACGGCAGCTCTCTTTTCCAACGCGGCCAAACACAAGTATTTGCCACCGTAACCCTCGATTCCCCCGAAAGCGCCCTAAAACTCGACCCTGTATCCATCATCACCAGCGGCATCAAAGAAAAGAACTTCTTCCTTCACTATGACTTCCCTCCGTACGCTACGAAGGAGACAGGCCGGATGGGGGGCACGGGGAGAAGGGAGCTAGGCCATGGGGCCCTAGCGGAAAGGGGGCTGCTGCCGGTTCTACCGCAAGATTATCCGTTTACTGTGAGGTTAACAGCGGAAGTTTTGGAGTCGAATGGGTCGAGTTCTATGGCGAGTGTCTGTGCTGGGAGTATGGCGCTTTTGGATGCGGGGGTGCCACTTGTGGCCCCAGCAGCGGGTGTGGCGATAGGGCTTATTGCTAAGTATCAAAATAATGATACGAAACATTTGGAGGATTATAGGATACTTACGGATATATTGGTGAGTTTATAAAAGTGCTTTGTTACAATGGGGTCATTTACCATATTTTTTTTTATTTTTTTTCTGAAAGTTCAACTTCATAGAGAAATTAATTTTTTAAAGTTGTATCTGTTACATGAATTCCTTTCTGATGACGTACAATTCCCGGAATGACATTAATCAACCACATCTTAACATGTTTGCCTGAAATCGTGTCGAAATGGATCCTTAGACGTATTAAAACAACCAAGTACAAAACAATTACATACTGCAGACCTTATAAAACACTGGCGAGAAGAGCACAGTTCTATTTCTTCAAAATAAATAAACTAACCTCTCTTTTACAGCGGAGTTACTGAACACCTGTCTCCCAAATGTCAAAACTAATCATGCTGTCTTTCTCTTTTGTCTCTTTCTAATGTCCGTGATTGTGACGTCACTGCTTTCAAGGACATTGTATAGAGGGCAAAAATAACAGTTTTCAGAAATTAATTAAATATATTAATAAATTTATTTGAATGGATTTCTAGTATTTTCTATCATTATTTAAATGTGAACTAATGAATTTTATTAATATAAACACTAAATTCGTTTATGGTAAATGCCCCCATTACCCTGGTATATTAAAGTTTGTATGTGTATAGGGTATAGAAGACTACTTAGGCGACATGGACTTTAAATTAGCAGGCACTAAGAAAGGAGTGACCGCTTTGCAAGCGGACATCAAGATACCCGGACTTCCGCTTAAAATTGTGATGGAGGCAGTGCAACAAGGTTCTGATGCCAAGTCCGCCATCTTGGACATCATGGCCAACTGCATACATCAGCCCAGGTATTACGCAAAATATATGTAAAAAAAACTATAACTGATAATCGAAAAAAAAAAAAAACTGTGCTTAAGACCGCACGTCTGAAGTGAAAACTTAAATGGTTGACATTTAGATCGTACAGCAATGCCATCTCTTGACTGCTATACCCAAATCGGTAATAGTGAAAAATGAAATAAAATTTCAATCATTTTTAACCATCAAAAAGTGTATGGCCTTATATAATTATTATTAAAATGAATAGTACAGTTCATTACTTATCGTATATGACATGAATAATATATGAATAATGTACATCTACTTCATAGTTTTCATTTATTTTGTTGCTATAGTTGGCAACATTGATAATTTGTATGTTTATACTGTCAAAGTTATTATTTGCATCTGAAAAATATTTGCATCATGTTTCCTAGAATAACCGTGACGCGTGATGGCTCACAAAAAATAGTGTGCAAGGTGCGCCTAAAGAAATCACTTCAAAAATTGTTAATGTGGGCTAAATCTGGTCAATAGGGTGGATGAGCCAATTTTAATGTGAGCTAAATCTCGAGAATAAGGGGAAAGAAAACATTTACAATGGGGTTAAATCAAGTTAGTAAAATGGATGAACCAAATGAATATGATGGATGGAAACATTGTCAATGGGGTTAAATCTGGTAAATACGGTGGATGAACCTATATTAATGGGAGCTAAATCTGGTGAATAAGGTGGATGAAAACATTGTCAATGGAAATAAATCACGTGATTAAGGTGGACTAATCAATTTTAATAGAGGCTAAATCTGGTGAATAATGTGGATGGAAACATTGCCAATCGGGTTAAATATGGTAAATAAGATGGATGAACCTATATTAATGGGAGCTAAATCTGGTGATTAAGGTGGATGCAAAACATTATCAATGGAATTAAATCAGGTGATTAAAGTGGACTAACCATTTTTAATGGAGGCTAAATGTGGTGAATAAGGTGGATGGAAATATTGACAATTGGGTTAAATATGGTAAATAAGATAAATGAACCTATATTAATGGGAGCTAAATCTGGCGAATAAGGTGGATGCAAAACATTATTAATGGAGTTAAATCAGGTGATTAAGGTGGACTAACCAATTTTAATGGAGGTTAAATCTGATGAATAACGCGGATGAAATCATTTTTAATAAAGTAGAATATATAGACTGATTTGTACTTCAAAACTTCAAACCATTGTCATTTTATATGGCTTCACTAACTTATTTCTTTCTATTTTAGGATCGCCCGTAAGGACAGCTGGCCAGTTTGCGACAAACTAGAAATCGAACCTCACAAACGTTCCCGGTTATTAGGCGTGGGCGGCATTAATTTAAAACGATTATTCGCTGAAACAGGCGTCCAGGTTTCCGCAGTGGACGACACCGCTTGGAACGTGTTCGCCCCTAGTCAACAAGCGCTGGACGAAGCCCAAGAACATCTACAACGGTGGCTGCTAGACCAACCCTCTCCGACGCTCGAATTTGGCGCCATATACACAGCGAAAATAGTCGAAGTTAGAGATATTGGAGTTATGGTGACGTTGTATAATGGAATGCCGCCTGCTTTATTGCATAATTCACAACTCGACCAAAGAAAGGTATTTTTGCAATTTTTATCTTAAAGTTAGGGAAATTTTGAGCAGAAGGAGCTAAATTGGGTGAATAGGATGAATGCTAAAGCACTTCAAATTACAGGGTGGAACAAATTCGAGTTCCTTATATGAAAAACTTTCTTATTATGTGCGCTACAAAAAATTTATGTAGGTCTTTTTGAGACAACTTTAATAGGCACCACGGGAATTTTTGATCGTCCTTTGTTTTTTAGTTACAGGCAAAAACTAGTTTTTCTCTTATTTTGAAAATATCTCATATCTCGCATAAGACTTTTCATCAATTCGATATGGAACGCCGTTTTTATATTTATTCTATATTTAAAGATATCTTCAATGATTTAAAGACGTCATTAAATGAAATAAAGACGTCTTTAATTCATTTTTTGATGTCCTTATAATATTTTTTGACATCCAAAATTGTTTTTAAAACTTCTTAAATTCAAATATTTATAGATATCAAAAATTCATTTTTAGATATCAAGAATTGAATTAAGGATATCAAAAATTGAATTAAAGATATCAATAATTGAAATAAGGATGTCCTAAAATAAATTATAGATATCCAGAATTCGAATTTTTGACTTCCTAAATTAATTTTGGATATCAAGAATTGAATTATGGATATCACATCTCCGTAAATAACATGTCCAGAATTCGAATTTTTGACGTCCTAAATTAATTTTGGATATCAAGAATTCAATTCTTGATATAAGGATGTCAAAAATTCGAATTCTTGATATCCAAAATTAATTTAGTACGTCAAAAATTCAAATTCTGGACATGTTATTTACGGAGATGTGATATCCATAATTAAATTCTTGATATCCAAAATTAATTTAGGACGTCAAAAATTCAAATTCTTGATATCAAGAATTCATTTAAGGATATCAAGAATTGAATTGAGGATGTCAAAAATGGAATTAAAGATATCAAAAATTCAATTACAGATATCCAAAATTGAAGTCTGGACATGTCAAATTTACTTTTTGATGTCGAAAATTCAGTACCATTTTAAGATGTCTGAAATTTAATTTTTGATATCTATAAATGTATTTTTGTTATCCTTTATTCAATTCTGGATATCTGATATTCAATTTTTGACATCCTAAATTATTTAAGGATGTCTTAAATTAATTTTAGACGTCCTTAATTATTTAAAAATGTTCATAATTTAATTTTTGATGTCTTTTAATAATTAAGGATATCTGAAATTATATTTTTGACGTCTTTAAATAATTGAAGATGTCTTTAAATGTAGAATAAATAGTAAAACGGCGTTCCATAATTCGTCGTATTTTATGCAAATCCCATACCAAAAGATTCTATATATTCAGTAAAATTGTAACACGAACATATACTATTTTCTACAAATTCCATACTGAAAGTTCCTTGTGAAAAGATTCTATAAATCCAATAAAATTAGAACATGAACATACACTATGTAAATTGCACTTCACACTTCCTTCTTCACCTTTTCCCTATTTTATTAGGGGTCGCTGTTTCTTACTCTTCTCTTCTACTCATTCCTGTCCAACGCATCTTCATGACACAGTTCTTCCTCCCTCAAATCTTCTGTTATACAGTCCTTCCATCTTCTCTTTTGCCTTTCTCGTATTACTGGCATTGAAAGTTCCAATCATGAGTCGAGGCTGCAACTGTATGTCACTTACGAGGAACAAAGACCAACAAAGTCACATGACCACTCGCGGCTTATAAATTAGTGTCCTATGTAAACGTTGTAGTATGTGACGTCATTACTTTAGTAATATTTCTTTCGATTTCTACTATATCAAATTTATGGATGACCCCATTTGAGGCAATATGTTTGTTATTGTTGACAGGTTGCACACCCCTCGGCCCTAGGCCTGGAAGTGGGATCCGAAATCCAGGTGAAGTACTTCGGTCGAGATCCAGTCTCGGGACTTATGAGACTGTCTCGAAAAGTTCTGCAACCAGCTACATCAAGAGTCAAAACTTTATCGACTAAAAACTAGTTAATATTTTATATTATTGTACATATATATTATTTTTATTGAATTTTTATAATAAAATTAAACTTTAAAACAACATACAGCCTGTACCAAAACAGCGGATTAAGTAATTCTTCTTCTTTAGGAAACTAAACTAAAAGTATTATAAAAGCCAAAAATTATTCGATATTGTGATACTACACGATAGTTAAATTTTCTCTATCTTATGTAAAGAAAGCAAAAATATTCATAAATTCATAAGTGTTAGCTAAAAACGAATATTACACAACTAACAATTGATAAAAAAACAAGAATATATCAATAATAATTTCTTTAATATCAATTTATGAATTGACATACATCCCATTCCTCTACATCAGAAGGAAGATCTACATTAAATTAAAAAATCTGATGTGGTCAACACAAAACTTCCCGCTATTTAATTTTTATTAATTTGAATACATACCTACGAATTTACTAATGCTGCAAACTATATTATGTTCCATTGCATAAAACTATTGTTTTATTTACTATTTTCTTGTTAAAATGTCACAATTATTAGTTTGAAGTGACTAGTTTTTTGACAGTGACATTTACCTGTCTGTTACATACATTTGAAACATAAACTGCGTAACAAAGGAATTGTGTTTATCTTAGGCCTCGGGATTTAAAAAAAATGTAAAATGTATAATGTGGGAAGAGCTCATTAGTTTTTAGTGTATATCGGATAACCGGAAGTATCATTTATACAAGCTTTTAACAGTTTTTCTTGTAAAAAATTCATTGAATATATGTTTTTAGCAACTTTTACCAATACAAATTGAATATAATGGCACAATCTTCAATTCTACGATAATAGCATTTAATAAATAACTTGAAATAACTTTAAATATTATCATCACTTTGCCTATGCGTCAAACAAAAACAATACTTTAATAACAAATTTGATATATTTAAACCTAAACAAATGTCACTGTCACGAAGCAATTACATTAAAATTAATAATGAAACTGTGTTAAGAATTTAGTAGTTTAAATATGATTCTAATGAAATTAAGATTTGCAAAAATAATGGATTTTCCATCATACATAAATATTAGATATACAGGATAATTCGATTTAAGTTTGATGTTTGCAGCATTATATATCAAACAGCTCTCAATAAGAACGTGATTTCAAAGTGTCAAATAATAGTTTGCAACTACACATTTATGAAATGGATCATGTACGGCGAAGAATTTACACAGATTGCGTTTTAGAGCATAAGGAAGTTAGTGTTGATTTTGACAATAATGTGTGTGTGACGATTTTTCCTAAAAATATATCAATAATCCAAAACTTCGCAAAGTTGGCATTTGCTCACAGATTTTTCAGGAAAAACATAGTAAAATATAATCCAAAATTTCGTATTACAAACTTTTCTATTTATTGGAATAACAAAGTAGATTTTGTTTACAAACGATCAATCGGAAGTGATACTTTACTTAAAATTGCTATTTTAAACATGTAATTGGCGGGAGGTCATGTGCTGGCCACATCAGATTTTTTTATTAAAGTTCAAAATTTTATATCTTATAACCAAAAGTGGGTGGAAATTCAACTTCCGCAATATTACCATTCAATTCTACGAACCTCATTTAAATTTTCAAAATTTTTAGACGTTTGGTTGAAATTTTTACAAAATAAATTATAAATACGTATAAATAAATTTCGCATGTTTGTATAATTAATAATTAAAATTATGGCCTGTATTCATAAATTGGAGGGAGGCACAGTTTTATTCTTCGTGTATCCAGTTTTTATTAATATTCCCATAAAAAACATCTAAAAATAATTTCTACGTCGCTTGGTTGTACTATATGTATTGCTTGTAGTGCTTATTATATTTCTACTATTGGTAACATTGTTTAAAAAGACAACTTCATTGCATATGGCTGCCAATAGTGCTAATTGTGCGTCTTTTGTATGACAGTTGACTATCATTTTACAAAAATGAGTTAATTTTGCAGTTTTAAACTTTTTCTTTTAGTTTTAAACAGGTATTATTGCATTACAAGTAAAAGTGTGTGTGTATATTTAACATTTGTTGTTCATTGAAGGAATTGAAGTGAATTTCCATAGCTAAGATGGCTTTACCAACCAACTACAAACAAATCGCGATGGCCATGCCTAGTCCGCAGGCGTCTAATCGTGAGTACAAATAACATTCTTTCCAAAGTTCTAGAAATCAAATATGTTCTCTTTCAGAAAAATCAATGTTAGTAAGCATCTTTGATATATCTTTCGTATTTCTTTGCTTATTGCTACAATAATAAACATAATTTTTTATACAAAGTAGTTAAAATGTTGCAGTAGATCCTAAAGAAAAGTTAAATGAGAATTAATTTAAATGTTTTGGAGCTCTGCATTGCATGAGATTTACAACCGTATGCTCTATTAATAAACAAGTAGGATGTGTAAAATGCAACCAACAACAAACACAATACATTTACTGATTTCACAATATTATTCTTCCATTATTAGAAACATATAACTTGAGCAAATAGGTTTCGATTTTTATTACATATAGTTTATTTTTGCCACACAGATTATATAGTAAAAATTTTGTACACAGGAGTTACGTTATAAAAACAAAGTACTCATAATTGGAGAATCCGGTATTAAAAGTGACAGATAGTTACTTAAAACTATCTTGTCTTGTATTCTTCTTTTAAATAACGCCTTCATTGTTCATGTTATGTGCTTAATAGTTTAACAAAGGATGAAAGAAGAAAAGATTAATAAAATTTAAGTCCAATTATAAAACAAGTATTTGTTTGTGCAAATAATTTTGAGAAAAATGAATTGTTAGTTATACAACTGATAAAAATTATAATAATTAACATTGTTTCATGTGGATTTGATAATGGTACTTCTACGTCAGAAGCAAAAAAAAAAAATTATAACTCAGTGAAATCATTAAAAATTATCGGCGGCAACAGTTCATAGCTAGGATGCTGCCATCTACGTTGAGCTTTGCCCGCCTGCAATGGTTGGTAGCACAAGCCTTGTTTTAACTAAAACACTGTTTTAAGAAATATCAAATTAATATTTCAATATTTAATTTCACCCTTATGTTGAAAGAATGATTTTTTAAAAAATATTTGTTTGAATACAAACTTTGTTCTGCTTTAAAATCATATTTTGATAAATTTTATATTATTTCTTTTTATTATTAAATAATAAAATTTGACATTTTTTAAAACAGCGTTTTAGTTAAAACAAGGCTTGTGCTACCAGCGAATGTTTTTAATGCATTTTTAATTTATATCAAATAATTGTAATTCATTTTTTTCACCACATGTTGGCACTATTGAATTTCAGTATTTATAAGTTTATATGGCATGTATCTTGTCGACCGGCGTTTGGTGTCCTTTCATTAGTTTTTGTTTTTTCGTATGATAACATTTGTTTACGTTGTTCGTTGTTTTTTCTTAGATTTCATTTGTTAATAAAGCGACATATGTCGTAACTCAGATTCTGTTCATTTTATTAATAAAATTTCAAGCAAAATAAAACAAGCTATGAAAAATGAAAACCTTAAAACAAAAGTATTTATGCACCGACGTATCATAATTTGACAATTATACACGAATTTCTTTGACATAAATGTCATTTTATAGCCCTCCGGGCTATAATGAAATATCAATCCAAATTTTAACCTACAATATACGGAGCAAAGCACGGAGATACACAAAATAAAACTCAAATGACAGAACTAATAAACAAACAATAAACCAGGTATTCCCTGCAATAAACTGTTGTTTTCCGCTTTCATAGCAACCCTAGATACTGGATGTACGAGGACAAATTCTTTTCGATACAATTTTTCTAACACTGATAATTTGAAAATTTTCGTCCGTGCATACAGTTTTGTATGTACCACGAGCGTAACTTGTTTTTATGGCCTTTGACGAGTTTTTATCCCTCGGCTTACGCCTCGGGCTTAAACACCCATATTCTATAACACAATCGATAACTTTTATCGATCGATAATAAATTGTAGCCAATAATTACAGCAGACACTGAATAAAAAATGATACTGACAGATGATACATTTGTTTCTATTTGTCAAAAATTATTATCGATCGATAAGTATTATCGACTGAGTTATAGAATAAGGGTGATTATCCCGCCGCGGCCGCAGGCCATAAAAGCCTCCTTACGTTCTTAATACATAAATTACCATTACCTACATTAGTTTTATTAAATGTGACAGTAACAATTCATTTTTTTGTTATAATAATTATGGCCCAAGAGCGTTACATAAATGAAGAAGTGGTTGATATCATTCTAATATTCGGAGAATGTTAAAGAGCCCTTCAACTTTATAGAGAGAGGTGTCTTCACTTTTCTTTTTTTGAAGGTAATAAAATTGTTGTCAAAGCTTGCTGTTTTATTTTGAGAGAAAGAGATCGTAAAAATGTTATAATCTGATTCTAGGGACCTTAAATCGTGTTTGTTCCCTAAAATCTGGATATGCGCATACTTCAGACTGCATTAAAATACAAGTAGCTTAGTAAAAGGAAGAATAATATTGTGTTTGTTGTTGGTTCGTCCGCGAACCGCATCGCATGTTAACGGGCCGAGATGCTCCCGTCTCGTCTCGTACTCGTACTGGTCTGATTGGTAGTTCTAGTTTGTCATGCTTGTGTTGTTTGTTGTTCAGATTTCCTCCAGGCAGGTCCGCCCATAACCTTCAACATTCTCAAAGGTAATCTGCTAAACAACAAAACAAAATATGTACAACAAAACAAGTACTACTGTAGTAGTCGCAAAACACACTAATATCAAAACAACTCCAGTGCATCCAATTCTCTTGCTATTTGCAATGGGGAATTACACCATTTTTTTTTTATTTTTACCTCCCGCCATATCAAGTAAGGGAGGTAATGTTTTCGGTCCAAAAATTCGATAGAGTTTTCAGTGAATAAGCACGAATTTTTTAGCAACTTTTACTAATTAAAATTGAATATAATGGTACAATCTTCAATTCTACAATAATAACTCTAAATAACTTTAAATATGAATATAATATATAATATAATTTGTTTTCATATAATTTTAATAACAATTTTGACATATTTAAACAAATGTCTCTGTCAGGAAGCAATTACATTAAAATTAATAATGAAACCGTGTTAAGGAGAAAATAATAGTATAATATTTAATTCTAATGAAATTAATTTTTGTAAAAATAATATATTTTCCATCATACACAAATATTAGATGTACAGGATGATCTGATTTAAATGTGCTATTTTTGCAACACTATAAATTAATATTAATTTACAACTACACATTTATGAAATGGATCATGTACGGCGAAGAATTTGCAAAGATTGCGTTTTAGAGAACCTGGAAGTTGATGCTGATTTTTATAAGAATGTGTGTGTACGATTTTTCCTTAAAGTCTATTAAAATATGAACCAAAACTTCTCAAATTTGGTATTAAAAACTCATATATAATTTGAAACAACATATTAGATTTTAACCATATTATGATAAATCGGATGTAGTACATAATTTGGAGCTCTAACAGATTTTTGAGGAAAAACAATAAAACATAATCCAAAATTTCGTATTACAGACTTTTTTATTTAATGGACAACAAATTAGGTTTTATTTACAAACGAACAACCGGAAGTGATACTTTAAGCTCACTGCTATTTGAAACATGGAATTGGCGGGAGGTCATGTGCTGGCCACAGGTGTTCTAAAATGCAATATTTGTAAATTCTTCGCCGTACGTGATCCATTTCATAAATATTCTAATATTTTTACAAACCTTAATTTCATTAGAATTAAATATTTTACTATTATATTCTCTTTAACACGGTTTCATTATTAATTTTAATGTAATTGCTTCCTGACAGTGACATTTGTTTAAATATGTCAAAATTGTTATTAAAATTACATGAAAATATATTATATTGTATATTCATATTTAAAGTTATTTAGAGTTATTTACTAAATGTTATTATTGTAGAATTGAAGATTATACCATTATATTCAATTTTAATTAGTAAAAGTTGCTAAAAATTTATATTCAATGAATTTTTTACAAGAAAAACTATTAAAAGCTTGTGTAAATGGTACTTGCGGTTATTTGATATACACTAAAAACTAATGAGCTCTTCCCACATTAGTATAGAATGGGTATACAAAATTTCAAATTTTTCTGATTGATAGTATTTGAGTAATCGTGTACACAGGATCCTCACACACATACATACAGGTATATACATACACACACACACACACACACACACATATATATATATATATATATATATATATATATATATATATATATAATATATACCCGCAGACATCATTGTAAAAATGTTAAAATCGGATTCTGGGGACATCAAAACGTGCTTATTCACTAAAATCTCTATATGCGCTTTTTAGCACGATCCCTATACCTCCCTTATCTAGGGTAGCAGGAGGTAAAAAACCACCTGTTGCAAGCTTAGTGCCACTTTTAAAATTATAATTTGTATGAAACTGTCACGTCACAGAACCAGATCCGCGAATGTTTTGAAGGAAATCATGAATGAAAAATATTTATATTATGGAATATGTAAATGGCGGGAGATAATGTCCTGGCCACATCAGGAATTTAATGTTCCATAGCAGTAACTGTTACAACGTGAGAGAATTTGGTGCACTGATGTTGCTTCAAGCTTCATTTTGAATTAATTTTCTAGCAAATATTTTAGATTTTTCTTATTATCTTAGTAAAACATTAGATGGTAAGTAAATGATTCCAGTACAATGTATTAGTGTTGCATGTATATCATAAACATTTTTGTATTCTATTGTCGAGTGTATTTAATATTAACGACTAATTTGTTTGTAGAAAGACTACGAGCTTCTGGTACCTCCAGTTCTGGATCCAATAGCGTAAGTTGTTGCACTTGATAATGGAGTTATCTCACAATTTTATTTTTATAAATCCACTTCGGCTTTAACAGTGCGGCTTGTGTAGCAAATTCACTGCAGTTTAAGTAAATATGCTTTATACTCTGTTTTTAAACTATAGATAGTAACTAGAAATTCTAGTGAGAAAATCAAAGCCTGTGATTGGCTGCTGCGCTATTTCGTGAAGCCGCATTTAACCAGACGAAATTTCAAGTTAACTTTCAAACGTAATTGAAACGTCAAACTTTCAGTAGTTGTCAAATTTGCACGTGTTTTTTGTTTCATTTCTCTTTTTGTGATATTTCACGAATAAAAACAGTTATAATATATAAATTTTTCATCAAGGATTTCAAAAAAATAATGCAATTAATTAATTTATAATTAAAAGATGTATTTATGATTTTATATGAATAAATTAAATAGATTATCTATATTGGTTAATGAAAATATAACCTGGAAAGTATAAATGCTGACGTGACCTTCATTTTTAACAATTCAATTCCCCCGCCAAATAAATCTAGTGACTTTTTTTGGTAACTTCTAGCGGTGTAAATGTGACTTCGTCTAGTGCTGTCTATAGTTTAAAAACACGGTATAGAATAATCAAATTTGGCACTTCGTTTAACAGATAAACAATTGCTGTTGTTACGAAGACAATATTTCAAAGCCTGCTATGTTAGGAACAATAAATATTGTACAACCCTCGTATTTCAAATTTAAATTAAGTAGTTATAAGTAATGAGAAAAATATGTTTTATTATTAGAAGGAAACAAGTCCTTTTACCAGTAGTCCCCAAAATGCCAGTTTCGTGCCGCAGAAGATTGGAAAAAACAGTGGAGTAAGTACCTTTTATTTCTACCTTTCTTGCAGTTCAGACTTAGTTTTTTTTTTATACTATACCCAAATCATTCAAGCATCTAATGCACGTCATCACTTGGTGTAAAAACCTTAATGCATTAAAATCACTGATAGTGAAAAATGAAATAAAATTTTAACCATTTTTAACCGTCAAAAAGTGTATAGCCTTATATAATTATTATTAAGATGAATAGTAGAGTTCATTACTTATCGTATATGACATGAATAATATATAAATAATGTACATCAACGGCATATTATTCCTTTAATTGTTGCTTTAGTTGGCAACATTGATAATTTGTATGTTCATACTGTCAGTTATTATTTGTAAAATATTTGTATCGTGTTTGAAACATTTTTGTGCGTTGTAAAGGCCTATTTATAATAAAGTAATATTAAACGCAACGCAATGACGCAACGTGACCGTTAACGCAAACACAAAATCTGAATCTGTCACAGGTAGCACTTCTAATCAATCAGAAGAATTCGGTATATTTCTTTGAAATTCGGTTCACTTTTATTTATTGCCTTTATATGGCATACATAAGTATAAATAAGGTTTGTATTATAAAATAATTTAAATAGAAATGGACAGTGACGAAATTATAGTATTTATTTTATAGATGTGACAGTTCATGAACATGTCAATAATATAGATTGCAATATGTATAACTCTTTTCATACAGATTCTAAAACCTCTGCAAACGTACCAGTACATGACGTCACACATCTAGTTACTTTTATCCAATTTTTATTAGTGACGTGCATTGGCTGCTTCAATGATTTGGGTATACCGTGAGTATTTTTTAACGTGAAACATTGGGTTTGTCATATACATGGTTACGATTTGACATTTGATTGACAGCAATGTATTTGCGTGTCCCATTTAAAATGAAACATAGGGAACGAATTTGACAGATGTATTATATTATGTAAGAAATTTAGCTAAGTCAGAAAACCACTCGAGAGCACTAAACATATTTCGAGCACACAATATTTTTTTGCAACTAAATTTAATTTTTGGAAAACAGGTATAATTATTTAAACAAAATTAACCTCTAATGACGTCTTGTCAATATGACAGATAACCGCTGAATTTTTCTATAAGTTACGACTTGACATTTGATTGACAATAATATATTTGCCTGTCTCATTGAAAACATAGGGAATGAATTTGACATAGTATTATATTTAAATATTGCAAGAAATTTGGCCAAGTTAGAAAATCACTCGAGCACAAGGTACACTAAATTTAATTTAGAAAGCAGGTATAATTATTTAAACAAAATTAACCTCTACTGACGTCTTATCAAATGTTAAATTCGTTCCCTATGTTTCATTTTAAATGGGACACGCAAATACATTGCTGTCAATCAAATGTCGAATCGTAACCATGGATATGACAAAGCCAATGTTTCACGTTAAAAAATACTCACGGTATATTCTTACCATTATTAGAGAATAATTCTAAAAAAGAGTCAAAATCGATAAAAGTATAGAACCTGAGTTTCACATGTCAAAATAAAGTTCAAATTTATTGCGAAAGATGGCAGTATGGCGAACAAAGTCAAAAGACATAACACAACACATCGACATGACAGACATAACACAACATAAGCTATGTGATCGGGCTTTAAGAGTTACGACTTTCACTATGGACCAGTTTTACAATCTCTGGTCAGAATTTTAACTGTAAGTTAAATGAACAATATTGAATCGGATTATTGACAGCAATGATTTTGTCATTTGACTATTCATTTCGCTTCAATTTTGTTTATTTAACTAGCAGTTAAAATTTTAACCAGAGATTGTAAAACTGGCCCTAAATGAGAAATTTTGTTTACCTTTCAAAGGTCACCTTAGATGTGCTTTTGTTTTTCAAAAAAAAATCGAATATTTGTACTAAGACAAAAGTTGTGGCGACCTTTGCCAATATTTAGTTTTCAAATAACTTCGTAACTATTAGAAAGTGAAAAAAATGTTTCATATAAAATTTTATTGTTTTTTTATAGTCTACTGGTATAAACAAAATTTTGTTCGACCACTATCTTAGTCAGTTTTTCTTCGATTCTAATACAAAATGGCCTCTTTCTCAAAAATAGTTGAAGATCGGACCCATGTTGATTAAACTTTTTTTACTCATTTTGGTCAGTACTATATGCCTTCATAATTTGTGACACATTTTTTAGCACCCTGTATAAGCTACTTAATTTAGAACATTCTGTTTATTAATCACATGAATCTGTTATAGAATGACTCCAAAACACCGAAACCCCCCAAACCCCCAGAAAAACCCCTCATGCCTTACATGCGATACAGCCGTAAAGTCTGGGATGGCGTCAAGGCCCAAAACCCCGATTTGAAACTATGGGAGATCGGCAAAATAATCGGGCAGATGTGGAGGGACCTTCCTGAAGATGACAAGCAAGAATTCGTAGAAGAATACGAGCAAGAGAAATCCGAATATGAGAAAAGTTTAAAGACGTATCACAACTCGCCTGCCTATCTGGCGTTTATAGCGGCAAAGAATAAAGGAAAAGCAAGTTCGGATGACGCTAGCCATGAAAGAAGTTCTGGGTCGAGTAAACAGCAAGCTGATAGGAGGATTGATATACAGCCAGCGGAAGATGAAGAAGGTACGTAGAAAAAAGGTCATTTCAAATCAGGGATGGGCATTATTTGGATAAAACGGATGTGAATAACAAAAAATAATGAATAAACAATTAATCGTTATTCAAAATTAAAATGAATAACGAATGAAAATACATTTTTATTTAAACTTAAAATAAATGGTTTCATTTAAAAAAAAATTGTCGATTTTTTTTATAAAATCAAGAAATCCATCTCATTTAACCCAAATAATACTAGCGTCCTTTTAAAAGGACGGTAAATATGGTTCTATATTATTTGGTTTATCATTAATCAACAAGATGTCACTAGTGGTTTTGCAATATAAATAAGTTAGTTATACTATCACCTGCCTATGACAAGTGTTTAGCTACAAGTTCACTGGAGTTTAGTTATTAACAATAAACAATTTCTGTGAATAAATTATAGAAGTTCAGTAATGTCTGGGTTAATAAATATATTAATAGAAAATAATTTGAAATATGCGACTTTTACATACATACATAAAATCACGCGTGTCCCACTTAGTGGGTTAGCAAAAACCCGAAAACAATAGTAACAATAAGAAAAGGGATAAGAGTAAGAGTTCAGCTGACTCACTTCACTTTTTAACAACATTCTTCTTTCGCCTTGTCCACAATCATCATCGCATTCATACATAAGAACATATTAAAGTGACCGATTTTCGGTAGCGAATAATCGCATCCGGACCACGATAATAGTTACGCAAAAATCATCCTTCGCCACATATTCCTATCCATGCACACTTCTTTCACCTAGCCACATTCATAAACGTATTCATACATAATAACATATTAAAGTGACCGATTTTCGGTAGCGAATAATCGCATCCGGACCACAATAATAGTTACGCAAAAATCATCCTTCGCCACATATTCCTATCCATGCACACTTCTTTCACCTAGCCACATTCATAAACGTATTCATACATAATAACATATTAAAGTGACCGATTTTCATTCATAAATTTGCTAATAAACTATCGCGCTTTTAAACACGGACTAAATTTGTGACGACACAAATTCATACACAAAGACAATTCTCTCTCTCTCACATACACGCTTCACAACATGAAACAGTAACCTAACCTAAATGTGTGACAGCTGACAGTAGAATATACGAGAGAAGATTATTATTACTTTCTATTTCCTTAAAAGTACCATAGTATAGTATAAGGTATGTAATAAACCATTTATTTAAATAAATACCAAACAAAATAATCATAGTTTTAAATTAAACCGGTAGACTATCGTATCCGTGAAACTGTATCGTCAGCCTTTGAAATATTTGAAATTAAATGCAACTTTTAAAAAATCATATCTCTGATTCTAAAGTCTTGTAAGATGTGAAACATACACGTATAGGCCATCCAGCGAATCAAGCGGTTTACGTCATCGTTTAGGGATTTTTGAAATTTTCTTTATTTTTTTAAATATATTTTATTAACGGTATTTTATTGGTTTTTGTTATTATTATCATGTATTTGACACCTTTATAGAAATAATTATATTTGGATATATTATTATTAAGTAAAATTTTGTAAATTTTTGCAAAATGACGTTTGATTATATTTTTTTAATATTGGTAATTCTGAACATATATATTACCAAATATTATATGTCTATATTATACTTTTCAACGTGTATTGTGATTTCATTTTGTTTTTGGTTTCGTTGTTCATTGTCAAAATGTCAAATGCTCTGTCATGTCAAATTCAAGAGCTTGTAGTTAATTTATTGACTTATTTTGAAAATGAAAAATAGATTGGTGGGTTTTTACTTTCACTGAAATCTAATATTGAGGTAATATTTGGTTCTATTTGTTAGTAATAATTTGAAAATTAAATCTATATATGTACAGCGTGTGGCAAACGCTATACGCAATGTACAGAAACAGTGATAAATTGTATGATATGCAGATTCTGTATTTTTTTAAGGATCTCACATAATACTAGATAGTTTGTTGCATATACTACAAGAATGAAGTATTTATAACGGCGTAAGCAGTATCGTTCAGAATATTTTAAATAAAATTGGATTTCGCTGGAAAAATATTATACCAGATGTGTTTTTAAGAAAAATTTGGGTTTATGAAGGCAACCCACAGATTTTAATCCGTTTTACATGCTCATGTAAACTTTTTAACATATGACGTCATTGTTTCTAGTGATATTGTATTTATGACGTAAACCGCTTGATTCGCTGGATGGCCTATACATGTTTAATTTGACCTATTTTTTCAAGAAAAAAATAAATCAGAAAATGTGAAATGACCCCATTAGACCTGAAGAATTATCATTCAAACAAGAAAGAGTTATTACGTTGTCCGCAATAAATAATTTCTTTGCTGACGATCTAAATTTTATTGACAGAGAAAAAAATGCATGCGCAAGTCAGGATTAAATAGAATCGAAAACAGCTACGACCTGCATTTGCACTTGCTGCTTTAATTACAGTTTATTCAATAATTTTGGGTGTTTTAGATATTTATACGACATAAGTAGATAGTTAATACATTAGAGATTTGTATTTATAAAGTTTAATAGATAAGATTTGCATTTTAAAGTTGTTTTGAACATTTTGAAAATAGCATATTTTTGGTCCCGTATGAAAAACAGGGAAGTATAAATCGACAGAGACGAGTTAGGGTTTTAGTTTGAATATGCCGCCACAAATTGAACGTTACACTAACGTGGTCTATAGCTTGCGGATTAGCCAATCAAAAACTGGTGATAAACTGTCAGATTGAAGGTGAGAGAACTGGACAGCTTTCCAAATTCAAGAGTACCGTAATTTAAGATATGTTTTGGAAAAATTAGTTTTGTTGGAGGAAAAAATTGAAATTAAATTAAAAATACTGTTAAAAAATTAACAAAACTACTTATAATTAATTACAGCATTAATGTCAAGCTTCCTTTGAGAGTGAGGTTATTAGTTTTGGAACGATTTTGAGTAATTTCGTACTCTGGAGTAGGGTTTAGGAACGCAACCCTGAAGTTTGTTTTGGTAGCGTGGTTCAGAGATATGCTTTTTGTTTTCATAATTTGACAGTTTTTATATTAAATTTTTTTTTGCATATTGAGTTATTTTATATTTTTTTGCCAAACTATGAAAACAAAACGTATAATACGCTATAAACCAAAACAAACTTCAGCTCTGCGTCCTTCAATTGTTACTTAAGAATAACCAGTGTAATATTTGGTAACTAAGGAAAATCACGCATTACTATTGGATTATAACTTAATAAATAATATTCACCTAAATATCATTGTTTTGTTAGACCAAGACGACGGATACAGCGTAAAACACGTAGCCTACGGTCGCTATTTACGAAACCACCGGCTCATCAACGAAATCTTCTCAGACACCGTAGTACCGGACGTTCGCTCGGTAGTCACAACCGGTCGGATGCAAGTACTTAAAAGACAGGTACAATCGTTGACCATGCACCAGAAAAAACTCGAGGCCGAATTGCAGCAGATTGAAGAGAAATTTGAAGCCAAGAAGCGAAAATTTGTTGAAAGTAGCGAACAGTTTCAAGAAGAACTCAAAAAGGTAATATTTTTAAGCTATAGTGAAAAAAAATATGCAGAGAAGGTACGTCTTCAAAACATTACAAAATGAAAAAGAAAATATCTGTTGTGGCCAACACAAGACCTTCCGTCAATTTGATGTATTTGTACAAATCCCATATCAAAAGTTCCTTGAAAAAAAAAAAACATTTGATAATTACTTTGCGAGATATTTGAATTTATTTCCAGGATGACGAATGACGTCACACTATTAGTATCTTTTTCGCGCAACCTACTACAGAAACTGGTGTGAGAAAGATAACTATAGGTTTCTTCATCGACCTTTAAACTAATAGACGCAGCATACAAGCAAAACGCCTGTCCCGCCATAACGGTGCAGACACAGTATCTCTATCCTTCAACATTACGGAAGTTAAGAAAACGCAGCAAAATAAAAAATTTGATTTGTCCCTAACTTGTTGTATTTGGTGCATAATCGCTAAGAGTATAGATTTAATTTTGTGCATAATTAGATTCATTATATATTTTTAATACAATATATTACATAAATATTATATTATAGGGGACAAGTAATAATTAATAAGAACTTACATATAAAATGACACAGCTGGACCGCGTACGTACTGTTGACTGCACGAAATACACCGTTTCCCCATTATTTTGTCACATACACACCTCACAACACATACACGTATATATTGACAGAAATAATTGTATATGTTCTCCAAAAAAGCAAATAATACACAAACAGTTACGAAACGTCAAATGTAGATTTTGACAATTATTTAGTGACAGAGAGCGATGTATAGAGGTTACATATGACTGAAAAAGATGTACAATGAGTACGAACGCATGCGCAGTATACTTTAACTGAGAACTTCCGTATTGTTGAAGGACAGAATATATATTTCTATCCTTCTATGTTGGAACAATATTCTAACAATAAAGGAATAGGAGACACTTGGTCCATTAGTTTAAAGGTCGATGGGTTTCTTTAAAAATCAAATGCAGTTATACAAAAAACAATTAGGACTTTTTGATACCACGAATTGCTTTAAAATTAAACGAACTTTTATTTAAAATTAAAAAAAGAATGGTTTATGGGCTTATTTTATTAGATATATAGAATCTTTTCCACGGAACTTTGGGTACGGGATTTGTACAAAATACGAATGGGGTCATTTCTAAAAAAAATTCGATTTTTTTTTATACAATAATGAAATCCATCTCATTTAATAAATATAGTTATAGAAAATTATTTGAAATATGCGACTTTTCATTCATAAATTTGCTAATGAACTTTCGCGGTTTTAAACACGGACTAAATTTGTGACGACACAAATTCATACTCACACAAAGACAATTCACTCTCACACAAACACGCTTCACAACATGAAACAGTAACCTAACCTAAAAGTGTGACAGCTGACAGCAAAATATACAAGAGAGGAGATTATTATTACTTTCTATTTCTTTAAAAGTACTAGTGCAGTATAAGGTATGTAAATAAACCATTTATATAAATAAATACCAAACAAAATAATCATAGTTCTAAATTAAACCGGTAGAGCTCGACTGTCGTATCCGTGAAGACGTATGGTCATAGCCGTTGAAATATTTGAAATTAAACGCAACTTTTAAAAAATCATATCTTTGATTCTAATAACTTGTAAGATGTAAAACATACACGTACATGTTTAAGTTGACCTATTTTTCAAGAAAAAAATAAATCAGAAAATGTGAAATGACCCCATTGACGGAAGGTCTTGTGCTGGCCACAACAGATTTTCTTAAATGAAATTAGCATAGCATATACACCTAATAATTCCGTGACGTCATGAACTTTGACGACTTCCCTACTCTGCATAAATATTTTTACTATACATAAGTTAAATGGCGGGAGGTAATGTTTTAGCATTGTAAACAAGCGGTCGACGACGACACGTTGGCGAAAATGGTGGAACGGCAGTATGATCTTTTGAAGAAAGAGCGAATGAAGGCTTTGGAGGACCAACAGAAGCGTTCGGAGGAGAGCCCTACGGCTGTGACCAACGGAAATACGACTGCGCCAACTACCCCGGATGCGCCCCCGGAACCAACTGCGCAACCAGCGCCATCTGCGCCGGAAGCCCAACCGAATCAGCCAGAGGTAAGTGCTCTTATTTCTCTAAATAAATCAGGGTGTTTTGTCGCGTATCTGGGGAACCGGGTTCGATCCCGACCGACGCCAAATACAGGTGTCTCAGGACGAGCTTACGCTATCTATATTTTAAATACTATTTAATATAATTTAACGAAATTTGGTATTTAGGGGTTATCCAACATGCCTGTTTCAACTAAAATATTTTCAAAGCAGTAGCACTTCCGGTTTGACCGGAAATTGACCTCAACTTTCTTATTTTAAATGGAATACGCTATATTTTATATTACCATTGAATGCAGCGGAAAATTTTACATATGAAGCAATAAAAACATTTTACTCATGATCAGCTACTTCCGGCGTTATTCAACTTTTTTTGATTTTTTGTCTGAAATCCGGCACATTTTCAAAACTCTGTATATCGGGAACGAGATCGAATTTTTGTAATCTGAAAAAAGTCTTTTATAAAGGAGACTTTAAGCTACATTATCCATAGAAGAATCCTTGATTATTTATAAAAATGTGACGGGTACGTTACACCAAAATTACAGTTGACAAACTTCAAAAAAGACATTTTTTTTAAAATGGAACACCTCCTTTTTTATTACATACATGTGTTCTACGGCAAAAAATTAGAGTAACAAAAAAATCAAGTGGAGTTAAATCGGGTGAACGAGGAGGCCACCTATGTGGTCCATTATTTGCCAGCCACCTATCTTCAAATATTGTTTCCAAAAAAGTATTTATTCTGTGACTATTGTGGAGTGGAGCGCCATCATGCTGGTACCATATTAAATTCCTTTGATCCAACGGTAAATTATCTAAGAAATCAAGTAGGTGAGTTTGTAAAAACAAACATTGTTTTTCCATGGCTTACTTATCCGTATTAATAAAATAATTATACCCAGATTACATGTTTTTCTAATTTACTGAAATTCTATCAACTTTCAACATAGGACATGTTACATAAAGTACCCTTATTTTTTGCCGTAGAACACATTTATGTAATAAAAAAGGGGGGGTTCCATTTAAAAAAATTGTCTTTTTTGAAGTTTGTCAACTGTAATTTTGGTGTAACGTACCCGTCACATTTTTATAAATAATCGAAGATTCTTATATGGATAATGTAGCTTAAAGTCTCCTTTATAAAAGGCTTTTTTCAGATTATAAAAATTCGATCTCGTTCCCGATATACAGAGTTTTGAAAATGTGCCGGATTTCAGACAAAAAATCAAATAAAGTTGAATAACGCCGGAAGTAAAATGTTTTTATTGCTTCATATGTAAAATTTTCCGCTGCATTCAATGGTAATATAAAATATAGCGTATTCCATTTAAAATAAGAAAGTTGAGGTCAATTTCCGGCCAAACAGGAAGTGCTACTGCTTTGAAAATATTTTAGTTGAAACAGGCATGTTGGATAACCCCTAAATACCAAGTTTCGTTAAATTATATTATATAGTATATAAAATATAGATAGCGTAAGCTCGTCCTGAGACACCCTGTGTAGATAGAGAAAAAGATATCATCAAAAAAATGAACTGTTGACATTGAAAGGTTTAAATAAATATAAAGTTTAAAAATAATGAGAATTTGTATTTATTTAAATCATTAATAGCCGATGGATCAAGAGCCAATAAAAGTACAAGAAGTAATTGAAAAACCAAACGAAGTCCTTCAAGAAAGCAAGAACCTATCCGGTGGCCCCCCAGCTCCAACAGCAGGAGCGCCAAGTGCCCCAGGCCCTGGAACTCAGCCAGCAGCGCCCCAGCCGATCAGCAATGGTGATGTCCATCAAGATATGCCCCATCAAATGCACCCGCCACCCCATGGTAACTTACACTAAATACTGGGGGCCTGTTCTGAGCCTGAAATATTCATTGTGAATGTAGGAATGCCCCCACCAGGCGCTGGTCCGGGCCCAAGCCAAGGCGGAATGCACCACCATGCGCTAGGTATTCCGCCGGGGCCTCATGCCCATGCGCCCCCTCCACCACATCTGGGCCCCGCGCCACATCTGCCCCCAGGGCCGCCCGGGCCTCCGGGACCGCCAGGGCCGCCTCAGCAACCCATGCTACCACCGCCGGGACCTGGACAGGTTAGAAACCTTATTTTTACCTCTCGCTAAGAGAGGTATTGGATTCATGCTAAAATTCGCATATCCAGATTTTATTGAATAAGCATGATTTAAGGTCCCTAGAATCCAATTATAACATTTTTAAAATTATGTCTGTGTGTGTGTGTGTGTGTGTGTGTGTGTGTGTGTGTATGTGTATGTATGTCTGGATGTTGTAGACACGATTCCTCAGAAACTATAAGACTTAAAAAATATTTAACTGCAGTTTCCTAAATCTGACATTCCTGGGAAGAGCTGAAAAGGTTTTGGTAACAATTAAACATCTGGAAGTAGTAGTTTCTTAGAAAAATTCTTGTAAATATAATTTTTTGGGATTTTTATTAAATATTGAAGAACATACAATTCTCCATCTAATACACTTAAATTTTTTATTATATCTTGTATAGATTTAGATATAAAGACGCTATAATTTATAGAGTATTCTAATCGCAGAGGCTAAGGCACTAAGGAAACCAGTTGACAAATTCCAATGTTTATAACATAGTTTGTAAATGACACATGTCATTGTCAAATATCAACAGTTTTAGTGACATTCTCATAGCTTCATCTGGGAAGTATATTTAATTTTTCTTATTGTTTTATTAATTAAATATTTGAAATTATAGGTAAAATTGTGGTAAAATGTATATATCCATCAGAAATACCGTCAATCTGGTTAATGAATTGGAACAATCTCTGACATTTAGAAACTTCCTCATACAATGAAAAATAGATATAATTAGAATTATATGTGTGCAGAAGACATGTTACATACAATAAAAAACAATATTTGGGTAAAGTTCTGTAATATTTTGTTATAAAACGACGGTTCGAAAGCGAAGTGCAATACAATACTTATATAGCCTAATATGGAAATGGCGAGAGGTCTTGTGCTGGCCACAACAGATTTTTTATTTGATGCTACAGACCACATTAGTGAGGTTAAGATTCACGTTTGGCGCGAAACCCTAAATCAAATCAGAATGTATGAAGTTCTTACGGAAGCGCAATTTCAATTCATATTATTAAAGCTATTCTGTGTTTCTTAATTACAATTTTGAGTTCTTTACTAACTTTTAACAATACTCTTTGCTTTATGTACAGTAAAAGTATAAACAAAATAATAAGTTAAGCATAATTTTATTTTAAAGAGAGTAGGATTGCAAATAGTAACATATGTCGTAACTTGGTGCAATGACTACAGCTGAATTTGTAGGTTAGTTTTGGATTTGTCTTTAAAGTTATAATACGAGGTGTAGCAATTATGGGTATATTCCAAAAATAAAATATAATAACCAAAACCATGGTTTCGGTTACTGACTGGTTCTACTAGTCACGTGACTATTATTATTGAAAGAGTTTGGTTTCATTCGCAGGTGATTTGCGGTAACCCTAAAATTTTCTTTCAAAACATTACGTCTATCGTCTTTCATGATCCTAAATTATGGAGTGAGAAATTAAAATACATACGATGCAAACCATAGAAAATAGATGCAAACATCAAAGAGTCAATAAATAGTATCAAACCACAATAACCTATAAAATCTGACATCTTATGAAAAAGGACAGAAGATGTTACCGGCAAAACCGAAGAAAAATCACGGTTGCGCTGGTGCTCTTCGGTTGCAACCATTTTAACCGGTACCATGTTTCATAAATGCACAATTTTTACCATTTGATATTATCCGTTCGGCAGTAGCCTTTGATTGAAGTTAACTACTGTCTCGTACTCCGCCGGAATTATGTTAGTGTCAATATGAAATTCTGTGTGAATCTTAAAAAATCCGCTACAGAAATGTTCGAATTGTTGAAGAATGTTTATGGTGGTGAGGGTTTATCTAGTACTCAAGTTTTCGAGCAGTTTAGAAGATTTAAAGAAGGAAGAAAAGAGATTAGAAACGATTGGCGCCTCGGCCATGCACTGACATTGTTTTTTTCGAAATGCGAGTGATTGTTCTTGTATGAAAAAGCATGGGAGTGTAAATCGGCAGAGGCGAGTTAAGGTTTTAGTTTGAATTTGCCACCACAACCGTTACATTGGGCGCGTTCAGCACCCCGGCAGCGCTGGCAACGATGAGCACCGCTGCGTGCCGATGATTGCCGAATGCAATTGCTGGGCCAATTACATTCGTCCATTCATTGTGTTCGTCAAACTTCGAAAGTCAGCGATGCCAGCGATGAGAGGTGCTGAACGCGACCATTAACGTGGTCTATTGAAATGTTACATTAAAAATTAGAGTATAACACTTAATATTTTCTCAATTCATAAAATATTGTAGGTTCCATACCAGCAGTACCCCCCAAACACCCAACCCCTCCGCCCCCCACACCCTTACAACTACCAACAATACCAATACCCAGGGTACGGCCCCCCTCATGGGCCCCCACCACCCCCGCACCCGTATTACCACCCTCAGTATCCCAGTTATCCGGCTCATGGCCCGCCAAGACACCCGTACCACCATCCGGGCGCAGGGATGGACCAGCCGCCCCCACAAGAGCACGCTCACTATCCTGGGCCGCCGCCTCCGGGGCCCGCGCCCGCGCAGCAGATGGGCGGGGATGACAAAGATGATGCACATGAACATAAGGATGGTTAGTATGACATTTAATCTGTTTTGTTTATAATTTTAAGACTAAAACACAGAATATACATTTATAGAGAAGTGACACTCCTTGTCGGCACCATTGTTGTTGCGATTTGATGGTTACGATCTTGAACTTTAAAGTTGTTGGTAAATTTACGTGCGAAATTTAAATTGTTTTAAAAGGCAAAAGAAAAATTAGAATATAAAATAAACACTTAATTATATTTGTATTAAACAAATACCTAAATTTTACAAATTCATTACAATGCAGAATTTTCTTTATCGTTGATGCGTGAACAGCGTTGCGATTGTCAGTACAATTGTACTATTGTCAGTACTTTTTACAAAAAGGTCGTACCCTAGTACCACTTTAAACAATTTAGTACGGTTTGTGTTTTTCTGTAGATAATAAAAAAAATCCTTACAACTACAATTCAAAATTTCTACCTTTTACTTTTTGTTTTTTTGTTTGTTATGGACTTCAATTAGTATTAAGTACAATTTATTTAAAGAATCAAATTATTATTTTTCAGTTATTTGTTGTCATAGATTAATAACATTTTATTATTACATGTTTTGAAATTTTTAATATGATAATTAGAAAACAGCTTTTCTCATGTTTAAATGTGTGATTTGAAGTTTTAAAATGTATAGTACTTTTTATGAAATTTTAGTACGTTTTGCTTTAAAATGTTGGTACGATTTGCAACTGCTCAATCGGAACCCTGTGCGTGAAACACAAACGTCGGACTCAATGAATATGTCCCATATCCTTTTCCATCAAATCTTCTCTTCCACAGGCCTTGAGCCACATTTTACACCTAAATTTATTAAATGAATATACATTTTACATGATATGGTAGTCGTTTAACCTAACTTACATTTCTGGATCTTTCAGAAACGAAAAAAACCTACATTTCCCTTTCTTCATTTTTTACCTCTCGTTAAGAGAGGTATTGGATTCTTGCTAAAATTCGCATATCCAGATTTTATTGAATAAGCACAATTTAAGGTCCCTAGAATCCGATTATAACATTTCTAAAATGATGTCTGTGTGTGTGTGTGTGTGTGTGTGTGTGTGTGTGTGTATGTATGTATGTATGTATGTATGTATGTATGTATGTCTGGATGTTGTAGACATGATTCCTCAAAAACTATAAGACTTAAAAATTATTTAACTGCAGTTTCCTCAATCTGACATTCCTGGGAAGAGCTGAAAAGGTTTTGGTAACAATTGAACAACCGGAAGTAGTAGTTTCTTAGAAATTTTTTTCTAAATATAATTTTTTGGGAGTTTTTCTTATTAAATATTGAAGAACATAAAATTCTCCATCTAATACACTTAAAACTTTTATTATATCTTGTATAGATTTAGAGATAAAGACACTATAATTTATAGAGTAAACTAATCGCAGAGGCTAAGGCACTAAGAAAACCAGTTGACAAATTCCAATGTTTATAACATAGTTTGTAAATGACACATGTCATTGTCAAATATCAACAGTTTTAGTGACATTCTGATAGCTTTTTCTGGGAAGTATATTTAATTTTTCTTATTGTTTTATTAATTAAATATTTGAAATTATAGGTAAAATTGTGGTAAAATCCATATATATCCATCAGAAATACCGCCAATCTGGTTAATGAATTGGAACAATCTCTGACATTTAGAAACTTCCTCATGCAATGAAAAATAGATATAATTAGAATTATATGTGTGCAGAAGACATGTTAAATATAATAAAAAACAATATTTGGGTAAAGTTCTGTAATATTTTGTTATTAAACGACGGTTCGAAAGCGAAGTGCAATACAATACTTATATAGCATAAATTGAAATAGCGAGAGGTCTTGTGCTGGCCACAACAGATTTTTAAATATATTTTTACAGTCTTTATATGAACAAACAAGTCCTCCCGATTGTAACTTCTTCGTTTGTTCCATTTTATTAGAAACTAACACCACTTCTAAAATTCATAAACAGTTCACAAAGTGACATATGTCATTGAGAAGTGTTTGGTTTGCTTAAATTAGCCATAACCCTAAAATACATGGGCGTGGCAAGCTGAGACAACAGCTTCACCAGAATATGCGAAATATAATGACTTTCTTTTTGATAACAATTTTTTCTATCGTTAAATAAATAACATATTTGTTCTTATTAGAAATCAATTTGTGTTTCTCAATATACTTTTATTATTGACCCCTAACAGAAAATATTCTAGTCGAGCTAATGAAAAGAACAAAGAATGGTAAGATACGAAGATATGCCGGAACAATCCGATTTTATCCGATTCGCATTTTAAATTTGTTGGCATACTCCTTCTCTCTAATTTTCGTTTCTCTCTGTGACTGTCGCTTCTGTATAAATGTTTATTCTGTGTCTTTTACTAGATTGCAGATAGAACTTTGTCTCTGAACTATCTCGAAAATGGACAGCAATATCTAAAAACTAATATTAGAAAGAGATAGGGTGTTTCTTTATTCACTGCTGAATTGCAGATGAAATTCATCATACCGTTTCTAATTACCGCGCACTATCCATCGTAAATTCATCGCATGCATCGGCTTTGAATACCGATAGATTTTACGATTTCCGATGGATTGGTAGTTGGGGGTCTAACGAAATGTTTTTAGGTTATATTTTTGACATTTGCGTTTGTTTCATGCTTGCGGGTGTAAGATTATGCAAAGAAAACCAAATGCATGATTCAAATAAGAAAATATTATATCTCGTTCACAACGGAAAGGAGATGTTTATAGATGTAGATGATTTTTATTATCATTGACTTTCATATCAGATTCTTCATTGTTTGATGGAGAATCTGATGATTGCAATAGAGCGACGGTTCTTTTAACTATAAAACTTTCCATACCTGTTAACTTGTGGTTAACTGTCAGTTGATATTTAAGGTTAGGAGATTCATCGCACTTTTCAACAACCCATTTCTTTATTCGGTCGCAGCGGCTATCCATCGGATCCATCAGCTATTTATCGTGACGTCATTTTTAATTTCTGATGGAATTCAGCGCATTTATTGTTGCTGAATAAAAAAAATCGCCCATAGACTATGGCTGATAGAACTTAGCCATAAAAAATCTCATTTTACTAAAAACTTGCAGACCAGCGATATAACAAATTATTATTTTATTGCAGAAAA
The DNA here is from genome assembly GCA_943142095.1 of Ophonus ardosiacus. Taxonomy (NCBI): domain Eukaryota; kingdom Metazoa; phylum Arthropoda; class Insecta; order Coleoptera; family Carabidae; genus Ophonus; species Ophonus ardosiacus. The sequence continues at coordinate 30,777,699 of OW964838.1, forward strand.
ACACGAATCTGACGGCGGTAATGAAAAAAATGAAGGCGATTGAAGATAGAATCCCAATTTATTTAGAAATAAGTTACAACATACATTTTTTTTTTTTTTTGGTATTGGTAAATTTAAGTAGATTTTCCATATTGTATAACAAGTGGCTTGTTTTTCACGACAGTCCCGTTGACTGCCTGTAAGGCCCTAGAAGCCTGTTCAACACCTGTAATAAAAATATTAATTATATAACTGGCCACAATTTATAATAAATACACTTACTATTAAATGTAATAAATGCTTGCCCTTTCATCTTACCTATCAGCAATCTATACGTTATTCTGTTGTTTTCATTATCGAAACAGTTGAATAATTTTATCAGGTCGTCTTCGTTTGTTTGTTTAGCTAAGTTTTTTATAAACAATACCTACAAAAAAAGTCGCTTAAACATATTTTTTTTTGCAAAAATATACCAGTGTTTATTATGAAAATTTACGAATAGAAAAAATATCTTTGCATGCCACTGCATACTATACCATAGTCAAATTTTAACTATCTTAAATAAGAAGACGAAAATATACATAAGTTAATGAGTATTAGTGGAAAAAATTTGTTTAAATATTGATTAGGACGCAAACTACAATGATTGAAGTTTACTAATTGGGTATAACGCGTTAGGTACTAAGAATTTGATTGGTCGGCTGATTTTAAAAAGGAGATTCGCGCGTCTGCTGCGGTCACCTTTAAAACATTGATGTATAACCTAAAAAAAAAAATTAACAATTTTGTGTTTGATGAATTTGTATAATTATAATATCTTGTAATATTAACAATAATATTATATTTATAATTAAATCAATTTGTAATATAAAGAAATTAATAATAATGTCAGAAATTTGAAACATTGAAACTTCAAAACAGCCAACACTAGCGCCATCCGTCGTCATACTTTGTGTCATAATATTGTCAAACTGTTTCAATGTTCTAAAATTTATTAGGAAAAAAATGCTTATTATTTATGTTATTTATGGTTAATAATTTTTTCATGAATATAACGTATAAGTTTTTTTTTTCGTCATCATTACTGATGTCTACATGTGTTGTAGATACTGGCACACCCAGAAATGGGTAATATGCCGTGATGATATATTTATTTATTTTATTTATTTAAGTTTTTATATAAAAATATTTCAGCTGTGCAAACATGAAAAAATTGTGCCCTTTATAAATAACAGTTTGTTGATCAATGGTCAGTACCTGCTGCGTCACGCACCAAATTCTTATGCCCGTATTCATAAACACTCGTAAAGATTTTAAACGGTCCGTTATAATTTTTATCCAATAAAAACAGTCGTCATTGAAAGAAAAATCGAAATTTTGTCAAGTTTGATTCTATTTGTCAAAAATTATAACGAACCGTTTTGACACTTTACCAGTGTTTATGAATATGGGCATTAAACTTTAAAAAATCATATCTCGCTTATTAGGTAATTTTTTTAAGACGCGTTTAAACTAAAATTCTTATTTCGTCCTATTCTTACAAAAAAAAAATGGTGTAGGACCCTATTATAAATACATTACTATTGTTAATATTACTAGATATTATAATGGGCTACTTGCGTACCTTTTTTTATTTAATATTTTTGAAGAGAAGGTAAAAACTTGCTACCCATATTTTTTCTTTTGACAAAATTTTTATTAATTAGCCAGAAAAAAAATAATGAAATTTGATTATTTGAATTCCCGCCATGTATGACGTAGAATTACGCCGCACCAATGAATAGTCGTAAAGCCACAGCGTGGTGCCGTCCCATAGTAAGATGGTATGTTTGTGCGGGTAATGTAGATCACCTGTTTGACGTTTCAATAATAGTTTGGAGGTTAGTATTTTAGTTTATCTTTTTGGTATCGATATTTCAAATTTCAAATAACTACCTATGTGTTTATTTATAAAGTAATTAATGCATTTGAGAGACCAGAGAAAAAGAAAAATGAACTAATGTCAAATTCAAATTAAAACTTTTTCGCACGCCATGCCATCTATTGATAATATTCTTAAACATGCTTCCCCTCCCCCAGTTTAATATAAAGACGTCACAGAAAATTTTCTTTCTTAATTTAGTTAAAAACAAATAATTATTTTAAAACAAAATGAATTTTTTTATATATGTTTTCAATATAACATTACGTATATAGTGACAGAAATCGGATTTTCAGTACCACGCAAGTAGCCCATTAAACAAATTCATCAAACACAAAATTGTTAATTTTTTTTGTTAGGTTATACATCAACGTGACAGTTCATGTAGTTTGCGACCTAATCAATATTTAAACAAAAAAAATTCACTAAAGGTGGGTTTATGCTGAAAAATTTAAGAATAGGAATAAAAATAAGAATAGTGTTAAGAATAATTTTAAACATAACTATAAGTGGTGTTTATGCTGCCAGTTATAAGAATAAGCATAAGAATAAGAGTAGTGATATTAAATGTTTTAGGTTAGTGAAATGTAGTTACATTTATTATTCTCAGTGGTAGCAGCGTTGATTTAACATTTATAAGATTTATAATTTGATTATTATTTTTTAATTTGTAAATATTGAGTACAATCAAAATATTATTTTGTCTGCTGATGCCGCTGCTGGATATATTATTTTGGCTAATGCGGTTAGTGTTCTTTGTTTGATGAAGAAAGCAAATTATCTTTTTTATTCCACAACTGCGGATATTGCTGCACTAATTCAATTAATTGGGAAAGCATAGAATCCATCACTAAATTTGACATAATTATGTGTCGCCAACACCGATTATTATGAATGAATAATGAATGACCATATGACCAATTTTTTTGCTTGAAGTATTTGACAGTTGACACGCATGCGCACTTCGCAACAGGAATAAGAATAAGGCGTAAAGTTAAAAGTAAACGAACTTTGGCTTATTCCTTATTCTTATTTCTTATTCCTTATTCTTATTTCTGCAGCATAAACCGAGTCGTATGTTATAACTGTTTTAACTTTATCACTATTCTTATTCTTATTTTTATTCTTAAATTTTGCGAGCATAAACCCACCATTATACTCATTAAATTATGTATATTTCCTTCTTCTTATTTAATTTATTTTATTTATTACATGATTTTTACCTTTGAAGGAAATCCTTTATCATAATTTTTAAATTTAGGGTTTTTTCGTATTTCTTCTTCTGTTAATTTGACGAATGTTTCAGTGTTTTCAATTGTTTTTCCCGCTACAAATTGTTTCCCATTCAACTGTTCTTTATTTTCAGGGTTACTTGTAATCGGTGAGTATATTTGCAATATTTGTTTATTAACTATTGTATATTTTCTTTGAGAAGAACACGAATATATTTTTGATGGTTCATTTTTAATATTTTTCGTTTCATTTGGAATTTCTGGTATTTTTCTTATATCCCATTTTGATTCAAGCTGATTTTTTATCGAAATATTTTCAGATTTATTAGACAGAGAATCATCTTGTTCGTCTTCAAGGTACTTTTTCGCTTTTTTTCTACGTTTTTTTAACGAAGGTATTTGAGGATTATCTAAGTGATGAAATAAATCTCGTTCTAATGAAAATAAACTATGTATGGGATGATTTATTTGTCTTGTATCATTTTTTGAGGCATTTGAAGTTGCAAATTTGTATAGTTTTGTTTCTAAACTTTCTGGTTTTGTATTTAAAGCTATTTCTGTTACATGCCGAGACACACAAGAATTTTTAAAATACTTATCAGAATTATTTTGTTTTTCTTGTAATTTATTAAAAATATCTTTTAATTTTTGTTGAAGAATCTGCGAACAAATATTTTTGTGTTTATTTGTTAAATATTCTTCCCCTTTTTTATAATCTAAGTAAAGTTCTATTTCTTCTTCAGTTAATTCGGCAGATTTTAAGTCTTGTAAAACTTGCAATAATTCAGTTTGTTTTTTAAATTGTTGCAAATTGCTGTTTCCTGTTAAAAATTGTGTTTCGTTTACAAGTTCTGTCGGAGGCTCAAAGTTTTTAATACGAGTTAGTTCCCTAAAATTATAAAAATTAAAACAGTTATTTGAAAGTTACGGGACGGGATATCCAGATAGGCAAACGATTAAGTTATTGTTTAGGGAAATTTTTAATTTTCTGTTTATGAAATGAAAAGACAAGACAACCTGAAGAAAACCATATAAAACGAAATATAACTTGTAGAAAACATTTATTTTTAAATAAAGAAGAATAATAGATATTTGTACACCAAGTGAGCTAAGATAATGTTTATTCATGAGAAGAAAGTTTAGCTCACGAACCCGTAAGGGCGAGTGAGTTAAATTCTTTGAGTGAATAAATATTCTTAGCTCACGTGGTTTATACAGTATTTTATTCAATTTTGACGAAATAATAATAAAAACCATTGTAATATTTAATTTTGACAAAATAAAAACTAATCAGTTAGTAGGCTGTGCATGACAATCGTTGATGATAGACGTCAAGTCATCTATTTTAAAAGCATTATTGTCTGTCATTTGTGTCATAGAAAATGATGAATATGGCTGATAATTTCTGATAAATACTGTGGCGAGTGTTATTTTCGTGTTTGATGTTCAGTTTAAAAAGTCAAAATTGAATAAAAACCATTTTAATATTTAATTTTGACAAAATATAAAACTGATCAGTTAGTAGGCTGTGCATGACAATCGTCGATGATAGACGTCAAGCCATCTATTTAAAAAGCATTATTGTCTGTCATTTGTGTCCTTGAAAATAATGAAAATGGCTGATAATTTCTGATAAATACTGTGGTGAGTGTTATTTTCGTGCTTGGTGTTATTTTAAATGCATTATTTGTTGCAGTGAGTTAAAATTTTGTGAGTGATTTAAATTTTTTTAATTCACTTGTGAATAAAGTGTTACTTATAGTTGTTGCTATGGAGTTAATAATGACAGTTTAAAACGTCAAAATTGAATAAAAATATCTGTAAAATTTACGAGTCCTGAATATTAAAAATTCCATCAAAACATGGTTAAATATCGCTTAATTCTATCGATTTTATTTGATAATTGACAGCTGACAAATGATTTTTTTTTCGCTTTTGTAAACTAGGTTAGCATTCTGACCAATCAAAGGGCAGAATTTATATCCCTACCTAAACCAACGATATTTTGTCACGTGAAAACATCGTGAAAAGAAGCATAGTTTGTTAAAGATAATAAACGAAACTTCTATTGCATTTATGACTTAAATCGTTTGATTGGCTGAATAGCCTGTATTATTGTTAACCCGGCAGCGGGCAGGTGGGGTGTGGTACACCCCAGTCACTTTATAATTGTCGCCATTTTTGCAATAACGGCCGTACACAATCATCTAGCCATCTGCCTTCCGCAAATATATTGGTCTGTCAATACGCAACAGGATTCAGTCTCAAACTAAATTGCAGAAAGAGTATCATCAAATTAAAGTGACGTGGGGTGTATTAAACCCCACCTGTCCATAAACGTAACAAAAATTCTCTGAAGTTTACAGATACGACTATACTTATTTTGAAATTTCAAGGTACATTTTATATATCTTTTATATATTACTGAATTTTATTTAGTTTTTCTAAGTGTAGTATATCATATTTTGAAAAAGATCAGGCGCATTTGTTGGCCAGGTGGAAAGAAATAGATACTGAAGAGAAAGTCAATAAATAAAATTTGTGATGATAACAATGAATAACCACCGCACAAAAAATTTAATTCAAAGCAAGGTCGCTGCATAGAATCTCTTAGGGCGAGAGATAAAAAAAGAAAATACCTCGGCAAGTTACGCCAAACATATTTATATTTGTAGAGCACGCGAAATTTTACTGTGGAAAGTGCAGCATATTTGAATCTTCATAACTTCTCTGTACCTAAAAGCAACTTAGTAAATGCCTTTTTAGATCATAGGTTCACTTTTCAAGTTTAAGAATGTTATTTATTTTTGTTTGTAATATTTATATATTTCTTTGTTTTTATAATATAATGCCAAAGAATATTTTCAGTGAGTGTTTATAAGTTCTATTTTTTTTTTTTTACATAAATAGTGAAATAATTTTATTGTTTCTTATTTACATTGAACCAGGAACTTCTAAAACACCAACAAATTTAACAATAACTAAAAAAAAATTACCGGATGTTTCATAAAATTAAAATTAAATTGGGGTTTGCCACACCCCACCTGCCCAAATTTGTAATTTTTTTTCACCTGCCCGCTGCCGGGTTAAAGGAAGCTAATTTTAACATATTTACAATGAAATTTTAAAAATTATGACCTTACTTTTCCAAACTGATGTTTTTGTCTAATTGTTTCTCTACAAGATTTTTTATAAGTTCATCCCCTTCTGATATTACACACTCACTTGGTACTTCGTATTCTGAATAAATTATATCTTTTCTTTTTCGAAAACAGGTCATTTTTTAGAAAACACAAAATGTTTGACATTAAAAAAACATAACCTGAAATATTGATTGAAAAATAAGGTGAAGTTGCTTAGTATGAAAGTAGTTCAACAAAAAATATCCCTACAAGTGAGTGAAAAGCCAACTCACCTCTGCTAGAACGTTTCGTATTTGTCAGTGCAATGTCCAATATTTGTATCAATTTATAGTTGTTTAGTTTATTTAAAGTGAAACTTATTCGTAAAAATGAATTATCAATGCATATATTTATTACTTCTCGGTTTAGTGTCACAAATTTATTGTATTATGTGGAATTTGGAACCAAATACACAAAAGTGTTTGAAGGAAGAATTACAGCAAAATGTGCTAATAACCGGTGAATTCGAAGTTTCTGAGGCACCAGGCCAGAAAATCGACTATGTCGTAAGTAAAATTGAGTAATTATTTTGTATATTTTTTGTTCACGCACACTTCTGTAGGTTAGGGACTCAAAAGGGCACATCTTGGCTCAAAGGGAAGACATCTCAAAAGGGAAATTCTCTTTTGTAACTGAGAATTATGATAATTTTGAAATTTGTTTCATGTCCAGAGTTCCACCACGTAAGTAAAAAAACATACGAATACCGTCCCACATTATTTGGTCCACTTGTTTTTTCGGCTCAAAAATTCGATTGTTTTCAGTGAATAAACACGAGTTAAGCCTCATTTCCACCGATTGTCCTAATGCGTAAGAGCAATAATTAATAACTAAGCGCAATGCGTAAAAATGTTTACCATATGACAACGTTTACTACCATTTCCAGCTTTGCATAAGGCTTAATGCTTAAGAACTAAGAGCAATGCGTAAAAACAAATGATTGAAAAATTCTAACCTGAACTGTCAACTCTCAGTCTATTTTATAATTATTAACTTTTAATTAATTTTTCGGTATCGATATAAATACAGAAAATTGTGTATAGGTATAACATAAAAAAAAGAAGAATTGCTGCTACAATGGCAGTCTACTAAACAACAAGTAATTCGGAAAAAAGATATGACATTTCTGTTGAATTGTCACTAAACAAAATAGCTGGAAATGGTATCCTAGTAAATTGTTATAATTCATTAAGCCTTATGTATTAAGCATTAAGACATTCGGTGGAAATGAGGCTTTAGGGTTCCCATAACCCATAACACATTTTGTACCCGAAACACACTACAAAAATTAGTGATAATTAACGGTTAGTTATAGTAATCTAATCAACTTTTTATATTAATGCAGAAAGCTTAAATACGGAAAATAGAAATTATTGGAAGTTTGATATGAGTTATCATGGACGAAAAAATCGTCACACACACACACACAGACATCATTGTAAAAATAGCAAAAACGTGTTGTTGTTTATTCACTGAAAACTAACTATCGAATTTTTTGACCGAAAACATTACCTCCCTTTCCTTCGTACGGTATGACGGGAGGTAAAAAAGAATAAGTAGACCAAATTTGGACAGAAATTTTATAACATTTATAGATTGCAATATTTATTAATTTCTTTTCAGATCAAAGAGGGATCAGTCAAGAAGTGTCTTTAGTTACGAAACATGGTATTGAAGCAAAAAGTTACGAAGTGGTGAGTGTTTTAAATTGTTTATTTTCACATCCAAACATACTACTCCGAAATTTTAACGAAGAATTTATTTAAATAAAAAACGGGATGTTCCATTTATGCCCATTTGCACCAACAAGGCTTAAATTTTAAGCTAGGCTTAAACAAAAAAATGCAAATCGAAATTTTGACAGCAATATATTATATATCATTTGACATTTCGTTTCGATACAATATTGTCAATTTAAGCCAAGTTTAATATTTAAGTTTCGTTGGTGCAAACGGCCATTAGAACCTTAAATTTAACCCTATATAATGATATTAAAGCTTCATTTTTTTTTGTAGATTGGTGAAGTGGCCAAATTGAAACCGATTGAGGTTGAATTGAAACGATTGGAAGATCTCTCCGAAGCGATCGTCAAAGATTTTTCGCTCATGAGGAAACGTGAAGAAGAAATGAGGGATACAAATGGTATGGAAAACATTTATTAATTATTTTTCTATTCCGGTGTTCTTATTGGTCTATAAAGCACGATAAGCGCATATAAAATCACAACACCCAATACACAAACTGTCATAATATGAAATTTAAATGAGGTCATGCACGACTTTTTTATAATTTTAATCGATAGAGTAGTGAAAAATAATAGACCCGTATTTTTTATTTTTCCTCAAATCGATATTTAATAATGAAAAAATTGTAATTGAAAATGACATTCTTTAAAATGCGGCTGCTACACCCCCGCTTCGTCTCTTGCCCAGTGACGTCACAGGATGAGGAACGACCATTTTGATTTTCACACTGTTTTAAACGTCAAAGTGACTTTTAAACATATCCTGAAATTTATGAAAGTAAACTAAATAAATAAATAAATATATCATCACGGCATATTACCCATTTCTGGGTGTACCAGTATCTACTCGTGCAACACATGTAGACATCGGTAATGATGACGATATATTTTACCGTGTGGGCGCTTACCAGGCGTCACCTCACGGGCACTCATAGCTGGTGTGGAGAGTGCACCACAGGGGTCACTTTTCTGCCATTTTTAAAATTGGAAATATTTGGCGTCTGTCGGGATCGAACCCGGTTCCCCCAGGTTCGCGATCAGACACTCAGGCACACGGCCACGGGACCCCATGAAAGTAAACATGTCAATGAAACGTTTTTTCGTGCCAAAATAAAGAATAAAATAATATTCTGCAATATATTTAATGTCTCATATGCGTTTATAACCTTCTAGCGTCTAATTTCAAATCAAAAGTGAAAGAAACAGCTGATTAACGTGTGGATAAGTTCATGCCAAATGAAAATTATATTTATAAAAATGAATAGAACAAATCCTCAATATATAGTCTATATATATTTTTCTTTTACAAATTCTGTGTCCACATAAAATGTCTGTTTGAAATTAGTCTGAATTTAGGTTCGGAATCTGTGACGTTACAACATGGCTGGTTTTTACAACTTTTTAAAAATATCATACTTTAAAATGATTTTATACAACGAAAGATGTAAATAAAAATAATTTAATAACACTGAACGATAAATTAGAATTAGACTATCCTTCGATTTAAACAGAAAAAGTAGAAATATTTTTTTTGCATGACCTTATTGTTAGTGAAAAGTGCTACCAACTGACACCAATTCATATTTTTGATAAGTTGCGTTTTTTAATAATCTTTGAAAAATTACCTCAATAGAAAAAAAATATATAATTATTTACGGTACAAATACGTTGTAACAATCTGAATATTATTGAACAAGCTAAATCCTAAAGATGCCAATTGACTTTTAGGCCTAAATACTCGCGTTACGCAGAATACGAGCCAAAACTAACCCTCTACTCCATGTCCTTCCGACATAAATTTTAACCAGAAACTGCCTTAGAACAAACGGTTATCTCTTCATTAGAGCATATCTGATGAGGGGTGCAGGGTTTATCATACAGCATCCATAGCTAAATAACAATAATCGTACGTGCGTACTATGGCAATAACTTATCTACTTAATTGTTAACGCAATAAATGTCTGAGCAATTGACATTTAGACTAAACAGAGATATGAGAAAAATGGTTATTATTTCTAAACAGAATTTTGACTTGAAAAGGTAACAAAGTTGAAATATTGTTATTGAAACTATAATTTAGAAGAGTTTATGATAAATATTGCTCCACCTTCACCTTGTTACAACGTAAAGCTAGTCTAGCTACTAATGAACCATATTAAAACACGAGCGCAGCGAGGGTTTTAAGATTATTATTGGTCGTGCTGCATGTAAATAAAATAAATAAATATATCATCACGGCATATTACCCATTTCTGGGTGTGCCAGTATCTACAACACATGTAGACATCGGTAATGATGACGATATATTTTACCGTGTGGGCGCTTACCAGGCGTCACCTCACGGGCACTCAAAGCTGGCGTGGAGAGTGCACCACAGGGGTCACTTTTGTGCCATTTAAAATTGGAAATATTTGGCGTCTGTCGGGATCGAACCCGGTTCCCCCAGGTTCGCGACCAGACACTCAGGCACGCGGCCATGGGGTGCTGCATGTAATGATTAAAAATTGTTTGTTGCAGAATCTACGAACAGCCGCGTGTTGTACTTCAGCGTATTCTCGATGTGCTGCCTTTTGGGTTTGGCCACATGGCAAGTGCTCTACCTACGGCGCTATTTCAAGGCCAAGAAGCTCATCGAGTGATTTTTCATTTCTACTCCTTATGTCATATTTTGTAAGATGTAAATTGTCATTAAACGAAATTTTCATTAAATCTTTTATTCATTACAGTAAAGATGCGCTAATCCGGATCAGTTAAAACTGGCTCATTCCGGATTATAATGGGTATTCAATTCTCTTTCTCTAAATATATGGAAGATATAATAAAAATGTTCAATGTATTGGATAGAGAATTTTATATCCTTTAATATTTGTAATAACATAAATTTCAAAAGAGGAATCGTCCTCCTAACATCCGTCCACACACACACACGCACACACACACAAACATCATTGTAAAAATGTTAAAATCGGATTTTAGTGACCTTAAAGTGTGCTTATTCATTAAAATCTACATATGCGATTTTTTGCATGAATACAATACTTCTCTTAGCGAGAGATAAAATGTCAAAAAATGTATATTTAACTGCGTTTTTTCACGAAAAGCTGTTAAAAACTTCAAATACGGGTACTTCCGGTTCTCCAATTATAACCAAAATCCTATCAGCTGTTCATATGGATGTAAAGAAGAGGAATTCAAAAGAATTATAATTTTTAGAATTGAAATGTTGGTGTTATCGTCAGAGAAATTTTTGACACGCACACACAGTCACAGAAAGACACACATACAGACATCATCGTAAAACTAGTAAAATCGTATTCTAGGGATCCTAAAACGTGTTTATTCTACTTGGTTGTTCTTCATCACGAATAGTCTCAATGTTAAACCATGTATTTGCATTTTTATCAGAGTTCTTAATAGAGAAATAACTCATCATTTAAAATGAAACATTTTCCAGCAACGTAATAAAGGTTAATGTACAACAAATTATATATTTGTACAATGTGTTATAATATAAATTGATAAGAAAATAAGTTTATTATTCAACAAATATATGATATTCTTCCAAAAGAACGATGATTAAACATAAGATTCTGGAATCATTTTATTAGGTTTTGTACATATCTTAAACTGTATTTTGCGTACATATGTTTATTTATATATCAATAAAAGTTTATGTACAACAATTTACAAGTATTGGAGACTATTTAACAACAATATATAGTTCCAAATATTTTATATTTTTAAAGATATATACTTAGAAACAGTAACATCTTGGAATCAGCTGTTTTTGCAATAGCATTTAGAATGAAATTATTACATTTCTGTAACAATTAGGGCAATATAGTAATTGAAAATGTGTGAAACAATGATTGAATATTGATTTTTTACTAATAAATTATAGAAATATTTAATATATGTGCCCCTATTCCCGGAACCAAATCTACAATGAAAACATTGCAAATTTTGACAATTTATAAATAAATAATGAATAATTGTTTATAGTATATTATAATATGAATAATAAGCATCATTTTTTGATAAAAATATATTGCAAAGTTATTAAAACAAATAGAGAAATAATTGGTAAAGGTACTGTGTAACTCTGACATAATACAATTTATTATTAATTACAGTAAAAGCAAGAATGGAATATTAAAACATGATTAATAAGGATCATTTTTATTCAAAAACATATTACAATAATGTTTAAACAATGCCAATAACTATAATCAACAATTAACAATGTTCTTGGTTAATAGCTGACAGTTCCAACTTCAAGTCGTTGAATTTTCGCCGATTTCTCGGAAATACTAAAATCTACAAATGTTTTAAGTACTTTTTCATGAATGGCATATAAAGTGGCATGTTTTTATAAAGATTATTTATCATTTAATGATAATTGATAATTCCAAATCATCATCATCAATCTGACGTTGGGTATCTCCTGTCTCTCTCCTACACATGTCCTCTTATGTAAGTTGAGCGAGCGACTCCATGATTCAGTCTAGATTCAGCTCGCGATGGGTCCATGTTGCGCTGCTCCGCGAAGGCGCCATCTATTTCACTTTGTGGTAATTGTGCACAAGATTCCAAGTTATTTCGTGGTCATTGAACGTAACTGGGTATTTATCAACACAAATAATTATTTAAATAGTGTTTACGATATTTTAGTAACATTTTATGATGAATTTGAGAAAGTGTACGTGTGTTTTTAAGGAACATTGTGTTGTTGAGTAACATTTGGTGAAATAAGAACATTTATTGATGTTTACGAACAATGCCGAGCCGATAATAGTTGCTGAGAATTTTGTTGCAATTTTAACACGCTGTATGTTACCAGTTTTATTTGCTGTTCGTTTTACACTGGTCCTGAATTAACCTCAAAAGGTAAGTGAAATTATTATTTTTTTCATATTTATTTGAATTTGTTCATCCATAAATATGAGCCCCGTCACATATTAGTTGGCCCACCCAATTTAATTTATTTTATTTAGTTAATATATGATTTAGGTAATAACTAATATAAATTATCGCCAGTTTTTATTAATATTAGACATTTTGTCGTTCTAATGACATATAGCAAGGTATGTTTTCTAAAATTGTTATGTAGAATGGAATTAATACCTTGTTTTACAAATTTAACTTTGAGGAGGAGACAGAGTCTGTGAGATACCAGCGATTTTAATTGTTCGATTATGTCCATAATTAATAATATAAAGTATATTATATTATGTAATTCTAATAATTACTTCTGAGCGTCTGTGATTATGCTAATTTTTTAAATCTTTATCTACTTAAAAGCATTTGGAACATTGATTTCTACAATTTATCTTTAGTTTAATGTACAATTATCATAGTTTTAAAAATCATGAGTAATTTATTCGCCCTTATGTCAAGCAATCTTAAGCGTGCATCACACGATCAAGTTTCTCTTTTCAAGTGACTTGAAAAGTTTTCTCTCTCGCACAATGGCATGAGTGCAAGAGAGACAAACAAATAGACTTTTAAAGAAAAACTGGATCATGTGCTACTTTTTCTTAAAAGTCCCTATAAGTATGGACCTTTGTGAATATGTGTATGAATTTTCAATTGTCGTTCCCAGCTGGTACAGTTAGGCAAAGCAAAAAACAAAAAAAATTAAACTTCAAATAGTCTGTAGTACAGTAAAAATACAATCACCCTGTATTTAAATGAAAAGTATCATTTTCCCCTAATTCGGTCATACTGATTACGAAAACGAAAAAATTCTCTTGGCTTTAGTTTCCAAAATAGAAATTTTTATTTTGATTAAAAATCTCTCACGTTTTTTTTACTTTGCCGGTCTATAACTAATGAACGGTAAAAGATACATTAACGGGGTTTGCGCCATTCGATTTTATGGACTTTTGTGCATATGTGTTTGAATTTTCAATTGTCGTTCCAGCTGGTACAGTTAGGCAAAGCAAAAAACAAAAAATGGAAACTTCATATAGTCTGTAGTACAGTAAAAATTCAATCACCCTGTATTTAAATGAAAAGTATTATTTTCCCCTAATTCGGTCATACTGATTACGGCAAAAATAACGAAAAAATTCTCTTGGCTTTAGATTCCAAAATAGAAATTTTTATTTTGATTAGAAATCTCCCATAGTTTTTCCTTTTTGCCGACCTATAACTTTTGAACTTTTAAAGAAACATTGACGCACTTTACGCCATTCGATTTTACGGACTTTTGTACATATGTTTCAATTTTGAATTGTCGTGCAAATCTGGTACAGTCAGACAAAGCAAAAATACAAAATATGGGATATTCATTCAGACATGCTGAATACAGGAAAAATAATAAAAAAAATCTCTGGGTTTTAGTTTTCAAAATAGAATTTTTTATTTTGATTACAAATCTCCCATAGTTTTTTCACTTTGCCGACCTATAACTAATGAACGGTTAAAGATACATTGGCGCCCTTTGCGCCATTCGATTTTATGGACTTTTGTACATATGTGTTTCAATTTTCAATTGTCGTACCCATCTGGTACAGTTAGACAAAGCAAAAATCCAAAAAATGGGATATTCAAATAGACAGTTGTCCATTAAAAATCCGGTCACCCTGTATATAAATGAAAAGTATCATTTTACCTTAATTCGGAAATGCTGAATACGGGAAAAATAAAAAATAAAATCTCCGAGCTTTAGTTTCCAAAATAGAAATTTTAATGTGATTAAAAATCTCTCACGTTTTTTTCACTTTGCCGGTCTATAACTAATGAACATTAAAAGATACATTAATAATCTATTTTGTATTTTACGAAAACTAATATAACATTTCGGGGCTATTTTAACAACATTTCTCTTTATTTCAGCATTTTTCGAACATATAGTTCCCGGCGGAGCGATACACACGCGTCACACTGCAAAACTCCGTAATCCCACGTGCAGCATCTTCATGCATGTGCTCGAAGAAAAAATTGCCAACATGTTTTAAATGCTACAAATTCATGATTTCGTGCTGGAAAACTAGGAAAAGCTGAGAAAATTTACGCGGAAAAGTGAAATAAAGTGTTCTTTAAACGTTTGTGATAAAAATATTGTGGGAATCGATTGTTTAGTGCAAGAAAACAACCAAACTTTGGTGGCGTCCGTTTGATATGTAAGTAGAATTTTAGTTATTTACTTACAATACCTGCTTGAAAGTATTGGAAATATTGTTTTTGATAATTTATCTATAGTTTAATATACATTATTTAGTTTTAATTAATAACAATCGTAAGTTTAAACAATGTTTCAACTATATTAATAGTTATTTTGGTTGGAAAGTTCAAGCTTTAATTACAACTTTAATAATTATTGTTATCCAACAATATTCTGTCTCATACAAACAAATATCATTCGAAATAATAATTTTATTGTATGTTACAATGAATTAATTTTTTCAGTAGAAAACATTGAATCTGAGCTTTGTGTATTTGTATTATAAATTAAAAACCCATAGGTATTTCCGTAACTAAATTTGGTATCATTTTTATTGATATAAAATTTTACGTTCGAATATTCTTGAATAATTGTATTTTATAGTTCATCTTATTTTGTTTTATTTTTATTTTGAAAATAAATTTTCTATCTGCATTGAATTAACAAAATTACGGTCGGCATTCCAAATTAAACTCGTTTGTGTTCGTCTGCAATGTTCTTACTTGTAACTTGTATAGCTGTCGTCTTTAAGCAAATATCTATTTGATTTTACTGCTAAAAATGCATTTATTGTTCATATATTATTGTTTTAATAGTGAAATATTGTTAACTACTGTTGCAAATTAATAACAATCGTAAGTTTAAATAACCTCCCAACTTCATTAATGGTTATATAAGTTGATAATGTGTTTGTATGAGAATAAAATGTTTCATAATTATAGTTAAGCTTTGTGTACAATTTTATAAATTATTAAATATTTCATAGCAAGCATATTGGTAACAAACTAAAATTTAAACAATAACAAGTGTTTTTAAGTAATTTATTTATTAGAAATCGATTAAAATGCATTCAATAGCAAACAACAATTTAATTTTTATGTATTTGTCAATTTGCAGGCGAATGTAAATTGCCGAGTTCCCGAGTAATTGAAAACGAGTTTGCAGAGATACCGAGCAGTTGAGTACAAGATTGCAGAGATGCCTAGTAGCTAAGATCTTCTAATGTAAGTCATGCTAAATAAATTCATTTTTCTCTTTTGATAATAAATAAATAAATAAATCATCACGGTTTGTGGGTGTGTCAATCAACATAGTTATTAGTAATGATGATAATATCAAGGACAGTGATCTCATAAAGACGTAAGCGCCATTTTAACAATGGGGTATTTTTAATATCGTCTTAATCCGACCACGCTGATCACAGGAAAAAATAATCTAAAAATTCTCTGGGCTTTAGTTTCCAAAATAGAAATTTTTATTTTCATTAGAAATCTCCCATAGTTTATTCACTTTGCCGACCTATAACTAATGAACGGTTAAAGATACATTGACGCGCTTTGCGCTATTGGATTCTATGAACTTTTGTACATATGTGTTCAAACTTTCAATTGTCGTACCCCTCTGGCACAGTTAGACGAAGCGTTGTCTTCATAGAGAATCCATCACATTTCAGCCCTTTCTTCTCACCCGTGCATGAAAGGTTATTAAAATCTTCTTGTAATATGCTTGGTTAACGAAATGCCCCTCAGGCACTCAATTCATGTGAACAATCTCTCGCATTTCGAAAAAAAAAAACGTCAGTGCACGACCGAGGCGTCAATCGTCTCCGATCTCTTTTCTTCCCGCTTTATATCTTCTAAACTGCTCGAAAACTTTAGTACTAGATAGACCCTCATAACCATAAACATTCTTCAACAATTCGTACATTTATAAATTTCACACAGAATTTCATATTGACACTAACATAATTCCGACGGAGTACGAGAAAGTAGTTAACTTCAATCAAAGGCTACTGCCGAACGGTTTGCCTAATTCTCCTGACATTTTAACAGTAGATAGAGGGAAGATCACAAATTAATATGACATAACTTGCAATGTTGCCAAATTTACAGGGAAGCCGGAAAAAAATCTTGTTATTTAATTGCCACACCTAGTATGTATATTACAATGAATTAGTTTCTTTTCAGTAGAATCTCAAAAGGAACAGAGAACACAATCAACGAATTTACAGTGTTCAAACCACTTGAAATGAAATCCTGAGTCGAACTATAAATCTTAAGGGAGCAGAGAACAGAATCCTAGCAGATCAGACAGCAAGAAATCACCAAATGTAAGTGGATATTTATTTTTTCTCTTATTTCATATTTATGGAAAATATTAGTTTGAGATTAAAATAAAACCATAACATATCCGTATTATTATTTATCAAATAGTTGCAGGAAAAGTAGTAGCTTATATTATTTCGTAATTAATTTATATCTAATTGTTGCTTTACGCTAATATGAAAAACCAGCCCACAACAGTGCGTTTCATTTAACTTGTATTCTTTTTGTTATTATTGTTATTCATGCAACAAGAATAAAAGTATAGTTTTATTTCATGAACAGGAAATTTTGCCCGAACGAGCCGCAGGCGAGTTCGCAAATCCTGTGAGTGAAACAAGACATTTTTTTACTTGAGTTGCGTAAATTTTTATATGCCTACAAATAAAAAAGTGTTACTCCCATAACTTTTCATTATTTCACGCGTTTGCATTAAAAAAGTGTACTTTGTATCACATTTTTATTGTGTTAAAAAACATACTTTATAAATCCATTTTAATGAAAAATCTGTTTTGACCAGCACAAGACCTTCCGTTAATTTGATGTATTTTGTATAAATCCCGTACCAAAAACTCGTTGAAAAAGATTCTATATATCCAGTAAAATTGTAACACGAACATAATACAATTTTTTACAAATTCCATACAGAAAGTAAAAATGGGAAATAATCAGACATGCAGTCGTTTGTAAATTATTTATTTCCTGGCCGACGTTTCGACTTTAACAAAAGTCGAAACGTCGGCCAGGAAATAAATAATTTACAAACGACTGCATGTCTGATTATTTCCCATTTTTACATTCTGAAATCAGTCGATCATCGTAATCATCCATACAGAAAGTTCCTTGGAAAATGTTCTATAAATCCAATAAAATTATCACATGCATATACATTATGTATACTCACATATAAATACTCTAAAAATGCGGAAACTTACGTAACATTCTCTTTACAATGAAATAATATTACTACCAAGTTTATATCTCTACCAATTTTTGAATTATTGCCCCAAAAGTCAAAATCTAATTTTTATGTATCTAGATACTTCTCAATGCGCTGATTCCAAATTGTCGATAGGTCGATATCTCGTATCTAGACACATAAAAATTAGGTTTTTGAAAATTTTGAAGATTTTATCGAAATGTGGGATACATTGACTTTTGGGGCAATAATTCAAAAATGGGTACAGATATAAACTTGGTAGTAATATTATTTGATTGTAAAGAGAATTTTACGAAAGTGTACGCATTTTTAGAGTATTTGAACAACTGTGTGAATTTTTAGAAATAAAAGTATTGAAATAAAAATGGATAATTGCTATAAAAAAGTTCCTTGGAAAAGATTCTATGTATCCAATAAAATTATAACACGAACACATACTATTTTTTACAAATTCCATACCAAAAGTTCCTTTGAACAGATTCTATAAATCCAATAAAATAAAAACACATGAACATACACTATGTAAATTGCACTTGACAATGGGAGATTCCACCATTTTTTTTTTATAATTTCATCTGAAAATATTAGGAAAACTAAGACTATTGATGAAAATCCGGTAAAAAAATTCCTATTAATAAGCGAGTTATGATCTCCCGAATTTTGAAAAGATTGACCCCCACCTCCTAACACGCTATTTGTTATGCATGTATAGGCGGTCTTTCGGTCGCCAATCAAAATATTTTCATATTTGTGTCGAAGTGCTATAACAAAAAACCATTTATTTCCGAAATATCTCAATTATACCATTTCATTTTTTTTCATTAATATTCGTTATTCAGCATATACAATCGTATTTTTTTACTATTTTCCTTTAATTCGATTGAGCTGGAATCCCCCATTCTTTCTTTCTTCTTCAGCTTTCTCCAATTTTATTAGGGGTCACTGTTTCTTACTCTTCTCATTCACTCATACCTGTCCAACGCATCTTCTTCACACAGTTCTTCCTCTCTCAAGTCTTCTGCGATTCAGTCCTTCCATCTTCTCTTTCGCCTTCCTCGTACTCCCGACATTTTGATCCTATACTTGCCATATTTGATTTTGCACTTGGCACTGACATCTGTCAATTAGAATTTTTTGCATATATCACATGTTTCCATGATAAGTAGCAAAGCTAACTGATTTTTGAAAATTAATCTCTTTATAATTCTTTGACTCTATATCTATTGAATATGAAGGAAATTGTATAATCAAACCATTTAGAGAAGAGCATTTTCTTTAATATTTATAAAACAAAATGACAAAAAATAATATTTAACAACACACACACACACACACACACACACACACACACACACACACACACACACACACACACACACACACAGAGAGAAAGAGAGAGGGATAGGGATATCATCTCAAAAATAGGAAATTCGTATTCTAGGGACCATCAAACGTGCTTATTCATTACCCATTCACCAACAACGTCTATTCTACGTCTATTTTGTTTTTTTCTTTTTCTCGATTATTTTATAATGATTATCAACATTTTGATAATTTTTTTTCTTTGCTAATTTCAAGCGGGAACTTTTTCCGAACACACGACGAACATGAGTCCTTAATTCAAATATGTTGTGTGAACTGTTCGCATAGTTCTTAAACTGCTCGCGAATAAATAGCAAACAGTTCATTTTGGTCTGTGCGCGGCTTAAGATGATCTTTCAAAGGTAAACAAAAAGTCTCATGTAATCCAAGTCGTAACTATTATAGTTTTCGAAATAAAAATTGATTTTCACCGTCTTATATATCGGAAACTATTGAAGGTAGGACCCATGTTTAAATTTTTTTAACTCATTTTAGTCATAATACTATAGGTACCTAGGCCTTTATGTTTGTATCGAAATTGTGATACACCTATATAGTTTGCATCCTAAATTCGTTTCTCTTGTGAATTTGAAACATATCCAAAGGTCATTTAACGTATTTTCATACCTAACATAGAAAGAAACAACTGGAACGTTTAAAGCAATTTTATTTTTCAAAATAATCTCTGAAAATGTTAGTAATACATTTGGATATCGTTGAAAAGGGCTTTGATGCCTGTGGAAAATAAATTCCTTTTCTTCTTATGCCAGCCACTTATTTATATTTATGATAACATCGTCAATGTTTGGAAAATATGTTATTTTAGTTGTATATTTGGTCCACTTTCCAAGTTTATTTGCTTAATAAATAATTAATATACTCTTTTATTATTAATAAATACTGTTGAATGATGAATTTAACGAATTTAAGTCAGAAATAATCATTCAAGTATTTATATTTGTAAATATATTGGAAATAACTGAACGCAAATAGCGCAAAATTGATAGAATATTTCATACTTCGAAGCTGCATTCGAACGCTGGCATTTATGACCAATCACAGGCCTCGTTATTATAGCCAATCAGGTGAGCGTAACGCGTCTACCGCGGTCCACTCAGAGCACGGCTTGTTCGAGAAGACGCTTGGCATTTCTCAACGACAAGCGTTTTTGATATTTTATGACAGTTTTATAGTGAAAATAATAAAGAAAATGCTTGTTGTGATAGTATATCATGGTGTTTAACTATATTTGGTAAAATTACGGGTGGAATTTTTGTGGATTTGTGTACATTGATTCAACTTCAATGGGTTGTTGATCTCAAAAAGTGTTTTGGCGGACAAGTGTACAACAAACAACAACAATAAGATTATTATGAACAGAGAAAAGCATTGTTATTAAAAATGTAGAATATGCCTGGCCAAAGAATTTCTTCTCGAAATGTAAGCACATGTTACATAATTTTGATTTGTAGCCGGTAATATTTATTTCAATATATTTATGTGAATATTGTTTATTTTTTTACGAATTACAATCTACATAAAATAATTTGTTAGAAAATTTTGAGTATTGCAATTATTAGAATCAACATTGCTTTATATTAGATTAATTAACGTGGATGGTTTTAGTTTAGATCGATTTCAAAGCGTACAATTTACATAAAAATAAAAATTGTTTTAATCGTTTTCAAGAATAGAAACAAGTTAGGACATTATTGATGGTAATTTTTTTAGTATATGGAACTTTTTTACTACAGATAATATTACAAAGTGTGACAAAATTGTTTCAAAAAGCAAATATGTGTGAGATTGAAAGAGTAATATGTTATAAAATTCCGTACTATTTCTCTATATTTTATTACAGATTGAAACAGAAATTGTTTGAATAGATGTTGTTGTAAATGGGGCCCTACAGTCAAAGGAATAATAGAGCAAATGGACGAAAAGACAGACATCGCGACCTAGGGGATCTTCTCGTGTATAAGGTAGGATAAGTTTTATTTTTTTACCGTTTAATAACTTTGGATTTTAATTGAGGAGCAAAACCTTAGTCCATTATTTTGAATTTGAAACAATAACAAAAACTACATTCTTGTTAGAGATTTATATAATTCAATTTAATTAAAAGCCATGATTAAATATTAAAAAATAGATAATAATTTTGGCAATTACGTAATTATTAGTAACTGTTATAGACATTAATTGATTTGCAAGAAACATAATTAGCAAACAGAAAATCAAAGAACATTTTCTCATGTAATATCGTGTGACTAAGATTTTTTTTGCGAAAAATAGATTTAGCAAACTGTTAAATATTCTTGAAAGTGGATTGCTGACTATGTTAACACAAATTTACAGTATTTGGACTATGGTTGTTCTCAATTTTTGTAATATAAATATTAAAAAGTAGTACAAAGAATTTAAAGCCCGCATGCCACGGTCTATAAATTATGGACAGACAGAATTTTATAGATGTCGCATACAGAAATATGGACAGACAGAATTTTATAGATGTCGCATACAGAAATTTTTGTCAAGGATTTTTTTTGTCCACAAAATTAAAACAATATGTATAGAATATGCAATTATATGCAACATTTATGATATCTGGCAATTAACAGTGGATTTTTTTGATAATTATTGCGGTCGTTGATTATTGTTTATACCGGGAGTTTATTTTATCAGTAAACATAGGGTATATCATTGCCATAGTTACGGTATGAATGTTTGACAGCAATGTATTGAAGCGTTTATTTTATGAGTAAACATAGGCGTTTAACATCGGAAGCACTTTTTTGTAAATACAATGGGCTAGCAATAAATCAAGCCATGCTATTGAACATGACAATAGTACATTACATCTTGTACATTATTTAATATTAATTACTTTAATAATATTTCAAAAATTGCAATAAATTGCAAAAATTGTCAAATAAATAATTGTTTCAATTTTTTTTTATGCAATATGAAGAGATTTCTGAATGTCTCCGTGGCGCAGTGGTCATAACACTAGCATCTGAAATTTTTGGTTGGGGTTCGATTCCCAATTGGGGTAATTATTTTATTTTTTTACATAAAAATTGTTGAACTTTTAAAAATCAGTTTATATTTCCATATTACAATCATTTGAAAATAATAATAACATTGTAATAAATAAAGAGAAAATGATTGAGAATAATTGATTACAATAATCAAAATATTGATGTAATAACAATGCATTGTATTTTATTTGATAAATACGGTAAAGACATAATATTTGCACAAATTTATTATATTTCAGTTATTTTTATTAATATCAAAGGAAATACAATGCATTGTTATTGCATCAATATTTTGATTATTGTAATCAATTATTTTCAATTATTTTCTTTTTATTTATTACAATGTTATTATTATTTTTAAATGATTGTAATATGGAAATATAAACTGATTTTTAAAAGTTCAACAATTTTTATGTAAAAAAAAATAAAATAATTACCCCAATGGGGAATCGAACCCCAATCAAAAACTTCAGACGCTAGTGTTATGACCACTGCGCCACGGAGACATTTGGAAATCATTTCATATTGCATGATAAAAAACTGAAACAATTATTTATTTGACAATTTTTGTAATTTATTGCAATTTTTGCAATATTATTAAAGTAATTAATATTAAATAATGTACAAGATGTAATGTACTATTCTCATGTTCAATAGCATGACTTGATTTTTGGCCATACACTTTGTATTTACAAAAAACTGGTTCCCATGTTAAACGCCTATGTTTACTCATAAAATAAACGCTTCAATACATTGCTGTCATTCATACCGTAACTATGGCAATGATATACCCTATGTTTACTGATAAAATAAACTCCTGATATTTATAAATTTATTAAAAAATTATTTAATAGTCTTGAAAGCAAGTAGCATTGCTGATAAAATGTTATAAAGATCCGTATTTACAGCCAGAATTATGTATCAAATTCAGTAGCGTACAAAATACTGGCATACATAGAATTATTAGAATTAAAAAAAATATTATTGAATATTGGTCAGGTTGTCGCAGCATTTAACTTAGTACAATTAATAGATTTTTAACCAAAGCATATCTAAAAGCGCGTACTCAACAAATTCGCTAGCTGCTCGCGAACTTTTAGCGAACAAGTGACGAGCCCTGTCTATACTATATTCGCCGTCAAATGAGACTGGACGGATGCTCATTATTTCCCCTTCTCCGCACTCTGTATCTTGCCCGGCGATGTTGCCGCTTCTTTATAACCTTGCATTTTCAACAGCCCGTAAATTGGCAACAGTGTAGAAATCTCCAGTTCATTCTCATTTGACGGCAGCTATAGCTATCGCAAACAGCTCAGGTGCGGTTCGTGTGTTCGGAAGATCCCTTCATGATCTAAGAAACTGTTCGCCAACTCGTAGCGGTCAGCATTTTCATTGTGGACGTTGGAAGTGGAAGTTTAGTTTTGTGTTTAGTTTATTTAGCACAATGGAATGGAGCGAAAATAATATCAGAAATTTAAAAGGACAGTACCGTTTTTGTCCAAATCTATGGAATCGTAATTTAAAAAAAACCGTTGTGGCCAGTACAAGACCTTCCGTTAATTTGATGTATTTTGTACAAATCCGACACCAAAAGTTCATTGGAAAATATTCTATGTATCCAGTAAAATTGTAACACGAACATAATACAATTTTTTACAAATTCCATACAGAAAGTTCCTTGGAAAATATTTTATAAATCCAATAAAATTATCACATGAATATACATTATGAATACTCATATGTAAACACTAAAAATGCGTACACTTACGTAACATTCTCTTTACAATCAAATAATATTACTACCAAGTTTATATCTCTACCCATTTTTTAATTATTGCCCCAAAAGTCAATAAACCCCACATTTAGAGAAAAACTTCAAAATTATCAAAAAAACTAATTGTTATGTATCTAGATACTTCTTAATGCGCTAATTGCAAATTTTGAAACCGCAGGTCGATATCTCTTTTCGTTTTCGAGATATTTAGATTTAAAGTTTTGCTCAAAACAGCCCATTTTTGGGTAATAACCCAAAAATGGGTCGAGATATGAATTTGGCGACAACACCATTCGATTCTACGGGCAAAATTATATAAGTACACCAATTTTCAGAATTTTTGAACACCGCATACAATCTCTAAAGTAAAATAACTAAATGGCGAAAAATCGCAAAAATCTAATGTGTACTCCATACGATTTTTCAGATTTTGACCATTTTCGGGGGTTTTCAAACTTTTATTTATAAAAAATGAACCGGTTGGACAAAAATTATGAAAATTGCTATACTTATGTATTTTTGTTCGTAGAATCGAATGGTGATGTCGCCAAATTCTTATTTCAACCCATTTTTGGTTAATGCCCAAAAATGGGCAGTTTTGAACAAAACTTTAAATGTAAATATCTCGAGAACGAAACGAGATATCGACTTGCTGTTTCAAAAATCAGTGCATTGAGAAGTATCTAGATACATAAAAATTAGATTTTTGAAAATTTTTATCTAAATGTGGGGTATATTGACTTTTGGGGCAATAATTCAAAAATGGGTACAGATATAAACTTGGTAGTAATATTATTTGATTGTAAAGAGAATGTTTCGTAAGTGTACGCATTTTTAGAGTATTTGAACAATCGTGTGAATATTTTGAAATAAAGGTATTAAAATAAAAATGGATATATGCTATAAAAAAGTTCCTTGGAAAAGATTCTATAAATCCAATAAAATTATAACATCAACATATACTATGAAAATTGTACTTGACAATTCCTTCTTTCTTCTTCAGCTTTCTCCAATTTTATTAGGGGTTACTTTTAGGTAAAGCCTAAAGGTGACGGAAGGTAAAAAGTGAACTTTTTTAACAGACGGAGAAAATGTATTTATTTATTTGGTTGGAACAGCTAATATTGTTAATGCAATTATACCTTCGTAGCATAAAAATTCGAACATGGTTATTACAGGAAAAATAATGAAAAAAATCGTTGGGGCTTAGTTTCCAAAATAGAAATTTTTAATTTGATCAGAATTCTAACAAGGTTTTTTTTTTACTTTGGCGGACTATAACTAATGAACGGTAAAAGATACATTGACTGGCTTTGCGCTATTCGATTCTACGGACGTTTCTACATATGTATCCATATTTTCAATTGTCGTGTTCACCTGGTACAATTAAACAAAGCAAATATAAAGAAAAATGGTGTTTTTAGATTTTATGTATTCATTGCCCCAATAAAAAACCGATCACCCCGTATATAAATAGTAAAATTGTGTTTGCTTAAGACCATAAGAAGTGAAAACATATATATAATAATATATAAGATGTCCAAATCCTGTGAGCATTTCAACCAAATTCTAACAATATTTTCAAGAAAGATTTTAATATTTTTGGGAGAAGGCTGGAAAACATCTTAAATTTTAACTTATTTTAAGTAAATATTGTCATTTACACAAAAATAAAACTTGATATATGACAATTTGAAAGTACTATGCAATGTTTAGCAATTAAATTATTCAAAATATTAATATTTTATTAATGATTATAATTTGAAATGTGTACTTTGACCTCGCGGTCCAATGGCGTGCAATCAACACTTATAAAACCCGCTTTGTTGAGCAGAAATGACCCAAAAAAGGTTCAGAACACCAAAAATGTTTAAAATATTAGGTAAAGTTATACACTGCCCAAAAAAAATTACATAGGAAGGGTTTTAACTCAAAAATATTGCTTGCGGGAGTCTAAAATGTGCATGTTACACCACTGGTAATGGAAAACAGACGCCTATCACGCAGCGGCCATGTTTGTATCACTTGTTGTTTGGTGTCCGTTGAATCCGCGTCAATTCGTCGAAAAAAAAAAACATAATCTGCATTTAATTTAATTACAGTAAAGTGATAATAGTTAAATTACAATTTTGTGCTAGTCAATAGTGCCTTTTGTGTAAAAATTATGGCCATTAAGTACTTTGTACGACCATAATCGTTTGTTGAACATACTCAAACATCTTTTGCAATTGTGTTAGCGTTGTTACAAGTTTTTCATCATCAAAGCTGAATGAAAGGTAAAATAATAAAAATCATGTATTGTTTCTTGAAAAATAATAACTTATTTGATATTTTACTGTAATTTTATGATGAAATATGTGCTAATTAATAAATCAAAAATAATTTGAAGTAAATATAAGATATCGTTGATGAAAATGCATTTTTCAGGCCACAGATTGTTCTGAAAAAGTATATACCGTTTTTATAAAGGTATAGTAATGGTTGCCAGCGATATTTATTTTAATTAATACTTTTTTAATTATTTCAGATGTAATAGACATCATCGAAATAGCTGATTCTTCATTTCATGATTGCTGTATGCAGAGATAGACTGGCGATGTTAGATCGAGATCTTCAGCAAATGTAAGTGATTATAAAAATATATTATGTAGACTTGTAAGCTAAAGATTGTAATTTTTTTATACTATTATTGATACATATGAAATTAAATTTTTAATTGTTTAGCTATACAATAATGCGCAATAATTAAATTTTTAATAATAAATGAATATTATTTTTTATTGAATAATCTGATTGAAAATTAACTTTTCTATTCTTACTACTTCTATTCTATGAACTTTTGTACATATGTGTTCAAACTTTCAATGGTCGTACCTCTCTGGTACAGTTAGACAAAGCAAATAATAAAAAAATGGTAACTTTAAATAGTCACTATCCGAGTAAAAATCCGATCACACTGTATTTAAATGAAAAGTATCATATTCCCTTAATTCAAACATGTTGATTACGGGAAAAATAATTAAAAAATTCCCTAGGCCTTAGTTTCCAAAATAGAAATTTTTATTTAGATTAGAAACCTCTCATGGTTTTTTCGCTTTGCCGGCCTATAACTAATGATCGGTAAAAGATACATTGACGTGCTTTGCGCCATTCGATTCTATGGACTTTTGTACATATGTGTTCAAACTTTCAATTGTCGTACCCCTCTGGTACAGTTAGACAAAGCAAATAACAAAAAAAATGGTAACTTCAAATAGTCACTATCCGAGTAAAAATTCGATCATCCTGTATTTAAATGAAAAGTATCATGTTCCTTTCATTCAAACATGTTGATTACGGGAAAAATAATTAAAGAATTCTCTAGGCCTTAGTTTCCAAAATAGAAATTTTTATTTTGATTAGAAACCTCTCATGGTTTTTTTTGCTTTGCCGGCCTATAACTAGCGAACGGTAAAAGATACTTTGACGCGCTTTGCGCTATCCGATTCTATAAACTTTTGTACATATGCGTTCAAACTTCAAACTCTCAATTGTCCGGCCCCTCTGGTACAGTTAGACAAAGCTAATAATAATATAAAAATGGTAACTTCAAATAGTCACTATCCGTGTAAAAATCCGATCACCCTGTATTTAAATGAGCAGTATCATTTTCCCTTCATTCAAACATGTTGATTACGGGAAAAATAATTAAAAAATTCCCTAGGCCTTAGTTTCCAAAATTGAAATTTTTATTTTAGTAGAAACCTCTCATTGTTTTTTCGCTTTGCCGGTCTATAACTAACGAACGGTAAAAGATACATTAACGCGCTTTGCGCCATTCGATTCTATGAACTTTTGTACATATGTGTTCAAACTTTCAATTGTCGTACCCCTCTGGTACAGTCAGACAAAGCAAACAATAAAAAAATGGTAACTTCAAATTGTCACTATCCGAGTAAAAATCCGACCATCCTGTATTTAAATGAAAAGTATCATTTTCCCTTCATTCCAACATGTTGATTACGGGAAAAATAATTTAAAAATTTCCTAGGCCTTAGTTTCCAAAATAGAAATTTTTATTTTGATTAAAAACCTCTTATGGTTTTTTCGCTTTGCCGGCCTATAACTAACGAACGGTAAAAGATACATTTACGCGCTTTGCGCCATTCGATTCTATGAACTTTTGTACATATGTGTTCAAACTTTCAATTGTCGTACTCCTCTGGTACAGTTAGACAAAGCAAATAATAAAAAAATGGTAACTTCAAATAGTCATTATCCGAGTAAAAATCCGATCACCTGTATTTAAATGAAAAGTATCATTTTCCCTTAATTCAAACATGTTGATTACGGGAAAAATAATTAAAAAATTCCCTAGGCCTTAGTTTTCAAAATAGAAATTTTTATTTTGAATAACCTCTCATGGTTTTTTCGCTTTGTCGGCCTATAACTAACGAACGGTAAAAGATACGTTGACGCGCTTTGCGTCATTCGATTCTATGAACTTTTTTACATATGTGTTCAAACTTTCAATTGTCGTACCCCTCTGGTACAGTTAGACAAAGCAAATAATAATAAAATGGTAACTTCAAATAGTCACTATTCGAGTAAAAATCCGATTACCCTGTATTTAAATTAAAAGTATCGTTTTCCCTTAATTCAAACATGTTGATTACGGGGAAAATAATTAAATAATTCCCTAGGCCTTAGTTTTCAAAATAGAAATTTTTATTTTGACTAACCTCTCATGGTTTTTTCGCTTTGCCGGCCTATAACTAACGAACGGTAAAAGATACGTTGACGCGCTTTGCGTCATTCGATTCTATGAACTTTTTTACATATGTGTTCAAACTTTCAATTATCGTACCCCTCTGGTACAGTTAGACAAAGCAAATAATAAAAAAATGGTAACTTCAAATAGTCACTATCCAAGTAAAAATACGATTACCCTGTATTTAAATGAAAAGTATCGTTTTCCCTTAATTCAAACATGTTGATTACGGGAAAAATAATTAAAAAACTCCCTAAGCCTTAGTTTTCAAAATAGAAATTTTTATTTTGATTAGAAACCTCTCATGGTTTTTTCGCTTTGCCGGCCTATAACTAACGAACGGTAAAAGATACGTTGACGCGCTTTGCGTCATTCGATTCTATGAACTTTTTTACATATGTGTTCAAACTTTCAATTGTCGTACCCCTCTGGTACAGTTAGACAAAGCAAATAATAAAAAAATGGTAACTTCAAATAGTCACTATCCAAATAAAAATCCGATTACCCTTTATTTAAATGAAAAGTATCGTTTTCCCTTAATTCAAACATGTTGATTACGGGAAAAATAATTAAAAAATTCCCTAGGCCTTAGTTTTCAAAATATAAATTTTTATTTTGAATAACCTCTCATGGTTTTTTCGCTTTGCCGGCCTATAACTAACGAACGGCGAAAGATACGTTGACGCGCTTTGCGTCATTCGATTCTGTGAACTTTTTTACATGTGTGTTCAAACTTTCAATTGTCGTACCCCTCTGGTACAGTTAGACAAAGCAAATAATAAAAAAATGGTAACTTCAAATAGTCACTATCCAAGTAAAAATCCGATTACCCTATATTTAAATGAAAAGTATCGTTTTCCCTTAATTCAAACATGTTGATTACGGGAAAAATAATTAAAAAATTCCCTAGGCCTTAGTTTTCAAAATAGAAATTTTTATTTTGATTAGAAACCTCTCATGGTTTTTTCGCTTTGCCGGCCTATAACTAATGATCGGTAAAAGATACATTGACGTGCTTTGTGCAATTCGATTCTATGAACTTTTTTACATATGTGTTCAAACTTTCAATTGTCGTACCCCTCTGGTACAGTTAGACAAAGCAAATAATAATAAAATGGTAACTTCAAATAGTCACTATTCGAGTAAAAATCCGATTACCCTGTATTTAAATGAAAAGTATCGTTTTCCCTTAATTCAAACAAGTTGATTACGGGAAAAATAATTAAAAAATTCCCTAGGCCTTAGTTTTCAAAATAGAAATTTTTATTATGACTAACCTCTCATGTTTTTTAGCTTTGCCGGCCTATAACTAACGAACGGTAAAAGATACGTTGACGCGCTTTGCGTTATTCGATTCTATGAACTTTTTTACATATGTGTTCAAACTTTCAATTGTCGTACCCCTCTGGTACAGTTAGACAAAGCAAATAATAATAAAATGGTAACTTCAAATAGTCACTATTCGAGTAAAAATCCGATTACCCTGTATTTAAATTAAAAGTATCGTTTTCCCTTAATTCAAATATGTTGATTACTGGAAAAATAATTAAAAAATTCCCTAGGCCTTAGTTTTCAAAATAGAAATTTTTATTTTGACGAATCTCTCATGTTTTTTTAGCTTTGCCGGCCTATAACTAACGAACGGTAAAAGATACGTTGACGCGCTTTGCGTCATTCGATTCTATGAACATTTTTACATGTGTGTTCAAACTTTCAATTGTCGTACCCCTCTGGTACAGTTAGACAAAGCAAATAATAAAAAAATGGTAACTTCAAATAGTCACTATCCAAGTAAAAATACGATTACCCTGTATTTAAATGAAAAGTATCGTTTTCCCTTAATTCAAACATGTTGATTACGGGAAAAATAATTAAAAAACTCCCTAAGCCTTAGTTTTCAAAATAGAAATTTTTATTTTGATTAGAAACCTCTCATGGTTTTTTCGCTTTGCCGGCCTATAACTAACGAACGGTAAAAGATACGTTGACGCGCTTTGCGTCATTCGATTCTATGAACTTTTTTACATATGTGTTCAAACTTTCAATTGTCGTACCCCTCTGGTACAGTTAGACAAAGCAAATAATAAAAAAATGGTAACTTCAAATAGTCACTATCCAAATAAAAATCCGATTACCCTTTATTTAAATGAAAAGTATCGTTTTCCCTTAATTCAAACATGTTGATTACGGGAAAAATAATTAAAAAATTCCCTAGGCCTTAGTTTTCAAAATATAAATTTTTATTTTGAATAACCTCTCATGGTTTTTTCGCTTTGCCGGCCTATAACTAACGAACGGCGAAAGATACGTTGACGCGCTTTGCGTCATTCGATTCTATGAACTTTTTTACATGTGTGTTCAAACTTTCAATTGTCGTACCCCTCTGGTACAGTTAGACAAAGCAAATAATAAAAAAATGGTAACTTCAAATAGTCACTATCCAAGTAAAAATCCGATTACCCTATATTTAAATGAAAAGTATCGTTTTCCCTTAATTCAAACATGTTGATTACGGGAAAAATAATTAAAAAATTCCCTAGGCCTTAGTTTTCAAAATAGAAATTTTTATTTTGATTAGAAACCTCTCATGGTTTTTTCGCTTTGCCGGCCTATAACTAATGATCGGTAAAAGATACATTGACGTGCTTTGTGCAATTCGATTCTATGAACTTTTTTACATATGTGTTCAAACTTTCAATTGTCGTACCCCTCTGGTACAGTTAGACAAAGCAAATAATAATAAAATGGTAACTTCAAATAGTCACTATTCGAGTAAAAATCCGATTACCCTGTATTTAAATGAAAAGTATCGTTTTCCCTTAATTCAAACAAGTTGATTACGGGAAAAATAATTAAAAAATTCCCTAGGCCTTAGTTTTCAAAATAGAAATTTTTATTTTGACGAATCTCTCATGTTTTTTTAGCTTTGCCGGCCTATAACTAACGAACGGTAAAAGATACGTTGACGCGCTTTGCGTCATTCGATTCTATGAACATTTTTACATGTGTGTTCAAACTTTCAATTGTCGTACCCCTCTGGTACAGTTAGACAAAGCAAATAATAAAAAAATGGTTACTTCAAATAGTCACTATTCGAGTAAAAATCCGATTACCCTGTATTTAAATGAAAAGTATCGTTTTCCCTTAATTCAAACATGTTGATTACGGGAAAAATAATTAAAAAATTCCCTAGGCCTTAGTTTTCAAAATAGAAATTTTTATTTTGATTAGAAACCTCTCATGGTTTTTTCGCTTTGCCGGCCTATAACTAACGAACGGTAAAAGATACGTTGACGCGCTTTGCGTCATTCGATTCTATGAACTTTTTTACATGTGTGTTCAAACTTTCAATTGTCGTACCCGTCTGGTACAGTTAGACAAAGCAAATAATAAAAAAATGGTTACTTCAAATAGTCACTAATCGAGTAAAAATCCGATTACCCTGTATTTAAATTAAAAGTATCGTTTTCCCTTAATTCAAACATGTTGATAACGGGAAAAATTATTAAAACGTTCCCTAGGCCTTAGTTTTCAAAATAGAAATTTTTATTTTGATTAGAAACCTCTCATGGTTTTTTCGCTTTGCCTGCCTTTAACTAACGAACGGTAAAAGATAAATTGACGCGCTTTGTGCAATTCGATTCTATGAACTTTTTTACATATGTTCAAACTTTCAATTGTCGTACACCTCTCTGGTACAGTTAGACAAAGCAAATAATAAAAAAATTGTTACTTCAAATAGTCACTATCCGAGTAAAAATCCGATCATCCTGTATTTAAATGAAAAGTATCATTTGCCCCTAATTCAAACATGTTGATTACGGGAAAAATAATTTAGTTTCCAAAATAGAAATTTTTATTTTGATTAGAAATCTCTCATGGTTTTTTCGTTTTGCCGGCCTATAACTAATGAATGGTAAACGATACTTTGACTCGCTTAAATGAAAATTGCCAATTTCCCTTAATTAGAATTTATTATTAATCTGTCGGTATTTAGTTCGAACATTTTTGCGCTGATATCAGAGCTAATGTTATGTAGGTTGGATAGTACAACAACTTTCTACAATCGCTATTTTGTACATGTTTTTTGTTTTCGTTTCGTCTACTTACTTTGATCCATAAAATTTGAATTACTTCAGTAATTATTCTGAAAATTTGTGAATTTGTTCATCTTTTACCAAAAATCGATTAGTAAAATTGTCAGTGGTGTATCCATTCGTATTTTTGACTAAATATATAGCAAAGTTTGAAGGTTAAAACGAGCAAAAGATGTATTTGATTTGTAAGTAATTTTATTTATTTAAAGTGCATATATTTGGGGTTTCATATTGTTGCAAATTATCAATAATAGTAAATTTCAACAATATTTCAACTATACATTATTTTTATCTGTCAATAATCTTTCTCAAATATACTAATGTCAGTCGGAATGATAATTTTATTGTGTATTACAATGTATTATTTTCTTTTCAGAAGAAATCATCGAATCTGCAGTGTTCCCAAACCATTTGAAATGATATCCAGAGTCGAGATACAAATTTAAAAGAGCAGAGAACAGAATCCTAGCGGTTCAGAATGTTCAGATACATATTTAAAAGAACAGAGAATTTAATCCCAGCGGTTCAGACAGCAAGAAATCACCAAATGTAAGTGGATATTTATATTTATCTATTATTTTATATTTCTGTTGTCATTATTTTTTGTTGGAACAGCTAATATTGTTGGTAATACAACAATACTTTAAAGTCTACGAGTCGAATCGTAGAATAAAAAATTAACTAGTTCAAATATAGTTATTGGCCAATACTATTATTTATGTTTATCTATTATTTTATATTTCTGTTGTCATTATTTTTTGTTGGAACAGCTAATATTGTTGGTAATACAACAATACTTTAAAGTCTACGAGTCGAATCGTAGATTAAAAAATTAACTAGTTCAAATCTAGTTATTGGCTAATACTACTATTTATGTTTATCTATTATTTTATATTTCTGTTGTCATTATTTTTTGTTGGAACAGCTAATATTGTTGGTAATACAACAATACTTTAAAGTCTACGAGTCGAATCGTAGATAAAAAATTAACTACTTCAAATCTAGTTATTGGCCAATACTATTATTTATGTTTATCTATTATTTCTGTTGCCTTTTTTTTTACGAGTGGAATCGTAGAATAAAAATGAACTAGTTCAAATCTAGTTACTGGCCAATATTATTAAAGTTGAATGATTACTTGAAACAGTTGTATCTCTGTAGTGTGTGGAATATAATATTTTCATCTGCCATTCATGCATAGTGAAAGATACAATACTTTAAAATAAATATATAGTTCTGAATACATTTTAGACAGTTGACAACAATTTAACATCGTTTTCGGAAATTCTGTTTACATTTTAGGCAGTTGGGAACAATTTTTTTAAACTAGTCGAAAGAAATTTGTCGAAGTTTCTCACCATTTGCGTAGGTTTTATAACTTGTTTGTTGAAAACGTAAACCGGCCGAACTATTATGAGTTTGGGCTCGTATTTACAATAATTGCAAACGAAAATGTCCAATTATTTGTATTACAATAAGGCCGTAAATTATTCGTCGTATTATTAAACATATAGGCAGATCGCCAAGTCAATATTTTTACGTGAAAATCATTCGAAATCTTCTAGAAACTGTTGCTTAAATCTGTTTGTTTTAATTTGATGTTTCAAAAGGACATTTGATTAAAATATAGTGCATAGTTAGTGATGTACAGTTACTATACTTCATTTCACGTAAGAAAATAGTGATGAGAAGATAAGTGCAGTTTGATTTTGGTCAAACAAGATCAAACTGCATCTATTCATCACTATTTTCTTACGTGAAATGAAGTATAAAATGTTAATA
Source organism: Ophonus ardosiacus (assembly GCA_943142095.1). Lineage (NCBI taxonomy): Eukaryota > Metazoa > Arthropoda > Insecta > Coleoptera > Carabidae > Ophonus > Ophonus ardosiacus. The sequence continues at coordinate 30,812,770 of OW964838.1, forward strand.
TATGAATGTTTATCTTACGTTGTTTGAGTGTAGTAACTGGGTGGCCTTCTCTGTACTATTTTTTATGAAATGTGCTTTCGAAATATCAAATTAAAGAAAATTTCAAATGTATTTGTAACCATTTAAATCTGTTGGATAAATTATCGCATTGTACAAGTGTCTTGCGTAATGAATACTCGTTTGCCATACGAAATTGTATCCAACAGTTTTTTAAATGGTTTTAGGAATACCACAAACTAATAATTAATATTTAATAGGAAGACCTTTTTGGTCTGATGCGTCAAGAAACTTGACAAATTTGGATACAACTTTCGGTCTATGGATTTCAACACTGCAGATATTCTAAAGCAGTTTTACAAAAGCTTCTTTAGTTTGCAACTTTAAGGATAGCTGAGTACTAGACAAATCTTCGACGTAGGCGGCCATCGATGGATGAACTGGTATGAAACTTTATTTTTTTCATAGATGTAACGTTAATAAAATACTATCTTGTATTCATGATCAACCATGAGAACTTATAATAAAAGGAATATGACTATATGCCTTATTATTATCTTGTTCTCATACTCAGCCATGAGAACGTATAGTCTAGGGAATATGACTATGCATAATTATTATTTTGTTCTCATACTCAACCATGAGAACTTATAGTCAAAGGAATATGACTATATGCCTATTTATCATCTTGTTCTCATATTCAGCCATGAGAACTTAGAGTTTAGGGAATATGACTATACATAATTATTATTTTGTTCTCATACTCAACCATGAGAACTTATAGTAAAAGGAATATGTTTATATGCCTAATTATTATCTTGTTCTCATACTCAGCCATGAGAACTTATAGTCTAGGGAATATGACTATATGCCTAATTATTATCTTGTTCTCATACTCAGCCATGAGAACTTATAGTCTAGGGAATATGACTATACATAATTATTATTTTGTTCTCATACTCAACCATGAGAACTTATAGTCAAAGGAATATGACTATATGCCTAATAATCATCTTGTTCTCATACTCAGCCATGAGAACTTATATTATAGTCAAAGATATATGTCTAAATATTATCTTGAACTCAAATTCAGTTTTGAGTACTGTCGTAAACGAAATATAACTTTCATAAATGTTCTTATAAAATCAAAACAATTTGAAATTGAAATATCAAATATTTATCAATAAAATCAATATCTGGGAACAAATGATTAGCATTTATTTTTCAGGAATCGGACATCTAGAAGATTAAAAAGTAGTATCTTTATAAGTTTTAGTATTATTTACGTAAGAATGGCATTGCGCGCAATAAAGTGTAGGCTTGTTAAAGACACGTAATTGAAATAGTTTTTTTGACACACAGGTTATAAAATCTGTTCATAAGGTAACGTTTAGGAAATAATTTGAAATTGTCAACATAGTTCGTAAACATTGACGGGTGTTTTAACATTTTTGTGTTTAGTGTTGATTTATCAATTCATGTGTGTTTTTTGATGCAGGAAAAGATAGTTTCTTATTAGATGTCAGCACAGATTATAAAGCGAATTGAAATTGTGCAATGCCATTCGTACGTGAGGAATACTATAATTTTAAGTTCTTGGAAATGTATTTTCAGGTTTTAATTAAACTTTGGCTCATCGCGCCGTCGAGCAAACACGCGTTTTCTTTAAAAATTAAAAATAAATTGATTAATTTGAAGTGCATCCCGTGGCGATCATCCTAAAATCGTGCGTCTACGGTTGCAGCGGTAACCGTACGCGTGGCTTACCCAGTCGGTAGCTAGGGAGAGTGCTTGGGAAAAGAAAATACGGACGTATCGGGGGATGCTTGCAGGTGGATGGATGAGTGAGTCAGGAAGGAGGTAACAGATTCGAACCTTTGATGTGGGTGTTCGGGTTCCTTATTCAATTAACTTCACACGGTCAGAGGGGCTGGGTAGGTAGGGTTCGTGCGCGATAGCCATAATTGAGTGGACTGATATGTGCAACGCACCGTCATGTGAATCCTGTTGTTATGGTGGATCGCTTCACACTTGTGTGAATGTTTCTAGGGACATTAATCCATAGTTGGCACAGAAAGCTTTCTTATGGCCTTATGTGCTCTCCTCATCCGGAGGCAACGTAATCATCATTTAATGGTAATGGCAACGAATAGGTAAAGTTTTTGTTTGAATTAACTTTGTTGAGCACACGGGTTAATAACCGCGTTCGGTGTAGGGTATCCGCGAGAGGCGCGGGCGAATGTCTCCGGGAGTAGCTAGGTAGGTTGGCGTGCACCCTAGGTAGTTACATGTGACTGCTGCCGTGCTCTCTACCTAGTTCGGTTTGTAGGCCGTAAATGCTCTGCATCGCGTGGGGTCGGCTTAACCCCCTCGTAAACTTCCGTGAGAACCAACAACGGCGTTCGACGCCACGGCGTTCTCACCATTTGCTTAGCTCGTACTCTTTCTCTCTCACACGCCTTTAGCTTAGTTTAATCTAGATATAAGATAGTTCGCGTAGACATAAGATAGCTTAGATATAAGTAGGAAGGGTTGTTTTTGCTTTTCGAGAGAGAGAGAAAAATTAACGTAACTTGACATTTTTAGACATGCTTTTCTTTGAAATCGTTATTAACGTAAGATAGGCTTTTTTAGATTTGTTTTTCTTTGAAATAGATCTTTAACGTAAGATAGGGTTTTTTGCGCACTTCACAAATTAAATTGGGGGGGAACTACAATAATTTAAGTTAGATTATAAGTATTATTGTACACGGAACTGTATTTAATAAATGGTATATATAAGGGAACGTGGGTTTGGCATTTGAGGGCGGTGTTTCCCTTATATATACTATTTATTAAATAAAGGGTTTCGTTTTTAGTTCTAAGATAGTTTTAAAGTTAAAAAAAACTCCCCACCGCCATTATCTTCAAGATTGCAGTGCCGATTGAACACGCAGACCATGGCTTCTTCTTCATTTGTTATGTTAATACCCATGTTCCTTTAGTTGTAAAGTAGGTAGTTTTAGTAAAAAATTGTAATTATTATTAAGTATTTAGACGCGGTCAGGCCAAAGTTAGATTTTAAGTATTGTAAACGAAGCTTTGTATTCATAAATATTATATATTTTGTTAAGTGGGAGGTTTGGGTGGTAACAAAGTATATAATATTAATATAAAGTTTCGGAAACGGTCTTCAACTGAATAAGAAATCTTTGTACCTTTAAAAATGGGAAGAAGGAATCTTATTTAGGGACCACCAAGATTTAATTTGTTAAATTAGTATTGTAAACGAAACTCTACAATATAGTATCATTTTACTTAAATGTAGAGTTTCGTATTAGTTATAAAACTGAAATGTTTGTTACCAAATAAAATTATGGTTATATTATTTGTGTTCAATTCTATTGCATCTTTATTCAGTCACAGAATAAAGATACAAAATAATTAACAACAAATAATACAACTATAATAATGACAATTTTATTTGTTGACAAACGTTTTAGTTTTATAACTAAATCATGTTTGACCTGTCATAAATTGTTATTAGATTTGTTGACAAATTTAGTAACAATTGTGAATTATAACACAAAAGAAACGTAAAAGGCATTAGTGTTTAAATATTCTGTTCATAATTATTTCTTGTTAACAAATTTGGTGACAATTTTTTAACGTGTCAAACAGGCTTTAGTTGTAAAATTGAAATGTTTGTTACCAAGTAAAATTATCATTATTTTGATTGTAAATATCAATTATTTTGTATCTTTATTTTGTAATAGAAGTTACTTTTATTACAAAATAAAGATTCAAAATAGTTTATAATATCTGCAACCAAAATAATGATAATTTTACTTGGTAACAAACATTTCAATTTTACAATTAAAGCCTGTTTGGTAACGTTAAAAAATTGTCACCAAATTTGTTAACAAACTTAGTTGGGAAATAATTATGAACAGAATTTTCAAACACAAATATCTTCTACGTTTCTTTTGTGTTGTAATTGTTCACAATTGTTTATAAATTTGTCAACAAATCTAATAACAATTTATTTTAATGTCAAACGGTCTTCAACTGAATAAGAAATCTTTGTACCTTTAAAAATGGGAACAAGGAATCTTATTTAGGGACCACCAAGATTTCATTTGTTAAATTACTATTGTAAACGAAACTCTACGTAATATAGTATCATTTTACTTTAAAACTTAAATAATATAAATGTAGAGTTTCGTATTAGTTATAAAACTGAAATGTTTGTTACCAAATAAAATTATGCTTATATTATTTGTGTTCAATTCTATTGCATCTTTATTCAGTCCACAGAATAAAGATGCAAAATAATTAACAACAAATAATACAACTATAATAATGATAATTTTATTTGGGAACAAACATTTTAGTTTTATAACTAAACCATGTTTGACACTGTCATAAATTGTTATTAGATTTGTTGACAAATTTAGTAACAATTGTGAACAGAATTATAACACAAAAGAAACTTAAAAGACACTTGTGTTTGTAAATTCTGTTCGTAATTATTTCTCACTAAGTTTGTTTAACAAATTTGGTGACAATATTTTAACGTTGTCAAACAGGCCTTAGTTGTAAATTAGAAATGTGTTTTACAAAGTATACCTGTCATTACAATTTGATTGTAAATATTATAAACTATTCTACATCTTTATTTTGTAATAAAAGTAACTTATATTACAAAATAAAGATGTAGAATAGTTTATAATATTTACAATCAAATTGTAATGACAGATATACTTTGTAAAACACATTTCTAATTTACAACTAAGGCCTGTTTGACAACGTTAAAAGATTGTCACCAAATTTGTTAAACAAACTTAGTGAGAAATAATTACGAACAGAATTCACAAACACAAGTGTCTTTTAAGTTTCTTTTGTGTTATAATTCTGTTCACAATTGTTACTAAATTTGTCAACAAATCTAATAACAATTTATTATAATGTTAAAGTCTTTTGTAATAATAGCAATAAACTTTAATTTTTATAAGAAAGTCTTGTAATTTTTTGATATAATACAAATATATTATTGTTTAAAAATTGATTTTTTTTTCTAAGTCCCTACACGTATGTAGTTTTTAAAACGGCCACCAGGGGGCAGCACCTGTCGATAAATGTTCCAACTTAGAGGAAAATTTAACCCAAAAAATTTCATTTGTGTGCATACGTACGTACATACATCATTTTCGGTTATACCTAATGGGAATTTAACTCTCTGAATATGGCACGTTTACTAAAAAGATGTATACCTAATGGGAATTTGTTACTCTGAAAATGGGACGCTTATTTTTGGGTGTTTTTGCATTGAAAATCGGATGTGGGAATTTAACTCACCAGTTTTCGTCAAATTTTTCGTCCAATTTCACCTGTCAAAATATACATTTGACAGGTAAAGCTGTCAAATGTATATTTTGACAGGTGAAATTGGACGAAAAATACTGGGTTTAAATTCCCAATAGGTATACATCTTTTTTAGAGCATTTTCGTCCCATATTCACCAACTCAAATTCCCATAGTAAGCGTCCCATATTTAGTGGGTTAAATTCCCATTAGGTATAACCCTAAAATGATGTATGTACGTATGTTTGTTCAAAGCGGAGTAGTATTTCTGGTTGCCTATATTTTAGGCGCAAACCCCTTTCTAATAAGTGCTGCCCTCTAGCGGTTATTTCAAGAACTATATACGTGTAGGGGTAGCAAAGAGGTAAAAAATAAACAATTTATATCTTAAATTATATTTTATTGTGTAATATTATTGTACATTAGGGGTAGTAAAGTGAAATACAACAATGTAAAATACAAATAAACAATAAATACAAGTAAAATGTATACAAACTATTATTTAAACATCCCTATTTCTAATTTTTCAGGATAAGGGTAAGTATATTATTTATTTACAAAGTACATTAAGGGTAGTTATATGAAATACAACAATGTAAAGTGCAAATAAACAATAAATACAAGTAAAATGTATACAAACTATTATTTAAACATCCCTATTTCTAATTTTTCAGGATAAGGGTAAGTATATTATTTATTTACATTAAGGGTAGTTACATGAAATACAACAATGTAAAGTGCAAATAAACAATAAATACAAGTAAAATGTACACAAACTATTATTTAATCATCCCTATTTCTAATTTTTCAGGATAAGGATAAGTATATTATTTATTTACAAAGTACATTAAGGGTAGTTACATGAAATACAACAATGTAAAGTACAAATAAACAATAAATACAAGTAAAATTTATACAGACTATTATTTAAACATCCCTAAGCATATTTGTTTATAAAATACAAATAAGAATACATACAATTTAAGCTATGACCATAATAAACAATAAATATTTCTTAAACCAATACATTTTTAATTATCAACCCGTCATTTATTTCAGGGGGATGTACCACAACAAAGAGACAGGGAAGTATGTAGTTATGTAACATTTATAAGGGAAATAAGACATGGGAAATTTTTTATGTTCATTCGTGTTCTACGGATTGTAATTAGTCTAATAGAACTAGTACGGCCCTTCTAGCTTTTGTAGTTTTGGAGCTATAACACTCTTTTTAAACTCAATTTTACTCAGTTTTTGAGTCGAAAATTTTTGATGGTATCAGGATAACAGGAATGAAAAGAATTCTCATATTTTGAATGTGACGACGGATTCGTGTTCTACGGGTAGTAATTAGTATAAAAAACCCTGTCCGGCCCTTCTAACTTCTGTAGTTTACGAGCTACAACACTTTTCTTAACCCAATTTTTGGGGTCAATGACCTGAATTTACTCAGTTTTTGGGTCGAAAATTTTTGATGGTATCCGGATAACAGGAATGAAAAGAGTTCTCATATTTTAAATGTGAGACCGGATTCGTGTTCTACGGGTCGTAATTAGTCTAAAAAACCCTGTCCGGTCTTTCTAGCTTTTGTAGTTTTGGAGCTATAACACTTTTTTTAAACCCAATTTTACTCAGTTTTTGAGTCGAAAATTTTTGATGGTATCCGGATAACAGGAATGAAAAGAGTTCTCATATTTTCAATGTGAGACCGGATTCGTGTTCTACGGGTCGTAATTAGCCTAAAAAACCCTGTCCGGCCTTTCTAGCTTTTGTAGTTTTGGAGCTATAACACTTTTTTTAAACCCAATTTTACTCAATTTTACTCAGTTTTTGAGTCGAAAATTTTTGATGGTATCCGGATAACAGGAATGAAAAGAGTTCTCATATTTTCAATGTGAGACCGGATTCGTGTTCTACGGGTCGTAATTAGTCTAAAAAAGCCTGTCCGGCCTTTCTAGCTTTTGTAGTTTTGGAGCTATAACACTTTTTTTAAACCCAATTTTACTCAATTTTACTCAGTTTTTGAGTCGAAAATTTTTGATGGTATCCGGATAACAGGAATGAAAAGAGTTCTCATATTTTCAATGTGAGACCGGATTCGTGTTCTACGGGTCGTAATTAGTCTAAAAAAACCCTGTCCGGCCTTTCTAGCTTTTGTAGTTTTGGAGCTATAACACTTTTTTTAAACCCAATTTTACTCAATTTTACTCAGTTTTTGAGTCGAAAATTTTTGATGGTATCCGGATAACAGGAATGAAAAGAGTTCTCATATTTTCAATGTGAGACCGGATTCGTGTTCTACGGGTCGTAATTAGCCTAAAAAACCCTGTCCGGCCTTTCTAGCTTTTGTAGTTTTGGAGCTATAACACTTTTTTTAAACCCAATTTTACTCAATTTTACTCAGTTTTTGAGTCGAAAATTTTTGATGGTATCCGGATAACAGGAATGAAAAGAGTTCTCGTATTTTCAATGTGAGACCGGATTCGTGTTCTACGGGTCGTAATTAGTCTAAAAAACATTGTCCGACCTTTCTAACTTTTGTAGTTTAGGAGATATAAAGCATTTCTTAATTAAAGAGTGTCGCATTTTGAGTCGATAATTTTCCATAGTATCCGGGGAACAAAAATGAGAAAGAGTTCTACGGATGGCTATTTTATTGCTTATAGAGCTTAAAAAATAAATAATAAAATTTTGGTGTAAACAAAAAAAAAATCAAAAAATGTTCAAAAATTTTCAAAAACCCTTATTATAAAAAACTTTGCCCTACGCCCTTCAAACTTTGGTATGATGTAATTTGACCCTATATTACTCACTCGAATTCCCCTAAGGAACAGCGTTTTAAGGAAAACGCTGAAAACCCAGCCGTTTTCGAGATATGAGCCCTTAAAGTTTTTTAAAGGGACTAACACTTAAATTCGTCCATTTATAGGGCTAAAGGGCCGGAAAATAGCGAATCGGGGGGATTCGAACCCGCGCTTTCCATTGGCTTGTACAGAATTGATAAAAACCCTTTGGTTTACAATATATTTGCCCTTCAAGTTTGTGGCGAAGGGCCTGCGCTAATTCCTGAACTAAAAGAGCTAGAAAATCCGAACAAGTGTTGTTAAACCTACTTGGATCTGCATAAATGAAATCCGTGGTCAAATTTTCCCTAAGGGCTCAAATAAGCCCTTAGCCCTTTATAAAAGGGCGGACTCCTATCGGATGGTTATTTTCGTACCTAGAGAACTTAATACTAAAAGATAGCATAGGAAAATCCGGAAAAATCCTTAAATATTAAGATATTTCCCTGTCCCTTTTGTTATTACATAGGAAAGGTAAGAAAACTACTATTTTATTTATTTATTCTTATAAAAAGTCATATATTATCATCATCCCGTGTTGTAGTCACCGAATCCTATTGCTGGGTGTACTAGGCCCTTCGCGGAACTTGTAAACAAACATAAACATTGTTTATTTTGAGCGCCAAAGTACAAAAGATATAGTAAATAAACACTTAATTAGAGTGGGGGTATTACGTGATAATATTAATATTATGTTTTTACAATAAAGACTTCAGTTCCTTTCAGTCTTTGGTGATGTGAACATCGTGTGCTTGTGAATAATCGTGTAGTGCCATATAGCAACGAAAAAGTTTGAAATTTTTATTGAAATCGTTCTCTATTTACATCGTATAGTTCGCTATATATTTTAAAAGTGTTAGATTTAATCTATAAATATTTAAAAAATATTTAAATATCTTTAAATAATTGTCATTTTGTTTAAACTTTAAAAAAAAATCTAAATTTAATAATTTAATAGTACACTAAATTTAAATGTTCATATGTACATTATTATTTACAATAAAATCTAAATATTCAAAATTCATTTTTACTTATACAAAGTATGTCTGCTTCTTATAATTTTAGATATTATTTAAAATGTTGCATAAGACTCTGTCCTTCCGTTAGTGTTCATTGTTTAATCCTTATTCAAAATTATATTGTGTCGTTTACTATACAGTTGCTGTATATTTAAAAAAAAGTCTTTCCTATTATTAAAATGTGTATAATTGTCCGTAAAAGTGTTTTACTAATACCAAGTGTTATACAAGTTATTCTAATTGGAGTAAGTGTTACGTAATATTTACTACAAAGTGTATTCTGATCTGTGAAAATCGCCGATGATGATATATTACAGTGATGATACAACAGCGGATGATATATTATGAAAATTCACCGTAAGTAAGTATGAACCTTTGATATTACATTTACATTTCTTCTAAGTTGTTGAACACAAAACAAATGTGTCTGCCAATAACGAATTTTATGTAAAATATAAATTTTTACTTCCCTATTTACTATCTTTATTCTTGTAGTAGTGACAAATGAAAATATGAAAAAGTGTACAGAGATAATTTGACGAAAATACATGTATTTTAACGCCCCGTAACTCCTAAACCAATCGAAGTTAAAAATTATAATCAGACGTATCTTATAGAGCATTTCATGTAGATTCCAAATTTTCATTGTGCAAGTTGCTATCTTTAACCATGTAGGAGTAATAAATAAGAATGTGAAATAACACTTGACAAAGTTTAGTGGAATATACAGTTTAACTCTCACATTTATATTTCATAGAATTTCAAGTATGGAGATCAGGCAAACCGGTTCACGACTTCACGATACCGCAGGGGATGGTTTCCTGATCCAGACAACGAAATCATGTCGACCAGGTCCGGAGAGAAGCCCCAGGATACTGTAGACACACGAACGGGTTCTCCAAGTCGCGATGTCTGCGTCTCTTACCACTGGAACGTCGAAAACGTGATGATCTACAAAAAGAAAAGATTTATTAATAAAATTATAAATGTAATAACTTATTTATTGTATCTGCACTTTGTATTTGTATTAATAATGCCACTTTTCTATTCATATTAATATGTAAAGTTGAAATATTCTATAGAAAAGTATTTGTTAACATTTCAACAATTTTAAAACGTTGCTTATGTATGTAAAGATGCATGTGCAAATCAAATTTGAAAAGTACAAGTTCCTATCTCACTTAGTTTCAGAAACTTTGAGCCCTAAAGTTGGAATTTCCAATTCGAATTCATGAAACTTAGTGTACATTCAGAAAACAATCCCCTGAATTCAAATTTGAAAACTGCAAGTCGCTATCTCACTTAGTTTTTAAAATATTTTACTTTTATCATGGTATACACAAAAGACATTTTCCTATCTTGAAACAAACATGACAGATTTTTATTTTTCAGCAATTCGAATTCCTGAAACTTAGTGTAAATATAGAAAAACACCCTCTGAATTCAAATTTGAAAACTGCAAGTCGCTATCTCACTTAGTTTTTAATAACTATTTTTGTAATAAGTTGCGAAATGATATTTTTAAACTCGCGACGTGAAATTTTATACGCACGAGCGTAAGCGAGTGTAACCACACGTCAAGTGCCTAAAACACTCATTTCACGACGTATTACATACAAGATTTTTTATAATAGCGTTTTTAAACAGATCATTTATTCAGCAATTCGAATTCCTGAAACTTAGTGTACATATAGAAAAAACACCCCCTGAATTCAAATTTGAAAACTGCAAGTCGTTATCTCACTTAGTTTTTAAAATATTTTACTTTTATCATGGTATGCACAAGAGACATTTTCCTATCTTGAAACAAACATGACTGAATTTTATTTTTCAGCAATTCGAATTCCTGAAACTTAGTGTACATATAGAAAAACACCCCCTAAATTCAAATTTGAAAACTGCAAGTCGTTATCTCACTTAGTTTTTAAAATATTTTACTTTTATCATGGTATGCACAAGAGACATTTTCCTATCTTGAAACAAACATGACAGAATTTTATTTTTCAGCAATTCGAATTCCTGAAACTTAGTGTACATATCGAAAAACACCCCCTGAATTCAAATTTGAAAACTGCAAGTCGCTATCTCACTTAGTTTCTAAAAACTATTTTTGTAATAAGTTGCGACATGATAGTTTTAGAGACGCGAAATTTGTACGCACGAGTGTAAGCGAGTGCTACAACACGTCAACTGCCTAAAACACTCATTTCACAACGTATTACATACAAGATTTTTTTGTAATAGCGTTTTTAAATAGATCATTTATTCTCAAATATCAACATTTTGAATTTTTCAAAATTAAAAAGTAGCATTCTTTCTTTCAACCCTAAAGTTCATTAATTATATTTCGCGGGTAATCCATAGACCTTGTGTACAAATATTAATTTTAAAAAAATTGTACGAGCGACTACAAAATTATGTAATACATAGACATCAACTATAATTTATACTCATTATTTTGATTGTTGACTACCATTTTTTGTATTATTGTTATCTAATGCCTAACTGTTACATAGATAAATTTTGTCAGTTTGTCAGTTTCATTGTTACAGTGCTAGTGAACAGACGTGTGGTGTGCTCGTGTACTGTGCCTTCGAGGACGACTTCCTAGTGCATGGAGAGGACTTTTGGACATCTTCAAGACTTGGACTTATCCTTAGGGAAATAATTTATTCATAGTAAGTTTCTTTTTATATTTTTAAACTACTTTTAGTAATCATTATTGGATATATCAGCCATTATTTCTAACAACTATTTCGGGTGTATATGTACTTTATATTTGAATTATAATTGATGTTGTGTGGAAAAGAATTTGAGTTAATTTAGAATTATTCAGTGTTAATACCATTTACACATATCATATATTATTGGACGTACTATATATTTTACTACAAATATTTTATATTTAAATAATTAAAAGTTTAAATATTCTTTTTAATATTAAATTTCTCACACTTACTTTCATATTAGGTATTTTATTTTTAATAATTACAAACGATTGAAACAGTTCTAAGTCCATCCATATTATTATCTGTAACCACTAATCCAAATATTATTTCGAATATATTTTTATTGTTACAGAAACATGTAACAGATATGAATTACAATCCTTACCAAGCCGTAGAAGGATGTGAGTGAGTTGCAGAAAGATATTTATCCTGATTTCAGCGTTGGAGATGATCAAATTGTTGCAGAGCATCACACTGAAGACACCCCAACATGTGTTGGTACCCCTCAAGACTTATTTATAAGATTTATGTAAATAAATAAATAAAAGTTATCCTCCTAAACATTATATACTCGTATAACTAATATATGGCAAGAAAAATTAGCACATAATCAATTCATGTCATTATGCAACACATATATCTTCATTGTCATATATTTTACAGTTCATTATATAAGAAATTCACATACCATACATCCATGCATACATACTATTTAAAAGGTACAGGAAATCAAAAAGCTAAGTTCAAATATTTCCTACTGAAATTTAACTCTGTATTCGGCGATACAAATTTCTAAAACTATGTATACATATTTGAAACAACCCCCGGAATCCAAATTTGAAAACTGCAAATCGCTATCTCACTTAGTTTTTATTTATTTATTTTTTTTATCATGGTATACACAATAGACATTTCGATATCTTGAAACAAACATGACTGATTTTTTTTTTGTCATTACGTAGCTGTGGAAAAATCTATTTCACTTAGTTTTTCATTAATTCCATTTTAAATTTAAAATATGCAACGGACATTTAATTAGCTATTAAATGGTAAACATATGTAGAAAAGTTCGTAGAATCAAATGGCGCAACGCCCGTCAATGTAGCTTTTACCATTCATTAGTTATAGGCCGTCAAAGTCAAAAAATATTGTCAATTTTGCATTAATAATAAAAATTTCTATTTTAGAAACTAAGGCCTAGAGAATTTTTTCATTATTTTTCCCGTAATCAGCATGCTTGAATTAAGAGAAAATGATACTTTCCATTTAAATACAGGTGGTCGGATTTTTAGTGGACTACTAAATTGTTTAAAGTTACCATTTTTTTCATTTTTGTTTACTCTTACTATACTAGCTAGACACGGTTATTCAAAATAGAGACATATGTAGAAATGTCCATAGAATCAATCGAATGGCGCAACGCCCGTTAAAGTATCTTTTACCATTCATTAGTTATAGTCCGTCAAAGTCAAAAAATAGTCAATTTTGCATTAAAAATAAAAATTTCTATTTTAGAAACTAAGGCCTAGATATTTTTTTCATTATTTTTCCCGTAATCAGCATGCTTGAATTAAGAGAAAAGGATACTTTATATTTAAATACATGGTGATCGGATTTTTAGTGGACTACTGAATTGTTTAGTTTGCTTTAAACACCTAGCGCCATCCTGCAGGAAAACGCTGAACTATTGAATATTAGCTGCGTTCCACTATTCACTATTAAGAGCATAAAAGTGGTGTACTAATTTCTTAATTTAGTATATAGAGCGCAACAAACGAACAGTAGTGTTTATGCAGAAAACGATGTATTTTAATATGTTTCAGCTATCCTGAAATTCTGAATTAACAGAAAATGATACTTTTCATTTAAACACAGGGTGGTCGGATTTTTAGTGGACTACTGAATTGTTTAAAGTTACCATTTTTTTCATTTTTGCTTACTCTTACTATACTAGCTAGACACGGTTATTCAAAATTGGTAAACATATGTAGAAAAGTCCGTAGAATCGAATGTCGCAACGCCCGTTAATGTATCTTTAACCATTCATTAGTTATAGTCCGTCAAAGTCAAAAAATATTGTCAATTTTGCATTAAAAATAAAAGATTCTATTTTAGCAACTAAGGCCTACATATTTTCTTCATTATTTTTCCCGTAATCAGCATGCTTGAATTAAGAGAAAATGATACTTTCCATTTAAATACAGGGTGGTCGGTTTTTAGTGGACAACTGAATTGTTTAAAGTTGCCATTTTTTTCATTTTTGCTTACACTAACTATACTAGCTATACACGGTTATTCAAAACTCGTAAATATATGTAGAAAAGTCCGTAGAATCGATTGGCGCAACGCCCGTTAAAGTATCTTTTACCATTCATAAGTTATAGGCCGTCAAAGTCAAAAAATATTGTCAATTTTGGATTAAAAATAAAAATTTCTATTTTGGAAACTAAGGCCTAGAGAATTTTTTCATTATTTTTCCCGTTATCAGCACGCTTGAATAAAGAGAAAATGATACTTTCCATTTAAATATTGGCTGGTCGGATTTTTAGTGGACTACCTACTGAATTGTTTAAAGTTACCATTTTTTTCATTTTTGCTTACTCTTACTATACTAGCTAGACACGGTAATTCAAAATTGGTAAACATATGTAGAAAAGTCCGTAGAAAAGAATGGAGTAACGCCCGTTACTGTATCTTTCACCATTCATTAGTTATAGTCCGTCAAAGTCAATTAATATTGTCAATTTTGCATTAAAAATTTCTATTTTGGAAACTAAGGCCTACAGATTTTTTCATTATTTTCCTGTAATCAGCATGCTTGATTTAAGAGAAAATGATACTTTCCATTTGAATACAGGCTGGTCGGATTTTTAGTGGACTACTGAATAGTTTAAAGTTAGCATTTAAACACCTAGCGCCATCCCGCAGGAAAACGCTGAACTATTGAATATTGGCTGCGTTCCACTATTCACTATTAAGAGCATAAAAGTGGTGTACTAATTTCTTAATTTAGTATATAGAGCGCAACAAACGAACAGTATTGTTTATGCAGAAAACGATGTATTTTAATATGTTTCAGCTATCCTGAAATTCTGAATTAAAAGAAAATGATACTTTAAATTTAAACACAGGGTGATCGAATTTTTAGTGGACTACTGAATTGTTGAAAGTTACCATTTTTTTCATTTTTGCTTACTCTTACTATACTAGCTAGACACGGTTATTCAAAATTGGTAACCATATGTAGAAAAGTCCGTAGAATCGAATGACGTAACGCCCGTTAATGTATCTTTTACCATTCATTAGTTATAGGCCGTCAAAGTAAAAAAATATTGTCAATTTTGTATTAAAAATAAAAATTTCTATGTTGGAAACTAAGACCTAGAGATTTTTTTTATTATTTTTCCCGTAATCAGCATGCTTTAATTAAGAGAAAATGATACTTTTCATTTAAATACAGGTCGGATTTTTAGTAAACTACTGAATTGTTTAAAGTTACGATTTTTTTATTTTTGCTTACTCTTACTATGCTAGCTGGATACTATTCAAAATTTGTAAACATTATGTAGAAAAGTCCATAAAATCGAATGGCGCAACGCCCGTCAATGTAGCTTTTACCATTGATTAATTACAGGCCGTCAAAGTTAAAATTAAAAATAAAAAATTCTAATTTGGGAACTAAGGCCTAGAGATTATTTTCATTATTTTTCCCTTAATCAGCGTGGTTGAATTAAGGGAAAATAGTTGGACTTTTAGTGAACTACATATAGTATTATATTGTTTAATTTAATTTTACAGGGATTGTCTTCATGAAAACGAAGATTTAACAGCTAATCCCCATGGGCGAGCTTACAAGAAATATTAACAACAATGTAACTCACCATTGTTGAGTACTCCAGGTTACAATGTCGGGATTCCAAGTCGCTAAGTCTGCAACACCAGGATGTGGGCTTTTCACATGGCTGCATCTGAAAAGGACACACATATTTAATAAAATGTTATAATAAAAAAGGTAATTTTGAATTTTGTGTACTCAAATTTTTTCGCGCCACTTCTACATTCATAAAATGCAAAACGCCGTGAACAAATTACATAATACATAAGAAGCAATTATTATTTATAATGACTCATTATTATTTAATTGTTGACTTGTATTTCTATGGGGTAAATTATTTAACACCCTAACTATTACATGGATTAATTCTTTCAGTTTGTTTGTTACAGTGCTAGTGTAAAGACGTGTGTGTAGTGTGCTGGTGTACTGTGACCACGAGGACGACTTCCTGGTGCTTGGAGAGGATGTTAGGATACTTGGAGGACTTGGAGTTATATCCATAGATTTCATTTATTCAAAGTGAGTTTTTTTTTGTTTTTATAATACTTCATACATAGTTGTATTTTCATTTGATATATTAAGCATTAATTTGAAGGAATTATTATAGTATAGATACAAGATATAAACTATATTTAAATAATTGTTCATATTATATCGAAAATAGTTTGCATTAATTGATAATTATTTAATATTTCTACCATACACAATCTTCTAACATTTTATTCTGTAAATACTATGTATAAAGCCCCATATACTTTTACGATAAAGATATTTGAAAAAAATGTTTTCTAATGTTAAACATCTGTCACGAATTGTGTTCATCCTGTATATAATTTTTAATATATCATATCATTGTATGTCCTATATATTTTACTACATATATTATGTTTCATATATACGTAATTATGAATATGTACGATAATACAAATGGTGACGTCCTTTTTTTTATTGGTGAAATTACGTAGCTTATACCTCATTATTAAAATACTTTAATATCGTACACATTATGCATTAAAATCTATAATTGATCGATTGAAATATTTATTCATTCTTTTGTAATATTGAATATCTCGCACTTTCTTTGACATTAATATATCTTTTTAAATAATAATTATACTTAAAATAATTCCTAATAATCTACAAATAAAATCATATTATTTTCTATGACCATTAACCACTAATTTATATTTGTTGCTTTCGAGTATATTTTCTATTGTTGCAGAAAGATAAGCTGTGCACTTAAACAGACGATACTGCAGAAGTACCCGAGAGAGTTGCAGTTCATGAATCCTGATTTCCGCATTGGAGATGGTCACCCTGTTGCAGAGCATCGCACCTCAAAACAACCCCAACATGGATTTTGTACACCCCAAGTCATGTTTATAAAATTTATGTAAATAAATAAATAAAACCACCTAATACCTATAAAGTACTTATATGATATAACCATTTATCGTGAAAAATCATCTGCTCTACTAATAAAGACTTTATAAACAAATGTCGACAACACTCATACATATAAGCATTTCACCATCTCAAAGCGTATTACTTTAGGTTCCCATACATCACAAACACATATTACATATTATTTGAAGGATACAAGAAACGAAAGAGCTAAGTCTAAACATTACTGATTTTTTTCGGCGATTCATACATTTTAAAAAAATTATACATATACAAAATAATCTCCTACATCCAAATTTGAAAAGTACAAATGGCTATTTCTGTTAGTTTACGAGATATTAATTTTTAAACTTGCTATTTTCAATAGAGATGTACTCGACTTGAAACTAGCATCACTGAAAACTTTTTCAGCGATTTACATATTCTAAAATTAAGTTTACCATATAGTAAATAAATTCCTTAATATCACTCTGAAAAGTACAAGTCGCTATATCTCTTAATTTTCGTGATATTCATTTTTAAAGTTACTATTTTCAATAAACATATACACGTCTTAAAAAACATTACTGATTTTTTTTTTTTCAGCAATTTAAACCTTTGTAATTAAGTATACATATAGAAAATTACTTCCTATATTTAAATTTGGAAAGTACAAGTACCTATTTCTCTTAGTTTTCTTTATATTCATTGTCAAATTTGCCATTTTCAATAAACATATACACGACGTATAATATGTAAACATTAATGAAATTTTTTTCAGTGATTGAAACCTTTTGAAATTATTTATAGCACTATATAAATAGAAAATTACTCTCTACATATAAATTTAAAAAGTACGAAACGCTATTTTTCTTAGTTTTCGTGATATTCAATTTTGAAGTTATTTTTAATGAACATGTTAAACAAACATTATTGAAAAAAATTTCAGAGATTTAAACCTTTTGAAATTTTGTATAAATATAGGAAATAACTCTCTACAACTAAATTTGGAAAATACACGTCGCTTTTTCCATTAGTTTTTCATACACTCATTTTTTAAGTTGCTATTTTCAATAGACATAAATATACCTGTCTTGAAACAAGCATTACTGAAAATGTTTTCAGGGATTCCAAAGTGCTGAAATTACGTTTACATATAGAAAATAATCCTAAAAATACAAATAAGATTAGGATAATTCGCTATCACTCTTAGTTCTTCAAGTATTTAATTTAAAATTACTATGCACAATATATGAATCAATAGTACATATTTAAAACTTTAAAATTTCAATATCTCGAAACTATATAACTAATATGGACTTAGCTCTACTTTTTTGTACCATCATTTGCATCCCGTACATACATACGAGTACACAATCTAATACTCTGATCGTTCTAAATAAAACATAGTAAGGAGAAACCTAATTTGTATTATTATATTTAAAATACACTTAATAACATATTTGCACATTGAAAAATAGTTATTTGTGTATCTAGAGCGGAAAATGATACTTCACACATACTTTTTCTGTGTCTGTTGAAAGAGATGATAAAAACATTTTGCTTTCAAATCACCTATGTACCAAGTCTTCTAATTTAAAACTGTATCACAAAATAATTGTCTCTCCTGTAAGAATGACGTAATAAGAGTTTCGACGTAATTAAAAACATTACATTTTAAATTTCGAAATGCATTAATTAAGATATTAAACTGATAAATTGATACATTATCCCTATTTATATAGATCACAAAGTTTTGGGCCTCATATTTCGATTCCACAGAGTTAATCAACATATTAACATTTACATGTTTGATACAATTTAAATCAAATACAGTTCAAATATATTTTATATACTGTTTGCATGATTGAAAACTTTTTAAACTTCATTTTCATATTCAACAATTGAATTAAAAAAAAACTATCAAAATTTTCTTTTCATTTTGTTTAAATTTTAGTTTACATATTTTAAATATATCTTTTAGCTATGTGCGAATTCGAATTTGAATCCCAAAAGTTTATAGCAAGAGAGACATTAATTTTGAAGTTGTAAAATATATTATTTTAAACTTAGAATATATTTTCAATACCCAAAAAATGTTAGGGAAAAACTTTGCAAGGATTTTCTGTTATGAATAAATATATGATAATCTTATACATAATTAATGTCTTCTATTATTTCTATTTATTAAAACAAATGATCCTTATAAAAGTTCTTTCAACAATTAATCGATCGATTGTTGTCAATCATATATGTTAGCCTACTTGTATATTTCAACGAATCATAATAAAGAATTTATATATATAATTAAAAACAAACCTATATATCAAATATCATCTTTCAAAGTGTTACAGATCAAGATACATTTATTTATGTATATAATTGTCATTCGCATATATCTCTGTATTAAAACAATATCTTTGCAAAATATAGCAATGCATTATGTACACCATTATGTAATATATTTATGACCAATAAATACCGATAAAATAATATAAATATTTCATTCTAACACCTAAATATCCAAAACAAAAAAATTGCAATCCAAAGATCTAAGTTCATATCCCGCTTAGACACCAGTTCACAGCCTATAGATCCATAACCAGAACGACAACCAACAAAAATCTCCCATCCTAAAGATCCAGGTTCGAATCCCGCTTACTAGCCACCAGGAACCAGCCGAGCATCCCATCCAAGCTACCAGCAACCCGCCCTAGCCATCCACGAGCGCGCCTAGGCTACGAGCCGAAGGCGAGCACGTGGGTGCTAGGCGGGTTGCTGGGAGCTAGGATCGGATCGCTCCGCTGGTTCCTGGGGGCTAGCCAGCAAAAAAATTCTAGAAATCTGTATATAGCTTGACATAGACGTTATTACGTAATTTCACGACGAAGAGTCACCGGTAGGAAGCCACCGCTCCCGCTGCACGAATGGCTGTAAATTCAACAGACAGCCAGTATTATACAGAGCTAGAAATCTGTGGTGGGAGACCTGAGATTCATGATTCGATCACCAGGCCTTACTACAGCCTACCGTATTGTCAGAAATTTGAATTTTTGTGGGTGAATACATTCCGTTCGGTCAGAGAGCTCACAAATTCTCGTTTTCGTGACTAGTAGTCTTGCTACACGCTGTACATCGCCGATTCTACACGATTTTTTAAATTTTGTCAGCCAGAAGCCTAGCAAGAGTATTGCAATCAATGGATTTCTGAATTTTGGTGGGTAAATGCCTTGCGATCGGCTGAAAATCCGTCTGAGAGCTCAAAAATGCTCGTAACGGCAGTAAAGTGCTACTTTTTGGCCGGCTACGGCTCTAAAACGTCGATTTTACACGATTTTTGTGATTATGTCGACCAGAAGCCTTGCTGGCGCTCGCGGATAGGATTTTGCTGGCTAGAAATTTTGTCGTGTAGGCTACTTGCTTTTGTAATCTGTTGTGCACTAGGTTGAAACTTAGGCGCTAAAATTATTAATTCAGGTTGCAGATCGACGATCGCTTTGTGGTGCTCTCGAATCGACTTTTGCTGTTGCATACTTATAGGCCGTAAATCGTTCATATCCTGCTGATCTCATTTTGATGATCTAGTTCGTATTTTGGTGAATTTCTGGTTGCTGGAAAGCAATTTTTGAGGATAGGAAAATAGGTTTTTGAATTGAGAAATTCTATTCTTTTTTACTGTTTTTATTGGTCATTTATATAATACATTTTATTTGTGTTACATATATAATGATATTATTTTATAAGGACTTGTAAATAAATAATGAAATATATATCGCCAAATATTTATTAAATTGTATCGTATAAGTTGTTACATAATATTACAGATTTTTGCGAGTATAATGTTTAACATTTTCTTTCTAAGACTTATCGAGATATAGATTACTTTAATATACCTATGTAAATACTTTCAAATAAATAATAGTGATGCAAAGATTTATATACAGAGATACAATTAAAAATAGATCAATAATTTAACACAAAGTTTTTTAAACAAATATATGTTGAATTTGAATATACTAACTGCTATATTGTGACTATGTCTTAGAAAAAAACTGTATCAATAGGAAATAAAGTAGAGCAATTATAATATAATACTGATATATTCACTATCACATATTCACTATCACAATATTAGGTTATATTTTTCACCAAATTACACACAAATGTAGTTATATAGGTTACTGTAATCCAAACTCTAATATAATGTAAATACTTACAAATAAATAATATACAAATCAATATTAACTTGTTATTGTCTAATAAATTGGTGAAATACACCCACTTTTAGGTACGAGAATCCACAATAAACCTTTCTCGACAAGGAGAAGTTTCTCGTGAGATAGCAGACTTCCTAATGATCGATAAAAGCACAGCAAATGGAATTATCACCAAATATACATTGCCAAAATCATTAGCTAACAAGCCAAGATGCAATAGACTCCCGTAAACCAACAAAGCGAACAGATAAAATAATTAAACTAAAATCTAAAGTAATAAACTAATTTTTAGGTCAACAAAAGTCTAAATTCTTGTTTGACCACCCTAATCTCCTAATTTAAATCCAATAAAACATTTAAGCCAGAAGTTAAACATCCGCGATGGAAAAGAAAAACAACCCTGAATTATAGAACCATTTAGAAAATGAATGACAAGATGTACACCACAAGACAGTATCACAAATTTAATTAAATCAATGTCTCGATAGCATTCTGCAGTGATTGGATCAAAAGGAATGATGATAAACTATTAAATATGAAAAACAAAATAAGACTGAACAGATTTATTAGTTGTTTTGAAATACGCATATTTTTGAATAGCACTAGAAATTATTTTGTTGCTACATAATTTTATTTACCTACATAGTTTCTGTTTTATAATAGGAACATATTTTATGCACAAATGCATATGTTTATTAATATAACTGTTTCATTGTTGTATCACCTTTACAATATATGATAATGGTTTAAAAATCTGTTTGGCTTAAAACTTTTGCACACCTCTATAGATAAACATTACATACCATTATGGACATTTCTATAAAGTTGCATATGATATTCAAAAAGCAAGATTAAAAATACTCATATGTAAAAATGTATTAGCTGCTGTTTAATGATGAATATGATACCTATACAAATGTACATTTAGAACTTGAAGATGTACGTAGCGTCATTAGATATTTCAATATGATTTTTGTCCTTACATTTATTATAAAATTACATAATATACCTTTCAAACTGCAACTAGATATACACTACACGATTTTACGTTTAAGTTCTTAAAAATATGATACTGAAAGTTGCAAATCATGTACGACCTTCAAAAAGCAAGGTTAGACATTCTGCGTCATATAAGAATTTATTAATACTTTACTAATGTAAAAAATGTTAAATGCAACAATATATTACATGTATTAAGGCTGTTTTATAATGAATTCAATATACAAATATATATTTATGTAGAACTTGAAGATGTAAGTAAGGTTACATCAAGATTTTTCCTTAAATTTATTAGAAAATCAAGTAATTTACCTTTCAAACTACAGCTAGGCATTCGAATTCAACTGCTCCAAATCCATTTCACAAATATAACACGTAAATAAGTTATTTTAATCACAAAAACATAAAACCACTTCCTAACATCAACTTGCTTGCAACACATGTAACGCAGTGACGCTTACGGCGTGATCTCATGTGATTGGTGAAACTAACGATTGTGATTGGCAAAAATAACGAAGTGGTGGAAATACAGCGAGAATTCGAATGCGGTAAAATCCTATCAATTTTGAACGGATGAAGAGTATTTCCTTGAAAATAATTATTAATTTAAGATTCTTACATAATAAATTGTAATTTAAATTCATCATACAACAGCGAACATCAATTTTTACCGGAAATTATACATAAACAATAATATAATACAAGAAATATTATGAATTAATTTGGTTTTATTGAAAAGTAGATGGCAATGGGCATAAATACCTTTAAAATAGGGTTTATGGGGAGGGCATAAGGGTGCATTTTTTTCGGGAAATTCTTCTCCACGTCTCGGGATTCATTCTCCAACGATGATACTGGAAGAAATCAGGTTTCATTGGGGTACATTCGAAAGGTGTATCGGCCATACTGCATAGAACCCTGTAACAATCAAAATAAATAAAAATTAGGATATTTAAAAGATAAAATATATTTTAATATTTAAATTTAAAGTGTCCAACCCCTATTTTTTGTGTTATAAGCAAAGACACATTCAAAATCCTCATAAAGATATCTAATATTTTATTTAAAAATTGCTTGAATTGAATTCATTGTTAAATAATTTATCATAATTTTCTTTTTACTTTATTTGCAAAAGATGAAAAACCATCACCAGATAATAACCAAAAATGGTCCATTTGGAAAATTTTAAGATGAAAAACCATCACCAGATAATAACCAAAAATGGTCCATTTGGAAAATTTTAAATCGCCTATGAAGTCAAGTAGGAAAATATGAAATACATAGGTACAACTGGGGGTACCATGTAGAACCCACTTTATGTCATTGTAGTCAAGAACAAATAATGACCCACCTGCTCACGTGCGCCAACTTAGAAGAGGAATGCACGAGAGAAGATCTGGCTAAAGGAACATCAGCTGCTTTAAATTGGGCTATTTTCTGGAAAAATTACTAAATTGACAATTTTTGTATTAGTTTATTTTACATATATTATGTATTTTTACCTCCCGCCCATCGACCTTTAAACTAATAGACGCAGCGTACAAGCAAAACGTCTGTCCCGCCATAACGGTGCAGACATAGTATCTCTATCCTTCAATATTACGGAAGTTAAGAAAACGCAGCAAAATAAAAAATTTGATTTATCCCTAACTTGTTGTACTTGGTGCATAATCGCTAAGAGTATAGATTTAATTTTGTGCATAATTAGATTCATTATATATTTTTAATACAATATATTACATAAATATTATATTATAGGGGACAAGTAATAATTAATAAGAACTTACATATAAAATGACACAGCTGGACCGCGTACGTACTGTTGACTGTACGAAATACACCGTTTCCCCATTATTTTGTCACATACACACCTCACAACACATACACGTATATATTGACAGAAATAATTGTTCTCCAAAGAAGCAAATAATACACAAACAGTTACGAAACGTCAAATGTAAATTTTGACAATTATTTAGTGATAGAGAGCGATGTATAGAGGTTTACATATGACTGAAAAAGATGTACAATGAGTACGAACTCATGCGCAGTATACTTTAACTGAGAACTTCCGTACTGATGAAGGACAGAATATATATTTCTATCTTTCTATGTTGGAACAATATTCTAACTATAAAGGAATAGGAGACACTGGGTCCATTAGTTTAAAGGTCGATGCTCCCGCCACACCATAGATAAGGGAGGTTACGTTTTCGGTCCAAAAATTCGAAAGAGTTTTTAGTGAATAAGCACGAATTAAGGTACCTACAACACGTTTTTGCTATTTTTACAATAATGTGTTTGTGGCAATTTTTCCTTAAAATCTACTAAAATATGATCCAAAACTTTGGTATTTAAAACTCGTATATAATTTGAAACATATTAGATTTTGACTTTGATAAACCGGAAGTGGTACTTTACATGACGCTCTTAACAGATTTTTGAGGAAAAACATAATAAAATATAATCCAAAATTTGGTATTACAGACTTTGCTATTTATTGGAACAACAAATTAGATCAACCGGAAGTGATACTTTACTTAAAGATCATTACTATTTTAAACATGGAATTGGCGGGAGGTCATCAGATTTTATAACTATATTTCGCAAGAATTGATATTTTATTTGTTCATTTATTAAAATAATTGCATTTAAATAAAAAATATCGAATTAATTTGTGCAAAAATAATTATTTTGTAAATATATTAACCAGAAACAGATATTAATTCGATAGTTTGTGGAGACGTTGGTCCCACCCCAATTTGGGTATGGTTAAGCCCTGCCACCACGACAAGGTCTCTCCACGTGGGCAGGGAACCCTGTCCAAACCTCCTGCGATTCAAAGGAATTGAGGACAGAGCCACCCCGGCCTAAATCACGACTGGGGTGTCCTACAAAACCCTAACGATCTCATATCAACTATAAATAGAACCGCCCGCGCCTGAAACCCTAACAAAAATGATAATGAGATGAAATGAACCTATTTGTGGCTTGTTCACGGACGCGGCCTGCTGGGGCCAAGCGCGTTCCAACCACTGATATGCATACGCCGATAAACTATTGCTCATCGTCATATTCCATACAGTGTTTGGACCTACGACCGCGCCCTCCCCATTCCGCGAAAACCGACCCCGTGCAATCCATATAGGAGGGTAAGTTTTCTTGGACGAGGGTTGCTCACCTCACGATAAAAAACAACTTCATTGTGATTACCAAATTAGCTGCTGGTACTAATTTTAGTAATCTGCAACAAAGCTCTTTTTTACCATGTGTAAAGTCCACCGAACATTTTCATGCCCGCGAGAGACTTTCGGCGGAATTTGATGAGTATTCATTGCACAGTATTAAAAATACTGGCACGCCAAATACTCAGTGCCCTAGAAAAAAAGCATAACATACAAAATAAATATATTATATCATATTTATATTATATACGAGCATATATAATATAATATGAACAATCCCAAAATCCCACCCCAAATATATGGATTATAAATCTATTTTCGTGAACGAATTTATGGCAAAAATTAACCCTGCAAACCCCAAACTACAGTTTATAAAAAAATATCCCCGACACAACAAAAAATAAAATCAATATTATAAAAATTTATTCAACATTTCCCGTACCCGGTTCGCGACAAATTCCGAATATATTCGCGTCTTTAATTCGTCTTGAAGACTTGCTCCTTTCTCGATCCCCCGTTGTCCCCCGTTGTCCAGGTCCTGGGTTCCTGGCCTAATCGATCCGGACCTCATACCGGATTACACGAGCTAATAATAAATAAAAAAAAAAAAACTAAAACAATCCGGACCTCATGCCGGCATGAAATCTACCATTTAAAAGTTAAAGTTAGGATGACGATTATATCCCACGGAGTCTAGAAGGACGATAATATCCAGGTCCAAAAGGACCCTGGCCTGTACGATGTCAACGGAACGGAAACGATCCGGACCTCATGCCGGGATATGCGGAAGTTAGCGACCCGGACCTTATGCCGGGTTACGCGAGCAAATTCACCCGGGACGAAAGTTAAGTTAGATTTAAAAGTTAAAGTTAGAATGACGACGCGCCCCCTTAAACTAAACTTAACTAGGCTGTACTGCAATGAACGTTTTTATTTGACTTATTATTCAATTCATTTTAATTTTAATATTTGTATAAATGCAAAATCTCTGTTTATTATAATGTTCTTTACCCCTAATTGGGTGTGACATCTTTTCTCTTAAGACTCAGAAAATCTCATTTCAACTGAATGAAATAGATTCAAAATTTTCTTTCAAAGATTTATAAATATTGCAAAATATTATTGTTAGAATACTATGAAGTACTATGTCTCTTATCAAATATTGATCAATACTAAATAAACCTCAATCACACAAAACATTCAGGGGATCATTCATAAATAAAAATTGGTTTTTGTTTTCTTATTATTCGTATTTTTTTGTTTTTTTTTTTTTGTTTTACCCATACATACGATCCACACTCACTCACACCTTTCATTCTTAATTATTTTTATATTCTCATTTATTAATAATTGAACATTCATTGCAATGTACAGCAACTTCCCAGCAAAATTGTAATAGGTAACACTTTAAAAATGTAAGTTTGCAAAAGTATATAATATAGTAAGATATATATGTATTCGATAATAGATATTTATGCACCAAGTGAGCTAAGATAATGTTTATTCACGAAAAGAAAGTTAACCCACGAGCCCGTAAGGGCGAGTTGGTTAATTTCTTCGAATGAATAAATATTCTGAACTCACGTAGTTTATACAATATTTTATTCAATTTTGACAAAATAGTATTAACAACAATAACGAATTTAATTTTGACAAAATAAAAATGCATTACGATCATTATTATTTATTCAATTTTGACAATTTATTGTTTATTTTTTTAATTATTATGAGCAGTCATAGAAAAAATAGTCTATGCAACTCATGTATAATGACTATTAAAACACTTGTTGCATAATAAACTATTAATTCACTAGCGAATGAACAGTTACTTACAGTCGTTGCTATGGAGTTAATAATAGCAGTTTAAAACGTCAAAATTGAACAAAATAAATATTAAATACGTTATTCTGAATTTGTAAAAAAATTACAATTATTTATCAGAAAATTGGGTCAAATACTTAAACATTTCCTGTTTCACAATTGTTGAGTGCGGGGATTTGAACCCAAAACTAATACGCATACAATAACAGTAAAAATTATAGAAAAATATTTCAATTAAAAGAATGAATTGGTATTATCGAATATTAAAATTTAAAATGAAACATATTTTGCAGACAGGATTTTCCCAAGTTATTACTATATAAACATATTCAAATAATTGTTTATTAATAAATAACTATTTATTGTTTAATATGGAAGGAAAAAACTGAGTACAAGTATGGCGCCCTATCTTATAACTAACTTATCCTAAGCTAACTTATGTCTACCTTAAAGCTAGTCTTACAGTATAAAAATTCCCGGGCAATTTTATAGAGCAAGATTTCGCTTACCAATCACTCACACATTGTCATTCCTTTATATGCCACATTGTACTTAGTTTTATATTTATTTAAAGTTGAAATCACATTTTATTTTATACAAGCCTGTTTAATAGTAAATAATTATATCATTACTGGTTATTACCCATTGTTGAGTGTGTCATTTACCTTATTTTTTATTTGATAGTTTGTATATTTAAATAAATAAATGGGAAAATCCATGTCAACAATCTATGAGACATAATTATAGTAATGTATGCTTCGAAAATAAATTTTGAAATTATAAGTTTTAAATAGTTCAAAAAATATAAAAGATTTTAGCTATTTTATGTAACACTAGTACACGTAATGTATTTTAAAATATTAAAATTTGAATTGTTGTACAATTCATTGTATTGTATTTATATCGTATTGTTTTGCCTTATACCCTACATTACGCGTACAGCAACAATTGTTAGATTAAGGAAAATGCCAAGTTATTGACCTAAAATATTTTAAAAATTGATAAACTTTCAATTTGCTGGGAAGTTTATTTTCACATACCTTGTCTCAGGATAAACCTGGACATTTTACCAAACTACCGTTATGCAAATATGAGTATCCCACGTTGTCCTTCTGGGCCCTGGATTGGTCTAGGCGCACTTTAATTTAACGAATTAAATTCTAAAATTTTACAATTTATTTTAAGGGTAGAGGTAACTACCACAGATTCAATACTACGAATTACAAATATAAAAAAAAAATAAAGGAATGGTCGAGCACGGTCCAGCAAACCAGAAGAGTACAACCACCCTTTCACTATGAAAGACAAATTGTAAATGACTGTTTACTACTTTAGGAGGTATAATTTTTAAAATAATTAGTTATCTAATACTTGGTAATGACGTAACAACCGACAAAAGGCTTGTGCTTCATACATAAAAAAATATTAAATTATAATTTTTAATCGGAGATAAATTTACGTAATTTTAATTATTTGTTCATGGCGCCAATGTACAACTTTAATCATTTTAACATAATTTTAAATTGTCGAGAGGTACTGCTGCTGTATTCACATTTTAAATTGTCGAGAGGCCCTGTTTCTCTATCTCCATTTATAATAAGCGGCAGGTATATTGGAAAAAATTTAGTATTACTTTTACACTGTGATTAGATGGCGAGAGGTATTGTAAAAAAATCAGGTCTCACCTACAATATAAAAGAGTCATCCATTGTTTCGTCAAAAAAAAATCAAATATAATGATACAAAAATCTCAATTTTCTTTAAAAGTTCCCGATGTCAATCACTAAACGACGCGTTCTTATTTGTTTGTGTGAGAGAGACAAGTATAATGTAAGGCAGAGAAAACATGACACAGAATAATAAAGACAGGAGTGAACACTCACTTCCAAATTTTGATTTTTGTAAGACAGAGATAATAATATATAACTATTTCATTCTAATAAATTCTTTTTACTGTAAATTTTACTGGGAAACATAGTGTTATGTCTGTAGCATATCTGGGTGACAACACACTGTATTATACTGGTAGTTAGGAGACAGTGGCTGGTAGCACAAGCCCTGTTTTAACTAAAACACTGTTTTAAGAAATGTCAAATTCAAATGTCAATATTTAATTTCACCCTTATGTTTAAAGAACGATTTTTTAAAAAATATTTGTTTGAATACAAACTATGTTCTGCTTTAAAATCATATTTTCATAAATTTGATACTATTTATTTTTATTATTAAATAATGAAATCTGACATTTCTTAAAACAGCGTTTTAGTTAAAACAGGGCTTGTGCTACCAGCCAGTGTATTTTTATAGGTAAAAGTGAAACAACTATTTAATATCTCGGGAACGGTAAAATATGACATAAGATTTTTGCTAAAACTGATAAACCGGAACTGGTACTTTACTTGAAGCTCTGAACAGATTTTCTTGAAAAAATATATTAAACTATGATGCAAAACTTTTCATATTTTGTATTTGAAACTCATATATAATTTGAAACAACATATGCGATTTTGACTATATATGATAAAACGGAAGTGGTACTTTACTTGAAGCTCTAAACAGATTTTCTTGAAAAAATATATTAAAATATGACGCAAAACTTTTCATATTTTGTATTTGAAACTCTTACGTAATTTGAAACAACATATGCGATTTTGACTATATATGATACACCGGAAGTGGTACTTTACTTAAAGCTCTGATAGATTTTTTTAAAAAAATATATTAAAATATGATGCAAAACTTTTAAAATTTTGTATTTGAAACTCATATATAATTTGAAACAACATATTAGATTTTGACTATATATGATCAACCGGAAGTGGTACTTTACTTGAAGCTCTGAACAGATTTTCTTGAAAAAATATATTAAACTATGATGCAAAACTTTTCATATTTTGTATTTGAAACAGTGGCGGCTGGTGATATCTTTGTATGGTAGGGCACAAAAATTTAAAAAAGTAAAAAGAGTATATTAAATTATTTAATCTTTAAGATACAGAAGCCATCTTCGTAATTAAATGAGTACTAGACGATTACAATTCAACAATAACAGATTACCTCGGAAAATGCCGGACATACTCGGACATCTTCGTTTAAATTGGGCTGTGCCCGGAACAGGCTTAATGCAGTCATATGCAGCTTCGCGCGCTTCGCTGCTATTGGTCAAAATTCGAGTAAAAATAGTGGGAGACCGGGGCAGAAACATTTGTGCCCTAGCTTCTAGCAGCATATCGGTACGTGCACACGTCAGTATATAGGCTATCTAGCTATCGGCGGTGTAGTAAGAATTGCATAATAATGAAAGTAAATAAATAATAATTAATGTATTTTTAAAATGTATATGTACTCGCTTATTTCTTTTTTTCTTGTCTTTTTATTTGGTAGGGCTGCGCCCTTGTGCCCTATAGCACGAGCCGCCACTGATTTGAAACTCACATAATTTGAAACAATATATTCGATTTTAACTGAAAGATGTCCCTGAGCTACTAAATAGGTTTCAGTTGTTACAGAAAAGTTTAATTCTCCTAAACACGATTCTAAATTATGCTCTACGTATCTTAAACCTTTAATTTTAGCCTCGGTAAGTGTTATATTAACGAGTATTGTCCGATCATTTTGTATAACAGAGCCGTCAAGATGGCATTCATTTGCTGTAATGTGTAACGGATAATTTGGTGTTTCAGAACGTAACAATATCGCTGAAATGTTGTAAATATGCACGGCCATAAACTAAAATACATGCCATGTTGTTGATTGTTGTTTCATTGTTGTTAAAATTGTGTGCAAATGTTGTTATAAACGGTCGATTTTTTTATTTATAAAATCGAAATCATTGCTGTAATTGTTATTTTGTTTGGTTTCTGGCCTACATTTTTATTAATTCGAACGTCTTTAACAACCAAAGTCATTAATTTAGTGACTTCAGAGTTTAAAAAACTACTTTTGAAATTTATTTTGTCTAGTACTACAAGAAAATCATATACGTATTTTTAACACAAGTTTATTACTTCATGTTTATTTTACAAAATTTCATAACAAATATTCTGATAGATGATAGATAACATTTTCAACTGTTAAACACCTAGCGCCATCCCGCAAGAAAACGCTGAACTATTGAAAATTGGCTGCGTTCCACTATTCACTACTAAGAGCATAAAAGTAGTGTACTAATTTCTTAATGTAGTATAGAGCGCAACCTACGAACAGTGGATAGAGTTTATATAGAAAACGTTGTATTTAAATATTTTAAATATGTTTCAGCTGTCCTGGAATTCTGAAACTAACTTTTTCTTTTGAAAACTACCCTCCTGAATTCAAATATGAACACCACGAGTCCCTATTTCTCCTAGTTTTCGAAACATTTTTTTATTAGAAAGAAAATATAAAATCTACTTTTGATGTCCAGAAATCTGTAACAAAAATGTCGTTAATATTTGTCTTCAACTATTTATGAAGATGTGGAAATCCTGAAAGAGAAAATGTACATTATTTCTTCGAAGTTTATTTGAAATTTTCGACGTTTTCGACGCAGTTTAAGTTATATTTTACCGCAATTAGATAATTTATTATTAATTATTGTTTTTATACATCCTACCTAACATTTTAGCTAAGAAATACAAGTAAATACATACATATGAAAAACATAAATAAATAAATGATGATGTGGGCCTCCTGATAAAACTGAAAAGTAAACATACATATACATATTAAAATGAGGGAACCTAACAATGTGTACTCAACGACGGTGTTGAGTTGTGTAAAGTGTGTACGTCCCTAGGGTCTTCCTCCGCCATCGAAATGGCTAGGTTCGCACCACCGCGAGTGTGGCAGACCAGGCCCCGGAACTTGAGTGCTTATCGTGCAAAGAAGCCGGAGCATTCGTGAGTAAGCACCCAAGCCCGGTTAACGCTCTTTCAAGCCCACAACTTTAGTTGCAGCGAGAAAGGAAAGGGGCACAACATGCAAATACCGCTAGACGCCCAACGGCCGTGCACCTGAAAGAGAAAAGTTAGCTCAGGAGGCCCCGTTGAAACTGCTCACGCCCTAACCATAATATACATTTACATAACACACATACATAAATATATAATATACATACATAAATACATAAGAAATCAACAATATGTACGGACGAAATCGCGGCGACGAACAGAAAAATTATTCAAAAGCTAACGCGAATACTAAAAACGAATTTTCTTCATATATCTATTAACTTTAATAGATATATTATTTTGAGAATGTGTGTGTGTGTTTTTGCAAAATTAATACAAAAGCAAGTGCGTGTAACTACAATTTAATAAGTTAAAACTATAAACTAATATTTTAAAATGCAAGCAAACTTTAACAAACAGCAAACAATTATACTAAGTTTAAACTGCAAATTAAAAATTTAACCGCAAGTAAACTAATGATATACCAATTTAAAACTGTAAACTTAAACTTTAACTACAAATTTAATTAAATCTAACTATAATTTAGTGTATCTGTTTGAATGGCACAAGAGTGTCTCCTGTGGTGCACTCTCCATGCAGGCGATGAGTGGCCGTGAGGCGACGCCTGGTAGACGCCCGCACGGTACGAAAATACATGCATTTATATCTACTTCAAAAACTGGGAATCAGTACAGGGGGTTACTCAGTCCGGCGGCCCGTAGTGTGAGTACAGGCGTCCTTCCCAGAGGCCCCACTGCCCTATCCCAGAGAGGAGCAGCGAAAAGAACGACCAAGTTTGCCCAATGGGTCCCAGTCGTTCTTGGGAAATTGATTTTAATCTAACAGGGGCATACTAGAAAGAGCTGCTTGGATAGTAAAGAGGAAAACTGAAAAATGCAAAAGCATGCAGGGAAAGGGGGTTCTTCTTTCTTCAATTGATGTTTTCTTTACCTGAAATCGCGAAAAATCTAATATTTTTTCGATCTACAGCCGGTGCTATAGATATAGATCATTGATAAATGTAGTTTCGTTTCTAATTGAAGTGTCCATTCTTTAATTATTTACTATAAAATTAATAAAATTATTGAATTAAAATTAAATAAATTTAAATATTATAATAGTTCACGTTTTGATTGCCACTGGCAGCTACGTCATTCAACATACCTTTCACTTATAAAAATTCGACAGCTGAAGGCTTGAAATTAACAAGAATTTAGAACAGAGCACAATTTTCGTGGTCAATAATTGTAAATATATATGGATAATAAACAATTTAATAAAAATGATTTTAAAAAAAATTAAGTATATTATACAATATTCTGTGCATTGCCACTGGCAGCCTGTCATTCACTATATTTTTTACTTTCAAATAAGGCTTGAAGTAATAAGAATTTGGAATAGAGTGGATGTGTGACGCAGATGTTAATCTCATTAAAAACTAGAATATTTTAATAATTAATATTTTTTTTAAACATTGATAATCCCTATCACACAGTTTCAAGAACAAATTTTAATATAAATGACCCATAGTTTTAATTTTTTAGTGTAGTGGAAGACACATTAATCAAAACTGAAATATAATAGTAGCAAATCACTCTAAACAGTAATAAATATACACTATATATTTTTACGGTGTCTATTGAACACTTTTGAATTTGAACTTAAAAAAAAGTCTATTTAAAAAAAATACAACAAATTTTTGATATAGTTTTGAACCCGAGTATTTTACATTTCTAGTCAATTATTTAATAACTAATTATGTGAATTATTAAATTAAATAATAGGGTAGACACTTCAAATAAAAACTACGCTACCCTGTCCTTAAATATCGCGGAAACCGATCCGAACCCGAAAAACTATCGACGAAACTTTAATTACATTTTATCCTAACTTTAAAATGCAAATGAATTTAATTTGAATGTAATATTAGCAAAAAATTAATCGCGACTTTAATAACTAAAATAATTCTAACTATTTGCTGCCTTCTGGTGGTTGTAGATTGGCCTTAAAGTTCTTAAAGCCTTGGACAAAGCTTTAGAAAAGCCCTGTTGTAAAATCAAAGGCTTAAACCAGCCTTTACACTCTTGGGAAACTTCACTGGAACCCTGTATTGTAAACTGCACTTGGTTAAATATTAATTTAAACAAATACAATTTTTGGGGAAGAAACCTATCACTGAACGAACGTATATTTAATTAAACTAATTTAAAAAGCTAATTATTTCTATAAGTTTCGCCGATTTATTTACAATATTGTAACGAGTATCGACGCCCGATGTTAATAACATAGATAGACATTCACAATGTGCCTCGGAAAAGAAGTATAGAAGAAAATATGATTATTTGAATTAAATTCAACAACATAAACCATATTTTCAGAAGAAAAATGAATTTACTTTTGTGTTAAGCTGAAAAAAATAGCAAAAAAGCGACAGTGAAGAGAGG
This sequence comes from Ophonus ardosiacus, assembly GCA_943142095.1. Classification (NCBI taxonomy): domain Eukaryota; kingdom Metazoa; phylum Arthropoda; class Insecta; order Coleoptera; family Carabidae; genus Ophonus; species Ophonus ardosiacus. Next base: position 30,847,516 of record OW964838.1, read on the forward strand.
CACATATTATAACGACTTACATTGATGAACACAGCTCAGCAATCCCCAAAACAGCTCCGGTACGCCCCTGGAACAAAGAAAAACAATATTTTAAAATACAAATATTTCAATAATAAAACATGTTATCAGCAAAAATAACTATTAAAACAGTTAAACTATTGTTTAAATTTATCATTGTTGCTAATTTGCAACAATATACAACATTATTTCACTATTAAAATATTTTTAAAATATAAAAAAATAAATTTTCCAAGACCAATGTATGCGAATTCCGAAGTTTGCTATCATGCAACAATCTACGGAACGTACAAGTTTGAGACGGTTTTTAACAAATTAAATCTTGGATTTTATATGGAAAATAACTATTAAATAGCAATATATGTATTTAAACGTAAAATATAGACATTTTTGTATGTTTTACATACAAAATTCGCCATTTTGTGATCGAATTTATGCTTGAGAAATAAATACACCACATTTATATGATATTCTAATCACCTTAAAATGTATGAAATCATGAGAAATACAAATTAAATTATAAGAATTACTACGAAAGGAATGTTTTTCATAGTTTGAAGTACATTTAGAATTATTTAAATATAAATAAACAACTAATACATACTTACATTTGCTGCTTCGAAGATTCTCAAAGACGGCACACATATTTTATTATTTTCACTCATTTAAATTGCGATTGCCGTATAAATTATTATTATAAACGTTAGACTAACACTTTATCTTTGATTTTCGCATAAATTTTCTATTGTTCTTGCAATATTTCCGCACATATTAATATTTTAAAACACTGAACGCGACTTCGCGGAATAGCTTCGTTCAACTGTCGGTCTTCATGCACGTAGAATTGACGATTGGATTGTTTCAGTGTTGCCACCGAACTGTAAAGAAAAACCACTGAATTAGTAAAAATATTATTGATATATAATAATTTGAACTGTAAAATATAAATATTTAAGTATGTACAACATTATATTATGTATTTGTAATCAAATAAATAATTTTTTATGCTTACTTTGTTGGCTGGTTTGCATTAATTTGTAACCTTTAACGAAATGTAACCAACTCTCAGCAGAAATTTTGAGGTGTTGTAAATCATTAATTATTAGATTGTTACAATGTTATTGAGCTGTAAAATTGTTAAAAATATATAAAATGAAAATAAACGAAAATAATTTGGGTGCATTTGCTGCATGGGCGACTCTTGTGGTCAAAGAAGTTTAGGGTTGGTTTTGAAAGGAAATCTTCTATTTTATTTTGAAAAACGCCATGATGAATTTACACAAGTTTTACAACAAATATCACAAGATTTATATGCGAAATGATTGTTGTAACACTAGCGAAAAATGATGAACAATACAGCTTTAAAATAGAGTTTCAGGGCCCCTTCAAAGACAGACTACATTAAAAATATAAAAAACATTTTACAACACATTGTTTAACAGTTCTATTGTTATGATTTGTATTTTATGTTTTTCCATTAATCATTGTACCATTGAATTGCTAGTTGTCTTGACTACATATTTATTTTTATTATAATTTTTTACCTGAAGAAGACAGCACCTAGCTGTCGAAACGTTGTATTTTTCAATAAATAATACAGAACTTATACCCAAATATTGTGTTATCTTAGTTCTATTGTTGTTATTTTAATAAAAATAAAACATATCCTTTACAGATAGGATTGAAGAAAGTGGAACAAATACACGTTGAAGGAGCCCCTAGAAATGAAATAACATTTAGGGAGGTCCACACGATGTACGGAAGGCCTGTTTTGACATGTACAAAGCAGATTGGCTCACCCAGAAATGGGTAAAATGACGCCAGGATGAATATTTATTTAAATATCGCATGACCTACTTAGCATAACGTATCTACCCAGCGCGGACAACAACCGCTTAGCAATTTAGCAGGGACACCCACCACAAATTGCGGTATGGTGTCGCTAGTAGTTCACCGACCCTTTTCAACCCTGAAGGGGCTTATTTTAAGGTGGTTTAGGTTAGGGAAATAAAAACATCATAGGTAGTTACATGTTATTTAAAATATCGATATCAAAAAGACAAACTAAAGTACTAACCTTCAAACTATTGTTGAAACGTCAAACAGGAGATCTAAATTACCTGCACAAACACGCTATGGCTTTACGGCCATTCATTGGTGCGGCGTAATTCTACGTCACACATGGCGGTAATTCAAATAATCAAATTTCATTATTTTTTTTCTGGCTAATTAATAAAAATTTTGTCAAAAGAAAAAATTTGAGTAGCAAGTTTTTAACTTCTCTTCAACATTAAATAAAACAAAATCTGTTGTGGCCAGCACAATACCTCTCGCCATTTTCATTTTGTTATATAAGTATTTTTAACATGTCTTCTGCACACATACAATTCTAATTATATCTATTTTTCATTGTATGAGGAAGTTCCTAAATGTCCGAGATTCTTCCAATTCATTAACTGGATTGGCGTTATTTCTGATGGATATATGCATTTTACCTACAATTTTAAATATTTAATTAATAAAACAATAAGAAAGATTAAATGTACTACCCAGAAAAAGCTTTCAGAATGTCACTAAAACTGTTCATTTTTGACACTGATAAATTATGTCATAAACATTGGAATTTGTCAACTGGTTTTCTTGGGGCCTTAGCCTCTGCGATGTACTACATTAGATTATTTACAGTGCCTTTATCTCTAAATGTATACAAGATATAATAAAAAATTTAGTGTATTAGATAGAGAATTTTATGTTCTTCAATATTTGTAATAACAAAAATTTTCAAAAAATAATATATAAAAGATTTTTTAAAGAAACTATTAGTTCCGGTTGTCCAATTGTTAAGAAAATCTAATCAAGCTCTTCCCAGGAATGTCAAATTGAGGAAACTGCAGTTAAATATTTTTTGTCTTATAGTATTTGACAAACCGTAGTTCCAACATTCACACATACGGACATCATCGTAAAAATGTTATAATCGGATTATAGGGACCTTAAAACGTGCTTATCCACTATGCGATTTTTAGCATGATTCCAATACCTCTCTTAGCGAGAGGTATAGACTGTAGAAAAATCACGTTTCATGTCTGCTCGCAGCCTATAAAGGGTTACTATGTTAAAATAAAACCTGAAACCAGTTAAAATATCTTTGAAATTTTATTGATCACATCTTGGTTCTCACGCAAGTTGGGTATAATTTGTTTATACATACTGGATCCGCCATTTCTTCAACAACAAAAAATAAACGTAACAAGTCCATTCATTCATTTATAATGTGACACCGCGTGTCTTTTACAGACACACACAAGTTGCAACGTGTGATTCATTGATGGATGCTATGCTATGCTCTGCTCTGCTCCTCTTTCTGTGTGGATGTGGAAGCGTCTTCTTCTTCTTCCTGTCGTCTCCAACCATATTCTCTACCCGTACAAAAAAAAAAAAAACAAAAATTGGTTGTTTTGCTTTCTTAAATAATAAACAATACTACATAAAACACACATCTCACTTGTGTTTCTTCTTTAGATATAAACAATGTATAAATATGACCCAACAATGTATTGGTGTACCAGACATTTTGCATTATTACAAGATGAAAAACAATTAACAATTTTTTTATATTTTCCTGCTCCCCTAATTGTTTTAGATGAAAAAGCTTCAAATAAAATTTGCAGAGCTTAAAATTCTACATATGAATTAATTAGCATAATTTATTTTGAATGCTTTGTAGCGGGAGAAATTAGGTATGAAAATTTCGAAAATCATCCCAAAAATATCGATGGCTATTATAGTGACTGTATATACATGGTGTGGCCAATAGGAAAATCGATTTTGATTGGTCGGCACGAAATTTAAATGTCGGATATTACGCCAACCTCGAATGTTGTTTACATGCATTAAGTTCAGAAAAGTGACATTTAAGATATTGTTTGTGAATTATATTTGAATTTAAAGTAATTATACTATATTTATAGTTCCAATAGTGTAGATAATTAAATTGTATGTGTATTTGTAACTCAAAAGTGTTTGGTTAGGTTAAATGCGTTAATACAAAGTTATTAAAACGATTGTACATATTTATTTATATACTCTTTCATTAATTGTTTTTCGAATTTTGTTTATTTTTCACATATGAATTCAAATTTCACGCGCCATCACCGGAAAAACGTGGCGGCGTTTGGCTACACTATGTATATATAAAGTCACTATAGATAACATTATTCTCAAAAATAGAGTGTGTTCAAAAAAAAATCCTAACTCAGAGTAGGCTATGAACAAACAAAAGTATGACAATTTAAAATTATTTAATTAAATGTCAATTTGACACGAGATATTGTCAAAAATGTTATCTAAAGAAATCTTTTTAAATCCTTATTTTAGAAATAGAAATAAATTAGAAAACGGTAAGTGGTAATATTTTGTATCTTTCTTTATTATCTCTTCTTCTTAAAATTACATTTCACGATTAATTCTGACAACTTGACTTTTGAATTGAATAATGAACAGACATACGTTTCGGAGTAGGCTATAAACATAGAAACATGTCTGATTATTATTCAGTTCAAAAGTTAAGTTGTTAAAATTGATCGTGAAATGTAATTTTAAGGAGAAGAGATAATAAAGAAAGATACAAAATATTGCCACTTACCGTTTTCTAATTTATTTCTATTTCTAAAATAAGGATTCAAGATTTCTTTAGATAACATTTTTGACAATATCTCGTGTCAAATTGACATTTAATTAAATAATTTCAAATTGACATACGTTATTTTGCTCATAGCCTACTCCGAATTAGGATTTTTTCGGAACTCACTGTAATAATCTTTCATGAACTAAACTATACCCTATAAATTTTTAAACTGCTACATTTTTATTGATTGAAACAACAAAATTCGTTGCAAAGCTAAAAATATTCAAAATATTTCAACGGTATGTCTTGTAAGATACCGGGAAGTCAAAAAACGGACACGTCACAATAAAGACAACATTTTTTTGCTATGTAAATTCCGATGGCTAAATGAACATATATACAGGGTGTTAATTAAATATCTGGCCATAGGCGTTTAACATGGGAAAACAGTTTTTCTTGGCGCAAAAATCCCGAATTAATTTTAGACAAAAATGTTTGGAATAAAAGTTGTAGATAATTATATTCTACGCCTAAATCACTGAACAGATTTAATTTTGCACGTTTGATAACCGGTAAATACAAATATTGCTCATTTGTAGTGATAGCCATGGAATTGGAATAAAATTACAAAGAAAATGGGCGCGTTCGATGATTGCCGAATGCAATCACATTTCTTCGTTCATTGTGTTCGGCAGACTTCGGTGGTCAGCGATGAGAGGTACTGAACACGACCATTCATATCGTTTGAACTGTCAGAAATTTAATTATATAGGTTACAAAATGTCAAAGATATAATAGTTATTTAAGTGTTAAATTTTAAAAATAATACCTTTTTAGGTGCAGAAGTGAATTATTTGTAACTTTTATTTGAAAACAGAATTTATTTCTTTGCAACTTTGTTCCAATAGGGGATTCAACTGATATCGAATTTTTATATACATACAGCGTGTTAAAAAAAACCCAATTCGGAGTACGCTATGAACAAAGAAACGTATGTCAATTTGGAAGTATTTAATTAAATGTCAATTTGACACGAGATATTGTCGAAAAGGTTATGTAAAGAAAGTTTTTCTTCTTGAATTCTAATTTACAAAAAGAAATAAATTAGAAAACGGTGAATAGCAATATTCTGTATTATTATTTCAATTTTGACAATTTGACTTTTGAATTGAATAACGATCAGACATACGTTTCTCTGTTCGTAGCCTACTGCGTATTGGGTTTTTTTTAACACGCTGTATGTATATAAAAATTAATATAATTTTTTTATAAATGCTAAAATATATTACACACTTTCAAAACGCGCAGATTTTTCCTGGCTTGATGACGCAATCGAACCCGGCTCTTTTATTGGCCGACACAATAAGTAGGCGTTCCCATCATCGAACCAGTGACTGCCAAACTGTTCCAACTGGAGTATTTGGTTATGGTGGTTATGCGGTTATACACTATTATTTTTATAAATATTTTAATACTAATAAAATATAACTAATATATTAAATTTAAGATAAGTAAAAGAAAAGAAAATAAGAACAAAATGAAATTTTCAAATTTCGCTTACGTCGTAAGGCGGGAAACGCTGGATACCAAATATTTGCCATTTTATTTCTTCCATAAGAAGCCGAATTTTAAATAAAGAAAAATTAGGGAATTTCTGAACTTAAAAATATAAAAAAACAAAAAATCGTGGAATCCCTCATTCCATGGATATCGCTATAAATGAGCAATATTTATATATTCATAATTTCGATTTTATAAGGTACATTGGCTTGCAAGAAATCGCGTACACCTTAAAAATCAAGTAATCGAGTTTTTAGGTTTTTTTTTTTCAACTATGTCAATACGATCTTTTTAATATTAGTTATGTATAAATTGACAGTTTTCAATGTTATCACTATCACTGTTTTTAAAATTGTGAAGTTTTTATTTGTGTTTAATTTACTAGTAAATTATAAATATATTCTAGAAAAATTAACCAACCCTTTTTTAAATTAAAAAGAATCATAACTTTAATGTATTTTTTTTTAAATTTTCATATCTTAATTGATACTAATAATATTGAGAATCAAAATCGACTCAATATAGCAAAAAAATAGGTGTACGTGATTTTTTTTTGCAAGTCAATGTACCAAACATGCAAAATTAAATCTATTTATTGATTTAGATGTAGAATATAATTATCTACAATTTTTATTTCAAACATTTTTGTCTAAAATTAATTGGGGTCTGTTTTCGCATGTTACCCGCCTAATGAACACCCTGTATAATAATAAATTGAGTAAATAATAAAAATGATCTGGTACCTCTGGGTCCGCACATCCTATCGCTGCTACAAATTTACAGTAAAAAATTCAATAATTTACATAGTTTAAAACAATACGTATGAAACGTGGAATTTTTCACTAAATGCAACACAAGTCACTCACAAACATCATTCACGATCTTCTCCATTTCCACATCATTGAGTTCTGTGTCACATGGAGCCGCATTCACATTTGTAGTCTCTTCAGCGTTGGCCACCAGCCCTTCCGGCGGCTGCAACTTCAACAATTGATCCTTCAACTGGTGATAATTCTTCTTGAACGTTTCCAAATTCGTCAACGTCGTTCTCTTTGAAGAATTCCTCGCTTTTTTCTCCGCCAACTGAAGCTCTAAATCTCGAATCCATGCTTCTACTTGGGAGAGAATCTCGTGGCGTTTCAGCCAGAAATGCGCGTGGATCACATCTCGGAAACATGGACACGGGTTGAGGATTTGTTCTAGCATGGCCCACCGAACGGTGGCTTGGCATATGTTGGTGTTGTATTCTCGGGATGATTGCGAGCCTTGCGGAGTGCCGCGGGAGCGCTCGTAGCCCGGTTCGTTGAAATAGGGCTCCGGTACAAGGATGAGGCTTTGGATGGACACCAAAACCTGGAGGAAACTTGATGTCTGGGAGTTCCATTTTTCTTCTGGGCGACCGTGCCACGTGTTCAACACGGATAAGCACACCTGTAATTATTTTTGTTTATTATAATATGGGTTGAACAAATTCGACTTCCTTATATGAAGTTTGTTTGCGGTAGCGATCCCGGACTTGTTTGAGCATCACACGCATGCGCAGTTTCGTTTTAATCGTTTGTGGTACGATTCTAACTGATAACTCCGTGTTCGCGGAATACTGTGGACTGATACATGATTGGTTACGTACTAATCAGACCAGTCCGAAAATTGAAGCAAGTACTATAAATCAGGGATTAATTGCGAGTATTTACTGCATACTTTTCTGTGATTAATTACATTTATTTTAACAATTTCACAAACTTTAAATTAATAAATATTTGAAGGTAAGTTTATAATATTGCATCCATTTCAGTTCAAAATAATATATTTTCATTCAGATGCATAACATACATAACCTCAAACGTCAAAACGGGCATTCGCGGTCGAAAAAATCTCAAAACAATCTCGGATCAGGCATGCGTATTTCACGATTTATGAATTAGTACGGAACAAGTACGAAGTAAGTTTGGGATCCGTCAGGGATTGTTACCGCGAACAAACCTATGAAAAACTTTCTTTTTAAGGACGCTACGGAAAATGGGGTCTTCCACCACTATAAGATTTTTAATATTTGGGCATAAATTACTTTTTATAACACTTCAATAGTTCTGAAAAAAGTAGAAACAATGTTATGCGCATTCGAATAAGGTTACAATTAATTTATACGTAATTCTCTCATTTCCGGGCTTTTGGTTACTACGTCACTCTCTCTGTAATAGGAAATTGAAACAGTTATAATACTAAGAAACAGAGAGAAGTATGGGCTGCGTTCCAAAATCCTCCTCTTAGAGTACGAAATTACTCAAAGTCGTTTCAAAACTAATAACCTTACTCTCAGAGTTACTCGTAACATGTTCCAAAACAGCCAGATTTACTCCAAAGTGATGTTCTACTTACCCTACTAACGAGGAAGGTATAGAAATTATTCCACAATATTTTTAAACGTGGATGCTCACGATTCTCAACATATGAAAGTAATTTGTCTTCTTGAGGAAGAAAACATGTTTTTGATTGAAAATAAACAAAAATAAACACGTTAGCGTATATTAAGAGCACACTTTTATAACAAAAGAGCTTTTATGGATCGTACTTTCACATTATATTGAGGAGAGTGCTCCATAAAAGCGTTTTTATTATAAAAGTGCGCTTTTAATACGGACTTGACATTAATGTTGTAATTATAAGTAGTTTTGTTAATATTTTAAAATTATTTTTAATTTAGTTTCAATTTTTACTTCAACAAAACTCTCATTCGTTCCAAAACACAACATATCATACTCTACGCCAAAACTCGGTATTCTTGATTTTGGAACGCAACCCATGTTAACTGCATTTGACATTTGGTTTTTGGTTAGAGGTTATGTTTACTAATTGTGATCTGCCAGAGACTTGTATTTATTATAAATTCGACTTTTATTATACAACTATCAGCATTTAATAAGTTTGTATTGTAGTAAAATATTCTCAAGTTTACAATATATTTTAATAAACTTGCAGAATCATCATGGCCGCTGCTCGCTTGGAGGCGCTAGTGTCTGTAACAGTTTTCTCCCTTTCCGGTCTCAGGGAGAATGACGTAGAACGAAATTTGAATATTGTATCACATTTTAATTATTAATTTATCATTTATTACAAATTATTTTTGAGTGAAACTATAATTAAATACTATAATTCTTCCATACTTCTATAATATAAAATAATAAAAAAAAAAATGGTGGAATACCCCATTATCAGTGTAAGTTTGTATTGATAACTTTTTAACCAAAAAATTTTCCCTTCAACATACACACATCACATGTCATCGCAAAAATGTTTGTAGGAACCTTAAATCGTGCTTATTCACTGAAATATGGATATGCGATTTTTAGCATGAATCCCATACCTCTCTTAGCGAGAGGTAAAACTGCACGCAAGTAGTCCATTAAAAGATATGCTGCGTTATTTTCTTCAATTTTTTAATTTCCCACAGACTAATATAGAAAATATAACTTCGTACTTTTAATGCTGGGTTTATGCAGGAACTAAATTAAAAAATTAAATTGCAAAACTAAACTGAACAAGTAGAAACCATTGTTATTAATGACAACGTTTATGCAAAAGAACTGAAAAATTAAACTAGTAAAACTAAATTAAGAAGTTGGCTATTTTCAACTTTTAGTTTAATTTCATAATTTTCTTAGTTTTGCGCCTGCGCCATTCGCGCATTTATGACAGATTCTAACACCTAACCTATAAAAATGTACGATGATAACAAAATTTCTGCAAAAAATAGCGACGAAATACTAACTAGACTTATTCAATAAATTCTTTACCTTCATTTTTTTTATTCTATATAAATATAATGTATCGCAATTTCACTTATAAAAGTTAGATTATACGAAATGTCAAACATAAAATTCTGAATTTTAATTTAATGCATAAACGACGTTATTTTAGTTTAGTTTCTTAATTTAGAACCTTAATTTAATTTCATAATTTACATGCTGCATTAACCCAGCATTAATCATACTGTTCTGTATTTCAAATGTAACCGGTTTCGGCTACTTAGTAGCCATCAACAGACCAACCAGAGAACACTAATACTACAGATTATAAGATACGCAGATGCTGAAACTGGTTCATGTCAAAATGGAAAAAACTAATAAAATTGGCGAGCGTGAAAAATATTTTACTACAATGACTGTTCAAATGTGGGAAAAAATCCGAAAAAATCTTCGAAGTAGACGAAACCGGTCACATTTCAAATATAGAACAGTGTAATGAGGTCATGCAAAAAAAAAATTATTGTACCTTTTTTCTGTTTAAATCGAAAAAGGATAGTCTAATTTATTGATCAGTATGATTAAATTATTTTTTATTTATATTTTTTGTTGTATAAAATCGTTTTAAATTATGATATTTTTAAAAAGTTGCAAGAACCAGCCATGGTTTTGTCGTCACAACGTTACGAACCAAGTTCAGACTCATTTCAAACAGACATTTTATATGGACACATAATTTCTAAAAGAAAAATATATATAAACTATAAATTGAGGATTACATATCTAAATATGCTATAATATATTAATATAATATCGTTCTATTTATTTTTACAAATATAATTTTCATTTGGCGTGAAATTATCTACGTTACATCAGATGTTTCTTTCACTTTTCAATCTTTGAATTAGATGGTAGAAGGTTATAAATGCATGTGAGACATTAAATATATTGCAGAATATTATTTTATTCTCTATTTTGGCACGAAACAACGTTTCATCGACATGTTTACATTCATAAATTTTAGGTTATCTTTAAATGTCACTTTGACGTTTAAGACAATGTGAAAATCAAAATGGTCGTGCCTTTCACTCTGTGACGTCATATGACAAGGGACAAAGCGGGGGTCTAGCAGCCTCATTTTAAAGAATGTCATTTTCAATTACAATTTTTTCATGATTAAATATCGATTTGAGGAAAAATAAAAAATACGGGTCTATTATTTTTCACTACTCTATCGATTAAAATTATAAAAAAAAAGTCGTGCATGACCTCATTACGAGTTTTTACGGTTTTTATATTAAAAAAACCCTTCTTTTCCTTATTTTAAATATTGAATTAATTGTTTGCAACTCACCTTTCCGTCGTTGTAAAGGTTAGGATTAAACCGGACCGTATGATGTCCCGTAGTCTCTAAATTAATCAACATAGGCGCGTTCGGATAATCAGGCGGGAAGTACACATCCAGCTCGAAGCATCCATTGGCGTATGGGGTATCGGCCGGCCCGGTGATCAGCACCTTCATTATGTCCAGCCGGTCTGTATCGCAGCGGACGAACACCGATGAGCTATACGAAAGTGGGAGTGATGTGGCCAGAGTCACGGCTTCTTGGGCTAGCCGTTTGACACGCGCGGGTTGCGACTGGTCGCCCGCAGAACGTACGTTGCCCTCAAAGTGGTACGAAACCACGAATTTTGGGCCGTCCGGGGAGTCTGTCAGCATCTCGAATGTGTCTGCGACGTAAAAATTAGTTATTTACATTATACGTGCGGTAGGTGTTATTTTACAATCGAGCGTTGCACAAATACCTAACGCACACATTATGTATTAATTTTTTTGGCCGAGATATCTATTAAAATATGTATTTTGTATAAATTTTGCTTGTTAACCCTAAACCATTGTTGTCATCAAACTAGCTGCATTAAGATTCACACTAGCGAATACATTGTTCAATTAATTAACGACAGAGTTAAATATTTTTTTGAGAGGTTGGGACATAGATCAAGAATACGCCCTCAGGATTCAATCTTCGCTCTCGACAAATAATGATGAACTTTACTACCTTGATATACAGGGTGTCTCAATAAGCTTGCTCACTATTGGTAACTTTTTTTATTTGAAGAGATACGAGGTTGGTTAAATTAGCAAAATTGTGCCATTTTATATTAGAAAATTGGTCACGTATACAAAATAAAAATTATGTCAGCGGTTCCCAAAATTTGGGACAAAATATATATTTTTTAAATGGAACTATATATTTTTTATTATCTTTTTGGAAAGAGTATTTGTTTCTCTTTCCAATAAGGTAATGTTGTTTATGTACATTTTTTTTCAAATAAACGAGTTATTTACGTTTAAAGATAAAAATTATCTTTTATTAGTTTAAGTCAAGTAAACTAAGGAAACAATTGTCTTTTATAAAATTATTATTTTATTAATTTATTTTACAGTAATAACAAAACAAAGAAAATATTCAAATTGAAAGCCATTATCTCTTTCGCACATTTAAACTCTTTTGGAAAGAGAGCCGACCGTTCTACATAACTGGTGTCTAGATATAACTTTCCATATAGCAAGATCATATCTAATATTTGTAAAGTTATTAAACATTATTAAACACAGAGAACTTTACGGGAAAAATTATTAAACGTCAAACAAACAAAGAATCAATTGTTTCCATGGCTTACTTGCCTAAAAAACTAATAAAATACTTTACAAAATTTAAATTTTTAACCGTAAATAACTCGTTTATTTGAAAAAATTGTACACAAACATTATCTTATTGGAAAGAGAAAAAAATAGTCTTTCCAATAAGATAATAAAAAATATATGGTTCCATTTAAAATATATATATTGTCCCAAATTTTGAGAACCGCTGACACAAATTTTATTTTGTCTATATGAACAATTTTCTAATATGAAATGGCACAATTTTGCTCATCTAACTAACCTCGTACCTCTTCAAATAAAAAAGTTACCAATAGTGAGCAAGCTTATTGAGACATCCTGTATAAACTACTATTCTCGATGCAAGTTTAGACGTCAGCGCCGCTAGCGACTAAATAGTAAACTTCCTTGGTGGGTATTGAGATTTGTCAATCTCGTGTTTATGTTTACTTTGTCATATTATTGTGTAATTTCGCTTTATTTTTTAATTATTATATATGTAAACATATGTTTATAATAATAATAGGCATTTACGAAAATTCTACCGGTGAACTGTTACCGGTATATATCGGTAAACAACTGTTCATTAGGTTACACCTACCGGGATAGATATTTTAAGAACGCAAGTGATAAACAGGGTAGATTTATAACCTATAAAAAGTTGAAAGATGAACAGATTTGAAATTTGACGTAGTTAAACGTTATCTCGTCTCTTTTTCTGTATTATCATAATTAACTTCTGAAACCTACTTCCGATTCCAACTTCACTTGGCATCTCTACCTTTTTTGAGGTTAGATTCTTTATTTACCGCATTTACTGGCTGAATTACTCGATCCACAATACAAGGATCCGGTAGATGGATCTGGTAGATATGGTACAATTTTCGAACACGGTAACTATCACTAAATCACTTGTGTTTTCGAACGCAATCGGTAGATGCGATATCTATACCCAAATCATTCAAGCAGCCAATGCACGTCATCACTTAGTGTAAAAACCTTAATGCATTAAAATCACTAATAGTGAAAAATTAAATAAAATTTCAATCATTTTTAACCGTCAAAAAGTGAATGGCCTTATATAATTATTATTAAGATAAATAGTAGAGTTCATTACTTATCATATATGACATGAATAATATATAAATAATGTACATCAACGTCATATTATTCGTTTAATTGTTGCTATAGTTGGCAACATTGATAATTTGTATGTTCATACTGTCAAAGTTATTATTTGAAAAATATTTGTATCGTGTTTGAAACATTTTTGTGCGTTGTAAAGGCCTATTTATAATAAATTAATGTTAAACGCAACGCAACGACGCAGAGTGACCGTTAACGCAAACACAAAATCTGTGAATTTGCCAAAGGTTGCACTTCTAATCAATCAGAAGAATTGGGCATATTTTTTTGAAATTCGGCTCACTTTTATTTATTGCCTTTATATGGCATACATAAGTATAAATAAGGTAATTTAAATAAAAATGGACAGTGACGAAAATATAGTATTTATTTTGTAAATGTGACAGTTCATGAACATGTCGATAATACAGATTGCAATCTGTATAACTCTTTTCATAAAGATTCTAAAACCTCTGCAAACGTACCAGTACATGACGTCACACATCTAGTTTCTTTTATTTAATTTTTATTAATGACGTGCATTGGCTGCTTGAATGATTTGGGTATAACACAAATATAAGAGAAATTACGCAAAAATATTACCAAGTAAACAAGAGATTGACAGATGTCAATACCCTCAAACAAGTTCACTAGCGGCGCTGACATCTAAACTTGCATCGCGAATTATTGGATTGTTTTCTAATTTTTAGAAAAGTTGGATAAGAAATCGTCCGTGTTAACCACAAAATTTGAAACCATAAAGATGGAAATCTTACCGAATTGCAATCGCTTCATGACATCGAGATACCGTTGCTCTAAACTCTGTTCGGGCATGTTGGGGTCCTGCAGGGGGTGTGTCGGGGCCAAGGGGTCGTGTTCATCCCCACCGAGGGAGCTGGTGGCCGCTTGGACCATGCTCGCCGTGTCTTGGATGTCGGGCATCAACAATGCCAGGCCTTCGTCTGTTTCTTCGTCCGCATCATATCGACCAAATTTCAGTTTGCTGCCGCTGCTACTTCCGTTACCGCCACTTGTTTTGTTAAACCTGCAGATGATCAGAAAATACATCAATTTGCAAAGGAAGGTATTTGGTTGTGTCTTTTAACATAATGAATGGGGTTTTCTTCTACAGGGAATTTATTTTAACATGCAACATATGGCGAATCACTTCCATAGTTACTTACTATTAACAAATAATCAAAACATGAATGTTGTACATCTTAAAAAACTTTGGCTTACAAAAATTCATAACTTTCATGTAATAAATGTTAAAAAATACCCCCAATCACTCTGAGGCAATATTCTAGTCGGTCGTAATAAAAATTGACATCATTTGTGATGTGTTCTGAACGTATCTCCTATGCTGCAATACTATAGTGAAAATGAAATGGCAGAAGACCTACGTCATAGATCTGAAAAAAACTTTATAAAATGAAATATAACTTATAAAAATTATTTATTTTTAAATACAGAATAAAGAAAAATACTAAGTATTAAGAAACGTATATACAGGGAATTTATTTTAACATGCAACATTATGGTCAATCACTTCCATGGTTACTCACTATTGTCAAAAAATGACAGCAATGTAATATTTGTCCATTTTAAAATGCAACATACGAAATTTGTGGTTTTGTATTATCAAAACTAATTTCTAATAAATTAGCCTACATACGATTATCAAAATATCAAAACATGAAAGTTGTACATCTTAAAAAAACTTTAGCTTACAAAAATTCATAACTTTCATATAATAAATGTTAAAAAATACTCCCATTCACACTGAGGCAATATTTTAGTCGGTCGTAATAAGAATTGACACCATTTGTGATGTGTTCTGGAGGTATCTCCTGTGCTGCAATACTGTTTATAATGTTGCATTTTAAAATGGACAAATATTACATTGCTGTCATTTTTTGACAATAGCGAGTAACCATGGCAGTGATGAACCATAATGTTGCATTTTAAAATAAATTCTCTATATTAATGAAATTTACAAATATTTTTAAGTTAATCTCTTTTTTTACGCAATTTGAAATTATTTGAAATAATTGTAGTTCATTTTTATACCGGTACGTTGACATGACAATGTTTATATTAAATTTTATATCGATCGAATATCTATCCTGCCACTATTGTTACTTGGTTCTCAGTTTACATTCATATAAAGCTTAAAAAAGCAATTTCAGAAACTAACTTATCATCAACTATTTCGAATGGGAATTGTGGGCCATTAATTCCGTTGAAAGCCGTTCAAAAGGCATTTTTTTCAAATATTTCTCTTGTTATCAATAGGTCTGTTCGTTTGTATTACACTAACTTGTATAAAATGTACCGAGAATCCGTCACAGTGTAGTTTAGTGCAACGTAGTACAGACTTGTTTTCGAAATTCAAACGAACACTAATTAGACAAGTTAGTGCAGATTGTAGGTTAACTAGCAATGCCATTTTTAAATATGTATAATTATAATGATTTTTCCATTTAGTTAAAAATTATTGCAATTCTTTCAATATGAAAAATCCATTAATGCTTATTTTTTGTACTAAATGTAAATTACACATATTTATATCGATTTTAATAGTTTTCAGTTAAATTAAAACTTTTGTTTAATAAATATTTTGTATGCAGTGATATATTACTTATTTTTCCATTTTATTTCTTTGGTATTCTTAAAACACATTTCCTTTGATTCATTTTTAGAATATAGAATAAGATTTTGCAGATTAATGAAAAAAATATAGTTACAAGTGTACACGACAACCTATGTGACAAATTGTGACGTCGTTGTAAACACTGCGCACTGCACTAAGTGTACTAGCTCGGGAGGTAGTACAGTTAAGACAAGTTAGTGCAACATGCACGACTACAAACGAACACAGTGCAGGCAACTTCGAACACACAAACGAACATATTTTTCAAAAAATTACAAGTTAGTGCAGCTAGAACCATACAAACGAACAGACCTAATGTTTAAACTATGTATTTTTAGAGATGAGCAAATGCCCTGCAAATAAGCAAATCTTGACAAGCAGATATGGGCACCCGTTTCAGAATGACAGCTAGTAATTAGTAATCATGTACATAACTTACAAATGTCATACATTTTAATTAAAAATATCAAGATTTTGTAAGTTCACGTGGTTTGTCACCAGGTGCGTGGACTTTACATGGCGAGTTAAATAAATCACATGAAATTTGGAATGAAAAATATTGACATTTGACATCTATGTAGGTACATGATTACTATTACTGTTCTAAATAATTTTCATTCTTTGACCTCGGATTCATACGAATCTTCAGATGAAAATTCGTCAATTATATATATAACAGAAAATGACGCCAAATTACAAGGTTAATTTTTAACAAAACAGCTGACCAAAATCGTATAACTGCGCAAACTCGAATCATTAGTAAGAAGATAAACCACCTGAAATTGGAAAATATCATGAAATTTGGAATGAAAAATGATGACATTTGCCATTTATATTACTAGCTGTCATTCTGTCACAAGTCCCCATATCTGCTTGTCAACACAGAACACTAACCTAAACTTGTCAAGAAAGACCAACAAAGTAACATGACTGCTCGCGCCTTATAAATTAGTATCCTATGTAAACTTAGTAGTATATGACGTCATTACTTTAGGGATATTTTTTGATGATGTATAGGCCATCCAGCGAATCAACATATAATCAAACGTCATTTTGCAAAAATTTACAAAATTTTACTTAATAATAATGAATCCAATTATAATTATTTCTATTAAAGGTGTCAAATACATAATAATAAAAAACCATTAAAATACTGTTAATAAAATATATTTAAAAAAATAAAGAAAATTTCAAAAATCCCTAAACGATGACGTAAACCGCTTGATTCGCTGGATGGCCTATAAGTCTTTTGCCATTTCATATCTACCATAGCAATTTTATGAACAAAGCTTTATTTACCTGAGCCTGCAGGTATAATTATCCACACACGACTTCATCTTGAGCAAAAGCGACACCACAGATTGCGGCCTCGAGCTATCCCCATTCGACCTGGGCAGCAACAACGCCACCAATTGCTGACTGAGCGCCATGGCCCTCAGCACCTGCAGCACCGACCGGTACAACGGTATGTGCCGGGCCATGTCCAGCACAGAGTCATTCCGGAGATAGGAACTGAGGGCGGGCAGCAAACACGAGGTGGCCAGCTGGTCGTAGAACGCCTGCGGTAGAGCGAGCGTGTGGTCGGTTAGGTCTTCGTACGGCCGGCCGCACGGGTTGATGTAGCTGGCGAGGACTTGGAGGAGGACGGTTACGTGTTCTTCTTCGCTGCGTTGGCGGAGGAGGGCTTGTTCAACGTTCCAGGATTGTTGGGTGCTGCCAGTGCCGAAACCGGTGCCTACATACAATATTCGTAAAGAGCTGATTCAAGATAACTATAAATAGGAAGTTCTTTTGAATAAAAATGCTTTTATATTCGGAAAGTCATCAACGTAGAATTTATTTTTTGAAATTGATGGTATACCACAGAATAAACATTTATACAGAAGCGACAGTTAGAAAGAGAATCCAAAATTAAAGAGAGAAAAAGTATGCCAACAAATTTAAAAGACTAATCGGATAAAATCGGATTATTTCGGCATATCTTACGATTCTTTGTTCTTTTCATTAGTTCGACGAGAACATTTTAGTCATTATATTTCGTATATTTTGGAGGAGCTGTTGTCTCAGCTTGTCACGCCCATGTATTTTAGGGTTATGGCTAATTCAAACAAACCAAACACGTCTTCTCATTTTTGACATACGTCGTTTTGTAAACTGTTTGTGAATTTTAGAAGAAGTGTTAGTTTCTAATAAAATGGAATAAACGAAGAAGGTACGCGGCCATGGGACCCCATATAGAAATATAATTATGTGTTTAATTTATCTAATTTCTTTTTAATTCGTTCATAAAATTAAAATTTTAATACTTTTATATTCTAACTTTTCTTTCATCATTTAAAACACAATTTAAATTTCGCGCGTAAATTTGCCAACAAATTTAAAGTTCAAGTTCGTAAACGTAAAAATCATAACAATGGTGCCGACATGGAGTGTCACTTCTGTATAAATGTCTATTCTGTGATTTAGGCATAAATTACGCTGCTCGCTCGGAGGCGCTAGTGTCTGTAACAGTTTTCTCTTTTTCCGATCTCAGGGAGAATGACGTTGAACTAAATTTGAATTTTGTATCACATTTTAATTATTAATTTCTCATATATTACAAATTATTTTTAAGTGAAACTATGATTTGTATACTTAATACATAATATAAACTAAAAAAGAAAAAAAAAAAATTGGTGGATAACCCTATTTTAAGTATTGCCAACTAAATCAGTTCTTTTTGATCACTCTGTATTACCAGAGATAATAAAAAGGAAGTGTTTACTGCACTGTCCAGACAGAGCCGCAAAAAAATTAGTGAATTGTGCAAAAATGGACCAGACGAAATATAGCAGACAATTCTAGCGGCCACTTCTCGAATCTACCCAAAAACCACTGTCTACTAATTAGGAATTGTTAGGAATTGTTTTGGTTGGGTTAAAAAAAAAAAAAAAACAAATTGTAATAATATCTAACTGACAATGGGGTATTCCGGTGATATGGAATTAATGCACAATAATAACTTTTTTCTATAGTTTCCATCTTTAATGTTACAAAATTGGAATTTTTACAGCTCTAAAAACGTCCTTGAAATTTGTGACGTTAAGTTGATAATCTGTTGCTCATTTCAAAGTAAATATTTTCGTTTAAAAACACAGATGGTGCCAGTAGTTAACACGCGGCGCGCGGGTATATTTCTTGTTTGACATTTCGTTCACTTTATAATTATTACTCCTATTTTTACCATAAACCAACACAGGACAAACACCGAAATACACGCTGCTACTAAAATCATATGTAAACAAGCAAATGGCTGTCATGAACATGTGGATTTAGGCGCTGAAGTTCGTTGCAGATGTCACCATCGAGTTGACGTCATAAGCGCGCCATGATAAGAAAATTTGAATTGCTATGAAATTTTTTAAAATTCATATCTCATGTGATGCATACATTTTCTTACTCAAAGTTAGATATTCAGAGTCCTACTGGTCTGTACTAATGTAAAAAAATATTTTAAAAAAATGTCGGAATACCCCATTCATAATGGGCTACTTGCGTACCTTTTTTTTATTTCATATTTTTGAAGAGCAGGTAAAAACTTGCTACCCCTATTTTTTCTTTTGGCAAAATTTTTAATAATTAGCCAGAAAATAAATAATGAAATTTGATTATTTGAATTACCGCCACGAATGACGTAGAATTACGCCGCACCAATGAGTGATCGTAAAGCCATAGCGTTTGTTTGTACGGGTAATGTCGATTTCCTGTTTGACGTTTCAACAATAGTTTGAAGGTTAGTATTTTAGTTTGTTTTTTTCGTATCGATATTTTAAATTACATGTAACTACCTACGTGTTTATTTGTGAAGTAATTAATATATTTGAGAGTCCAGAGAGAGCAAAATGTCAAATTCAAATTAAAACTTTCTCGCAATGTCATCTATAAGTTACATTCTTAAACATGGTTCTCTTCCTCGGTTCAATATAATGACGTCACAGAAATTTTTTTTCTTAATTTACTAAAAAACAAATAACTTTTTTAAAATAAAATTTATATTTTTATATATGTTTTCAACATAACATTACGTATATAGTGATAGAAATCGGATTTTCAGTACCATGCAAGTAGCCCATTGGTAGGCACTGGTTTTTAGGTTATGTTTGAAAGAGGTGGCCGCTCTGCGCATGTGCGGCAGTGACAGTTCACTACTTTTTTTTACGGTTCTGTCTGAACAGTGCAGTAGACACTCCCTAATAAAAATCTAAAATAGGAATGTGAATATGTGAATTACCTTTGGCCCAATAAAGCTGACTCTTCTCCTCCGTTTTGCCCTCACTCTTATACCCATCCGTTTGCGTCTGATGCGTAAACACCCCAAGACACCCCAACAGCAAACTCGTCACTCCTATACTAACACTAATCTGCCGTAACAGCCTTCCATCATCCGTCCCGATGGGCGTCGCCTCATACAGTTGCCTCAGCACGTGGAACGGCAACGTAGGCAGCGCTTCCGCTGCTGCCGACAAAAAGATGTCGGCGCCGTGGCCGTCGTCTGTAACGCCGAGAACTAGACGGAGCAGGCATAGCGCACGGCGC
Organism: Ophonus ardosiacus; assembly: GCA_943142095.1. NCBI lineage: Eukaryota > Metazoa > Arthropoda > Insecta > Coleoptera > Carabidae > Ophonus > Ophonus ardosiacus. The sequence continues at coordinate 30,868,482 of OW964838.1, forward strand.
CAATCTTTCAGGAGAATGTCGGCGTAGCCGGGCAAACGGAGGAACAGGGAGAAGGAAGTGAGGGAGTGGGGAGGGACGTTGGGGAATAAGGGAGGGGGTTTGGGAGCGGGGAGGTCGTCTAGGTCTTCGTAGATGTCGTCGGAGCCTTCTACCTACACATAACATACAAATGGTTAAGCCTTATTACCACAGATTGTCTTAATGCGTAAAGCGTGGACTACATGATGAAGTTTTTCTTTTAAAGTGACTTAAAAATTTTTCTCTCTCCATTGTAAGTGAGTTCAAGATAGACAGATGAATAGACTTCACACAAAACTTTTAAAGAAAAACTGGAACATGCGCTACTTTTTCTTAAAAGTCCCTATAAGTTTTGGCTCGGTATTTTTATTTCTGGTTAAACTTCCGAAAAGTATCCGACCTTCCTTTATACAGGGAATTTATTTTAACATGCAACATATGGCGAATCACTTCCATGGTTATTCACTATTGTCAAAAAATGACAGCAATGTAATATTTGTCAATTTTAAAATGCAACATACAAAATTTCTAGTTTCGTATTATCAAAACTAATTTCCTATAAATTAGCCTACATACGATTAACAAATAATCAAAACATGAATGTTGCACATTATAAAAAAAACTTTAGCTTACAAAAATTCATAACTTTCATGTAATAAATGTTAAAAAAATACCCCCAATCACTCTGAGGCAATATTCTAGTCGGTCGTAATAAGAATTGATACTATTAGGGCCGGTTCTACAATGCCTATTTATCTGAGGAATAAGTTTATTCTTGGTATAAATTTCAAATCTTGATTCTACAAGTTTATTTGAAACTATTCGTTAGTATAAACAAGGGGTTAATTTATTCGCTGGTAAATCGACCGAATAAAAAGTTATTCCATAGATAAATTGGAATGTCAGATTATATTGTTCGCAAATAATTAGCATTATTTAATTATTTATTATATTTGAGCAGTTTTAGTAATGGCTTATAATGATATTTATAATCTGCGTGTATTTGAATCAGATGATGATGAAGAAATAGTTAATTACGAGACCAAGAAGAGCTAAGCTAAAGTGTATGGTGAACGATACAATTATTTCGATGATCTAGATGACGCACAATTTTTTTATTAGGTTCAAATTACAAAAACCAACAGTTTTGCGTTTGTTAATTGAAATTGAGCATCTTATCAAGTCTCCTACCGACAGCTCTGTATTATTTTAATTATTTTTTTAATCCCTGACAAATTTTTATTTTTTGTAGAAGTCATTCCATAGCTCCCGTAACAAAAATTCTTCTTGCAATTAGATTTTACGCTAGGCACAATGCTTATTGCCTTGCGGATTTTTCTGGAGTTAGCAAAACTTCAGCGTTTATGATTGTAAGAACTGTATCTGAGGCACTTGCATTACAAGCAGAACGATATATTTATTTACTGAGAACACAAGAAGAGAAAGAACGGACTGTTCTACGGTTTTATCAAATACCACGATTTCCTAATGTTATAGGTGCCTTGGATTGTACACACGTGAAAATACAGTCACCTGGTGGAAATGATGCAGAACTATTTAGAATTATTACCGCAGAAAGTATTTAATATTTAAAGTTATGTTTACATAAACAGATTGACGTTTGATCTTAAAAATCTTAGGTTAAACGACAATTTTACAAATACCAGTATAGCCAACGTTGCAGTATTATAGCATAAACTAGGAATAACAAACCAAAGAATAAATATATCTTGTAGAACATTTACAATTATATTCGGAGTACAAAATTAAAGAATTATTTATCCATGGAATAGCTATACCACGAATTATACTAGCATTGTAGAACTGGCCCTTAGTGATGTGTTCTGGAGGTATCTCCTATGGTGCAATACTATTTATAATGTTGCATTTTAAAATGGACAAATATTACATTGCTGTCATTTTTGCCAATAGTGAGTAACCATGGAAATGATGAACTATAATGTTGCATTTTAAAATAAATTCTCTGAATATCCCCGCTGCTGTTATTCTGCGTCATCGGGCTGGTGGCATCCTTCGAAGTAGTCCCCATTTCATTGAGGAATACGCTTCCAACGGCCTTTTCACTATAGGAAGCAGTCTTGGAACTCGATTTTTTGTATTGCCTTTGGAGCATTCGTCGTATTAGTTTTGGCTATTAATTTGTAGTCGAATCGGTGTCCTGTGAGCGACATTTTTAATCTTGGGAAACAGCCAAAAGTCGATGGGAGATTTTCATCATTATTGACCATTTCCAAATTGTCCTGGGCGATTTCAAGGCGAAGGTTTTTCTGCTCCACCGTTAGCAATTTCGTACACACACGAACTATTTGTAAATTTTCAGTTAAAATCTTCCAAACAGTAGTTTTCGGTATTCCCAGATCACATTCTAGTTCTCGCACAGTCAATCGACGATCTTCATTGATCGCAAGTTGCACATGTTCGATATTATCCGGTGTTTTTGTCGCCGAAGGCCGCCCAGAACGTGGGTTACTATCAACAGATGTGCGGCCATCTTTGAACCGTTTATACCAGTTTTTTATTTGTGTTTTGCTCATATACTCGTCCCCAAATGCCGTCTTCTTTATTTCGATGGTCTCCACACAACTCTTTTCGAGTTTTAAGCAAAATTTAATGCAAATTTGTTGTTCCGATCTTTCCGTCATACTTTGTAAACAAACGCATGGTACATGTAAACTAAGGCGATCCGACCAAAACTGCGGCATCTAGGGAATTCGTGAAGCTTTACAGTTGACACTCGTACCCGGCAAAAGACGCTAAAATTGTCAGGTGTGAAGATATGAAGGAAGGTCGGATACTTTTCGGACAAACTTCGTATGTATAATTTTTACAATTTAGAGCCGGTTTTTCAATCTCTGGTTAAAATTTTAACTTCTAGTTAAGTAAACAATACTGCATCGTTTTGTTGACAGCAATGATAAATCTGCCATTTGACAGTTCATTTCGTTTCAGTTTTGTTTATTTAACTCTTAGTTAAATTTTTAACTGAATATTGAAAAACCGGCCCTTATGCTATAATATCGACGCTGTGTTTTTCTTTTAACTGACAGTTAAATTACCCGGCAGTTTAACCAGAGATGAAAGTACCGAGCTTTAAAAATATATAGAAATTTTCAAAAATCCCTAAACGCTGACGTAAACCGCTTGACTGGCCTATACTTTAACTATAAGCGCAGCGACTGAACATTCTATGCTAATTATTAGAAAATTTGGACTTACTTTAACCCAATCGGTGTCGTGGTTATCTGCGGTGCTGGCCTTATCATGTGCGGCAACTGCAGCGGCTGCAGCAGGCCGAACCAGCTCCGGGTACACGGCAGGAAGATGCTGTGCCAGTAGGGCCAACCCGCCCATGCTGCTGAATACCTGCAGGGCGTTGCCGATGGCTCGGTGTTGTACCAGAGACTCACTTTCTGGTCTACACGTTCGTTCCTCTGCAAAGCGAAAAGGTTCTTTACGTTTATTGCATGGACCCACTTATAGACCAAGTTAGTGTAACGGTCAGTTTGTGGCGGCAAATTCAAACTAAAAACCTAACTCGCCTCTGCCGATTTATAAACTCCCATGTTATTCATACGGAAACAAAAATATGCTATTTTCAAAATGTTCAAAACAATTTTAAAATGCAAATCTTATCTATTAAACTTTATAAATACAAATCTTTAATGTATTATCGTAGCCTACGTTATTAAATACAAGACCGGGAAACATCACAATATCTGTCAAACAAAAACTCTCCGTTTTGGCGCGACTTATTCTTGCTGTCATATGGCTGTCTTTCTTGACGAACGTGTTTTGTGGTTAAAACCGCTAAATTTTCACCTTCGTGATATGATAGTCCAGTCAATAGTGGTTTTTACCCTACAAAAGGTGGGGAAAAAACGATTTAAAATATATGTTGTTTGGGTCGAGACGGAGATGAAAAATTCAAATTTGTGACCTTGGGGAGGCTCGGCGTGAGCCGCCATCTTGGATCAAAGGTGCAAAAAATGAGTTTTTCGCTATTATCTCGAAACCAGTGGCTTATATCAAAATTTTACAAGAATACAAAATTAAAGCTCGTTTCTTTTTGTACAAAAAGGGTTATTGCATTTTTTACCTAAGATGAACTCTCAAAGAGGTATGTCCAAAAAAGGATATTTAATCACTCAAAATATGCACAATATTAAGTTTTTAATACTTATTCTTTTATAACAGTTTACATTCGTCGTGGCATCAAAAGGAGTAAATTAACGATGATTTTTAAATAATTATTGTCAACGCTTTCCCAAAAATTCATCAATCACTCTGACCCGGTTAAAGATAGGAATGACGAATTCCGATAATTTTGGTACCCGAGTACCCGACACAACTACCCGGATAGTACCCTTTACCCGTTAATAACCCGATACCCTTTAATTACCCGTTATCCTTTAAGATATACACAATTCGTTAATTACCAATTACCCTTATATTAGAGCAGTTTACTTTTTAATAAAATTCATAATTATTATTTACATATTCTTCGAAGTAGATCCTTTAATATTATTGTTGAAAAAAAATTTTTGTAGGCTTTTTGGATCTTTTGTTTATTGCAAAATATAATTTAGTTTACATTTATTGGACGTTTCGATTGTGTTATCACAGTCATCATCAGCTATATGTTTGATGTTACATTTTTATAAAAATTAGTTGAACATTAAAACGAAAAATATGACTTTATGTATTACAAAATTTTTCGTTTGAATGTTCAACTAATTTTCATAAAAATGTAACATCAAACATATAGCTGATGATGACTGTGATAACACAATCGAAACGTCCAATAAATGTAAACTAAATTATATTTTGCAATAAACAAAAGATCCAAAAAGCCTACAAAAATTTTTTTTCAACTATTATTTACATAGATTTATTAAATAAAAAGTAATACAAATAAATAATATACTGTATCTCTATAAAAAACTTAACATAAATTATATAAATTACCTATGGTATGGTAATAAAAAACTCTTCTTTTAGAAACAATCTTTCCGGCAGCTGAAAACTTCTCAGGTAATTAAAGGGTATTGGGTAAATAACGGGTAGCGGGTATGTTTCGGGTAATCGGGTAAGAAATTTTATACCCGGGTACATTATTATCGGGTAGGTCCCGAGTACCCATCGTCATTCCTAGTTAAAGATATGAAACCGCGGTTTGAAAATTTTAATTCAGCTTGGAATTCTCCTTCATATCATGTTAAACGATTTTTGCTTCGATGATCGGTTCACGAATTATTAACAATTTAAACTTATATGAAATTTCTCTAAAATTTGAAACATCTGCAAATCGGATTAGTTTTCATTTTTTCATTAGAAATTTTGACACATATTAAATGCATAATAATATTTATTTATAATCGATAAAACCGAGCGTTGTACAAATACCTAACGCACACAAGTTTTTTCATTTTTGTTGTTTGCGATGTCTGAAAGAGTTAGAACTATGAATTACCTTTGGAATGCGTGATGGTAAGATGCAATTCCATAGAAACATTGGGCTGATCTTCCAGCATAGCCAACAACTGCGCCAATGTGAGCGTATGTGGCAGCAGAAGATCCCCTAGCTGTTCGCATTTGACTTGTCTACCGCCTTGCGTCTCTCCACCGGTGTCTGTTGCTGTACTGCCGTTGCCCACGCCCGTCCCGTATCGCTTCTTTTTGAGCTGTGGCGTGGCTACGGATTGGTTCTTGGCGTCCTTGGCACGTTTGTCTTTGGCGGTTACGGCTGCGGCCATCGAGACGTGGTCGGCTTCGATGCCGATCTCCCAAATTTCTTTCGCCGCCTAAACCAATATCATTTTCAATAAAGGTCATACAAAAAAATAATAGGGCTGCTGCAGGAATTTTTATATGACTTCCAAATACTAAATTTTAAAAGATATTGTTCTTTAAAGAGCCTCAAATTTGTAAATATCACGATATATCTGACAAATATTTTACAATTAGAAATATCTGTAATATTTTGAAAAAGTCACGTGATCAGAATGTCACGTCAGAGTACATACAGTTTAACATGTGACAAACTATCGCCTACTTTTATTTATATAAATAACGTAAACTGTTTTCCTATTGGCTATGAATGACGTGCTGTATGTACTCCGATGTCATAGGAGTGGGGGTTGTTTTTCATGGCACCAATCTTTTATTTAATTATTTACGCAAAATATTATTTTTATTTTTGTTACTATGAAAAATACTGCATAAACTTTCTTGTAAAATACTTTTTAAAAAATGTGAAACTGACTCATTGTACTTTTTTTCTGTTTAAATCGAAGAAGAATAGTTTATCGTTCAGTATGATTAAAATATTTTTTTATTTACATTTTTTGTTGTATAAAATCGTCTTAAAGTGATATTTTTAAAAAGTTTCATAAACCAGTCATGTGACGTCACAGGTTCTGAGTTCAGACTTATTTCAAACAGACATTTTATATGAACACAGAATTTCTAATTGAGAATTACATACCTAAATATGCTATAATATATTAATATGACATCGTTCTATTCATTTTTATAGACATATTGGGCCCATAAACCATTTTTTTTTTAAATTTTAAATAAAAGTTCATTTAATTTTGAAGCAATGAAAAATATTTTTTATCTTAATCGTTATTTATTGTGTAGTACTTTAAGGATAAAGTGTACATTTTATTATTTTTTGTTTTGGTTTATAGACCCATTTTCATTTGGCCTGAACTTATCCACACGTTACATATCAGCTGTTTCTTTCACTTTTGATTTGGGTTTAGATGCTAGAGGGTTATAACCGCATATGAGACATTGAATATATTGGGCAATTTTATTTTATTCTTTAATTTGGCACAAAACAACGTTTCATCGACATGTTTACTTTCATAAATTTAAAATTATCTTTAAATGTCACTTTGACGTTTAAAACTGTGTGAAAATCAAAATGGTTGTTGCTACGAACCTGTGACATCACTGAGCAAGGGATGAAGCGGGGGTCTAGTAGACCCGTTTCAAAGAACGTCATTTTCAATTACAAATTTTCCATTATTAAAGATCGATTTGAGGAAAAATAAAAAGTACGGGGTCCATTATTTTTCACTACTCTATCGATTAAAGTTGTAAAAAAAATCGTGCATGACCTTATTTTGAATTGTCAGTTAGGTATTGTTATAGTTTGTCTTTTTTAAAAAACCCTACCCAAAACAACACCTAACTGACAATTCTAAAGCTAAATCACAGAATATAGATGACTAATGTCAACCGAAGCGACACTGTTGTATATACAGTGTGTCCCATTTAGAGGTGCCACCATTGGGATCTCGAGGACTATAAGAGATACAATGTCGGTTAAATGGAACTTTTTGTGTGCCTTTGGGAGGCCATCTCAGATGTGCTTTTGTTTTTCCAAAAATTCTCGTAGGGCACTAGGTAAAGACGAAAAACTGAATATTGTTGATTTTTTCTTTTTCAAATAACTTCTAAACTATTAGTTATTGAGAAAAACATGTCAAATATAAAAGATAGATATTTTTATTAGCTAACTAGTGACGTACGAAATAAATTTTTATATCCGTAAATTTTCGAGATATAACACAAACTTATATTTTTTTAAATGGAACCTATATCTGATTTTAGTCTGAAAAAAATCATTATTTTTTCTCTTTTCAATGATGTAAGGGTTATTATATTTTATATTTGTTTTGCTCCTAAAATTTAATATTTTTCTTTATTTTTGTGAATTTTCTTATTATTTCTCAAAAAAATAAAATTATTATTTTTATTAATTATATTGTATTTGATTGATATAATTTATTTTATGCCTTTATTACTTAATATTTTTATTCTAGACTTATAATTACAAATTACACTATAATGTGCCAAGAGCGACCTGATACAAAATATTATAAAAATTAGTTTGAGTTAAGTGATTTTGTGGTGCTCTTGTTTTCATCCCTTTTCTTATTATTTTCGGGTTTTTGCTAACCCACTAAGTGGGTAACGCGTGATTTTATGTATGTATGTATGTAGTTTGATACGAGTTTTGAGCTAAATTTTCTAACGAAATAAATTATTTAAATACAAGGAGTATTTCTAAATAGAAATCTACCAATATTTTCAAAATAATTATAAATTTAATACAAAATAAGGAAAACATAATAATTTTGATGGCAAAACAAATATAAAACATAATAACCCTTACAACATTGAAAAGAGAAAAAAATAATGATTTTTTTGAGACTGAAATCAGATATAGGTTCCATTTAAAAAAATATAAGTTTGTGTTATATCTCGAAAATTTACGGATATAAAAATTTATTTCGTACGCCACTGGTTAGTTAATAAAAATATCTATCTTTTGTATTTGAAACCTTTTTCTCAATTACTAATAGTTTAGAAGTTATTTGAAAAAGAAAAAAATCAACAATATTCAGTTTTTTGTCATTATCTAGTGTCCTATAAGAATTTTTTGAAAAACAAAAGCACATCTGAGATTGCCTCCCAAAGGCGCACAAAAAGTTCCATTTACTCGACATCGTATCTCTTATAGTTCTCGAGATCTTAATGGTGGCACCTCTAAATGGGACACACTGTATAATTTTAAAAAACTATCTTACATTAAAGGTTCGCATATATGCTTACGTATAGTGCTTTAAAAGGTATGAAGTTGTTATTATTGTTTGTTAATTATGAATATATTAAATGACAGTTGATGTTTTATGTTCGATGCTGTGAACACCAACCATAATGTCCTCTTTATAATTTTATTTATATTTCTTAATTTCGTAGCTGTGAATGATTCTTTAATGACATTTGAGACGGTTTTAATAAGCGTAGCGCAATTGAATGAAGTTGGCCACAACCCAGGCAAATGAAGTTAGCAATATTGGGACAGTGACGTCACATTATCAAATAACTATTTAAAGTACTCTTACCTGTAGAGCGCTGGCAGCTAAAGCAGCCCCCACTAACTCCTTCGGTTTCGCCTCGGACTTCGACATTGTCGCAAACGTTATATGCTGCTCCAAAATCTCCCCTATACTCGTATTCGTATTCAAATGCAACAACAACCTATCATGCGACCGTTTATAACTCGGATGTATCGTATTCGGCTGTGGAAGTGCCGATATCTTCTGTATACTTTCATCAGCTTTTATACACACCAACACTTTCTCATTTTCCAGTAATAATTGTAACACTAATCGTCTCAAGAAACCACTGATTCCATTAGTTTGTTGACTAATCACTTCACATAAAACACGCGCTAAGAGTTTTTGGTTAGTTTTATGACACAAACAACACTTTGACAGGAACCGAACACAGATTTCTTCCAAACGAGCTTGAGATTCGTTTTTGAGTTTGTTGTCGGGTTTTTTACACAAAAACTGCAGAAGAGGCAGCCAAAAAATTGATCCATCAGGCGATCCTAACCAATCTTTCATAGTTTGCTCTGCGCTAACCTCAGACAGGAAATATAATATTGAGGTTATGTTTTCTAGACGCGCCATTGGCGCTTTGTCTAATTTCGGCGTACAAAATTCCAAAATAGCTTTGATTAGCAATTTAGGCAATCCGGAATCTAATAATTGTTGAATAGCTGGCGGCGATCGACTGACCATTGCTATTGTAGCAAGTTGAGACTCGCTTAAAGTCAGTTGAGAATAGTCTACAAGTATCAACCTTCCATACCATTCCGATTCATTCTCAAAATTCTGTTTTGAGTCATCCGTTAAACCATCTGAATCTTTTCTATCGTCCGAAATACTGGCTGTTCTCGATGTTGAAGTGTTTGGAACCAAAACATTCAATCTCTGTAGCAATGAAGGGAAGAAATTCGGTTGGATGTATGTCGTTGAGCATAACAGCGCGTCCAACGCGTGTTTCAAAGGCGGAGCAGCGAGTTGAGACCAACGAAATAATAGATCGAGAAGTTGAGGGGTTAAGAGGTCTGATAATGAGTATGGGACGTGTTCGGCTTGCGCGCACCATAAGATAGAAGCGATGCAAGTTAGGAATGCTGGGCTGCAGTTGTCGGATACTCCTGAGCGGTTTATGGCAGAAGAGGCAGTTCGTTCAAGCCAGGCGAGGGTTTCGGATACTCTGTATGGGGTGTTGGCGTCCTATAAAATACAATATTAATACAAATACAGTTTTTTTATTAGTAAACATAGAATAGTTTTATTCCTATTTATAGCACAGAATAAATATTTATACAGAAGCGACAGTCAGAGAGAGAAACGAAAATTAGAGAGAGAAAGAGTATGCCAATAAATTTAAAAGACTAATCGAGTAAAATCGGATTGTTTCGGCATATCTCCGTATCTTACAATTTTTTTGTTCTTTTCATTAGCTCAACTAAAACATTTTCTGTTAGGGGTCAATAATAAAAGTATATTGAGAAATATAAATTGATTACTAATAAGAACAAATATGTTATTTTTTTCACTACTAGCCTAGGAACCCACTATTATTTACCTTTATTTGACATGAGAAATTGTTTTTCACTACTGCTTGCTTGTAACCATGGGAACCTAGGTCAATAATAATTTATTATTAACCTAGGTCTGTCACTTTTCAATCAAACTCAAGCCTCCAAATCCAAATATTATTTAACTCATTAAACTCAAGAAAGGTGTTAAGTATATAATTTAAATTTGCCACTATAATTTTAAATTGACCTACGCTGGCGCCCCGCCTGGCCACTGTGCTGTTTTGGTGAAAATGTGAAATATTTGTAGACGTAGGATTGAACAAATCACTATTTTTTTGTATTTGTAGGTAAATACATTTCAATAGATTTATTTAAAAATAATAATAAACTAATAAGGTTGCTGACTGTAACAGCACAAAGTGTTTTTATTAAATAATTAAATCATATACAAATCAAGGCCCATAAGTGAAGTTATCAAACCAGCGAAATGAACAAAACGTCAGATAAAAACAAATCAGCCTACTTTGTTTTTGTGAATATTAACAAATAAGTAACGTTATTATTTATGTCAAAATTATTATTATTATCAATAAAAAAAAAATTCAAAGAGAATTTATGTGCTAGTAGTGAAAAAAATAGTATGTAAACCACGGTTGAGAAGATAATCATTATTGACCAGGCGCCTTATATCCCTCGGGCTTCGCCCTCGGGTTATGTTGTCTCAGCGTGCACGCCCATGTATTTTAGGGTTATGGCTAATTCAAATAAACCAAACACGTCTTCTCATTTTTGACATATGTCGTTTTGTGAACTGTTTGTGAATTTTAGAAGTGGCGTTAGTTTCTAATAAAATGAAACAAGCGAAGAAGGCAGAATCGGGAGGACTTGTTTCTTCATACAAAGAATGTAAAAGTAGATTTAAAAAATGGAGAAATGTAGGTTTTTTCGTTTCCGGAAGTTCCAAAAATGTAAGTTATGCTAAACGAGTACCATATAAGGTAAAATGTATTTTCATTTAATAAATATAAGGCGAATTCTTTTGTTCACCAATGGGTCTTGGGCGTGAAGCAAAAATTCACCAATGGGTTTTTTTATTCAGCGCTTTAAAAGCAATGGGTGGAATTCAGTGGGTTGTATTAAGGTCTGATTAAAACTTGTATTGAGTATATGGCAACATTGTAATATTTTCCACATGTGTCAATGAGATTCAGTTGTGATTTAGAAATTTTACCACAGGGAAAAGTAATTCAGATATCCTTTAGTCAAATGAGGAAGTATTATTGTAAATGGAAGGTGTAAAAGGGAACTCATTATTGCAAAATTAGGTTAGAAATATGTCAAATTTTATGTGTCAAATATTGCATACCTAAATGTTAATGAATTTTAAAATATTTCAAACCCCGTTTTGATCAGTTTTGACATTTATCCTTTTTTTCTTACTTCTGTTAATAATATTTTTTTCTTTATTTGATCCTTTGGTCTCTCACTTTTTTCTGACAGGTATTACAAAGTTGCCAAAATATTTTTGACAAAGGACTGTTTTAACTTAAAACACGCTAATACAACCCACTGAATCTCACCCAATGAATTTTAAAAAAAGCGTTCCGATTTTCACCGATTAGTTAATCAGAAATCTATCGGATCCATCAGGTTTGAGTGTCGATGGATTTGATAATTTCTGATGAATTTAGTAGTGGATGTATAGTTTTCAGGTTATGTTCAAAAGTTTTTTGACGTTTTAGCTGGTAGTTAGTGAAGAAAAGTCGTGAATTATGAATACTTTAGAACTGATTTCATTGCCATTATCTTATATTGTTTTTTTTTTTTAATTATTAATAGAATTTCTAAATTGTCACTACTCGAATTAGTCGAATTTTTTTCATTGGAAAATGAATCCGAATCGGAACAATTTAGTAATTTTCCCAATAAAAAACCCTCCATAACATCTCTAGTGACAGCTACAATTCTTACTCTAACCTACAATATAATATCTAACTTCCAGCACTTTCCAACACTTTCACCATTTATCTGTTCCATCACCAAGACTGTAAAAGTAGATTTAAAAAATGGAGAAAGGGAAATGCAGGTTTTTTTCGTTTCCGAAAGTTCCAGAAATGTAAGTTATGCAAAACGACTACCATATCATGTAAAATGTATATTCATTTAATAAATATAGGTGTAAAATGTGGCTCAAGGCCTGTGGAAGAGAAGATTTGATGGAGAATGTTATGAGACATATTCATCGAGTCTGACGTTTGTGTTTCCCACATCAAAAATATAGAAAATTCTGCATTGTAATGAATTTGTAAAATTCAGGTATTTGTTTAATAAAAATATAATTATGTGTTTATTTTATCTTATTTCTTTTTAATTCGTTCATAACATTAAAATTTTAGTACTTATACGTTCTAATTTATCATTTAAAACAATTTAAATTTGCCAACAGATTTAAAGTTGGAAGGTTATAAACGTAAATAATGATGCCGACAAGGAATGTCACTTATGAATAAATGTCTGTTCTGTCTTCTTACTTTCGTCTATCTCTTATATTCCTCAATATTACCATATTGGACACGCTTTATAATATTTTATCCTTACCTGTGTGGTGCATAACTGCTGCATAACCTCACAAAGAGTCTGATGTGGACTCGTCAACGTGGGCGCCCTGCCAGCTAGTAGAAGTCGCAACGCAGTAAGACCTGCGGCTCTTTCAGCCAGCGCAAGTCGACACAACACTCGCTGCAGTTGCGGGAGGTACAACGCGGGTACGTGACTCGGGGCGAGCAAAAGGGCGCAGCACGCCTGCAACAAGCCCGGGACCGTGCCCAGAGCGCGAAGCACGTTGGAGGGGTCTGTTGGACGGGTTAGGCAGTGGTGGAGAAGACGGAGCCATCTAAAATATAATCAAATTCGTTTAATAGTTATTTATTATACATGAGAATTAAATGAATGTTAAACATTAATTTTAACCGCGAGTGAAATACAACTGTTTATTCAATTTTGCTCTAAAAAACTTCACCGATTTGAGTAAATTTATAAACGAAAACAAAATTTTGAAATGTTCCCATGGGTTGCATTATTTATAATAGACTTTGAAATAAATGATTCTGAAACTGTTTTTTTAGAGGTTAACATCTAAATATGACATACAATCGGGCCTATTCTGTAACAAAGTGGTTAATTTTTAACTGGTTAAAAAAAATTCACCAATCAAGTATGTTGATATATAACAAAAAATTGGAATTTTACTTGTCAAATCAATCTCTATAGACCATATTACCGAATTTTGCGCCTCTAGTGGCAGTTTTATAAACTGTAAAATTAAGTGCCACGATAGCCAACTGTTTTTATTTTCTAAGTTTAAGTTGGCAATAAAAATTTGAAATGTGACAAATGATAACTGCAGAGAGAAGCGAAAGAAGAGAAATAGGCAATGGCGTTTACACAAATTTGAAAAGTATAATTTAAAAATGAGTATTATCAGTGTATTATTAAGTTTGAATATGGTAAATGTATGTATATATGTTCTCTGATTATAAACAGAACTGTTAAAGTTAGGTTACGATTGTGCACATGTGAGTAAAACTTGACGCGGTGGGCCACAATTTTTAAAAAGTCCGCCAAATATTTGTAAATGAAATTATTATTTACATATATTTACTTCAACGATTATAACGTCAGAAACAGTTAAAACATAATTAAATAGTGATTATTAAATTTATTTGGTAATTTGATCTTATTTTATAAAAAAAATATTTCATGTTGAAAATTGATTTTTTCTCATAAGATAGCATTCGCACTTGAATTTAAGTACTTCCTAAATTTGATTCGTCCATTGTGAGCATGCGCAATTGAATTGGTAATATGGTCTATTGGATAATTTTTTTAACCAGTCGCTAAAAATGAACCATTTTGGGGTCAACTTTTTTTAAGAAAAGATTAATAGTCACTACAGGAATTTTCGATCTTCTATTATTTTTGAGCTACAGGCAAAAACTTGTTTTTCGCTCATTTCAAAAACATCTCATAACTTATTTATTATTTGGTACCGTTTTTTAGGTAAAATAAAATGACGTAATTAGATTTTTTGAATTTTTTTTAATTTTCGAGATATAACACAAACTTATGATTATTTAAATGGCAATCCATGTTAAAAATAATATCGTCTTTTTGCTTAATTTATACACTTTTCAATGATATATATAACATGTCTACATTCTTTTGTTTTATACATGAGTAAAAAATGAATTATTAATTTTTTGGGTGAAAAATTTGAAAATTATTAAGAAACAAATGAAAAAAAAACTATTATAGTTCATAATTTGTTTATTTCTAATATTATTTGTTTTAGTTTTACACATTTTTAATTTATTTACTTTAAAAGCATACTAAACATTTTTTTTGAATTATGTCAAAGCCAACTATGATGTCGATAAATAATAATTTGACTAGTCCGAAAATAATTGGTTTAAATGTTTAAAATAATTTTGAGAACATAATTAATAGATAATGAATCAAAATAAAAAAATGAACTACTATAGATTTTTGTTCATGTTTTTTAATAATTTCAATTTTTTCATTCCAAAAAATTAATAATTCATCTTTTATTTATGTGTAAAACAAAAAACTGTAGATTTGCTACATATCATTGAAAAGCTTATAAAAGCAAAAAAGTAAGACTATTTTCATCATAGGTTGCCGTTTAAAAAATCAAAAATTTGTGTTGTATCTCGAGAATTATAAAATATTAAAAAATTCTGATTACGCCATTTATTTTACCTAAAAAAACGGTACAAAATTTGTTTAAACAATTTTTCTCTAACTACCATAATAAATAAGTTATTAGATATTTTTAAAATGAGCGAAAAACAAGTTTTTGCCTGTAGTTCAGAAACAAAAGAAGATCGAAAATTCCTGTGGTGATTATTACATTTTTCTCAAAAAGTTGACCCTGGAATGTGCAAACGATTTTGCTCTATCAGTAATATTTCCCGAGATACTCTTAAAAAACATCGAAAATGAGACACCGTGTACTGTGAAGTGTCGATTTTGTAAATAATTTTTGAAAAAAATAAAAACATTTTGTGAGAATATTCTGAAAATGTAATAAGAAAAATATACTCACCCTAGTGAATATCTAGTGAAATGTTCCTCCTCCTCGACTTCCGCCGTCGTTGTGGGCTTCCCAAACGCCGACGTCCCCAACAGCCTAATCTGACTCAACCCAATATTAGACGCATCCCTCGGTTTATACAACCTCAACAGCACATGCGTCACCACTTCCGGCGTGGGCAGATGCAGCCTGATGAACGTCATCCCTGACGTGGGCAGCGGTGGGCACGCGGGCACCAGGTGGTCGGGGCTGCCATTCGATACCTCCAGGGCGACAGCGGAGGGACAGGTGGACAGAGAGGAGAGGTGGGGTTGGAGTTGCACCTCGCGGAGCAAAACGGCGCTGGGGAGGCGGATGGTGAGCTCTGTGTGGGTTTCGTCCGGGTAGAAGTGGTAGCACCATTGAGGGGTGCGCGCGCGGCGGTGGGAGGCTACAGCGGATTGGATGAGGATGTCGGCTGGTTGGGCTGTACCGCTGTGGCATCTAAAACAGAACATTGTGAGCTTCTTAAACTGGATTTATAAGTAACATAGAACATAATTTAACACAGATTAATAGGGTACTATACCACAGTCAAATTTTAACTATCTTAAATAAAAAGACGAACTAGTAAAAAAAAAATTGTTTAAATTACTTGCGTGGTACTGAAAATCTGATTTCTATCACTATACAGTGTGTCCCATTTAGAGGTGCCACCATTGGGATCTCGAGAACTGTAAGAGATACGATGTCGGTTAAATGGAACTTTTTGTGCGCCTTTGGGAGGCCATCTCAGATGTGCTTTTGTTTTTCCAAAATTTCTCATAAGGCACTAGATAATGACGAAAAACTGATTATTGTTGATTTTTTCTTTTTCAAATAACTTCTAAACTATTGGTAATTGAGAAAAAAGTTTCAAATATAAAAGATATATATTTTTATTAACTAATCAGTGGCGTACGGAATAATTTTTTATATCCGTGAAGTTTTGAGATATAACACAAACTTATATTTTTTTAAATGGAACCCATATCTGATTTTAGTCTCAAAAAAATAAATATTTTTTTCTCTTTTCAACGATGTAATGGTTATTATGTTTTATATTTGTTTTGCCTTCAAAATTATTATTTTTTCCTTATTTTGTATTAAATTTACAATTATTTTGAAAATATTGGTATATTTCTATTTGGAAATACTCCTTGTATTTAAATAATTTATTTCGTTAGAAAATTTTGCTCAAAATTCGTATCAAATTAATTTTTATAATATTTTGTATCAGGTCGCCCTTGACTCATCATAGTGTAATTTGTAATTATGAGGTTAGAATGAAAATATTAAGTAATAAAGGCATAAAACAAATTATTTTGATCAAGTACAATATAATTAATAAAAATAATAATGTTTTTTTTGGAAAATAATAAGAAAATTCAGGAAAATAAGGAGAAAAATTAAATTTTAGGAGCAAAATAAATATAAAACATAATAACCCTTACATCATTGAAAAGAGAAAAAATTATTGATTTTTTTGAGACTAAAATCAGATATGGGTTCCATTTAAAAAAATATAAGTTTGTGTTATATCTCGAAAATTTACGGATATAAAAATTTATTTCGTACGCCACTGGTTAGTTAATAAAAATATCTATCTTTTCTATTTGAAACGTTTTTTTCAATTACTAATAGTTTAGAAGTTATTTGAGAAAGAAAAAATCAACAATATTCAGGTTTTCGTCATTATCTAGTGCCCTATGAGAATTTTTGGAAAAACACAAGCACATCTGAGATGGCCTCCCAAAGGCGCACAAAAAGTTCCATTTAACCGACATTGTATCTCTTATAGTTCTCGAGATCCCAATGGTGACACTTCTAAATGGGACACACTGTATACGTAATGTTATGTTGAAAATGTATATAAAAATATAAATTTTATTTTTAAAAAATTATTTGTTTTTTAGTAAATTAAGAATATTTTCTGTGACGTCATTATATTGAACTGAAAATGTTTAAAAATGTAACGTATAGATAGCATTGCGTGCGAGAAACTTTTAATTTGAATTTGACATTAGTTCCCATTGTGTATGAAGCGTTAGGTATTAAGAATTTTATTGGTCGCCTGATTTTAAAAAGCCGATTCGCACGTCTGCTTCGGTCACCTTTAAAACATTAAGAAATGTCACGTTGATCAGTATAACCTAACAAAAAATTTAACAATTTTACTTTTGATGAATTTGTTGAATGGGCGACTTGCATACCTTTTTTTATTTAATATTTTTGAAGAGCAGGTAAAAACTTGCTACCCATATTTTTTTTTTTGACAAAATTTTTATTAATTAGCCAGAAAAAGAAATAATGACATTTGATTATTTGAATTCCCGCCATGTATGACGTAGAATTACGCCGCACCAATGAATGGTCGCAAAGCCGTAGCGTTTGTTTGTACGGGTAATGTAGATCTCCTGTTTGACGTTTCAACAATAGTTTGGAGGTTAGTATTTTAGTTTGTCTTTTTGGTATCGATATTTTAAATTGCATGTAACTACCTATGTGTTTATTTGTGAATTAATTTATATATTTGAGAGCCCAGAGAGAGAGAGAAAAATGAACTGTCAAATTCAAATTAAAACTTTCTCGCACGTCATACCATCTATACATTACATTTTTAAACATTGTTTGTTTCCTTCTCCTACTCAATATAATTACGTCAAAGAAAATTTTCTTTCTTAATTTACTAAAAAAAAACAATAATTTTTTTTTAAATAAAATTTATATTTTTATATATATTTTTAACATAACATTAAGTATATAGTGATAGAATTCGGATTTTCAGTACCACACAAGTAGCCCCTTATAATATCTAGTAATATTAACAATAATAATGTATTTATAATTAAAACAATTTGTAATATTAATTAAATTAATAATGTTAGAAATTTGAAACATTGAAACTTCAAAAGAAACAAACGCTAGCGCCATCCGCCGTCACACTTTGTGTCATAATATTGTCAAATTGTTTCAATGTTCTATAATTTATTAGGAAAAAAAAATGCTTATTATTTATGTTATTTATGCTTAATAATAATTTCTCGCAAAAGTTTTTATATCAAAATATTTCAGCTATGCAAACATGAAAAAATTTGTCCCCTCAATAAGTAACAGTTTGTGGATCACTGGTCAGTATCTGCTACGTCACGAACCAAATTCATAAACTTTAAAAATTCATATCTCGCTTATTACGTAAAATTTTTAAGTCGCGTTTGTACTAAAATTCTTATTTCATCCTGTTCTTACAGAAAAAAAAATGGTATAGGACCCGATTAATAAAAATTAAATAGCGGGAGGTATTGTGTTAACCACAATGATTTTTCAATCAATGATTTTTGCCACCCCTGGTTTTCACTTCAAGGAAACAGACTTACCTAATGCTGCCCATAGGTGCAAAGTTGACAAGCGACTCAGCATTCTCCAGATTAGCCTGTTGCACTTTCTTTGAAAATGACGGCGCGGCGTACGACAGCGTGGCGTCGGATCGTTGCGCGTGTTGCGTTGATAGATGGTGCATCACTAAAGAGATGGTGCCGTGCTGTAAAGCTGTCAATGATTTACTCGACCGCACCAAAGATTCGGCTAGAACGCGCATCCCATCTGAAACAAAAATTACAAGGTAGTCAGATAGAGGTATGTAATAATTTATTCCAAAAATCTAATAATAGGATCATTTCACAATTTCTGATTTATTAGCTATCGCTATCTTAGTGAATAAGCACGAATTAGAAGTCGACTTCAACATTTTTACTAAGATGTCTCTGTGTGTATATGTGGATGTTGGAGGGATGATTAATACTATAAGACATGACCAGTTTAACTACGTATTTCTTAATCTGACATTCATGGGAAGAGCTGAAAAGGTTTTGATAACAATTGGACAACCGGAAGTAGTAGTTCTTTAAAAAAATCTTTTAAATATTATTTTTTTGGAAATTTATGTTATTACTATTATTAAAGAATTAAAATTCTCTATCCAATACACTGAATATTTTTATTATATCTTCTATAGATTTAGAGATAGGGAGTTATAAATATCCAAAACAATCTAATGTAAAAAGCCCATGTTGAAAAATTAAAATGTTTGTATTTGATATAAATGTCAGTGTCAAAAATCCAGAGACATTACTAAAGGCTTTTTCTAGGAAAACCTAAAATTCGTACATGGACAAGTCGAGATGTATTAGTAATTATAATATGCTATTGGTATAAAAAGAAATGGGATTTATACCAAAGTATGTACAGTATCAGTGTCAACTAAACACGCGTTTGCTATACATATAATTCACCATATACCCTTCAGAAATACCATTAATCTCGTCAATGAAATGGAAGAATTTCCAACATTTAGAAGACTAGGAGGAAACATGTTCATAGAATGAAATGAAAAATAAAGAATAGATATAATTAGAATTTTTTGTGTGTACCAGAAATGTTAAATACAATACTTATATAGCCTAATATGAAAATGGGGAGAGGTATTGTGCTGACTACAATAGATTTTTTTTTCTGTATGAATCATAACAGTATCACAAATTACACAGAGAGAGAAAAGTTTACTATTGAACATATCTTTCTGAAAAAAAAAAAAAAATATGTTATCGGCGTAGCCATTAAAAAGTTACGGTCTAAATCTATGTTGGGACACCTAAGTTTCATACACTAGTAGTTCTACTAATAATAACAAATACCATCTCAAAAGATGACTTATAACCATATAAACTGCTATACCAAATTTCATTCAAATCAAATAAAGCGTTCTGTTATTATAAGCAATTTTTTTCTAAGAACTTTAGAGAAGAATACTGGCTAAATGGTATATTTTCCGGTTAGGGTAAGTTTAGTTAAATCGTCTTATTTTAGCCTCAGGAATCTGTGGTTAAACCATTGGTTAAAATGCTGACACGTGACAAGTAATGAAACATTTCATTGATTTCAAGAAACGTCAAAAAATAATCAGTATTAAAACTAGTGCTGTGAGGATCCGACAAAATTTAGATCCAAGTAGCCGGATTTAAAAAATATCCGGTTCCTCGGATATCCGATGTTTGGATATCAAAGCGGATATTTAATTCGGATTTGGATCTGGATCCGAATTTTAATTCTGGATGGTGAAATACATATTTATTTTGCACCTATTTCACATAAAAGGGATTATTTTTGTTATCTACTTATAGTTCTGTGGAATCGAGGAATTTCCATCTTAGCGGATGCTAAAAATTGACCAACAGAAATTTAAGCATCAGAAATACGCCGACTATTAACTACATCAAACAAAAATGTATTGTGGATTATTTCATAATCAGATTTATGTGGTTTTGAGACTCCATGAAATACATTCAAAAAATGTTATCATCGGGTTCGGAATATTCGAACCCGGGAATTGATGCGGATACTGAAATTCTAAATCTAAAATCCGATACTCATACTAATATTCGGATCCAGATCCAAAATCCAATACTCAGGAGTGGGATCACGTAAAAGTGAAAACGGTATTGCGATTATCGAGATGTGAAAACGATAATCGTTTCCTTAGCGATCACGTAAAACTAGTCACTCACTACGTTTTCAACTTCGGTTATTTCCGTAAAGTGACTACGTTTTGCGAAAACGATATCGTTTTTAGACTAATGTTTTTGTATTAAATAGTAGTTTTGACAGATAATTTATATGAATGTCATCAAATATTTTAATCTAATATCAAAACGTATTATTCTGGCCTTTCGTTCATAATAGCTCTGTTGCTTTGCAGAATGCAATAGTTATTAAAATTTCCTTTCTTGGATTTATTCTTGTAATCAATATTCTTGGGCTGGAATCAACACTTTTACAGTTACTAGAATATCAAAAATGCCAGAAAATATTACTTTTAGGTAATTCGACTAGAATTCACATTTTTTTCGATCCAAAACGATATCGTTTTCGGTTTTCACTATTTACGTGCTCACATTTTCACTTGTCGACAGTCGCAATATCGTTTTCACAGTTACATGATCCCACTCCTGATCCGAATCCAAAATCCGATACTTAGATCCGAATCCAAAATCCGATAGTCAGATCCGGATCCAAAATCCAATAGTGAGATTTAGCTTCGAGAGCCGGATAGTTCAACATGCAATTATCCGGATATCCGAATATTTTTGGATCCGAAACCGAAACTATCCGGATCCGAATCCCACCACTAATTAAAACAAAAAAAAAAACATACTAATCTTACCTAGTTGTACGAATTCTTGAACCATATCCTCCTCGCCCAACACCTTGAGCACAAACCACACTGTCGGCTCGCTCAACATCTCCACCGCCCTTAGAAACCCCACCATGGGCTGCAATATCAGCCTCTTGTCCCTGGCTTTGGCCACCAGCACACTCAACAGTTGGAACACCGCATCTCCGAGGCTGGCCGGCTCGCCCAGCTCCACCAGGGGCTGAGTCTGCACGGCCGTGCCGCCCCCGGCAGGCAGCGACAGCAGCATCGCCAGCGAACTGGAGCTGAACGCTGTGAGGCAGTGCAGGAAGCGGAGGATGGAGGCGTGCTGGCGGAGGCACGAGTCGGCGACGGTTAGCGGGGGCGGGTGGGAGGATTTGAATTCGTCGGTTTGGGTGTTGGTGTATAATGGGGATGATGGCTGCAACAAAATGAAATATACATATATTAAAAATCGTTCTCAGTTATATTCGCCGTCAAATGATTATGGACTGATATTCAACCTTTATCCCTTTCTGTCCCTTGCCCAGCGGTGTTGCCGATTTACATTTAAAAATAATTAAAATTATTAATACATCGTAAATGAAGAAAATATCATAACAAATAAGTAAAGTAAGACAGTAATAGGTAATATAAAATATATAGAAATTGTCTCTGTGGAAAATTTATATTTATATTTTGACCAAAGTTTCCACACAACAAAGCTAAGGTCGCCAACACAACATGCTTCTGCAATCAAATCCAAAGTTTTCTTGTTATTTTCACGATGAAACGCAATTAAAAAAAAAAAAAATTGTACATTTGCAATAATTGTTTCTGCCTGCCCTTTTAAATAATATTTTCCTAAACGTTTTTTTATAAGAACCAGGACTATTTAATTAATGAGTGTCACTCTTTTTCTTTTCAAGTCTAAATATAATGCAATTTATAGGATTGGGAATAAAAAGCGCACGCAAGTACTAACGAAAATGTCAGAATATAAAATGACATTGACAGATTACAGATATTTGTAAAGGTAGACACTTAAAAAAATTGGCATCAGGGTAGAAATCTCCATTCCATAATAGGCATAAACCATAACAAAATATAATAAAATGGACACTTTATCCTTAAAGTACGATTAAGATTAAAAAACATTTTTTTAAAAATTACTTTGCGAGATATTTGAATTTATTTCCAGGGGTACAGATGACGTCACACTATTGGTATCTTTCTAGCGCAGCCTACTACAGAAACTGGTGTGAGAAAGATAGCTATAGGTTTATTTAAAAATCAAATGCAGCTATACAAAAAACAATTATGACTTTTTGATACCACGAATTGCTTCAAAATTAAACGAACTTTCATTTAAAAATATTTAAAAATTTTGATTTATGGGCCCATTATTTGACGCCAAGTATAGTTTACGGTTACAGTGTTCTCAAAAAATCTAATTCGGAGTAGGCAATGAACACAGAAACGTATGTCTGTTCATTGTTCAATTCAAAATCCAAGTTATCAAAATTGATTATGAAAAGTAATTTAAAGGGGAAAAGATAACAAAGAAGGATACTGCCATTTACCGTTTTCTAATTTATTTCTATTTCTAACATACGGATTCAAGAATATTTTTTTAGATAACATTTTTGACAATATGTTGTGTCAAATTGACAATTAATTAAATACTTTCAAATTGACATACGTTTTTTTTGTTCATAATCTACTCCGAATTAGGATTTTTTTTAACACACTGTACGTTAATGGTTTCAAATCTCGCACCATCAAAGTAACTTCTGGTGTACCTCAAGGGTCACATTTAGGTCTCTTACATTTCGATGTATACAGGATGTTAAAAAATAAGTGTCACAAATTATGAAGGCATATAGTACTGATCAAAATGAGTAAAAAAAAAGCTTAATCAACATGGATCCGATCTTCAAATAGACCATTTTGTATCGAAGAAAATCTGACAAAGATAAAGATTGAATAAAATTTTGTCTGTTAGTAAATAGACTATAAAAAAGCAATAAAATTTTATATGAAACATTTTTTTTTTCACATTTTAATAGTTACGAAGTTTTATTTGAAAATTAAATATTGGCCAAGGTCGCCACAACATTTAGGTATCTTAGTACAATTATTAAAGATGGTTTTATGTAACTTTTAATACCGGATTCTCCAATTATGAGTATTTTGGGCTAGCGCGCGCATATTAAAGTGCACAAATTTTGTTACATAGTTCTAGAAAGTTCATAGCTAGGGTGGCGCTATAGTTACTCTAAATCACCACCGCCTGCTCCCATTTAAAACATTGAGATGATATTTCTTACCTGTACATTAGTTGGAACAGGAGTTTGTACAAGGCGAGTCAATAATTTCAGTAGAGCCACTAGTAGAGAATCCCAGGAGGCCGGCCGATCTTGTTTACTGGAATCGGAGCCCAATACAGACGCAAATAGACCGCTGAAATTGTTCCCCACCGCACTGTTTCTCTCGCCTAGATTCACGCATTTTATGCGCTCGATGTTCGATACGTATGTACCTACCAGCACTCCTATCCAAAAATACATTAAATCATTCAGTTATACAATTCTGGGGAACTTTTTATGCTTCAGTTTACGTAACATCAGATGAAAGCGGAAATACTATTTGACGTTATTTCGTCAATAAATACAAATAGGTTATGTGAGAACAGGGGCCTGACAGCTAATAGGATTTTGAGTGATTGAAATACTTCAGATTATTGCTTATGGGTAATGTAAGAAATAAAAGTACGTGGGTGTCAAAAACAGGAATTAAATTTATGTATCAATCTTACCAATTTACGTATTTTTTTAAGTATTGCCAATTGAATCAGTTATTTTTGATCACTCTGTATTTCAAGAAAAGCAACCTATACTGTGTCTGGTTTATGAATGCAGTGTAGCATGGTATAGGGGCAACATTACACGGCTTGTGATTGGTGCAAAGGCGAGACAATTTTAAGCTGTCCCAAATTATGTTATTGTAACTTTTTTCTGCATTTGTGTACAATAAATTAGACTAGCTAAATTCAGTAAGTGAAATAAATAATTTTAATATAAATCCTGAAAGGGATGCATGGGATACAGTGGAAAAAGATGACATAGTCATCTATACAGACGGCTCCAAAACAACCAATGGAACCGGAGCTGGAATACATGGGGCAAAGGGACTAAGACACAACCAATCGGTTGGACTTGGGACAAATGCAACAGTATTCCAAGCAGAAGTACACGCAATTTTAACCAGCGTGCAATTACTATTGGAGAAAAACTATTACAATAGAAGTATCTCCATAGTAACAGACAGCCAAGCCGCACTTAAGGCACTAAACTCGTGTGAGGTAGGCTCAGGACTAATTCTGGACTGCATCCACAGATTACCCGGGCATTCAGAAATCGAAGGAAACCGGGCAGCCGACCATCTTGCAAAAGATGGGACAAATATACCTTTTATAGGACCAGAACCTGCCTGCGGAATAACTGCGCAAACAGTTATGCTAGAAATTAATACTTTACTTTGGCAATGACACAAACGGCATTGGACAGCCATATCAGGCCAAAGACATCCCAAGCTCTTCCTGAATAGCCATCCAAGAAAAGAACAGACAACTTACTTGTACTGAGCAAGCAAGATGTTAGACTAATAACAGGACTGGTAACAGGACACTGCCAATTAAATAAACATTTGCATAGATTGGGCCTCGAACAAGAGCCAACATGCAGAGGATGAAACTCCTGAACATTTAATATGTCACTGCGAAGCATTTATGGCAAGCAGTCATAGTCTTTTAGGAGCAAAGAAATTGCACACTGAGACACTAAAGGACGTCAGTCTAAAGAAAATCTTGGACTTCATAAAACATACAGGACTCCTAGAATAGGAGGAAACAATAGACCAGAAAGGTCACAGTACAGGGGCAAGGATGAACCACCTCCTGATAACAATCATAATAATAATGTTATTGCAACTTTTTTCTGCATTTGTGTACAATAAATTACACTAGCTAAATTCAGTAAGTGAAATAAATAATTTTAATATATATGTAATTGTAAATAACTAATAAAATAAACAAAAAAGTTAGAATAAATACAAAAGACAAATCACCAGTCAATAACCGTCAAAAATATTTTATTATTCATGCAATTTCGCATGTCTAATCAAAATAGTCCTCAAATAGATAATATTAAGAACGTTCCATCTCCAAATGATGTGACTGAATGTTTCAATTATTGTAATATTATTAGTTTATTGAAATAAAACTTTGGTTCATATATAACCTTAAAATTTTGCTACATAAACCTCTCTCAAAATCCGCCCACCACTGCATTCTTAAACCAGACACAGTATAATTTGAAAATCACATATAATCTCTACTTGTGCTAAAAGTTGAATAACTATTAATAGGAAGCCATTCGAAATAAAATGCTTTTATATTCTGAAGAAGTCATCAACGAGTAGTCCAGTAAACGGAGGCTAAAAAAGTGGGGTATCCTACAAAAGGTCGGGTAGTTCTGAATTTTTGATATGTTGTATAGGATGGTTGGTTAGTGAAAAATCTAAATTTCCACAATCCCCCCTCCGCCGCTTCCTCCGCCATCTTGTAAAAACCACCGAAAATTGGCACATTTTTCAGTTTATTGCCCATAACTTCTTTCTGGTGCATTTTAGCAAAACAAAAGTTATTTGCCGATTTGTAGAGGACAAAATTTACTGCAAAATAGTTATGTGAAGTTATTTTGTATGATTAATAGTAACGGAGTTATGATGCTGACAAAAAAGGTTAAAATTGCGTACTTAGCAAAATTTTGAGTTTCTTTCCACTTTACATCGCAATAGCTCCGTAACACATCATTTTAGCGTAAAAGTCCTCATAGTTAATCTTCTAGAGAATTTAATTACCTACATAATCCAATTATTTTTTTACAATCAATGCAGCGGAGTGGGGGGTCAATTTGCAAAAAACGATAAAAATATTTTTTTCTAGTTTAGTGCAACAACACTTTTTGGTTTATTATTTCTAATTATAAAAGTATTATTCAAACAAAATAATCTGTATAGATGTAAAATGAACGTAATTATGTGTTGGCAAACGTCAATGAGTCTCATGGGACTATTAGAATTTTTTTTTAAAAAAAACAGCACTTCCTTCATTTATTTGTCTGCGACTTCTTTCTACTGCTCTTCAGCTCAGAATTATGTTCGTGGAATCTGTATTATCTTAATTCCGTATCATAAAAACAAGTATAGTGACAAAAATTGGAGGGACAACGATGCTGCACTTAACTTGAAAAAAATCACTTTTTCGTATTTTTTTTATAAAGTTACCCCCACTATGTTACATTGGTCATAAAAAAAAAATTGATACATGTATTTTGCAGGCAAGTGAGCTCTCAAGATTTATCATAAGTACTTTTATGCTAAAATGAAGTGTTACGGAGTTATTGCGAAATGTAAATTGGAAAGAAACTCAAAATTTAACTAAGTACTCAATTTTGTCCTTTTTTGGAGCTTTGTAGCTCCGTTGTCATTATTACTGCAGAACACTTCGTGGATCAAATATACAGGAAATTTTATGCTCTACAAGTCGTCAAATAACTTTTTTTGTGTTAAAATGTAACAGAAAGAAGTTATGAGCAAAAAATTGAAAAATTGCCGATTTTCGGTAATTAAAATGTTAATAAAGCAATTTTTTAAAATGGATGTTTCGCGGTAATCCGTGTATTCTATATTTTATCCGTTTCGTATCTGTAGGAACTGGGTACAACATCTAAAAGAATATAATGAAATTTGTTGATAATTATTTACTTATAGCTAGGAAAAGTTATAAAAAACTCAATATTTTTCTAAGATCGCTACTTTCACCATGTTGGGAGCGGCTTGGCTCCACCGCTATTGGTTTCTCAAAAGACATAATACGCCAAAGTCTTAGAAAATTGAGTCAGAATATATACAATACTTGGCAAATAACTCATTCTGAGTTGAAGAGCAGTAGAAAAAAGTCGCAGACAAATAAATGAAGGAAGTGCTGTTTTTATTTAAAAAAAAAATTCTAATAGTCCCATGAGACTCATTGACGTTTGCCAACACATAATTACGTTCATTTTACATCTATACAGATTATTTTGTTTGAATAATACTTTTATAATTAGAAATAATAAACCAAAAAGTGTTGCTGCACTAAACTAGAAAAAAATATTTTTATCGTTTTTTGCAAATTGACCCCCCACTCCGCTGCATTGATCGTAAAAAATAATTGGATTATGTAGGTAATTAAATTCTCTAGAAGATTGACTATGAGGACTTTTACGCTAAAATGATGTGTTACGGAGCTATTGCGATATAAAGTGGAAAGAAACTCAAAATTTTGCTAAGTACGCAATTTTAACCTTTTTTGTCAGCATCATAACTCCGTTACTATTAATCGTACAAAATAACTTCACATAACTATTTTGCAGGAAATTTTGTCCTCTACAAATCGGCAAATAACTGTTGTTTTGCTAAAATGCACCAGAAAGAAGTTATAGGCAATAAACTAAAAAAAGTGCCGATTTTCGGTGGTTTTTACAAGATGGCGGAGGAAGCGGTGGAGGGGGGATTGTGGAAATTTGGATTTTTCACTAACCAACCATCCTATACAACATATCAAAAATTCAGAACTACCCGACCTTTTGTAGGGTAAAATGCTTCATTCACTGGACTAGAGGACTATTTTCACAAGAATTTACTTTTTCTGAAATGAAGGTTATGATTTTGACGTCACATGCACGAAAAGCAATTTGTGTTACGACTTACCGGTGCTCTCCAGAATAGCGCTGAGTACGTTGAGATTAGCGTCCGAATAATCAAGATGGAGCAAGGCGTGCAGGAACTTGCACTGTACGTCAAGAGGACCATGGCGCAGCGCTAGGGCTCCGCTCGGTTGTACCAATTGTAACAGGGCGGTCAGCAGCAGCTCTTTAAGCCGGACTCCTGCAGCACTTCCGGCGCTAACTACGTCACATCGCATCAATAAACGCAGGAGTAAGTCGTGAAGAGCGCGACATACTGATGGACCAGCCTACACAAAATCATAGTTATTTTGTATCAAATGTATGAAATTCATTTTAATAAATAATGCCGAAAATGGTTATGAACAAAAAAAAACGTATTTCTTAAATTTAATTAAATGTCAATTTGACACAAGATTTGCATGACATATTGTCAAATATGTTATTCAAAGAAATAACTCTTTTTGTAGAATCTTACTTTAGAAATGGAAATAAATTAGAAAACGGCCTGTTATAATGAATTTCTGGAAAATTTTCCCAATGAAGCAGCAAATTACACTTATAATGCTATTTACAAGGTTGTAACGACAACCGAAGTACTTGATAATGTCAGACAAATTGTGGAGGAGACCCCATCGACATCCGTTCGAAGGATCAGTCCAGAGCTAAATTTATCCGTTGGTACCACACATACGATTTTGAAAGAAAATTTCAAACTGTTCCCCTATAAAATTCATTTATTTCATCAAATTCTACCCCGAGATTTTCAGCCTAGAATAAATTAACTGGTTTTTGGACATCAATAATGACGAAATTTTAAATATTACTCTTTTCACTGATGAAGCGTGGTTTCATTTTGATGGATATATAAATTTCCAAATTCAGCGAAATCAGTTTTGTAGCTAGTATGACACTAGTGCAGACAAACTTCTTACGTTCCCCCATTACTTTTAAGATTGCTAAGTTTATTTCTCTCTGTCTGCTTTTATATGTGTTTGTCCTTGTTTAAAGCACAAAGGGAAAACTCAGCCCGTGTTGTGAAGCAAATTATTGGAGTGAGAGAGGAGATGTATGTAGTAGAGGGGGAACATATTCTCCTAACACTTTCTCCTCCATAGTCTATCGTTCCGATTTCTGAAATAAGCGGCAAAAAGGGGTTTAGAAGAAATCAAATCACAGCTAAACTAAAAGAGATAATTTAGATTTTTTTTTCACAGACTTACTACTAAAGGTGACCCAAACATTTTTTGTATAAAGTACAGTTTTCGTGTTAAAAATAAATTTTAAAATATCCATTTTTATGATGTTTTTTGAACTAAATTTAAATGCAATAGAAATTAATAATTATGCAAAATAATTGGTCAGCCCCCATGCATTGATCCATCTACTATACAATGGTATCAAGTTTGATGTTATAACTTAATATTTACGAGTGTAGTTTGATTTCTACTAAAAGTGCTGTTTAGCGTAGCACCGGCAATCGCCTTAAACTTGGTCTTTGGGTTGCATTTTCAAGAAGGCTCATAATACTAATTTTTTTTATTGAAAACGTAAATGCAAATGAAGAACTACAACACGGATTTTTTCAACAGGACAATGCTGCTGCTCATACTGCAAATCAAACATTAATAGAAATTTATCGCCACCAAGATCTCCAGACTTAACAAGTCTCGACTTTTTTCTCTTCTCTTAGTGTTTAAAAATCGACCTCATAATTTAATGGATTTGGAAATGAATATTTTAGGACTTTTAGAAGATATGACCTGAAGTGCTCATTACAGAATATTTTCATCTTATTTAAATAAAATATCTGTTTTCCTTCTTTATTATCTTTTCTTCCTAAAATTACATTTCAATTTTCACAATTTTGACAACTTGACTTTTGAAATGAATAAGGATCAGACATACGTTTCTTTGTCCATAGCCTACTCCAAATTGGTTTTTTTTTAACACACTGTATGTAGAAACTAATCTACCTAATCTTAATTTTCTCCCAGCATAAACTTTCTTAAATAAATCAAATAATCAAAGTGCAAATTATTGGTCTATGTTCCAACCTCTCAGAAAAGCATTAATATTTAACTCTGTAATCGTTAATTAATTGACCATTGTATTTATAGTGTAAATCTTGATGCAGCTAGCTTAATGACAACAATGCTTTATTTCAGTAACCAAATATATGGCGAGCGCAACTACTTTTTATATTTATAGTGTGGTTTAAGAAAACAAAATGCCTACTCACCAATCCCTTGTCGGAGAAGACAAGCCCCGATCCAGACAGCAGCCTCAGCAACAAATTCACAAAATCCTGATGGTTGATAATGACTGTCGCCATGCCATTCAAGGCGCTCTCTAAAGATGTACTCGAGCTGCTATTATTTGTCATGTTGCACATGAGTGTGAGTGCTTGAAGGGCCACACACCACGCTCGGAGCGTTAGCCCCGGGCTGTAGGCCAGCGCAGACATCAGGCTGCAGACGCTGGCGCCCGAGACGGGAATGCTAGGTACGCCCGAGGGATTGAACACGCCTTTGCTGGACGTTTTGTTTAAAGTTAACCATAATCTGGAATACAAAATGAACCTAATAGTATATAGGCTATTCAGTGAATCAAGCGGTTTACGTCATCGTTTAGGGATTTTTGAAATTTTCTTTATATTTTTAAATATATTTTATTAACGGTATTTTATTGGTTTTTTTATTATTATTATGTATTTGAAACCTTTAATAGAAATAATTATATTTGGAAATATTATTATTAAGTAAAATTTTGTTAATTTTTGCAAAATGACGTTTGATCATATTCTTTTAATATTGGTAATTCTGAACATGTATATTACTAAATATTATATGTCTACATTATACTTTTTAACCTGTATTGTGATTTCATTTTGTTTTTTGTATTGTTGTTCATTGACAAAATGTCAAATGCTCTGTCATGTCAAATTCAAAAGCTTGTAGTTAATTTATTGACTTATTTTGAAAATGAAAAATAGATTGGTGGGCTCTTACTTTCACTGAATTGTAATATTGACGTAATATTTCATTCTTTTATTAGTAATAATTTGAAAATTAAATCTATATGTACAGCGTGTGGCAAACGCTATACGCAATGTACAGAAACAGTGAGAAATTGTATGGTATGCAGTATTCTGTATTTTTTTTAAGGATCTCACATAATACTAGATGGTTTGTTGCATATACTATAAGAATGATGTATTTATAACGGCGTAAGCAGTATCGTTCAGAATATTTTAAATAAAATTGGATTTCGCTGTAAAAAAATGATACCCGACGTGTTACCTTTTTAAGAAAAATTTGGATTTATGAATACAACCCACAGTTCAAATTTTAATCCGTTTTACATGCTCATGTAAACTTTTTAACATACGACGTCATTGTTTCTAGTGATATTGTATTTATGACGTAAACCGCTTGATTCGCTGGATGGCCCATATGTTAAATCAACCCAGAACAAATGAATTTCGTGAGGGGTAGCTGTCAGAAATAAATTTCATTCATAATTTACTCAATGATGGAGCCATGGAAAAATTTATGCTTTCATTTTATGAATGAATTGTATCAAAATCAAAATTTCTCGATATTTATCATAAGATATATAATGAGGTCATGCAAAAAAAAATAATTGTACCTTTTTTCTGTTTAAATCGAAAAAGGATAGTCTAATTAACTGTTCAGTATGATTAAATTATTTTCTATTTATATTTTTTGTTGTATAAAATCGTTTTAAATTATGATATTTTTATAAAGTTGCAAAAACCAGCCATGTTTTGTCGTCACAAGGTTGCGAACTAAGTTCAAAGTCATTTCAAACAGACATTTTATATGGACACATAATTTCTAAAAGAAAAATATATATAAACTATAAATTGAGGATTACATATCTGAATATGCTATAATATATTAATGTAATATCGTTCTATTTATTTTTATAAATATAATTTTCATTTGGCGAGAAATAGGCTCTTCAACCATTTTTTTTTAAATTTATTTTTCGAAAATAGACGCTAATATATGAATATTTTTCATATTTTCATCTGTATTGTGTTATAATTAAGCCTGTAATTAATTGGAAAAGATACTAAACAAAATTGAAAATTACAGTGTGAAGTCATACCGCCTGATGACAGAACAACGCCGCCCGTGTAGAATTGCGGAACTATTCAGTCAAACTTTTAAACATTTAAACAAGTTGATACATGAAAGCTGATGTTTTTACGTTGTGAATTGTTTGATATTTGTATTTATGTGTAAAGTTGTTGTATTTAAATATTCTAATATAATATTAAGAAATAGAGACAGAACAGATGACTAAATGCAAACGCCTATACTAAGCGCGCGCAATCTCTCTGTCACAAGTCGGTATGACGTCACAGTCGAATTGGAGGTAAAAAAATCTACTTTTAATAATTAATTACAGGCGTAATACATATTTTTTAAATAAAGTGTTATAATTTTCGACATTGTTTTTAAGCGTATTATTGAAAATTAGTACCAAATATGCTAAATTTTAATGTGGTTGAAGAGCCTATTATCTACGTTACATCAGATGTTTCTTTCACTTTTGAATCTTTGAATTAGACGGTAGAAGGTTATAAACGCATGTGAGACATTAAATATATTGCAGAATATTATTTTATTCTTTAATTTGGCACAAAACAACGTTCCATCAACATGTTTACTTTCATAAATTTTAGGTTATCTTTAAATGTCACTTTGACGTTTAAGACAATGTGAAAATCAAAATGGTCGTGCCTATCACTCTGTGACGTCATTGGACAAGGGATAAAGCGGGGGTCTAGCAGCCTCATTTTAAAGAATGTCATTTTCAATTACAATTTTTTCATGATTAAAGATCGATTTGAGGAAAAATAAAAAATACGGGTCTATTATTTTTCACTACTCTATCGATTAAAATTATAAAAAAAAGTCGTGCATGACCTCATTAAATAATTTTTAAAAATATTCATAAGTGAGGTTAAAATCACTCCTGTGGAGGGCAGGTGACGTCATTCTGGAATGGGGTATTCTAATGTAGTAAAATTTAAGGTAAAAAATGTTATAACATTGTGAATTATGCTTTTCCTAACATGAGTTTTCTTTTATTTTATTTTACCGCTGAACAGGTATCACGTGGGTTGTGACGTACGAGGGACTCATGACATCTAAAAAAATTTGTGCATGACTGTACCATATACAGGAAACAGCTGTTCCGTCATTGATGCATTGTGAGCTGTCTTGATCGTGTTAGTTGTATGACGTTTATATGTTTACAAGTTTTCAACTTTTCTAATTTGGTTCTTATAATAGTTACTATTGTTAATAAAGTTTAATAAATTGAAATACATAGAAAACAAGCGACAACTAACCAAACAAACATAAAATGCCGAATGACAGATAGACTGCCGCGCCAAGTGTTGTGTTTGTACCTATGTAAACATGCCCCGCCATTTAAATGTCATGAGTCCCTCATACGTCACATCCGGTAAAATACAAATTTTCAAAGAATATTTAAAAATTCATATCTCGCTCAAATTAAATAGAAAAGAACTCAAAATTTTTGATTTGTAATACATATACGTGAAAGTTTCAGAAAAAAAAATAAAAAAAAAATCATTAGAATACCCCATTGGGCTGGCCACATCAGATTTTTTTCTCATTGATCAAATCACTTTAAAATCAATAACAATAAATCTTACCTGACAGTATTTTCAATATTATTCGGCATCAGCTGCATATCCATAAACAGCTGATTAAAACACTGCGTCAACATCTCCGTATTCGACACTCCCATCTGCCTCTGCCTGCCCGCTTCCACTAGATGCTCCGGCCATGCAGGGGGCGCCTGCAGCCCGGGCTCCGCTGGACTAGCCACCGCGTGGGTCCCCGCCGACATGGCCGTCAGCCTCCTGAGGAGGATCTCGGCGCCTGTCTCAACGCCGAGCTCCAGGCGGGCGTCCATCGCGCTGGAGACTGTGCCCCCTGAACCGGCGCCCCGCCCGCTGCCCTGGCGGCGGAGCAGGGAGCGGCCCCGTTCGAGGATGTCGTCTAAGAAGTCGTCTAGTTCGGAGTCGTCGGATTCGAACACGGAGGGGAGGGGGTTGGATTTGGGTTTGTCGGGGATTAGTTGGTCGTCGATGGAAAATGAGTCGAACATTTCTGCATCTGGAAACAGTACATGTTATTTATAGTAAGTTATTTAACTATCAAGTGTGTTTATTGATTAATGATGGAAACATTTTAACGTTAATTAATAAATAAAGCTTGTTTGTAATAATAAAGACTACCTACATGGCCTCTTAAAACTTAAAAATGTGGGTGGTGTTTATTACTTTATTCGGAACGGTAAAGTCAACGATGTGTGATTGTTATGTTTCCAGCACAGGAGGACAAAAAATATTTTAACAAACACCTGTGTTAATGAACTACTTGCGTGGTACTGAAAATCCGATTTCTATCATTATATACAGGGTTAGTTAAAAGTATGGAGATGGCGATTTATTGTCGTTAATATTCATTTTAGGAAATTATGTTCAATGCAAAAGTTTTTTAAGAAATTTTGATCTACATTTGAGAATACTTGAATTTTTTTTCTTCAGTTATTTTTGAGTTACGCTTGTTTGCGTAATTTTTTTAAATGGGAACCTGTTAATTTTACTCTACCATTTGATAGAGCATTTTTTCTCTTTACAACAGTATTTTTGTTTTTTATTACTTTTTTCCATTTAAAAAAATTACGCGAATTACAACTGAAGAAAAAAAATTCAAGTATTCTCAAATGTAGATCAAAATTTCTTAAAAAACTTTTGTGTTGAACATAATTCCCTAAAATGAATATTAACGACAATAAATCGCCACCTCCATATTTTTAACTAACATGTATGTAATGTTATGTTGAAAACATATATAAAAATATTAATTTTATTTAAAAAAATATATTTGTTTTTTAGTAAATTTGGCGTCATTATATTGAACTGGAGAAGGGAACAATGTTTAAGAATGGAACTTACAGATGACATGGCATGCAAGGAAGTTTTAATTTGAATTTGACATTAGTTCATTTTTCTCTCTTTCTGGTCTCTCAAATACATTAATTACTTTACAAATAAACGCATAGAGAGTTACATGTAAGACATGGCGGTAATTCAAATAATCAAATTTCATTATTTTTTTTTTCTTGCTAATTAATAAAAATTTTGTCAAAAGAAAAAATATGGGTAGCAAGTATTTACCTTATCTTCAAAAATATTAAATAAAAAAGGTACGCAAGTAGCCCATTGTTCAGATCATTAATCGCCAATTAACACACGTGTTTGTTAAAATATTTTTTGTCCTCCTGAACTGTAAACATAACAATCACACATCGTCGATGTCTATGGTAGTTGCAATTTTACACATACGCTGACTTTATCGCACCAAATAAAGTAATAAACACCCTCATTTTTAAGTTTTAAGAGGCCATTAATAAATAAAGCTACTTTGTAATAATAAAGAGTATCTACAGAAACGCTATTTACCGCAATTCATAGTTCAATAATAATCATCCATACTAATATAATAAATGCGAAAGTAACGCTCTCTGTCTGTCTGTCTGTTACGTTTTCACGCCTAAACATCTCAACCAATTTTGACGAACTTTGGTACAGAGATAGATTTATCTTGAAGAAGGACATAGGCTATCTTTTGTCGCGAAAATAAAATTTGAAGGGGTGAAATAGGGAATGAAAGTTTGTATGGAAAACCCATCGTTTCTCAAGTTAGGGATATAAAAATTCTTATTTATGCTTTTGGTAAGAAATAAAGTGTTTTAGCGTTTTCGAAAAATCATCCCTCAGGGCGGTACGATAGGGGATGATTTCAATTATTTTTTTATCTGTAGTAAATTTTTAACCGTTAGCAGATTTTCGATATTTGTCGGAGAGATAGTTTGCATCATATGTACATAAGTAAAAGTATCCGAGACATGTTTAGAAAAGGCGATTTTAGGTGCGGTGCGGGGATCGGGCGGAGCCTGTTAAATGTACGATGCGAGGCAGGTTGCCGGCTCCCTACGCAGCACATGTCTCCGAAGTAAATGTGAAAAATTACTAGTACACGTGTAGCTAATCATTATTCTAGCTTTACCCGTGCGAAGCCGGGACGGGTCGGCTAATACTACTATATTTATGAAATGAGATGGATTTCATGTTTGCCTCTAATACCTGTTTGTGGTGTGAAAGAAGGTCCAGGTTCATCATCTCCATCATCCTCCTCCGCTTGCGTTGTGGTGCTTGTGGATGTGCTGGACGCCGTCGCCGTAGTGCTGATAGAGCTGCTGGTCGCGCTAGCCGTAGTTGGGCTGGGGCCGGCGCTCGTGTCTAGCATGTCTAGGAGTAAACAGGCTAGGCCGTGTTGCGCCCATGGAGGCTCGCTGGCTACGCAGCGGGATAACAGAGTGTGGAGCTCGCCGGGGGTTAATACCGAGGAGAGGGATAGGCGGGACATTACTACCAGACGAGCTAGGACCTGCAAGGCAACATAATCATATACAATAGGTAGTTCGTTAAATCATATGGAGTTGGAGTATTTACGGAGTGCAACAGGCAAGCGCCTGGGGCGAAATTGGTTTTAGGGCGACTCTTTTTGAGTAGTAATAACAATAACCTTTAATGAGATCATGCAAAAAAATAATTGTACTTCTTTTTCTGTTTAAATCGAAGAAGTATACTCTAATTTATCATCCAGTATGATTAAATAGTTATTTATGTATTAAGAGCGTAAGGAGGCTTTTATGGCCTTCGGCGGGATTTTGAGCCCGAGGCGTAAGCCGAGGGATAAAAACACGTCAAAGGCCATAAAAGCAAGTTACGCTTGTGGTACATACAAAACTTTATGCACGGACAAAAATTTTCAAATTATGAGTGTTAGAAAAATTGTATCGAAATAAATTTGTCCTCGTACAACCAGTATCTAGTGTTGCTATGAAAGCGGAGAACAACAGTTTATTGTTTATTTATTAGTTATGTCATTTGAGTTTTATCTGTGTATCTCCGTGCTTTCTATATAAATATCACAAAATTAATTTTCATTTTTCATTAAAAAATATAAAAAAATTCAATTTGTAATAAAAACTTTTCATGTTGCCTGTTTAAATAGACACTTACAAAACTGACGTCACTGCAAGAGAGATATAGAAGGTCATGCATCCAAACAAACCTCCCGTCGTTGTCTTGCGTCCCGTTCCCTGTTTCCATCTGTCATTGTGTTCGCATCTGTTGTACGTTGTGTTTAATAAAAATGAGTTTAAAACCAGAAGACGCGTCTGGGGCAACTTTTTTGTTTGATAATATTTAAGATCATTCGATTTTTCAACTAAAACGATGACTAGAGTGTAGAGTCTACGGCTGATGACAGGTCTTTGTTTGGACGGGGTAACCATAGCAACCTTGATTTCTATGCTTTGCCGTTAGAGGCGCTCGTGCAAATTGCAATTGTCTATTGTTTATATTGTAATTTATAATTTGGTTTATAAAATGACGTTTATGTCAAAGAAATTCGTGTATAATGGGGAAGTTTAGCGATTTTTTTTTTTTTTTTTATTCCATGGGAAATGACTTGAAAAATGATGTAACATGTATTATTTTTTTCAAAAATGCCCAGATTTTCCCGAAAAGCCGATTTTAAGCTGTGATGACGTCGGTAGAGGCTTGGCGCAACGTATGTCGACCGATACACTGACGCACGCGTTTACGGTTACCAGTGAAGCGCTTTTACGCTTTGTTACGACCTACGTTCAAGTGGTTCGATTTCACCGTTCTGTCTGAGTTTGCGCATAACTGACTTGTGACGTACTTACAGTTTACCTAAAGAATATTAATTATAAATAAATGGAGCAATAATTTTAATTTTTAATTTCAATTTCAGCAGTCATTTGTGTTATATTTGTAAGAAAATAGTATGTTATGTAGAATTTTTACCATGCTAAACTTCCCCATTGTCAAATTATGATACGTCCGTGCATAAATATTTTTATTTACATTTTTTGTTGTATAAAATAGTTTTAAAGTATATTTTTAAAAAATTGCAAAAACCAGCCATGTTGTCAAGTCACAGGTCCCGAACCTAAGTTCAGACTCATTTCAAACAGACATTTTATATGGACACAGAATTTCTAAAAGAAAAACATACAGACTATAAATTAATATAATATTGTTCTATTCATTTTTATAAATATAATTTTCATTTGGCGTCAACTTAGCCACACGTTACATATCTGCTGTTTTACTTCTGATTTGGGATTAAACGCTAGGTTATAAAAGCACGTGAGACATTGAATATATTGCAGAATATTATTTTACTCTTTATTTTGGCACGAAACAACGTTTCATCAACATATTTAATTTCATAATTTCAGGTTATCTTTCAATATCACTTTGATGTTTAAAATGTCGTTGCCCCGAACGTGTGACGTCAATGACAAGGAACGAAGCAGAGGTCTAGCAGCCGAATTTTAAAGAATGTCATTTTCAATTACAATTTTTTCATGATTAAAGATCGATTTGAGGAAAAATAAAAAATACAGGACTATTATTTTTCACTACTCTATCGATTAAAGTTATAGAAAAAGTCGTGCATGATCTCATTTACATTTTAAAATTCCACATATTCAACGACTGTTTCTTACCTTACACGCAAGAAGAAACAGATCACTACTACACGAATGATCCATATGCAGCAAAAACGCCACTAATCCCCTAGACACTGCTAGGGAATGTTCCGCATCGAGTAATTGATGCAAGGGCACTCCAGCCACTGTGTGTTCGGGCGGGTCTTGCGATCTGCCTTGGGAACTGCCAGACGCTGTTGCGTTCGTACTGCGAGCTTTCGAAAGCTCCTTTTGCTTGCTGCTGAACTGTTTGATGCGCTTAAACACGTGTTCTTGTTGCTTTAGAGCGGCTTCCAATTTGCTGGAGAGGCTCGCAGCTTGACTCGAAAGAGCCGATAATGCCTACGGACAAATATTATTACTTGCTAAGTTTGTATAGGGTGAATCAAAGAATTCATGACAAACATTTGAAATGGAAAAACAGGTCAAATAATACAGAACACATAATGGGAGTAGCCTATAGTGATAGAGTAACTATAGCGCCACCCTAGCTATGAACTTTCTAGAACTATGTAATGAGGTCATGCAAAAAAAAATAATTGTACCTTTTTTCTGTTTAAATCGAAAAAGGATAGTCTAGTTCATCGATCAGTTTGATTAAATTATTTTTTGTTGTATAAAATAGTTTTAAATTTTGATATTATTACAAAGTTGCAAAAACAAGCCATGTTTTGTCGTCACAACGTTACGAACTAAGTTCAGACTCATTTCAAACAGACATTTTATATGGACACATAATTTCTAAAAGAAAAATATATATAAACTATAAATTGAGGATTACATATCTGAATATGATATAATATATTAATATAATATCGTTCTATTTATTTTTATAAATATAATTTTCATTTGGCGTGAAATTATCTACGTTACATCAGATGTTTCTTTCACTTTTGAATCTTTGAATTAGACAGTAAAAGGTTATAAACGCATGTGAGACATTGAATATATTGCAGAATATTATTTTATTCTTTAATTTGGCACAAAACAACGTTTCATCGACATGTTTATGGTGGGTTTATGCTGAAAAATTTAAGAATAGGAATAAAAATAAGAATAATGTTAAGAATAATTTTAAACATAACTATAAGTGGTGTTTATGCTGCCAGTTATAAGAATAAAAGTACTGATATTAAAGTTTTTAGGTTAGTGAAAAGTAGTTACATTTATTATTCTCATAGTGGTAGCAGCGTTGATTTATAAGATTTATAATTTTATTATTATTTTTTAATTTGTTAAAATGGAGTACAATCAAAATATTATTTTGTCTGCACTAATTCTATTAATTGGGAAAGCAGAAAATCCATCACTCAATTTCACATAATTATGTTTCGCCAACACCGATTATTATGAATGAATAATGAATGACCAATTTTTTTATTTGAAGTATTTGACAGTTGACACGCATGCGCACTTCGCTAACAGGAATAAGAATAAGGCGTAAAGTTAAAAGTAAACGAACTTTGGCGTATTCCTTATTCTAATTTCTTATTCCTTATTCTTATTTATGCAGCATAAACCGAGTCGTATGTTATAACTGTTTTAACTTTATCACTATTCTTATACTTATTTTTATTCTTAAATTTTGCGAGCATAAACCCACCATTACTTTCATAAATTTTAGGTTATCTTTAAATGTCACTTTGACGTTTAAGACCAAGTGAAAATCAAAATGGTCGTGCCTGTCACTCTGTGACGTCATTGGACAAGGGACGAAGCGGGGGTCTAGCAGCCTCATTTTAAAGAATGTCATTTTCAATTACAATTTTTTCATGATTAAAGACAGATTTGAGGAAAAATAAAAAATACGGGTCTATTATTTTTTACTACTCTATCAATTAAAATTATAAAAAAAGTCGTGCATGACCTCATTGTCCTCGTGAACTGTAAACATAACAATCACACATCGTTGATGTCTATGTCTAAATACCCACATTTTTTTTTTAAGTTTTACGAGGCCATTAATAAATAAAACTACTTTGTAATAATAAAGAGTACCTACAAAAACGCTACTTATTGCAATTCATCATTCAATAATTAATAATAATAAATAAATAAATAAAACTAAATTTCTTTTAATTAAATCTGCCAACGCCATCTGTTAGCATTAACAAATAATAATTTTCAGATATAGAGATGATTTTGTTCTCAAACAGTGGATTTCGCTAATAATTGAAGTCACATAAATTTATCTTTATCAGCACTTATAAAATGTATAAATATGTTAAAATAACTCCTGTGGTCAATAATTGGAAATATGGGTGGAAAATAAGTAATTTAATGTCATAATTAATAAAAATACTACGCATATATTATAGTCAAAGATTTGATTACCACTGGTAGCCTATGTCATTTAACATCTCTTTTACTTTCATACCAACGCTTGTAATCTGTCATGGCATCATTTTAAACTTGTATTATTTGGTTTATTTCTGTTGTTTTATTGTTGTTATTTTCTTCATTTATATACTTGCAAATGGATTCCGTATTTCAAAAAGGCGATAGCAGAAGGTTTGAAAGTAGTAAGAATTTGGAATAGAATAAATGTATGACGTAGATATAACTATTTTTAAACTTTGAGTCTTTAATATACAGTTTTAAGGTCTAGTTTTAATATAACTGACCCTTGTTCTAATTTGTTACTACGATGGAGGACCCTGTTGTACTTTTACGTCAAAACCACAATAAAAATTGTAACTGTCAATGAAGTTATTCAAAATTATCGGCGGCAACAGTTCATAGCTAGGGTTGAGGTTCGCCCGCCTGCTCCGATTCGTTGATAATTTCTTCGAATTGAATAAATGTGTTTATGTGCATCGTTTACCTGTACCTGAGTGGAGGCCTGCACTGCTTTCTTGGTCCAATCGAGCTGGTCGATTTGCTGTTTGTAGTGTATGAAGCGGCGATGCACCTTGCGCCGATGACTGCCCGTGCAAACGCCATTATCTTGCGGTTTCGTGCTCTGGTCTCCGGTCACCCAACTCCAGCGTTTCACGCATGTTAGATCGCCTCGGAATGTGTGGTCGAGTTGCCAGCTGGCGTAGAGAAGGACCCAGCCG
Organism: Ophonus ardosiacus; assembly: GCA_943142095.1. NCBI lineage: Eukaryota > Metazoa > Arthropoda > Insecta > Coleoptera > Carabidae > Ophonus > Ophonus ardosiacus. The sequence continues at coordinate 30,910,774 of OW964838.1, forward strand.
AGAAGGGCTAGGTCGGAGTTTACGGCGAGGAGTTGTTCGCCACCGCAACCCTACATAAATGGAAATGTCACTATCGCTACTTTAAAGCTTCAAACATGTTGTTTTTAGATGATATCAAACACATTCAAAATAGTTATTTACAAATTTTTAACGAAAATAACCGATGATTCGCCAATTTTAAGTCTGAATTCCAAGATTCCATAATAGTGATTTACATACTAAGTGCGGGAAGACATTCTTCCCGCATGAGCGCCTATTTGAGGCACGAGCGAGGGCTTCATTTGCGCGAATGCGTGGATGACGTCTTCCCGCAAGAACTTTGTACAATACTTTTTGTAACGAACAAAATCATTATTAATAGAGTATAAATGTTAAGATAATTTTACAAAATTCGCAAATATACAAGTAAATAGCACAGCAGCAATTTCATAGCAAGGGTTGTTAAGTAAATTGTTGATTTCCAAAATATAATAGAGTAGTTGCGCATTTTCCAATTTATTTTTTTTCTGAAAGAATTGTTCAAGTTATTCACTTTAATATATATTTTATGTCTGACAACTGTATATTTTTCAAAATATAATTTTTTTAAAAAAAGTTTTTATTTATATTCTATTAAAACCAATCAAGAGTCTTTTTCTCCTAGCGGTACACTCTCGATTGTACACTCTGTACACAATACCACCATTTTTATTTGAAATGATTTATATGTTTGAGAGAAGCACTATTTCAAAAGAAATTATTCATTTCACACAAATTCATTAGTTTCATTACCTTGTTTTAAATCTGCTGATATAGAAAAGAAAAATAAAATATTATTTTATCACGTATAACATAGGTTATGTCACTAAAAATGACATGTACACTCACTGGACTGTGCAGCCACCTGATGCCAAAATTATGAAGTTGTCTTTATAAGAATGGGCTACTTACGTGGTACTGAAAATCCGATTTCTGTTACTATATACGTAATGTTATATTGAAAACGTATATAACAATATAAATTTTATTTTAAAATAATTATTTGTTTTTTACTAAATTAAGAAAGAAAATTTTCTGTGACGTCTTTATATTGAACTGGGGAGTGGAAGCATGTTTAAGAATGTTATCAATAGATGGCACGGCGTGCGAGAAAGTTTTAATTTGAATTAACATTAGTTCATTTTTCTCTCTCTCTCTCTCTCTCTCTCTGGTCTCTCAAATGCATTAATTACTTTATAAATAAGCACATAGGTAATTACTTGTAATTTAAAATATCGATACCAAAAAGATAAACTAAAATACTAACCTCCAAACTATTACTGAAACGTCAAACAGGTGATATACATTACCTGCACAAACATACCATATTACTATGGGACAGCACCACGCTGTGGCTTTACGACTATTCATTGGTGCGGCGTAATTCTACGTCATACATGGCGGGAATTCAAATAATCAAATTTCATTATTTTTTTTTCTGGCTAATTAATAAAAATTGTCAAAAGAAAAAATATGGGTAGTAAGTTTTTACTTTCTCTTCAAAAATATTAAATAAAAAGAAGGTACGCAAGTAGCCCATTGAATAATGATCAGACATACCTTTCTCTGTTCATAGCCTACTTCGAATTGGGTTTTTTTTTTTAATACGCTGTATAGCGTAACCTATTTATATAATACGCGAAATTTTTAACGAAAATAACCGATAATTCAACAATTTTAAGTCGGAATGGGGTCATTTCACATTTTCTGATTTATTTTTTTCTTGAAAAAATAGGTCAAATTAAACATTTATGTGTATATTTTTCATCTTACAAGTCTTTAGAATCAGAAATGATTTTTTAAAAGTTGCGTTTAATTTCAAATATTCCAACGGCTGACGACACATATTCACGGATACGACAGTCGAGCTCTACTGGTTTAATTTAGAACTATGACTATTTGGTTTCGTATTTATTTAAATAAATGGTTTATTTACATACCTTATACTGTAGTAGTACTTTTAAAGAAATAGAAAGTAATAATAATCTTCTCTCTTGTATATTTTGCAGTCAGCTGTCACACTTTTAGGTTAGGTTACTGTTTCATGTTGTGAAGCGTGTGTGAGAGAGAGAGAATTGTCTTTGTGTGAGTATGAATTTGTGTCGTCACAAATTTAGTCCGTGTTTAAAACCGCGAAAGTTTATTAGCAAATTTATGAATGAAAAGTAGCATATTTCAAATTATTTTCTATTACTATATTTATTAAATGAGATGGATTTTATGATTTTATAAAAAAAATCGACAATTATTTTTTTTGAAGTGACCCCATTCAGAGATTCCATAAAAACATTTTGCTACTCACCTCTTGTAAAAGCTCCACCAGTATCCTTAAATTAGAATCCAATACAATCCCTCTTTCCGGACTCTTCTTCCCCAAATACGTCAACAACATAAACACCCTATCCAACGGGAAAATCATCGTATAACTCGACGTATACATCTTCAATATCGTATCCGATATGAAATCCCCCCAAAACGCTTGCCTCCCACACGCTTTTACCAGCAGCCCCGCCGTCAGAGTCTGTATCCTGGACGTGCAGGGCACACAGAACCCATGGAAGAGCACCTCGCTCGTCTGCCGGTCGATTAAATTGTTGAGGTCTTGGTTGAGGCTAAGGATGATGTCGAGAAGGCTTTCGGCGATCACGCGGAGCTTGTCGGTGCAGCTGTCGACTAAGCCTTGAGATGGAGGGTACACGATGGTGCCTAGACTGCGTTCGATGCGTTTGATGACGCCTTGGACGATGTTTAGTTGGCGTTGGTACATTATGGCTTCGCCGTAAGCTGCGAAAACCTACAAAACATAATTAAAGAAAAACTGATTTCCACTCTGTATATACATATACGAGGTCTGTCCGAAAAGTATCAGACCTTCCTTTATATTTCCCCGCTGCTGTTATTCTGCGTCATCGGGCTGGTGGCATCCTTCGAAGCAGTCCCCATTTGATTGAAGAATACGCTTCCAACGGCCTTTCTACTTTTGGAAGCAGTCTTGGAACTCGTTTTTTGGTATTGCCTTTAGAGCATTCGTCGTATTAGTTCCGACTGTTTCTTTGTCGTCGAATCGGTGTCCTTTGAGCGACATTTTAAATCTTGGGAACAGCCAAAAGTCAATGGGAGATTTTCATCATTATTGACCATTTCCAAATTGTCCTGAGCGATTTCAAGGCGAAGGTTTTTCTGCTCCACCGTTAGCAATTGAAAGGTACAGAGGAAGAAGGCGGTTTGTCAAAAAATGTAAATTTTGCAGGAGACAGTTTTTAAGATTTTAAGATCGTGTTATTTTTTGGATAATGCCTCCAGCTATGCAAAACTTTGATGCAGGATTCTTCACTGTTATGTAAATGAGTACCTCAAATTAGAATACTTGTCTGGCATCCTATTTTGGTGGAAATTTCGGTTTTTTAATTTGACACCAAAATAAAAAATCAAAATTTTCACCAAAATAGGATGCCAGACAAGTTTTCTAATTTGTGGTACTTATTTACAGTACAGTAAAGAATCTTGTATTAAAATTGTGCATAGCTGAAAGTACTATCCAAAAAATAACACGATCTTAAAATCTTAAAAACTGCCTCCTACAAAATTTACATTTTTTGACAAACCGCTTTTTTACACTGTACTCATCAACTTTCTTGATATATGAGAGTGGACAATCCACCTTTTTGCTTGGTACCGCATGGATATACCCGCCTTCTTCCTCTGTACGACAAATTTTCCATTGGTAATAACTTCTGACCTACCGTGTTTTTGCCCAAAAGAAATATTCCACGTAAAAGATTCGGTATTTACCTACAAGATGGCATGAAAATCCTAATTTCAAATTTTTTGTGACAAACCGCTTTCTTCCCCTGTACCCTTCAATTTCGGACACACACGAACCATTTGCAAATTTTCAGTTAGAATCTTCCAAACACCAGTTTTCGGTATTCCCAGATCACATTCTAGTTCTCGCACAGTCAATCGATGATCTTCATTGATCTCAAGTTGCACACGTTCGAAATTTTTGTCGTCGAAGGCCGTTCAGAACGTGAGTTTTACATTTGACACTCGTACCCGGCAGAGGGCGCTAAAATTGTCAGGCGCGAAGATATGAAGAAAGGTCGGATACTTTTCGGACAGACCTCGTATACATTATCGTAAAACTAGTACGAGGGTCACTCCAAAATTATTGAGATGCTGGGAAACAGTTGGCTTTGGAAAATTTTTAGTGAACAAATGTCAAACTACAATTTATTTAAAATATCTGTCCAATATTAACATCTGGTTGAAGTGATTTATTGTGGTGGAATTCGAAGTGGAAATAAACTGCAACATGAAGTTAGGAAGAGAGCATTATAGCGCTATGATTTACTACGATTTTAAAATTGGATTACGTGAAGAACAGTGCGAGGAACGTCTACGGTTGGCATTTGGAGATGAAACTCCATCTCGAGCAACTATATTTCGCTGGTTTTCAGAATTCAAAAGAGGCCGTAATTTCTTGCGTGATGAGAAACACTCAGGGAGACCTTGTACAGCGGTAGTGCCAGAAAATGTAGCTGCCATCAGACAAATGATAAAGGATGACAATCGTGTTACCTATCAAACGATGTAAGATGCCCTTGGGTGCCACACAACTTAACGGAAGAACAAAAAGCCAAGCGTGTTACAATTAGTCGCGCCACTTTAAAATTGTTAAATAATCGCGGTCATCATATTCTTTCTAAAATTGTAACTGGCGATGAAACTTACATACCCTTTTATGATGTTCCAACGCGCAAGAAAGTAGGGTATGACCCAACACCAGTTACCGTGAAAAAACAACGTGCACTTAAAAAAGTTATGTACGCTGTATTTTTCAGAAGGACAGGTCTTGTGAAAGCAATTAGGTTAGAGGGACAGAAGACTGTTACTGCCAATTGGTACACACAAAAATGTCTACCTGAAGTTCTTTGCAGTGTGAAAATTAAGGGTTTAATGCTTCACCATGATAATGCGTCCTTCCATACCGCTGCGACAACTGTTAATTTTTTGAAAGAAAATGGTATTAAAGTCATGAGCATCCACCGTATTCTCCTGATCTTGCAATGTGTGACTTCTGGCTATTTTTTAATTTGAAAAAACATTTACGTGGTCGTCATTTTACGTCAGAAGAGGAGATTAACAACACCATAATGGAGTATTTTAATACAATTCCAGAAAATGAATGGCTCAAAGCTTTCAATCTCTGGAAAATTCGATTACAAAAGTGTATTGAAGCAGGGGGGACTACTTTGAACACCAGTAAAACTACATGCTTCTCCTTCAAATAATATTTCTGTATCTCAATAATTTTGGCGTGACCCTCGTATTTAGAGACCCTAAAACGTGTTTATTCATCAAAAACTCACCACCAATTTTTTTTGACCAAAAACAATGCCTTCCTTACCTAAAGGTGAAGGAAGGTAAAAATAACCTAAATAAATATGAAAAATATTCTTTGCCTACCTTTTGGTTTTCTGGCGTGAGTGTGATATTCTCCTGATGATTATTATACGTATACATATACGTAGCCATGTGCGTAGCGTTCGTAATATCTCCTGCTAACAATGGCTGCAGCAGATCTGTGAGCCGCGAGCACGCCAAGCTGTAGCGGCAATGCACATCTTCTAATAGCGATCCCAATAAAGCTAAACTGGCCTCGAGATCTGGTTTTTCTAAACCTTCCACGCCCTCTGACTCTTCGGGAAGGATCAGAAGATGACCGTAGAAGTTGCCGATGGGGATTTTGCAACGGGTTGTTGACATGCCGTAACGGCCGATTGTTGTTATCTACGCAAAAGTAAAAGCAAAGAGTATTGTTAAAAGTTAGTAAAAAACTCAAAATAATCGTAGTTAAGAAACACAGAACAGCTTTAATAATATGAATTGAAAATGCGCTTCCGTAAGAACTTCATACATTCTGATTTGATTTAGGGTTTCGCCACAGAATAAACATGTATACAGAAGCGACAGTCAGAGAGAGAAACGAAAATTAGAGAGAGAAAGAGTATGCCAACAAATTTAAAGGGCTAATCGGATAAAATCGGATTGTTTCGGCATATCTTCGTATCTTACGATTCTTTGTTCTTTTCATTATCTCGACGTGAACATTTTCCATTAGAGGTCAATAATAAAAGTATATAGAGAAACACAAATTGATTTCTAATATAAACAAATATGTTATTTTTTCAACAAACGATAGGAACAATCATTATCATAAGGAAAAACATTATATTTCACGTATTCTGAAAGAGCTGTTGTCTCAGCTTGTCACGCCCATGTATTTTAGGGTTATGGCTAATTCAAGCAAACGAAACACGTCTTCTCACTTTTGACATATGTCATTTTATGAACTGTTTGTGAATTTTAGAAGTGGTGTTAGTTTCTAATTAATTGTTTGTTCATATAAAGACTGTATAAATAGATTTATAAAATGGAGAAAGGGAAATGTAAGTTTTTTTCGTTTCCGAAAGATCCAGACAGTAAGTTATGTATTAAAACGACTACCATATCATGTAAAATGTATATTCATTTAATAAATATAGGTGTAAAATGTGGCTCAAGGCTTGTGGAAAAGAAGATTTGATGGAGAAGGATATTTGGGACATATTCATCGAGTCTGACGTTTGTTTCCCACATCAAAGATATAGAAAATTCTGCATTGTAACAAATTTGTAAAATTCAGGTATTCGTTTAATAAAAATATAAGTATGTGATTTATTTTATCTGATTTCTGTTTAATTCATTAATAAAATTAAAATTTTAGGACTTTTATGTTCTAATTTTTCTTTTACAATTTAAAACAATTTAAATTTCGCGCGTAAATTTGCCAACAAATTTAAAGTTCAAGGTCATAAACGTAAAATCGCAACAACAATGGTGCTGGCAAGGAGTGTCGCTTCTGTATAAATGTATTCTGTGGTTTCGCGCCAAACGAAAATCTTAACCTCACTAATATGGTCTACTGCTTGTGGTTTGGGACTTACATCAATATTTAAACAATTTTTTTACACTAATTCTCAGTAATTTATATATATTTTCGTCTTCTTATTTAAGATAATTAAAATTTGACTATGGTATAGTATCTTATTTAAACAGAAAAAAGGTACAATGAGGTCATGCACGACTTTTTTTACAATTTTAATCGATAGAGTAGTGAAAAATAATAGACCCGTATTTTTTATTTTTCCTCAAATCGATCTTTAATCATGAAAAAATTGTAATTGAAAATGACAGTCTTTAAAATGCGGCTGAAGACCCCCGCTTCGTCCCTTGTCCAAAGACGTCACAGAGTGAGAAGCATGACCATTTTGATTTTCACATTGTCTTAAACGTCAAAGTGACATTTAAAGATAACCTAAAATTTATGAATGTAAACATGTCGATGGAACGTTGTTTCGTGCCAAAATAAAAAATAAAATAATATTCTGGAATATATTCAATGTCTCATATGCGTTTATAACCTCCTACGCCTCCTACCGGCTAATTCAAAGATTCAAAAGTGAAAGAAACATCTGATGTAACGTAGACAATTTCACGCCAAATGAAAATTATATTTATAAAAATAAATAGAACGATATTATATTAATATAAAATAGCATATTTAGATATGTAATCCTCAATTTATAGTGTATATATATTTTTCTTTTAGAAATTATGTGTCCATATAAAATGTCTGTTTGAAATGAGTCTGAACTTCGTTCGTAACGTTGTGACGACAAAACATGGCTGGTTTTTGCAACTTTTTAAAAATACCATACTTTAAAACGATTTTATACAACAAAAAATATAAATAAAAAATAATTTAATCATACTGATCGATGAATTAGACTATCCTTTTTCGATTTAAACAGAAAAAAGGTACAATTATTTTTTTTTGCATGACCTCATTATTTTTGTGCATGACCTTATTGTAAAGCAACCGTCATAAAAGTTTATCTTACCTTGATATATCTGCAAATTGGCGGCGGTTGCAAATCGCTCAAAACCAAAGTCTTCGTCCCAATATCCGTCGCCAACACCAGCCTAACCCCATCCGTATCGGGCCCCCGCAACCAGAGATCCAGCGACAGAGACACCAAATCATGGCACGCGGGTATCATCACGTCCGTTAAAAGCACCGGCGCCCCGAAATCCAGAGTGACGAAGCGGCGGGCGCCCGACTGCATTCGCTCCACCACCATGACCTGCTGGGGCGGAGCCACCAGCAGCTGGTGCAAGGAGCAGTGCTGCGCTAAAGGGGGCGCGAGCATGTCGATGGTATCGGAACGCCAGTTGTTGGTGGGGGGTTTGGAAGGGGGGTTTGTGGGGGCGGGTTGGTCGGGCGGGCAGATGTCGTCATCGATTGTCATTTCCAGCACGTCTAAGGACAAAAACAGATATTTTTTCTACTACATTTTGGAAAAGTCCATTAGGCGTGTTTTTACTTCCCGCTACCCTTAGTAAGGGAGGTATAGGGATCGTGCTAAAAATCACTTATCGAGATTTTAGTAAATGACCACGTTTTAAGTTCCCTAGAATTCAATTTTAACATTTTCAAGATGATTGTCTATATGTGTGTATGTATGTGTATGGATTTTGTCTTCGCTCTTACTCAAATACTATCATTCAGAAAATTCTGAAACCTTGTATTTCTATCCTATTCTAATATGAAAAGAAACCATTAGATTTTGGTGTAAATCGGATAACCGGAAATGGCACTTTACCTGAAGCTCATAATGGTTTTTCTTCAAAAAATACCATTAAATGCCATTTTTTCGCATTTTATGTCTTATGAAAATTAAAGATTATTGAATGTAGATAAATTTAAAATTTTTTTTTTTTATTAGTCCGGAAGCCTAAGAAAATCACAATTCCTTTATTACACAGTTCATATTTCAAATGAATGCAACTGACAGTAAATGTCATTGTCAAAAAACTAATCACTTCAAATTAATAATAGTGACATTTTAAAAAGAAAATAGTAAATAAAGCAATAGTTTTCTGCAATGGAACAGTTTGCAGCGTTAGTAAATATGTAGGTATGTATTTAAATTAATAAAAATTAAATAGCGGGAGGTTTTGTGTTGGCCACATCAGATTTTTTCGGACTGTGATTATGATTTTCTAAATAATGATTTTTTTCAAATTATGATTAAATTTAATTCCAAAGAAACAACAAAACTAACTCGATCGACGCGAAATCTACACAACGTCAAACGAACTAGCAGCAAACCTCAAATGATATCAGCTGTTTTGATTGAATCAATACCCAAATCGAAAATAGTTTAAAGATGGATTGTGCTGAAGCAGAAATAATATTTTTGGTATGGAATATGAAGTAAAATATGAAAACAAGTTTCTTTAACTTTTTTTTTGTACCTGCAGGATATAATATTAGAAAAATCGAAACTAATATTGAATGTTGAATCTACTGACTCAAGTTCTAGAAGTTCGGATGATTCTAATGTAGACATAAATTTGCACATTCCAATATTTCATTACTTACTTTATCCGCCATTTCAAATCTTTTGTTATTTCAATTACAGTGATCATGCGAAAAGACTGATTCAGAAGGGAAAGGGCAATAGCGTGTAGTGATCACAAAATGAAAGAGTAGGAATAACGAATAACGAATGAAGAACATGTTCACTTTGTTTAATTTTATCACGAATCACAGTCTGAAGAAACACGCCTATTGTATTCCCTACATTACGGATTTCAAGTAGACACCCTGTATGTCAACCCACTCTGTTATTAAGGGGTTGTAAAATAAAATAAAACAATATTTTTTATTCACAATATGTTAGTAATATGTCGATTTGTGACTTTTAAAAAGTTTGGAAGTTAATTATTGTTAACCTCACTTTCCAATTATGTGATATGTAAATAAAATGTGAATATGACTTACCTAATTTTGTGGCTAGAAGAGGCCAGTCCTGGCCGTTGCCTTTCTGTATATCAGCGTTCAGCAAGAACTGTGTGATTTCTTTTGGATATATGTCTTTCGGCGTGCTTGAGCTCGCCATATTGAAATCATGTTGAAACTCTGTCAGCATGGCGTTCTCTTTTTCTTTGTTTACCTAAATAAGAACAATTAAACATTTTAAATAATTCAGTCAGTGTTAGAATTCTTAATAGTTCGACGACACTAATAAATAAACGTATGTTTTACTCTTAACTGCTTGACGTTGGTGGTCGTAACGAAACCATAATCAGAGAATAGGGTCATTTCACATTTTCTGATTTATTTCTTGAAAAAATAGGTCAAATTAAATATGTAAGTGGCTTTTATACCTTACAAGCCTTTAGAATCAAAGATATGATTTTTTAAAAGTTGCGTTTAATTTCAAATATTTCAACGGCTGATGACACAGTTTCACGGATACGACAGTCGAGCTCTACCGATTTAATTTGGAACTATGATGATTTGGTTTGGTATTTATTTAAATAAACAATGATTACTGTATCATGTTGTGAAGCGTAAATGTGTATGTGTGTGTGAAAGAATTGTCTTTGTGTAAGTATGAAACTGTGTAGTCACAAATGTTTAAAAGTGTTTAAAAGCGCGAAAGTTTATTAGCAAAATTTATGAATGAAAAGTCGCATATTCAAATTATTTTATTACTGAGATGGATTTCATGATTTTATAAAAAAAAAATCCATATTTTTTTTTTAAATTACCTCACTCGCCATGTTTCACAAGATTTCAGCATCTGAATTAACCTTTCTGTTATTAACAGATGCCAGCCGTGTAATAACAACAATAAAACGCGTCTGTGGTTACTAATCTTGTGAAATATGACGAATGTTTTCTAATCAAAGAGTTTGTATATTTGAAATTATGTTACATGTGCAACAAATAAGCCAAGCCAAGCCAAACTTCATTTGGCTTATTTTATAAACAGTTGCATCGTTTACACTTACATTTTAATTGTTGATTTATAATTAGTTTTATTTTATTTTTTTACCCCAAAAAATTCATGTTTCACTTGTTTAAAACCAAACAATATGGACTTGTTATACATAAAATAAGGAAAAAGAGGAGACCATTTTTAACATGTCCCCATTTAAAAAAAAATATTGGGTGGTAGCATGAATGGTGATTAGAAGATGACTAGTATTGTTTTAACTAAATAATGAAATTTGATGAAATTGATTATTTGAATTGCCGTCATGTATGACGTAGAATTACGCCGCACCAATGAGTGGTCGTAAAGCAATAGCGTTTGTTTGTACGGGTAATGTAGATCTCCTGTTTGACCTTTCAACAATAGTTTAGAGTAATTACTAAGGCTTTCATGGCCGGCATTTACCATAGGTTGGAACTTTTTCGGGTTTCTGGGTCATGGTCTTTTAAGTTTAACATCTAAAAGACCATAGCTCAGAAACCCGAAAAAGTTCCAACCTATAATAGTTTAGAGGTTAGTATTTTAGTTTGTTTTTTTCGTATCGATATTTTAAATTACATGTAACTATAGGCCATCCAGCGAATCAAGCGGTTTACGTCATAAATACAATATCACTAGAAACAATGACGTCATATGTTAAAAAGTTTACATGAGCATGTAAAACGGATTAAAATATATATGATCTGTGGGTTGCCTTCATAAATCCAAATCTTTCTTAAAAAGGTAACACGTCAGGTATCATTTTTTTTTCAGGGAAATCCAATTTTATTTAAAATATTCTGAACGATACTACTTACGCCGTTATAAATACTTCATTCTTGTAGTATATGCAACAAACCATCTAGTATTATGTGAGATCCTTAAAAAAAATACAGAGTACTGCATACCATACAATTTCTCACTGTTTCTATACATTGCGTATAGCGTTTGCCACACACTGTACATATAGATTTAATTTTCAAATTATGACTAATAAAAGAACGAAATATTACCTCAATATTACAATTCTGTGAAAGTAAGAGCCCACCAAACTATTTCTCATTTTCAAAATAAGTCAATAAATTAACTACAAGCTCTTGAATTTGACATGACAGCATTTGACATTTTGTCAATGAACAACAATACAAAAAACAAAATGAAATCACAATACAGGTTGAAAAGTATAATGTAGACATATAATATTTAGTAATATACATGTTCAGAATTACCAATGTTAGAAAAATATAATCAAACGTCATTTTGCAAAAATTAACAAAATTTTACTTAATAATAATATTTCCAAATATAATTATTTCTATTAAAGGTTTCAAATACTTAATAATAATAAAAAAAACAATAAAATACCGTTAATAAAATATATTTAAAAATATAAAGAAAATTTCAAAAATCCCCAAACGATGACGTAAACCGCTTGATTCGCTGGATAGCCTATATCTATAGGCCATCCAGCGAATCAAGCGGTTTACGTCATCGTTTAGGGATTTTTGAAATTTTCTTTATTTTTTAAAATATATTTTATTAACGGTATTTTATTGGTTTTTTTATTATTATTATGTATTTGACACCTTTAATAGAAATAATTATATTTGGATATATTATTATTAAGTAAAATTTTGTAGATTTTTACAAAATGACGTTTGATTATATTTTTCTAACATTGGTAATTCTGAACATGTATATTACTAAATATTATATGTCTATATTATACTTTTCAACCTGTATTGTGATTTCATTTTGTTTTTTGTATTGTTGTTCATTGACAAAATGTCAAATGCTCTGTCATGTCAAATTCAAGAGCTTGTAGTTAATTAATTGACTTATTTTGAAATTGAAAAATAGATTGGTGGGCTCTTACTTTCACTGAATTGTAATATTGAGGTAACATTTCGTTCTATTTGTTAGTAATAATTTGAAAATTAAATCTTTATATAGAGCGTGTGGCAAACGCTATACGCAATGTACAAAAACAGTGCGAAATTGTATGGTATGCAGTATTCTGTATTTTTTTAAGGATCTCACATAATCAGGGTTGGCAAATATCATGATATTTATATAAATATCAAAATATCATAATATCGGATATATATCAAGATATATATCATGATATATATCACTTGATATATATCTGCCAACCCTGCTTTTTACATACAGCCCATTTACCGGAATTGCCTTTTTTAATTTTACACTCAAAATTAACCCACACGGGATGCTTATTTTTCGGCATTTTCTTCGTAAAACAAATACGTCTAGATACTTGAAAACGAAAACAGTCACGTTATAACACGCTTAAAACTTAAAGGTGAACAAACATACGACGTAATATCAATTTGAGTTGTGTGCGCGATGCACCTACAAAGACTAAACAAAGCCCGGGGAATCACCTAAGAAACGAAAACCGTGCAATCGTCGGCGTCGTATTGTGAATCCCCTAAACCAAAAGCAGGGAATCCCCGAATTGTAAGTTGTAACCGCAAAACGCACTGTTGCCAAGTTTTTATTTTTATTCAAAATATCAAGAATTTTTCACTCTGGGTATTTATTTTGTAAAAAATTAATAAGTGATATATATCATGATATATATCAATCAATAAATATCGGATATATATCAAGATATATATCATGATATATATCACTTGATATATATCTGCCAACCCTGCACATAATACTACAGTATTTGTTGCATATACTACAAGAATGAAGTATTTATAACGGCGTAAGCAGTATCGTTCAGAATATTTTAAATAAAATTGGATTTCGCTGGAAAAAAATTATACCAGACGTGTTACCTTTTTGAGAAAGATTTGGATTTATGAAGGCAGCCCACAGATCATATTTTAATCCGTTTTACATGCTCACGTAAACTTTGTAACATATGACGTCATTGTTTCTAGTGATATTGTATTTATGACGTAAACCGCTTGATTCGCTGGATGGCCTATATGTGTTTAGTTGTGAAGTAATTAATGTATTTGTGAGACCAGAGAAAAAAAAGGTCAAATTCAAATTAAAACTTTCTCGCACGCCATGCCATCTATAGGTTACATTCTTAAACATGATTCCCTTCTCCAGTTTAATGACATCACAATTTGTTTTCTTAATTTACTAACAAATATTTTTTTTAAAATAAAATTATTACGTATATAATGATAGAAATCGGATTTTCAGTATCATGCAAGTAGCCCATTGTTTATGGTTTATTTTAGAGAAAAAAGTTCAAATAACAGTTACAGAAAAATTAATATTATTTTTAAAATTTTAATACTTAGAAGACATAAAAACTCTTGCAACAGCCTTATTGTAATTCTTATTTTAACATCGCGTTTTTACTAATAATCTAGAGATTTTTAATATATCGTCAGAAAAAAAATATAAAAAATATGTACATAATGGGTGTTTCAAAATGAGAGCAAGATTTGAATTGGCTGGCATTTTATTTTAATCAAGGGTGCTGGACTAAAAAATTGATAACTGTCAAGTAGACGCATCGCGATTATTAATTATGGAACGCTACACGAACGAACAGCGGATTTTAATATTGAAAACTTATTTAAAATATGTTGAAAGTTTTGCGGAAACAGTTCGCAGAATGCGTACAATTTTTGGTCGACAAAATGCACCAAATTGTTCGACAGTTAAGAGACTGATCGAGAAATTCGATCGAACTGGCTCGGTTGTGAACCAGAAATCATCAGGTCGTCCTCGGTCAGGCCGGTCCATTGAAAATATTGCCTCAGTTTCTGCAAGTGTTGGTGAAAATCCAAGCACATCGATTCGCCGCCGTTCGCAGCAACTGGCCATTTCGACAAGCAGTTTGCAGAGAATTTTAAAGAAAGATCTCCATCTGCATCCTTATAAAGCAGTACGGGGCAACCTGTCACACTGTGCGAGAGACAATGCAGTTGTTGCATGAGAGATTCCCTGGCCGTGTAATCTCACGCACTGGCGACCAGAATTGGCCACCGAGATCATGCGATCTAACGCCGTTCGACTTCTTCCTGTGGGGTTTTGTGAAGTCTTCCGTCTATATCAACCAACCAACCACAATTCCTGAGTTGAAGGAAGAAATTCGACGTGTCATTGGCGAAATTGGAGGGTCAATGTGCGAAAATGTAATCAACAACTTCACTAAAAGAGCAAGAGTGTGCCAGCAGAGTCGTGGCGGCCATTTATTGGATGTTCTCTTCCACACATAATCGCCATATGTATACCTCATATTAAAATAAAAATATTTGCAATTTTCGAGTAAATTATGTTTTATTGTAAAATTAAATCTTGCGCTCATTTTGAAACACCCTTTATAAGTGAAAAGTGTAAACGATGCAACTGAGTACTCAACGGACATATACGTTAAAAATATAAGTATGTAGTAATGTTAGATTTACCTGATAAACCTTATAGCCATAAGCACTTACATCATCGTTGTCTTTCTTAGCGAGATGTGGGTGCGTGTTTTGGGTGTGTACCGCTGGCGGGGGGACAGGCGGGGCCGGAGCGGGAGCCGTAGGCACGTGGTGAACAGCAGCATCAAAGCGCTCGACCCGCGTGCCATCGCTCGTGGCCACGCACGCGAAGTGGAGGGGCTCCGTCTCAAGAAGGCCCCGCATGTGCTTGCTAGGCAAGTTGCGCCCCTTGCCTGAGCCGGGGCTGACGCCCAGAGCTGCGTTAGAGGAGGTGCCGGTGCTCGAGCTGCCTGGAGGGAGGAATACGTCTTTCGGTTCTAGGGCTTCGCTGAAATGCAAACATATAAATCTGTATTGGGACCCGTAGAATCTGTCGGCGGCGCTCCAAAATCAGAAGTACCTAGTATTGGAGTAGAAGTTATGATGACGTAATTTGAATGTAGTGTTTTTTTAAACGAATGAGAGAGTTTTGTTGGAATAAAAAATTGAAACTAGATTAAATAGCTATTTGTGTATTAAGAGCGCAAAATGGGACATTGTCGATTGAGGTTGTTAACATTCTCTCGAAATCGACAATGTCCATTTACGCTCGAAACACACACAAGATTTTTTCTACAATCATCACAATGGGGTACTCCACCATAACAAAAAATAATAAAATGTACACTTTGTACTTACAGTACTATTCAATACATAACGATTGGCTAATATAGAAGATACGGTTTAAACTCAAAATGCTTTTAAATGATTATATCGCTACATTAGCCTTCTATTCCATAAAATAAATCAAAATTAGAGCGCGGAAGCAAGGATTTGTGATGATTTGATAAGTTTTTGTACCAAAATGTGTCGTTAGTTGTCATGCGTGTCATGTTGAAAAAATTAACAAATATTTCAAGGAATTTGTGATTATACAGTGTGTCCCATTTAGAGGTGCCACCATTGGGATCTCGAGAACTATAACAGATGCGATGTCGGTTAAATGGAACTTTTTGTGCGCCTTTGGGAGGCCATCCCAGATGTGCTTTTGTTTTTCCAAAAATTCTCATAGGGCACTAGATCATGACGAAAAATTGAATATTGTTGATTTTTTCTTTTTCAAATAACTTCTAAACTATTAGTAATTGAGAAAAACGTTTCAAATATAAAAGATAGATTTTTTTCATTAACTAACCAGTGGCGTACGAAATAAATTTTTATATCCGTAAATTTTCGAGATATAACACAAATTTATATATTTTTATTCAATTTTGACGTTTTAAACTGTCATTATTAACTCCATAGCAACAACTATAAGTAATACTTTTTTCATATGTGAATTAAAAAAAAAATTAAATCACTCTCATAAAATTTTAACTCACTCTGCAACAAATAATGCATTTAAAATAACATCAGGTACGAAAATAACACTTACCATAATATTTATCAGACATTATCAGCCATTTTCATTATTTTCAGGGCACAAATGACAGACAATAAAGTATTTTAAATACATGATTTGACGTCTATCAGCGACGATTGTCATGCTCAGCCTACTAACTGATCAATTTTTTTATTTTGTCAAAATTAAATATTATAATGGTTGTTATTATTTCGTCAAAATTGAATAAAATATTGTACAAACCACGTAAGCTAAGAATGTTTATTTACTTGAAGAAATTAACTTTCTTCTCATGGATAAACATTACCTTAGCGCACTTGGTGTGTAAATATCTATTAAATGGAATCCATATCTGATTTTAGTCTCAAAAAAAAAAATCATTTTTTTTTTTCTTTTCAAAGATGTAAAGGTTATTATGTTTTATATTTGTTTTGCCTTCAAAATTATTATTTTTTCCTTATTTTGTATTAAATTTACAATTATTTTGAAAATATTGGTAGATTCCTATTTAGAAATACCCCTTGTATTTAAATAATTTATTTCGTTAGAAAATTTTGCTCAAAATTCGTATCAAATTAATTTTTATAATATTTTGTATCAGGTCGCTCTCGGGACATTATAGTGTAATTTGTAATTATGAGTTTAGAATAAAAATATTAAGTAATAAAGGCATAAAACAAATTATTTCGATCAAATACAATATAATTAATAAAAATAATATTTTTTTAGAAATAATAAGAAAATTCACAAAAATAAAGAGAAAAATTAAATATTAGGAGCAAAACAAATATAAAACATAATAACCCTTACATCATTGAAAACAGAAAAAATTAATTATTTTTTTGTGACTAAAATAAGATATGGGTTCCATTTAAAAATATATTAATTTGTGTTATATCTCGAATATTTACGGATATAAAAATTTATTTCGTACGCCACTGGTTAGTTAATAAAAATATCTATCTTCTATATTTGAAACATTTTTCTCAATTATTAATAGTTTAGAAGTTATTTGAGAAAGAAAAAATCAACAATATTCAGTTTTTCTTCATTATCTAGTGCCCTATGAGAATTTTTGGAAAAACAAAAGTACATCTGAGATGGCCTCCCAAACGCACACAAAAAGTAATATTTAACCGACATCGCATCTCTTACAGTTCTCGAGATCCCAATGGTGGCACTTCTAAATGGCACATACTGTATAAATTCCCAAAATATGTGATTTTGGATTGAATGGATTTGGAAATGAATATTTAAAAACTTTTAGAAGATATAACATCTGGAGTGCTCATTAGAGTAACCGAAAATATGAAACGACGATAGCATTTGTGCCTTGAGAATACTGGACATTTTCAACATCTTTAAATAAAATATCAGTTTCCTACTTTATTATCTTTTCTTCTTAAAATTACATTTCAATTTTGACAATTTTGATAACTTGGCTTTTGAAATGAATAATGATCAGACATACGTTTCTCTGTTCATAGCCTATTCCGAATTAGGGTTTTTTTGTTGAACACGCTGTATTAAACATTATTGGACATACCTGAAGACATGAGGCGGCTCAGCAACCACCGAACTATACGTAACAGGCACCGACGACGGCTTCACCGCCGGCGGGGGCTCCAGCTCAAACAACTCGGGCTCCAGCGGCGTGCCCCACAATCCAAATCTCGCGCGCAACAACAGATGATAGGGGTTGGTGCGCTGCGCCATCTCTGCGGCCAGGTCTCGAAGCAGCGAAATGCATGCAGCTGTTAGAGCAGGTGTATGCGGAGAATCGCGGGACACGCGAAGCGCTAGCGCTACGAGCCAGTGCAGGGCGCCGGCTGACCACACGCTGCAGACACCGGGGATGAGCCCGAGAAGGACTTGGAGGATGCGGGAGTCGAATTCTCGGCCGCAGGTGTCGCTGATGTTCCGGGCGCCCCTAAAACACAACAATACACCACGTGTAACGGTCAATTTGTGGCGTCATGTTATTCATACGGGAACAAAAATATGTATTTTTAACATGTTCAAAACAACTTTAAAATGCAAATCTTATCTATTAAACTTTATAAATACAAATTTCTAATCTGTCTACGTATGTCGTATAAATATCTAAAATACCCAAAATTATTGAGTAATCTGTAATTAAAGCAGCAAGTGCAAATTCACTAAAACGTAGGTCGTAGCTGTTTTAGATTCTATTTAATCCTCATTTTCTTCTCTGTAAACACAATTTAGATCGCCAGCAAAGAAATTTTTTATTGCGGTCAACGTAATATCCCTTACAAACATCGCAAACTACAAAAATGAAAAAACTTATAACCACCTTATATTATAACTTTAAAGACAAACATCGTCAAATCCAAAACTATTATAGCTGACATATTTTTATATAAAAACTTGTTATATTCATCTACAATGCAGCATGAGCGAATACTTCATGGTATGGAAATGAAGATGCTTCGTTGGACTCTGGGATTTACTCGTTATGATCGTATAACAAATATTTCCATAAGGAAAATTATGGGCGTGGCATCAATCACGGACAAAATGCGTGAAGCGCATCTTCGATGGTACGGGCACGTGATGCGCAGCAAAGACGATTCAGCAGCCAAGACGGCCATGCGATTTAAGTTGAATGGTCAACATCCTTGTGGTCGCCCAAAAAAAAACGCTGGATGGACATAATTAAGGACGATTTAAATCTGGCGAATGTCAATCCTGAAGATGCACACAATAGAATCCAGTGGAGGAAAGTAATTAAAATAGCGGACCCTGCACTCCAGCGGGATTAATGCTTCGGATATGATGATATTCACCAAGAAATTATTATTAAGCATAAACAACATAAATAATACGCATTTTTTTTTTATACTCGCCGTCAAATAATTACGGACTGATGTTCAACTTTTATCCCTTTCCTCACCCTGTCCCTTGCCCAGCGGTGTTGCCGCTTGTAACTTGACATGACCAGGAATGAACGCAAATGTCATATGATACATTTAAAACTAATTCAAATTTTTAATATATCATAAATTAAATAAATATTATAACAAATAAATAAGGTAAGACAGTAATATAAAATATAAAAATTGTCTCTGTGGAAAATTTATATTTATATTTTGACCAAAGTGTGCACATATCAAGCTAAGGTCGCGTTTGCGTTAAAATACGATAACCGGTGAAATCTAAAAGGTAAGAATAATTATTTGATGAACAGTAGATCTGCCAACACAGCATGCTTCTGCAGTCAAATCCAAAGTTTTCTTGTTATTTAATAAATTATAAATTTTTTCAGGATGTAATGCCAATTTTTTGAAAAAAATGTGTACATTGTCAATAATTGTTTTTTTTGCCCATTTAAATCTTGTTTACCTAAACGTTTTTTATGAGAACCAGGACTATTTAATTCATGAGTTTTACTAATTTTTTTTTTTCAGAAGTCTAAATATAATGCAATTTATAGGATTGGGGATAAAATGAATTTTGGCATCAGTGTAGAAATCTCCAGTCTATAATTATTTGACGGCAAGTATAATAAATTATAGAACATTGAAACAGTTTGACAATATTATTACACAAAGTGTGACGACGGGTGGCGCTAGTGTTTGTTTGTTTGAAGTTTCATTGGGCGCGTTCAGCACACCGGCAGCACTGAGCACCGCTGCGTGCCGATGATTGCCGAATACAATTGCTGGACCAATTACATTCGTCCATTCATTGTGTTCATCAAACTTCGGAGGTCAGCGATGCCAGTGAGGAGGTGCTGAACGCGACGAATGTTTCAAATTTCTGACATTATTATTAATTTAATTAATATTACAAATTGATTTAATTATAAATACATTATTATTGTTAATATTAGTAGATATTAAAATTAAATAAATTCATCAAACACAAAATTGTTAAATTTTTTGTTAGGTTATACATCAATGTGACATTTCATAATGTTTTAAAGGTGACCGCAGCAGACGCGTGTATCTCCTTTTTAAAATCAGGCGAACAATGAAATTCCTAGGACCTAACGCGTCATACCCAATTAGTAATCAACTTCAATCGCTTGTAGTTTGCGACTTAATCAATATTTAAACAATTTTTTTTCACTAATACTCATTAATTTATGTATATTTTCGTCTTCTTATTTAAGATAGTTAAAATTTGACTATGGTATAGTACACTATTTAAAATGTCTAACAAAATTGTCTTTTCATTTAAATGTGAACACAACAATAATTATGTGTTCCGAGGTGGAAACGTAGCTTAAGGTAAATCTTGTATACTTACTCGCTACAGATAACCATCAACTTGACACACTTATGCGCCACACTCCTCCCCGAATGCAACAAACACGCCGTAAACAACTCATGCATTCCTTGCTCCAACACATGCAACGCCTCCATCTGATGCGTCGGCGCCCTAGCCGATGCGTCCCTCGACGGCGCCAACCGCACCGCTGCCAACCACAACAATAGATCCAAGGCCGCGTGTTGTCTCGCTGGGTTGCCGAGCGACGCAGCTGCGCGGACGAGCCCCGCTAGGAAAGCGCCCGATTCCAGCATGGCCGAGCGCTGGGAACGCTCTACGGCGTTGTCCGACCGGGCACGGTACATAGTGATGGATAGCTCGTGGAGGCAGTCGCAGCCTAAGTAGTCGGTTTTGCTGCTGGAGTGAGAGCGTTTGAAGTCTTTGCGGAGTGGGGGGTCTTTGGATGGATCACACAAAGCCTGAAACATCAACAAATACTATACAATTAACTCTCTCTAAATCAAACTATCTCTTATTCGGATTTTTCTTTAAGGCCCGGTTTCTCAATATCTGGTTAAAATTTTAACCAAGAGTTAAACAAAACTGAAACGAAATGAACTGTCAAATGACATGTTTATAATTGCTCTCAACAAAACGATGCAATATTGTTTACTTAACAAGAAGTTAAAATTTTAACCAGAGATTGAAAAATCGGCCCTTAATCAAATTATTGGGGAGGTATTGGAATCATGCTAAAAATTGCATATCCTGATTTTAGTGGATAAGCACATTTTAAGGTCCCTATAATTCGATTACATTTTTACGGTGATGTCTGTCTCTGTGTGTGTGTATGTGTGTGTGTTGGAACCACGATTTCTCGAATACTATAAAACTTTAAATATATTTAACTACAGTTTCCTCAATCTGACATTCCTGAGAAGAGCTAAATAGATTTTGGTTACAATTGGACAACCGGAAGTAATAGTTTTTTTTTTAAATCTTCTAAATGTAATATTTTGAAAATTTCTGTTATTAATATCAAAAAATATAAAAATCTCTATATACGAGTATTTAAAATTTTTATTATATCTTTTATTGAGTTGGAGATACAGAAAATTATAAATATATAAAATATTATAACGAAGTATTATTATGTTTGTCAAAATTGATCGTGAAATGTAATTTTTAGACGACCATTGTGATAAATATGACATATCAACATAGTATCCTAACACTGAAAGTTGAACTTATCACATTAGTGTTATGATATATTTCATATCGTAATAGTTGACACGGTTGCTACGTTACTATGTCATTATTTCTGGCTATATGTATACATTATTCATTTGTCAACTGTCCGTACGTTTGAACCTAAATTTCAGTTTAAAAAAAAAAGTAAAATTTATTTAAGCCCGTATAAAAAATAATGTTCATAACTTGTATGAAATACAAATATCTTAGCTCGTGTATATTGACTTGTACTCCGCTACGCGTCGTGCGTCAATTTACACTTGCATGATATTTGGTATATTTCATAACTTGTTACGAAAATTAACTATTTTGAAATTGACAGATAAATGTGAGTCTCAAAAAGCCAGAGACATTACTGAAGACTTTTTCTGGAAAGTATATTTAATATTTAATGGCCACAACAGATTTTTACCTCTCGTTAAAAGAGGTATTGGATTCATGCTAAAAATTGCATATCCAGATTTTAGTGAATAATGATGTATGCGTCTGAATGTTGGAAGAACGATTCCTCAAAAAACAAAAACTATAATACTTAAGACCTGTTTAACTACGTATTCCTCAATCTGACATTAATGGGAAGAGCTGAATAGGTTTTGGTAACAATTGGACAACCGGAAGTACTAGTTTCTTAAAAAAATTCTTTTTGGAAATTTTTGATATTACAAATATTGAAGAACATAAAATTCTCCATCTAATACACTTAAAATTTTTATTATATCTTGTATAGATTTAGAGATAAAGACACTATAATTTATAGAGTAAACTGATCGCAGAAGCTAAAGCACTAAGGAAACCCGTTGACAAATTCCAATGTTTATAACATAGTTTGTAAATGACAAATGTCAGTGTTAAAAATCAAAAGCTTGATGCTCGATTGCACCAACGTATTTTAAATATTAAACGCGGTTTAAATTGACAATATTGCATTGAAATGTCAAATGAATGGGTGATTCCACCATTTTTTTTATATATATAATTTCATTTTAAAATATTAGGAAAAGTAAGACTATTGATGAAAATCCGGTGAAAAAATTCCTATTAAGGAGGTTCGAGCGAAACTAATGAGTCAAAACAATATTTATATTTTTTTGTTCTTTTAATTGCTAAAATAGTTGTAAAAATTTATAATTTTAATTAATATACCTGTATTGAGCCTCTAAGCACATAATTAATTTGTATTTAACAAAAAAAGTACTGAAATGACTTCAGTATTTTGAACATATGTGGTGGAAGAAAGTTATGTGGCAACAGCGCGTCCTGTAAAATTATTATATTAAATTTATCAGTCAATTTCAGTAATCACAAATTTTAAAAAGAATAAAACCAAATAGCTTTATTATATTCGAAAAAAAGTTATCCGTAATATAGATACAAGTTATACTTCAATCTTTTTCCTTTATATCAGCTGGGACGTGCAACGTTGCCAAGTCATTCTTCATCTGTTCTGCAACTATCGATGTAAAATGAAAACATAATGTTCAACATTAATTTTCAATTTAATTTGAACGGTAAAAAGGAATTATAAACTTCTCATAATATACTACAAGTCTTCAGTTTTATTATACTTGTTTTTTGTTCATCAAAATTGGAAAGATCAATATAAAACAAATAAAAAAAAGTATCTACGGAAATGTTTCTGCCGTAAGAGCTTATGTATTAGAACATTGAAAACGTCAACTTTATAAGCGTATTTATAAGAAACTAGATGGTGGAATGTTTTTTATTTTTTAGAATAGTTGGATAAGATATCATTCGTGATAATTACAAAATTTGAAACCATAAAGTTGAAAATTAATTTTTACACGAGAATCGCTCGAACCTCCTTAATAAGCGAGTTATGGTCTCCCGAATTTTGAAAAGATTGACGTGACGTCACATTTATGTGTTTTTATATCAAACTGTTTTCATCATGGACCTAAATGTTCTTGAAATATATGCTATTTTAAGTTATATTTACATAAAAATAAATGAATATTATAACACTGTATAAGTTTACGTACTTTATAATTACAGGGGTATTTAAATTATTAAGTTTAATGCAAGAAATTTGTTAAAATAAAAACTGTTTGAAAACTGCAGTACAGGAATGTTAGCCCCTCCTTTCGAATTTGAATTTCTTATCTTCCATTTTGCAATTTTTTATTTAAAATTAGATTAAACGTGATTAAAATTAATTTTATGTTAGTGATATTCTGATAACTATTTCTGGGTAGTACATTTAATCTTTCTTATTGTTTTATTAATTAAATATTTAAAATTGTAGGTAAAATGCATTTATCCATCAGAAATAGCGCCAATCTTGTTAATGAATTGGAAGAGTGTCTGACATTTAGGAACTTCCTCATACAATGAAAAATAGATATAATTAGAATTGTATGTGTGTAGAAGACATGTTAAATACAATATTTGGGTAAACTTGTATAATTTTTTTTGTTATAAAACGACAGTTCGACAGCGAAATGCAATACAATGCTTGTATAACATAAAATGGAAATGGCGAGAGTTATTGTGCTGGCCACAACAGATATTTTTTTATTAACCTTCAAAACAAGGGAGAGTGTGTTGCCACACGTGTATTTACTAATACTAACCTTAATATGTAGCAGCAACGTTCTCGTATTAGTCTTGAACAACTTCGGACTAGTCAACGTCACACACCCATTATGTTCGCTGAGATCCAAACAGTGGGCCAGATTGACCGGCCCCGCTAAAATATCAGCATTATGACTTCTGAGATACTCTCTAGATGTGACCGGGTTCTGGCTGCGTTGGAGGCACTCAAACGACACCGCTTCGTCGACCTGAAAGTGCACCTCGGCGCGCCGGTGACCAATGCCTGATGTGTTTTGGCGAAGGAGAGTGACCTCAACATGAGGCGGGCTCGGTTGAGGACCGTGTAAAGAGAAATGGATGTCCATGTGGCCTAGGTTTACGGCCCATGGGAGGGTGATTTCGAATATGTGCTCGTCCCAAGTTGTCCTATAACACAAGATAAATATTCAAGTATAGGTGTCACATTTTCGATCATTTTTACGGTACAGTACGACAAGACGATATTTTAGCAGTTTACACCGTTTTTTTGTGTATACAGGGTGTCTCAGGACGAGCTTACGCTATCTATATTTTAAATACTATTTAATATAATTTAACGAAATTTGGTATCTAGGGGTTATCCAACATGCCTGTTTCAACTAAAATATTTTCAAAGCAGTAGCACTTCCGGTTTGACCGGATATTGACCTCAACTTTCTTATTTTAAATGGAATATGCTATATTTTATTTTACCATTGGATGCAGCGGAAAATTTTACATATGAAGCAATAAAAACATTTTACTCATGATAAACTACTTCTGGCGTTATTCAACTTTTTTTATGTTTTGTCTGAAATCCGGCACATTTTCAAAAATCTGAATATCGGGAACGAGATCGAATTTTTATAATCTGAAAAAAGCCTTTTATAAAGGAGACTTTAAGCTACATTATCCATATAAGAATCCTCGATTATTTATAAAAATGTGATGGGTACGTTACACCAAAATTACAGTTGACAAACTTCAAAAAAGACAATAAGGGTACTTTATGTAACATGTCCTATGTTGAAAGTTGATAGAATTTCAGTAAATTAGAAAAACATGTAATCTGGGTATAATTATTTTATTAATACGGATAAGTAAGCCATGGAAAAACAATGTTTGTTTTTACAAACTCATTACTTGATTTCTTAGATAATTTACCGTTGGATCAAAGGAATTTAATATGGTACCAGCATGATGGCGCTCCACCCCACAATAGTCACAGAATCCTTTTTTGGAAACAATTTTTGAAGATAGGTGGCTGGCAAATAATGGACCACATAGGTGGCCTCCTCGTTCATCCGATTTAACTCCACTTGATTTTTTGTTACCCTTATTTTTTGCCGTAGAACACATTTATGTAATAAAGAAAGGTGTTCCATTTAAAAAAATTGTCTTTTTTGAAGTTTGTCAATTGTAATTTTGGTGTAACGTACCCGTCACATTTTTATAAATAATCGATGATTCTTCTATGTATAATGTAGCTTAAAGTCTCCTTTATAAAAGGCTTCTTTCAGATTGTAAAAATTCAATCTCGTTCCCGATATACAGAGTTTTGAAAATGTGCCGGATTTCAGACAAAAAATCAAAAAAAGTTGAATAACGCCGGAAGTAGTTGATCATGAGTAAAATGTTTTTATTGCTTCATTTTCCGCTGCATTCAATAGCAAAATAAAATATAGCGTATTCCATTTAAAATAAGAAAGTTGAGGTCAATTTCCGGTCAAACCGGAAGTGCTACTGCTTTGAAAATATTTTAGTTGAAACGGGCATGTTGGATAACCCCTAGATACCAAATTTCGTTAAATTATATTAAATAGTATTTAAAATATAGATAGCGTAAGCTCGTCCTGAGACACTTGTATAAGCTTTTGAAAGGCATGCATGATGCACGTGCATAGAAGTTACGAATTGAGTATTAAAAAAATGAATTACTCTTTTCTTTTACCTCCCGCTACCCTTGGTAAGGGAGGTATAGGGATCGTGCTAAAAATCACATATCGACATTTTAATAAATGACCACGTTATAAGGTCCCTAGAGCTAAATTTTAACATTTTCACAATGATATCAAATTCCTAAAACAGTGTACAGGCGGTCTCAATTTCGATGTTCTTTTAGGGTATCTCAGGAAATAATACTGACAGAGCAAAATCGTTTGCACATTCCAGGGTCAACTTTTTGGAAAAAGTTTAATAGTCAACACAAGAATTTTTAATCTTTTGTTTCTGAGCTACAGACAAAAACCTGTTTTTCGCTCATTTCGAAAATATCTCATAACTTGTTTATTATGTACGTTACAGAAAAATTGTTTTAACAAATTTTGTATCGCTTTTTATGTAAAATAAAACGGCGTAATTATTTTTTCAAAACTTCATAGTTCTTGAGATATGAACACAAACTTATGAATTTTTAAATGGCAACCTATGTTGAAAATAGTCTCATCTTTTTGCTTTTATAAGCTTTTCAACGATAATATATAACAAGTCTACATCTTTTTTTTTTACTTATGAATAAATGATTTATTATTTTTTTTGAGGTGAAAAAATTGAAAATATTAAGAAACAAATGAAAAAACAATTATAGTTAGTCATTTGTTTATTTCTAATATTATTTACTTTTGTTTTATACATATTTTTAATTTATTTGCTTTTAATGGCATATTAAACCAATTTTTTTTTTAATTATGTCAAAGCCAACTATGACGTCGATAAATAATAATTTAATTAACCCGAAAATAATTTACAATAATTTTGAGAACATAATTAATAGATATGGAAACAAAATAAAAAATTATGAATTATAATAGTTTTTTTCATTTGTTTCTGAATAATTTTCAATTCTTCACCCCAAAAAATTAATAAATCATCATTTATTCATGTGTAAAACAAAAAAATGTAAACTTGTTATAAATAATCATTGAAAAGCTTATAAAATAAGAAAAAAGATGAGATTATTTTCAACATAGGTTGCCATTTAAAAAATCCTAAGTTTGTGTTATCTCACGAGAATTATGAAGTTTTCAAAAAATCTAATTACGCCATCTTATTTTACGTAAAAAATGGTACAAAATTTGTTAAAACAATTTTTCTCTAACGACCATAATAAATAAGTTATGAGATATTTTCGAAATGAGCAAAAAACAAGTTTTTGCCTGTAGCTCAGAAACAAAGAAGATCGAAAATTCCTGTGGTAACTATTAAACTTTTCTCAAAAAGTTGATCCTGGAATATGTAAACGATTTTGCTCTATCATTAATAGTTTCCGAGGTACCCTACAAAACATTATAGGTAAAATTCATATATCTATCAGAAATACCGCCAATCTTGTTAATGAATTGGAAGAATCTGTGACATTTAGGACCTTGTAATTAGAATTGTATGTGTGCAGAAGACATTTTAAATACAATAAAAACAATAATTGGGTAAAGTTCTGGTTTTTTTTTTTATAAACCGACAGTTCGACAGCAAAGTGCAATACAATACTTTTATAACATAAAATAGAAATAACGAGAGGTAATGTGCTGGCCACAACAGATTTTTTTTTTTTTCATAAGAAGCCGAATTTTTAAAATAGAAAAATTAGGGACTTTGTTAATTTAAAAATACTATAACATAAAAAATCAAAAAAACGTTGAATCCCCCATTATTTAAGAAAGTCCACTTACGTGTCGGTCTGCAATCTCCACGTGCGCCCAGCTGCATCATCATGCCTCCTCTGCCTCTGCTGCTGCATCTCGCTCCAACATGGGGGCACCGATACGCAGCACTGGTGCGCGGGGCCCAACGCTTCGAACTCTGTCAGGCGGCGCAAGGCACGCAGCTCTTGCAGCGTGAGCTCGCCCGCTGAACCCAAACCGGGGCAAGGGGCTTGCGTCGGGGCTGTTTGAATGACGGAGAGCTCGCAGACGGAGCCGGAGGGGGACAACGGGGGTGATGCCCCTGGGCTCACTGGCGGCAACAGCGGGAAGAAGTGGAGCGAGGTGGATGTTGCTAAGCACAGGCGCTCCAAACCTAAAAGGAAATATATGTCATTACTACAAATCACTCTCAGCCCGATTCACAAAAAAGTTTAAGCTAATCCTCATTTTTTGATTAGCGAATTCTACTCTAATTTTGACAGTTTATATCTTAAAACTTAAAATATAGTTCGATCTATTCCTAGTATCCATATTTTTTGATAATATTTTGTAGATTAAACTTCTAATGCAGGAATAGAATAGAATTCACTAATCCAAAAATAAGGATTACCTTAAACTTTTTTGAGAATCGGGCTGTCTTAGTTTAGATGAAGTTTAAAATTTCAAATAATAGTTATTTGTGTATTAAGAGCACAAAATGGGATATTGTTGAATTCGAAATAGATAATGTCCATTTGCGTTCGAAATACATACAAGATTTTTACTACAGTCGTCACAATGGGGTTGTCTACCATAACAAAAAATAATAAAATGTACACTTTATACTTACAATACTACTTCTTACGCTATTGCTACAATCTAATCTGAGCACTTTTTACTTTCGTTTTAGTAAATGAATGCCCTACTTTATTTCTGTATTCCTTTACACAGCAGTACGGCATTTTATTTGGTTATGTAATATACCGATAGAGCAGTGTTATACAGGTGTATCAAGATAATGGAACAGTGCCTTTTATTCGTGTATGTGAAAAGATACAGAAAAAAGTGATTAGGATATTTTGTAAGGGACACATTTTAGAATAAACTTTATTATCATAAATCCAGTGGTACTCAAAGTATAGGGCAATATTATATTTTTTTAAATGGCATTATATATATTTTATTAACTCCTTAAATAGATAATTTTGTTCTGAATACAACGATATAACAATATCATACCCTTACATTGCAAAAAAAAATATAAAAATTAATTCAAAGTTAGTATTTCATTGCTACTGTATCTAAGTAATCTGAGCAAACATTTAATCAAAAAAACAAAAAAATTATTTTAAAGTTAAATTTATTGCCAAAATCGTAGCTTACTTGAATGTAATAAAACTAAAATAATTTTTTTGTTTTATTGGTGAATGTTTGCTCAGATTACTTAGATAAAGTAGAAATGAAATATTAACTTTGAATTAATTTTTATCAAATTTTTCGCAATGTAAGGGTATGATATTATTATATTGTTGAATTTAGAACAAAATTCTCTATTTAATGAGTTAATAAAATATATATAATGCCATTTAAAAAAATTTAATTTTGCCCTATAGTTTGAGTACCACAGGATTTAAGATATTAAAGTTTATGCTAAAATATGTCCCCCTCTATGTCTTACAAAATATCTTAATCACTTTTTTCTCTATCTTTTCACATACACGAATAAAATGCACTGTTCCATTATCTTGATACACCCTGTATACTAAAGCGCAATTAGTTCCTGACTAAACGTTGCCATTAAGAATGTAGACAAATGACATTCCTCAACAGCTTTTAAGTCGCCCACAAATTAGTTTTAGAACATTCCAAAAGAAAATTTTTTGGGATAATTTGACATCTTTGGCAGTTTTTTAAATCGCCAGAAATCAATTTGACAGTTCTAACCAGCTGTTAAGTCTACCAAAAATTAGTTTTAAAACATTCCAAAAGAAGATTTGTTGAAAGAATTTGACAGCTTTGGCAGTTTTTAATCACCAGAACTCAATTTGACAGTTCTAAACAGCTTTTAAGGTTTTAGATCTCCCACAAATTAGTTTGAAAACATTCCAAAAGATTTTTTGGGATAATTTGACAGCTTTGGCAGTTTTTTAAATACCCAGAAATCAATTTGACAATTTTAAACAACTTTAAAATCTCACAAAAATTAGATTTAAAACATTTCAAAAGAATATTTGTTGAGAAAATTTGACAGCTTTGGCAGTTTTTAATTCACCAGAAATCAATTTGACAGTTCTGAACAGCTTTTAAGTCTACCAAAAATTAGTTTTAAAACATTCCAAAAGAAGATTTGTTGAAATAATTTGACAGCTTTGGCAGTTTTTAAGTCACCAGAACTCAATTTGACAGTTCTAAACAGCTTTTAAAATTTTAAGTCTCCCACAAATTAGTTTTAAAACATTCCAAAAGATTTTTTGGGATAATTTGACAGCTTTTGCAGTTTTTTAAATCACCAGAAATCCATTTGACAGTTTTAAACAGCTTTAAAATCTCACAAAAATTAGATTTAAAACATTCCAAAAGAACATTTGAGAAAATTTGACAGCTTTGGCAGTTTTTAATTCACCAGAACTCAATGGGACAGTTTCAAATAGCTTTTAAGCCTCTCAGAAATTAGTTTTAAAACTTTTCAAAAGAAGATTTGTTGAAAGAATTTGAAAGCTTTGGCAGTTTTTAAGTCACCAGAACTCAATTTGACAGTTATAAACAGCTGTTAAGTCTCCTAAAAATTAATTTTAAAACATTACAAAAGATGTGTTAGAAGAATGACAGCTTTGGCAGTTTTTAAGTCACCAAAAATCAATTTGACAGTTCTGAACAGCTTTTAAGTCTACCAGAAATTAGTTTTAAAACATTCCAAAAGAAGATTGTTGGAAGAATTTGACAGCTTTGGCAGTTTTAAGTCACCAGAACTCAATTTGACAGTTCTAAACAGTTGTTATGTCTCCCAAAAATCAGTTTTAAAACATTACAAAAGAAGATATGTAGGAATAATTTGGCAGTTTTCGAGTCAGTAGGAATCAATTTCATAGTTTTAAACAGCTTTAAAATCTCCCAGAAATTAGATTTACAGCATTCCAAAAAAACATTTGTTGAGAAAATTTGACAGTTTTGGCAGTTTTTAATTCACCAGAACTCAATTTGACAGTTTCAAATAGCTTTTAAGCCTCCCAGAAATTAGTTTTAAAACTTTTCAAAATAAGATTCGTTGAGAGCATCTGACAACTTTGGCAGTTTTTAAATCAGCAGAAATCAATTTGACAGTTTTAAACAGCTTTTAGGCAGTATGGCATTTTGTTTGGTTATGTAATATACCGACAGAGCAATCATAAGTCAAACTGACTTGTGGAGATGCATTTTATAGTTAGAAATATGGGCAGCGAGCGTTTTTTCTACTTTGTCGCGTATCAGCGTCAAAGTGACATTTTGCGTTGACAAAAGAGAGCGCAAATGGCTACTTTCTATAGTGACTGTAGAAAAACTCATTTCAAATAAATAAATAAATAATAATTTTTCAACTTACTGTTGCAGTAAACAGCCGACACAAACTCCTGCGTGTCCAACTTCGCCAGAGACACAATCCTCAACGTATCTATATCGTAAACCCTGGTGGCCCCATCAGCACAGACTATCACAGCTAGCGGGGCCTGGTCCTGGTCGGGCGCAGGCACCAAACTGGCTTCCTTGGGGCACTCCGCGGGTGTTAGGTCTCGCACGCGGCATGGCGTCTCGCGCAGTCGAGCCACCGCGCCGGAATGGATCACTTCGTATACTAATAGGACTCCGCCCTCGTCTTCCAAGCTGCGGAGGATCACGAGGATGTGGGAGCACCCTCGAGTGGGGAGGATGTCCCAGATTTCTAAGTTCGATAAGTTTTTGTATCTAAAAGGAAATAATAAATATAGTAAAAGGAAGATTTGCGTCATCAACTTGAAGAAAACAATATAAAACGCAATATAACTTGTAGAAAATAATTAATTACATACATAAAATCACGCGTGTCCCACTTAGTGGGTTAGCAAAAACCCGAAAACAGTAGTAACAATAAGAAAAGGGATAAGAGTAAGAGCTCAGCTGACTCACTTCACTCTCTAACAACATTCTTCTAACGTAACTTGTAACGTAACTCAGTTACTTTTTAAAATATGGTAACTGTAACTTAACTTGCTGCGGAAAGTAGTTGGTAACTTTATGGTTTTTAGTTACTAGTTACTTGAGTAACTTAAGTTACTTAAAGTAACCCAGAAATTAGAATGTAACTTAAGTTAGTCAAAGTAACTTAAAAAGTGGAGTTGTTGAGCGCAGCATCGCGCATTCCCTCTGTAATGTGTAACTGTTATTTTAATACATAATTAAATTCAATATAATTGTTAATTGATTTCAAGCCATAATAGATAATAAAATAAGTAATTATATTCATTAATAATAGAGTTTTTGTACGGTAAACAGAAAAACTAAAAATAACACATTATTTTAACTTTTAATTCTAGAATTAAAAAGTCACTAAATGTTAAATTTGACTTATAAAATATATTATTTTCAAATGTTTTCCTCGCTTACAAATGATACGTTTTAATAAATTATAATGGGGTATTCCACCATAACAAAAAAATTAAGAAAATTTCAATTTAACATAAAGTATGGCTCAATAAATAATAGTTAAAACAATGAAAACATTTTTTAAATGATTACTTTACGAGATATTTCACATTTGCTAAAAGGGAAAATTGACGTCATACAATTGTTATCTTTCTCTCGCAGCGTACTCAGAGCAGTGTGTGTGAGAAAGACAAGTATAGAGGAAAAGTGAAGTTACACTGATTTCTCGAAAATAAAATACTGTTAAGCTAGGAACAATTAAGATTTTTTAATACTATGAATTGCTTCAAAACTGAATGAAGTTTTATTTAAAATAATAAAAAAATTTGAGTGGAATACCCCATTAAACTGCCACTAAATCATCAAAATTATTCCAATTTTCAGGTTATACAAAAAATAGTGTATTTTGTTCGTTGTTCCAAGGGTTGCAAGACTTGAATTCGTCTCATTTTTGCAAATTCCCTTCTCACAAGATAAAATGTCACTTTTAATTTTTATATTATATTATAATGTAGATCCGCAGGGCCTTTTTATCAGATTTTTTATCACAGCAACCGGGCCCTGATGGCCCCTTGTCAAAGCGGGCCCTAGGCCGAGGCCTCGTGGGCCTAGGCGGTAATAAGGCCCTGTAGGTCCGTTAACATTAACAGTAATAATCTGATTGGGTGTTGCCAAGCAATAACGTTAAAATTTAGGTTAACGTAGTTAGTGCAAAAACTCCCTGATATGTATACTACACAATAACTAAGTCAACAGTCAAAGTCTACACTTCACGCCATTAAAAGTAGTTAGAAAGTAACTCAAGGTAACTGAGTTACTTTTAATGAGTAACTAGTAAATAACTTAGTTCCTTCACCAAAGTAACTGGAACTTAAGTAACTTAGTTATTTTTTTTTGGAGGTAATTGTAACTGTGACTAGTTACATTTTAAAAGTAACTTGCCCAGCTCTGCATAAGAACATATTAAAGTGATCGATTTTCGGTAGCGAATAACCGCATCCGGACCTTACACAAAAATCATCCTTCGCCACACATTCCTGTACAAACATACTTCGTTCACTTCGTCCACATAAAAGTTCAGCTCAGTCTCTCCATTCTCATAAAACATTCTTACTAACCATACATCTATTAAAAAAGTTAAATTATAAAAAAAGTTGCGATTCATTACATACCTTTCTGGAAGAGCGATACACTGTACAGCATGCGAATAATTCAACTTCTTATTTTTACTCGACTTTAATTCCGATATGTGATCACTAATCGACTTCTCTGTTCCTTTTTCCGGTTTTCCCAGCGCATCACCATTCAGGAACTGAAAATTCTGCGAACTTGATGCATCTGGTTCTTCGTCATCCACAACCAAAACTCTCGTGCCGCTATTTGGCCCTGAAGTTGGCGGCGGCAGGAAAATATCATCACTCTCCCCAGGAATCAAATTTTGATAATTATTCGACTCTGTCTGTTTCAGCATTTTCAGCGCTTGGTATTCATTAATAAATGAATTTGAAGCGTCCATTAAGTTGTAGTCCATGTCGTTGATCATAGAAATGACTATGTTTGACATTTTGGTGTTTGTTTTTGTTACTTCAACTTCTCTGTCGGAGTCTTTCGTGTACGAAAAGTCGTAGACGACTAGACAGAGACATGTTGTGGTGTCTGGAAGGCTGTTTTCGATTATCATGTCATTGGGTTTTGGTTCTGAAACCGGGCGGCCTTTAATGGTAAGGCCGCAAATAACAGCCGGCCGTAAAGTGGTTAAAGTGGTCTCTTCGTCTGGTTTAACTTCAGTGGTGTCTTTACCACCTGGTATAACTGGGCGCGGTTGAGGAGATTTTTGTTCGCCAATTACAGAAACTGAAGTTATAGTTACGCTGCGTCCTACACAAAAATGTAAATACTCAATAAGATTTTTCATAAATGATTTTATTGTAAGCTTTAATATTTATTTTAGCCGTTTTGAACTGTTTTTAAAATTGATCTAACCTTGTTCGACCCCAAGAATGAAGTTAACAGTGCTACACCGTTAAAAACAAAGAAGAGGAATGTCAAATACATTTAATACAGAAGTAGTATTCCATTTGCCAATCTTTCAGATTAGTTCACTTTGTTCAGTTCTAATAGATAGATCATTTAATAGTGGTACTATAACTATTTGATAAAAATTAATAAATTATATTTTATAGATTATATTATATACAGTATGTGCACGGATCGAGTTCCAAAGAGGAAAAACTTTTTATTTTACAAAAAAATGTATTCTTGATAAAAGTTCTTGCATGTTCCGAAACAGCCATTTCAGTTTTAACATTTTCAAATTTTCTTTTAGTTTCAGATAAAAATAGAAAATTGGTCGTTTTAATCAAAAATTATTCTAACGGACCTATTCTGTAACTCAGTAGTTAATTTTTAACAACTCGTTAAAAAAACGAAACAAATCAAATATGTTGACACATAACAAAAATTTAGATTTTTAGTTGCCTAATCAATATCTATTGGATAATTTTTTTTAACCAGTTGTTAAAAATTAACCACTTTGTTACGGAATAAGCCCGAAAGTCCCAAAAAATAATTTTGCATTGGTCGCGTTCAGCCGCACCTAGCTGCTAGCTCGCTAACCTAGCGAACGTCGTTGAACGGTCCGCTGACCGACCGCTAGATTCTAGCTGCTAGTCTAGCGGGCTAGCGAAAACAAAATGTGCTAGATGACTTAGCGTACTGCTATAACTGTCAAAAATAGGAAATATGGCGCTAGTAAATTCAAATGAAATACAATATGAATATGAAAATATGTCATATTTGGTAAATGAAAGCAGAGAAATTCACAAACATATTCAATCTGGTAAACTTCTATATACTATATAATATAAAATTTTATTATGAGGTGAGAATAAATTTTATTTTTAGATGGACCGGTCGAATTACCACGACCGCTGTTAGCTAGCAGCTAGATAGCTGCTAGATGCGGCTGAACGCGACCATTGTCATGGTACCATCTTGGTTTTTTTACATCCAGTAGGGAACCAGTTGATAGGAATTTTTTGACCAATTTTCGTGCACCTCTATTTGAGATGTACATATCCGGAAACTTTTGATTAAATTCTTCAACAATTCGACGGATCGCTTTCTTACCTTTGCCATAACATTGAATTAGGTAAACTCGTTCGTCTTTTGACAACGATTATGGTTAATTTTCCTGACAGTTAATAAAAATAAATAAATAACGGCAATTACCATGACAACGCAAACTAATTTTTTGGGAAAGAAGAAAATTTGAAAATGTTAAAACTGAATTGGCCGTTTCGGGACGTGCAAAAACTTTTATCAAGAATACATTTCTTTTGTAAAATAAAGTTTTTTCTCTTTGGAACTCGATCCGTGGACATACTGTATATACATATATATAAAAAAAATTAAACCTATTCAAAATAACATATGTATAATGTACACATGTAATGTATCTATAGGGTGTAAATTTTAAAACAGGTCATAGGGCTATAACATAGAAAAACAGTTTTTTAGACGCCAAAAGTTTCTATATTAATTTATTGAAAAAATAATTGGTGCCTATTATAAAGAAAAAAAATACGAATTTTTTAATACCAAACACCTTACATTTCTGCTTCATAAAAAGCCAGAAAATAAATTTAAAAATTTGTACAATTAAGAAAAAATATCATTAGCCATAAAACTGACAGCAACAAAACATTGCTATTTTTTATTAACATGATGAGGGACAATTAAAGATTAAAGTTATTAATTTATGAACTAATACAACAATTATTATTTATTGTAATAGGTATTTACAAATTAAAGATGATCTACATGTAATAAGAAATAAGTTATAAGAAACAAGAAAAACTGAAAACTACAAGGGAACAATTAAAATCATTTAATAATTTGCAATTTTTCTTCATGAGACAAATTATCCATGATTTCTTCTTAATAAAACGAAAATAATAATAATTTAACAAATAATATGTAAAAAAACGTTTATTAATGAGCGTTTTAA
Organism: Ophonus ardosiacus; assembly: GCA_943142095.1. Taxonomy (NCBI): domain Eukaryota; kingdom Metazoa; phylum Arthropoda; class Insecta; order Coleoptera; family Carabidae; genus Ophonus; species Ophonus ardosiacus. The sequence goes on from OW964838.1 coordinate 30,947,808, forward strand.
GTTAACAGTTGTTTTGTTTCGTTTCTGTCAATTTCACGGCTAATGATATTTTTTCTTAATAGTGCAAATTTTTTAATTTATTTTCTGGCTTTATATGAAACAGAAATGTAATGTGTTTGGTATCAAAAAATTCGTAATTTTTTTCTTTATATGCACTAATTCTTTTTTCAATAAATTAATATAGAAAGTTTTGGCGTCTAAAAAGCTGTATTTCTATGTTATAGCCCTATGACCCGTTTTAAAATTTACATCCTGTATGTTCAGAAATTGAATTTGAAATACCCACAATTTTATTAAACTGAAAGAAAGTGATTCGTAACCGAACAAACTACATTAAGTATTTTGAGGATTATTTCGTAATGATCGGTAAATATAATGGTTGGAATACAGTAATCCATGCAAAAAGAATGACAAAATAAATTATCTGATTCAAAAGTGTGTTAGATCTGATCCGAGTGGCAAATGTAATACGCCTAGAATGGTGTACATCAAAATGTCCTAATTATTTTTTGATATACAAATTTGTTTGAAACAACGGAAAGCCACTGTCTTGCTATTGTGTCGCCATCTACTGTCGTAATTAACTAGCTTCATTCATTTACATGGTGCAGTTTTTGACAACTAGAACATAACTTTGACATGGCAAAATAAATATAAATAATTGGCTTTATACCGAGTGATTATTAATTACGGTGTTTTCACAAGTGGTTTCTATGATTATTTGATTTATTTCATGATCAGAAACATCACTAAATCGGTGTTTTTCGTTCATTTTATTTATATGTTGTTAACTATCTGACAAAACAAAAGTTGCAGAGATTATTACCGGGAATAATCTCTAGAGGTTTATACCCGAGGCCGAGACACACTACAAAAATTAATGATCATTAACGAGTTGTTATAGTAGTTGAGATTGATGACAGATGTCAAAATTGCGTCTATTAACAAACGAGTAAATTATGAATGCGAATATTAATAGTTTTTATAATTAGTTGTTTATTAGTTAAAAATATTTTTTTCTACAGTCACTACGCAAAGTGCTCTCTTTTGTCAACGTAAAATGTCACTTTGCCGCTCATGCGCGACAAAGTAGAAAAAACGCTCGCTGTCCAAATTTCTAAATATGCAATGTTGAGAAATGTCACTTGTCTACATTCTTAACGGAAACGTTTAGATAGGAACTAATGGCACTGTAGTTACACATTTACCACGTCTCAAGTCAATCTGACATATGACTGCTCTGTGGGTATATTACATAACCAAACAAAATGCCGGACTGCTGTGAAAATAAAATAGGGCATTCATTTACAAAAACGAAAGTATAAAATGCTTAGATTAGATTAAAGCAATAGCTCAAGAAGAATGGAAAATAACGATAAAATAAAATTAAATATAAAATAAATTGTGTGAACAGTTTTATATTTAGCAATAGGAATGATTGTACAAAGATGGCGGTAGATGTATGTATAGTGGCGACGATAGTTGCGAGTCATACTGTGACATTTGATCTCGACTTTACTGTATTTATTTTGATTACAAGAAAGTTATTAGTTATTTCGTTATTAAAATAATTGCGAGAAGTTAATCAATACACCAGGTAACATACATGTCTACATAATCACAAATTCCTTGAAATATTTGTTATTTTTTTCAGTGTGACGCGTGACAACTGACACATTTTGCCACAAAAACTCATCAAATCATCACAAATCCTTGTTACCGCGCTCTAAAATAATAATGTACCCGGGTATACAATTTCTTACCCATTTACCCGAAATATACCCGCTGCCCGTTAATTACCCGATACCCTTTAATTACCCGAACAGTTTTCAGCTGCCAAAAAGATTGGATCTAAAAGAAGAGCTTTTTATTATCATTCCATAGGTAACTAATATAATTTATGTTAAGTTTTTTATAGAGATGCAATATATTATTTATTTGTATTACTTTTTATTTAATAAATATATGTAAACAATAATTATGAATTTTATTAAAAAGTAAACTGCTAATATAAGGGTAACTGGTAATTAACAAATTAACGAATTATGTATATGTACCTAAAGGATAACGAGTAATTAAAGGGTATCGGGTAATTAACGGGTAAAGGGTACTATCCGGGTAGTTGTTTCGGGTACTCGGGTACCAAAATTATCGGAATTCGTCATTCCTATAATGTAGCGATATAATCATTTAAAAGTATTTTGAGTTTAAACAGTATTTTCTACATTAGCCAACCGTTATTTATTGAGCAGTACTGTAAGTGTAAAGTGTACATTTTATTATTTTTTGTTGTGGTGGAGGACCCCATTGTGGCGACTGTAGAAAAAATCTTGTGTGTGTTTCGAGCGCAAATGGACATTGTCGATTTCAAAAGAATACCGCGCTCTTGTGTCACGCGGCAACAACCTCTCAATCGGCAGTGTCCTATTTTGCGCTCTTAATACACAAATAGCTAATAACTAACATGTGCGATTAATGATCTCAACAATTTACGCGTTAAATGTCTTAATCATTAATCATCCTCATTAACACATTTGATAGTTAAGTAACTATTAATTAATAAGAAATAAAAAGCATTTGAAAATCGTGACTGTTCTATTTTATGATCTAAGAAAAGCAGAACCCAAATTTTTTATCAGAAATTGACCTATGCTCTGATCTAAAACATATTGGGTGCGATTCAGTGGGTTGTATTAGGCTGTTTTAAGATCTGTATTAAGAGTTGTATTAAAAAACCTGATTCAGTGGCTTGTATTAGACTGTTTTAGAGTGTTTATTTTAATACATGCGTATTAGTTGCCTAGGAAATTAAAACACTTCTTAAAATGGGTTATATCTGTTTTAAGTATTGTATTAACCTTAATTCATAATGTCAAATATAAAATATTAAAGTAAAATTATATATTTGACTCTTCATAAAGTATACTAAAGCAAATATTGAACTTAAAATGAAATAGTAAAACAGAAAATGAATAATTTAAAAAATTGAGTTTAATATGAATAAATTCAGGCAAGTTACAACAATTATTTATATGTTGTCTATTTTCTAAGTTTGTTTAAGTAAAATAGGTGACACAATACGTGCTGTTGTAAGAATTGAGCATGTTTGGCGTGTTGTTGATTGTAGAAGACGAAGAAGGATATACAGAAGACGAAAAACTATGACAATACTCTCTCCGAAAGTGATACTGATTATCAAAAAATGTATTTCAGAATGTAATAAATTTGATTCGAATTGACATATCTGTGTTTGGCGGTGATGTACCTCCTACAGTTTTAGTTTTTCTTTTAAGTAAAGTGCAATTTCACTCTTTGAATTGCATTTCAATCAGTGCCGGATTACCCATTAGGCAGAATAGGTAACTGCCCATGGGCCCCTTACATTTTAGGGGCCCCGCTACATTGAATTAAAATAATATTGATTTGATATTGATTTTTTTTTATTACAAACAAAGGAATCCTTAAAGAAATTTTGATTACAACAAAGAAATGCTTATTTACAATAATGGAAACTTGATTACAATAATAAAAAATATCAATCAGCACAAACATCACTTTTATTTCTTTGGACATTCCAATTTACCACTTCAAAATGATGCAGCTTTTTTATTTTTCATTATTTTAATGTCATTTCCCTTATTTTCAATAATACCGTTCCGTTTAGTAATTGCCTCTTATTAAAATAATCTTTTCTTCATTAAACCAATCGGTTCTGTAATTCTTTTCCCTGACATTTTAATATGTTAAAATTTAAAATATAGGTCATAAAGTAGTGTAATATAACCTAAAACAACACAAATACAAAATATTGACGTTTCAAATGCCGCTAATTTCGCACTTTGACAGTTATTACAGTGTTGCCAAGTGTAATTTTGCGTTTTAACTAAAACAGCTTAATACAGACCACTGAATCACATTTGTTTTAAAATGTGTTTTAAGCTAATACAGTGTTTTAGTTAATACAAGTGTTAGTACAGACTTTAATATAACCCACTGAATCGCACCCATTAATTTTTGTAGTGTGTCTCAGGTATTATTCTCACTATAATAATGGTAGGATTGGTTAAAACGCTGACACGTAACAGGTAATGAAACATTTCATTGGTTTTAAGAAACGCCAAAAAAATTATCGTTTGTAAACTTACCATCCTCTAGATTGCTCCACGAGTAATTATGCCCAAACTCCTGCATACAACACTCCAATATCGGCGAATCATACTGCGTGACATAAAACGAGTGCGTCCTCTTCAACTTGCCACTCACATCATACACCGTCACGAGCCCATCCCCATTGGCCGTGACCACGAGGTGGCCCACCCCCGTCGTGCCCACCTTACTCACGGGCACGCCTCTATACGTGGCGTCTTGCGCTGGTTGGGTGGCGTACGTCACGCTCAGGGGCACGTTCTGCGTGTACTCCCCGCACACGAACGGACAGTTGGGGGAGTGGCGCTCGTGCTCCGCCCACGGCTCGTCTGTGCGCTCCCAGCACACCAGGCATACGGTGCAGGTGAAACACATCGCGCGGTCGTCGCCCGAGGAGTTGGGCTGGTGGTAGAAGCCTGCTTGGGCCATTTGGTCGGGGAGGGCCCATCTAAGCAAATCATTACAAATTATAACCTATAAATTCTGCAAGAATGCTGGCGAGGAAAACAACAAGCTAACAAAATGGGGACAAGCAAGAAAAGCATAGAGAAATCACACATTACGAACTACACCAGAGAGATTGAGAACAACAAAGTAAGATAAACATCTCGACGTTAATACCAAGGTATTTATTGGATGAAAAGATGATTGCCAGGTTCAGATGTGGTAGTGAAGAGAGAAAGAATACTGGCTATCAAGTGATGAGAGGAGTTGTAGGCTATGCGGGAGAGAAGAGAAACTATCAGGCATTTAAGGATTGCGTGCAGGGAAGTTACGAGAGAAGGAAGAAAAGAAACGGTTTTGTTAGACGATATAGGGTCGGGACAAGATTGGAAGAAGGAAGTCATCGAGAAACGGGGGGTTGATTTATGATATAGTACCACAGTTTATTGTAAAATATATAGGTATATAATATGTAGATTCTAAGCCGGTTAGGCAAGAATAAATATAATAATAAATAAATAAAGTATTATAACCTATAGTGACTTTATACCACACAAAAACTCGTAGTATGGTCATGGTTTTAACTAAAACACTGTTTTCAGAAATGTCAAATTCAAATTTAAATATTTAATTTCACCCGTATTTTTAAAAAACGATTTTTTAAAAAATATTTGTTTAAATACAAACTATGTTCTGGTTTATAATCATATTTTGATAAATTTGATATTATTATTGTTATTAAATAATAAAATTTGACTAAACAAAATTCAATAAACAATTAATAAAAGAGCATATAAATTGCAAACGCAATATTATTTATTTCAAAATATACCACTAAATTACAAATAAATGTATTATATAATATTTTTTGTATAATTCATCTCAAATTATAAAAATATTTACATACAAATAATATACAGTGTGTCCCATTTAGAGGTGCCACCATTGGGATCTCGAGAACTATAAGAGATACGATGTCGGTTAAATGGAACTTTTTGTGCGCCTTTGGGAGGCCATCTCAGATGTGCATTTGTTTTTCCAAAAATTCTCATAGGACACTAGATAAAGACGAAAAACTGAATATTGTTGATTTTTTCTTTTTCAAATAACTTCTAAACTATTAGTAATTGAGAAAAATGTTTCAAATATAAAAGATAGATATTTTTATTAACTAACCAGTGGTGTACGAAATAAATTTTTATATCCGTAAATTTTCGAGATTTAACACAAACTTATATTTTTTTAAATGGAACCCATATCTGATTTTAGTATAAAAAAAATCAATATTTTTTTCTCTTTTCAATGATGTAAGGGTTATTATGTTTTATATTTGTTTTGCTCCTAAAATTTAATTTTTCTCTTTATTTTCCTGAATTTTCTTATTATTTCCCAAAAAAACATTATTATTTTTATTAATTACATTGTATTTGATCAAAATAATTTGTTTTATGCCTTTATTACTTAATATTTTTATTCTAGACTCATAATTAGAAATTACACTATGATGTGTCAAAGGCACCCTGATACAAAATATTATAAAAATTAATTTGATACGAATTTTGAGCAAATTTTATTAACGAAATAAAATATTTAAATACAAGGAGTATTTCCAAATAAAAATCTACCAATATTTTCAAAATAATTGTAAATTTAATACAAAATAAGGAAAAAAAATAATTTTAAAGGCAAAATAAATATAAAACATAATAACCCTTACATCGTTGAAAAGAGAAAAAATATTGATTTTTTTGAGACTAAAATCAGATATGGGTTCCATTTAAAAAAATATAAGTTTGTGTTAAATCTCGAAAATTTACGGATATAAAAATTTATTTCGTACGCCACTGGTTTGTTAATAAAAATATCTATCTTTTATATTTGAAACTTTTTTCTCAATTATTATTAGTTTAGAAGTTATTTGAAAAAGAAAAAATCAACAATATTCAGTTTTTCGTCATTATCTAGTGCCCTATAAGAATTTTTGGAAAAACAAAAGCACATCTGAGATGGCCTCCCAAAGGCGCACAAAAAGTTCCATTTAACCGACATCGTATCTCTTATAGTTCTCGAGATCCCAATGGTGGCACCTCTAAATGGGACACACTGTATATGTACATACGCCCCCTCATAATATTTAATTTGCAAATTTACACACGCTTTACTTTAAAGTTTAAACTATACTTTTGATTCTTTGAAAAATGCTAGTTTTAAAATATTGATGAAATTTCCTTTGTAAGATTCATTCTTGTAATCAGTACTATTAGGTTATAATCAAAATCCTTTGTTGTAATCAACCATTTTACAGTTTTAATTCGCAAGATAGCAATGCCAGAAAATTATCCGTTTGGCAGGATATTTCTTTTACTTTTTTATACTAAATTTTAATAGTAAATTAGGGAAATTCAATATCGGCAGAACAGAAAAATAAAAATATCTTACCTTCACAATTTTCAATATAACGAGACTAAAAAAATATCCGTTTTTATAAATAAATAAATAAATTTTAATATAAATCACGATAATAACAACTTTGTATTAACCATATACCTATTAACTAATATATTGCTAATGCTCGTATCTTTCCCATAAGAGAAGGTGAAGGAAACACTGTGAAATGGAAATTTCATTTCTGCATAAGTCTATCTCACACAAACGCCCAACCGGCAATTGATTACTATTGGCTAACGCTGACAGCGTCGCTGGCTGGGCTGCGTTCCAAAATCCACAATATTTTCAAATGTAGTTGCTCACGATTCTCAACATATGAAAGTAATTTGTCTTCTTGAGGAAGAAAACATGCTTTTGGTTGAAAATAAACATAAGTAAATACGTTGGCGTGTATTACGAGCATACTTTTATAATAAAAGCGCTTTTATGGAGTATATTTTCACATTATATTGAGGAGAGTGCTCCATAAAAGCGCTTTTATTACGGGCTTGACATTAATGTTGTACTTATAAGTAGTTTTGTTAGTTTTATAAAATTATTTTTGATTTAGTTTCAATTTTTTACTTCAACAAAACTCTCATTCGTTTCAAAACACAACACTTCATACTCTACGCCAAAACTCGGTATTCCTGGTTTTGGAACGCTGCCCTGGTGATGCAGCGAGCACATGGTTGGGTGTTTGTGTGAGATATACTTATGCAGAAATGATATTTCCATTTCACAGTGTTTCCTTCAAGAAAAGCAAAGGATCCGCAATATATTAGTTAAAAGGTATATGGTATTAACGCATTTAACCTAACCAAACACTTGAATTACAAATACACATAATTATTTACACTATTGGAATTATAAATATAGTATAATTACTTTAAATTTAGATATAATTCATAAACAATATCTTCAACTTCACTTTTCTGAACTTAATGCATATAAACAACATTCGAGCTTGGTATAATAGCCGCCACATTTTCCCAGTGTTTCTCAGTTTCGCGCCGAGAAATCAAAATCGATCCCCCTATTGGCCACATACAAATTATCAATGTTGCCAACTATAGCAACAATTAAACGAATAATATGACGTTGATGTACATTGTTTATATATTATTCATGTCATATACAATAAGTAATGAACTGTACTATTCACCTTAATAATTATTATATAAGGCTATACACTTTTTGACGGTTAAAAATGATTAAAATTTTATTTCATTTTTCACTCTTATGCCCAGTTTTATAAAAGATGGATAAGTAAATTACTAGCAAAGTAAAATTTATTCTCGAAGTAAAACAGTTTATTCCAGAGATTTTCGTTTTATAAAGCAAGAATAAAAATACTAGCTAAGTAAATCTATGGAATAAATTACTCCACCGATTTTCGAGGAAGTAAATTTTATTCTGTAGAATAAATTTGACATGTCAAAATTAATTATTTTATAGAGAACGCAGAAATTTATAGGAACCTAAAAGGATGGTTTTCTATGAATTGCCAAATGGTATGTTCAGCAAATCTAAAAATAACGGATGTTGTTACTAGATGGTCTGGTTCCGCACACGACAGCAACATATTTAACAATTCATTAATAAGAGCTAGACTTGGAAACGGAGAATTTGGTAATGAGGTCAAGCACGACTTTTTTTTTATAATTTTAATCGATAGAGTAGTGAAAAATAATAGACCCGTATTTTTTATTTTTCCTCAAATCGATCTTTAATCATGAAAAAATTGTAATTGAAAATGACATTCTTTAAAATGCGGCTGAAGATCCCCGCTTCGTCCCTTGTCCAATGACGTCACAGAGTGAGAAGCACGACCATTTTGATTTTCACATTGTCTTAAACGTCAAAGTGACATTTAAAGATAACCTAAAATTTATGAAAGTAAACATGTCGATGGAACGTTGTTTCGTGCCGAAATAAAGAATAAAATAATATTCTGGAATATATTCAATGTCTCATATGCGTTTATAACCTCCTACCGTCTAATTCAAAGATTCAAAAGTGAAAGAAACATCTTATGTAACGTAGATAATTTCACGCCAAATGAAAATTATATTTATAAAAATAAATAGAACGATATTATATTAATATAATATAGCATATTTAGATATGTAATCCTCAATTTATAGTTTATATATATTTTTCTTTTAGAAATTATGTGTCCATATAAAATGTCTGTTTGAAATGAGTCTGAACTTCGTTTGTAACGTTGTGACGACACAACATGGCTGGTTTTTGCAACTTTTTAAAAATACCATACTTTAAAACGATTTTATACAACAGAAAATATAAATAAAAAATAATTTAATCATACTGATCGATGAATTAGACTATCCTTTTTCGATTTAAACAGAAAAAAGGTACAATTATTTTTTTTTGCATGACCTCATTGCTACTTGTTAGGGGATAGTGGATACCCTTGTAAAAATTACTTATTAACACCTGTACAAAACCCAACTACTCCAAGCTAACATAAATACAATGTGTCATATAACAGTTTCATTTGAACACTATTCCGGGGACCTATTTGTGAAACTGCATTAAATTCTTTACAAATCTCATCCCATGCACTACTTTTGCTTTTGACGCTTGCTACGTCTGTCTGCTTGTTTTTAATAATACTAATATATATATATTTTTTTTGTTATCTCCAACATGTTCACTTTATCTATTTTAGTATAATTCTTTCCCCATTCTCTCTTTTTTTCCATTTTTAATGAGAACTGACACTTTATGACACTTTATTTTGACGTTTGAATAATAATAAACGATGTCTCTGTCGGTAAATCACTAGAATAAAATACTTACTCTGCAAGTACTTATTTTACTCTGCAACTTATTTTATAAAACAGACATTTTTATTTATTCATCGATTAAATTTACTTTCAAAGTAATAACTCAGCAAGTTATTCGATGTTTATAAAACTGGGCATTAGTGATTTTAATGTATTAAGGTTTTTACCCTAAGTGATGACGTGCATTGGTTGCTTGAACGATTTGGAAATACTATACTTTTAAGCAGATACGCATGCTCAGAATAGTTGCAAAACCGTTCTATGAACAAATCTATTAGCAAAAGTGCGTGTACTTACTTGTAGTCCATATGAGGCCATTTAGAGAACGTATCCCTCCTCCTCGCCTCGCTGGCCATCGCAGACCTGTCTAACGCTGGCGGCGGCTCGGCCAACAGCTCGCTCAGCCTCTCCTGCACGGCCGCAGCGACGGCCAATTCGGGCACGTGCTGGTTCTTCAGGGTGAACTCCGTCACGGTCATCTCGGCAACTCGTTTGAGTTGTTCCAGCGGCAGCTCGAGGCACACAGTGTTCCACTAGCGGCAACACACAACATTACCAACATGGAAATGCCACAACATAATAAAAGCATCTTGCAAATGAATGACAAAGAATTTAGGTTAGGGTTAAATGTCGTGAAGTGTTTGATGTTTCTACGCAACAAAATGTAATGGAATCTCTTTCATGGCAACCTTAGCTAAAATTCGCTTGCGTTTTTACCTCCCGTTACTCTTGGTAAGGGAGGTATAGGGATCGTGCTAAAAATCACATAGCGAGATTTTAGTAAATGACCACGTTAAAATCCAATTTTAACATTTTCACGATGATGTCTATATGTGTGTATGTATGTGTGTGTGTGTGTGTGTGTGTGTGTGTGTGTGTGTGTGTGTGTGTGTGTGTGTGTGTGTGTGTGTGTGTGTGTGTGTGTGTATGTATGAGTACAAATTTTGTTTGCACTCTAATTCAAATACTATCATTCAGAAAATTCTGAAACCTTGTATTTCTACCCTATTCTAATAGGAATAGAAACCATTAGATTTTGGTGTAAATCGGATAAACGGAAATGGTACTTTACTTGAAGCTCATAATGGTTTTTCTTCAAAAAATACTATTAAATGCCATTTTTTCGCCTTTAACGTCACTGGAAAATTATAGATTATTGAATTTTGTAGAGGTATACATTAATACTTTTTACCTCCCGCTACCCTTGGTAAGGGAGGTATAGGGATCGTGCTAAAAATCTCATATCGAGATTTTAGTAAATGAGCACGTTTTAAGGTCCCTAGAATCCATTTTTAACATTTTCACGATGTCTGTATGTGTGTCTGTGTGTGTGTATGTATGTATATATTTGTGTGTATGTATGTATGTATTTGTGTGTGTGTATATGTAGGGATTTTGTCTTCGCTCTAACTCAAATACTATCATTCAGAAAATTCTGAAACCTTGTATTTCTATCCTATTCTAATATGGAAAGAAGCCATTAGATTTTGGTGTAAATCGGATAACCGGAAATGGCACTTTACCTGAAGCTCATAATGGTTTTTCTTCAAAAAATACCATTTTTCGCATTTTATGTCTTATGAAAATTAAAGATTATTGAATTTTCTACAGGAATACATTAATACTTTTTCTATATATTTTGCAGATAAATTTAAAAATATTTTTTTATTAGTCCCGAAGCCTAAGATAAACACAATAATTCCTTTGTTACACAATTCATATTTCAAATGAATGTAACTGACAGTAAATGTCACTGTCAAAAGCTAATCACTTCAAATTAATAATAGTGACATTTTAAAAAGAAAATAGTAAATAAATCAAGTTTTATGCAATGGTACAGTTTGCAGCGTTAGTAAATACGTAAGTATGTATTTAAATTATTAAAAATGGATAGGAAAGTGTGGCGAAGGAAGATTGTTGCTTAACTATTATTGTGGTCCGGATGCGGTTATTCGTTACCGAAAATCGGTCACTTTAATATGTTCTTATGTCTGAATGCTATGATGATTGTGGACAAGGAGAAAGAAGAATGTTGTTAAAGAGTGAAGTGAGTCAGCTGAGCTCTTACTCTTATCCCTTTTCTTATTGTTACTATTGTTTCCGGGTATTTGCTAACCCCCTAAGTGGGAATCGCGTGATTTTATGTACGTATGTTTATGTATGTAAAAATTAAATAGCGGGAGGTTTTGTGTTGGTCACATCAGATTTTTCACTTTGATTTTTACCTCCCGCTACCCTTGGTAAGGGAGGTATAAGTAGGGATCGTGCTAAAAATCACATATCGAGATTTTAGTAAATGACCACGTTTTAAGATCCTTAGAATCCAATTTTAACATTTTCATAATGATGTCTGTATGTATGTATGTGTGTGTGTGTGTGTGTGTGTGTGTGTGTGTGTGTGTGTGTGTGTGTGTGTATGTGTGTGTATGTATGTATGTATGTATGTATGTGTGTGTGTGTGTATGTATGTGTGTGTATGTGTATGTGTGTGTGTGTGTGTGTGTGTGTGTGTGTATGAATTTTGTCTTCACTCTAACTCAAATACTATCATTCAGAAAATTCTGATATCTTGTATTTCTACCCTATTCTAATATGAAAAGAAACCATTAAATTTTGGTGTAAATCGGATAAACGGAAATGGCACTTTACTTGAAGCTCATAATGGTTTTTCTTCAAGAAATACCGTTAAATGCCATTTTTTCGCATTTTATGTAATTATGAAAATTAAAGATTATTGAATTTTCTACAGGTATACATTAATACTTTTTCTATATATTTTACATAAATTTAAAAATCTTTTTTTTTAATCCCGAAGCCTAAGATAAACACAATTCCTTTGTTACATAGTTCATTTTTCAAATGAATGTAACTGACAGGTAAACGTCATTGTCAAAAAACTAATCACTTCAAATTAATAATAGTGACATATTAAAAAAAAAAATAGTAAATAAAGCAATAGTTTTCTGCAATGGAACAGTTTGCAGCGTTAGTAAATCCGTAGGTATGTATTTAAATTAATAAAAATTAAATAGCGGGAGATTTTGTATTGGCCACATCAGATTTTTGTGATTTTGAACTGCTAAAATAGTTATTTATGTATTAAGGTAGTTCATCCGTGACTTCCCTAATCAATTGAGTTATTATATATTATAACTATTTTAAATAAGAAGGCGAAACTGGTGAAAAAAAATTATTTAAATATTGATTAGGTCACAAACTACAAGCGATTGAAGTTGATTACTAATTGGATATGACACGTTAGGTCCTAAGAATTTGATTAGTCGCCTGATTTTAAAAAGGAGATTCGCGCGTCTGCTGCGGTCACCTTTAAAACATTATGAAATGTCACGTTGATGTATAACCAGGTGTATAACCTAACAAAAAATTTAACAATTTTCTGTTTAATGAATTGGTTTAATTATAATATCTAGTAATATTATCAATAATAATGGGTGGAATTCAGTGGGTTGTATTAAGGTCTGTATTAAATCTTGTATTGAGTATATGGCAACATTGTAATATTTTCCACATGTATCAATGAGATTCAATTGTGATTTATAAATTTTACCACAGGGAAAAGTAATACAGATATCCTTTAGTCAAATGAGGAAGTATTATTGTAAATGGAAGGTGTAAAAGGAAACTCATTATTGCAAAATTAGGTTAGAAATATGTCAAATTTTATGTGTCAAATATTTCATACCAGAATGTTATAATAATTAACGTATCAAGTTATTGTCCATTTAACACCCGTGGTGCGTTCAACGTTTAATAAAGATTTTTATCGATTTATGTCTTGTCATTGTGATTTGTGTTAGAGATATTAATCTACTTACTTAAACGCTGTAACTAGGAAACGCGATATTTTTATTTGTTTACAATACCGATTTCATAGCAACAACTTTATAACAACCCTAGGGTGTTATTTGGTATATAACATACCAGTACGACGTTAATGACTTTTGAAATATCTCAACCCCCGTTTTGATCAGTTTTGACATTTGTCCTTTTTTTTCTTACTTCTGTTAATAATATTTTTTTCTTTATTTGGTCCTTTTGTCTCTCACTTTTTTCTGACAGGTATTACAAAGTTGCCAAAATATTTTTGACAAAGGACTTTTTAGCTTAAAACACGCTAATACTAATAATAAATAATAATATTAATTAAATTAATATTGAAACTTCAAAACAGACAAATACTAGCGCCATCCGCCGTCATACTTTGGGTCATAATATTGTCAAACTGTTTCAATGTTCTATAATTTATTAGGAAAAAATGCTTATTATTTATGTTATTTGTACATAATAAATTCTTCGTGAATATAACGCATAAGTTTTTATATAAAAATATTTCAGCTATGCAAACATGAAAAAAATTGTTCCCCCCATAAGTAACAGTTTGTTGATCACTGGTCAATATCTGCTACGTCACGCACCAAATTCTTAAACTTTAAAAATTCATATCTCGCTTATTACGTAAAATTTTTAAGTCGCGTTTGCACTAAAATTCTTTTTTCGTCCTGTTCTTATACAAAAAAATAAATAAAAAATGGTATAGGACCCCATTGATGAAAGCCAAATGTATAGTTTACGTGATTTTAAATTATTTTCTTATCATAAGTTCTTTGTATGACTTCCATAGTATCGAAACTAAAAAGCAATCCGAGAGATATGGCAACATTGGTTTTTATATAAAAAAAAGGTTTAACCATTCCAGAATGACGTCACCTGCCCTCCACAGGAGTGATTTTAACCTCACTTTTAAATATTTTTTAAAATGATTTAATTATATAGATATCTTATATTAAATATCAAGAAATTTTGATACAATTCATTTATAAAATTAAACCATAATTTTTTCCATGGCTCCATCATTGGGAAAATTACGTATGAAATTTATTTCTGACAGCTCAGCTGCCCCTCACGAAATTCTTTTGTTCTGGATTGATACCTATGATTTCTAATTTACATCCAAATTCTACAACGTGTAATGAATATTATTATATTTATTTGAGTCAAATTTTGATTTGTGGCCATCAACGAATGAACTTGAACTACCTTAATTTTTTATTTTATTGTTGGTAACAGATTAACAGTGAATGACATTTACTCATACGTATTACTTCATTTCAATAATAGGTCTTCTAGAAAAAACATTTACAGAAATTAAGTTTGAGTTTTTGAAAGAAGTACTTCATGACGTCCAAATGAAGTACATATTAAACAAACGAAATAGAAAAAAGTTAGAAAATGTTAGGTTAAGCATGATACAATAAAAATTTCTTATAAGATGTAGAATAAAATATAAATATTACCTAATAAGTTGATATAAGTTTAAAAACTAATTTTAAAGTTAGTATTAATAAAATGACTTACTTTTTGTGCTTTGATTCCCTTCTTCGACTGCTTTTGTGCTTCGGCAATTTTATCACAAAGTTCATTAATAACTTCAGACTGCTGGTCTATCACAAATTGACTCATCAATATTAAGTTTTGTTTTAAAAGAATCGCCTAAAAACACACACAAAACATTCAAATTTTCGATGTACAACACTTGAATTGAACAGCACTCACTTCTGACAATAAAAGTTCTAATTTGATGACATCGCGGGGGTTCTGCACAGGCTTCTGCAGAATAGTGTCAAGCAACAGGACTCCGTTGTAGTCCGAGCGTACGCCCAGTCCGTATCCGTCGCAGAAGAGCACCCTATCTTGGCCTGTGAGATACCTGCACGTAAGCTTCGCGCTGTCCTGAGCTAGAGACACAATCGCGATATTTACGGACGGGAACACAACACCAGCACTGTTTATTTTATTTGTTTCTTACCTGACAGCCGGCTGGTTTGCAGGACCACGCCGGAATTCACGTCCAAAACTCGCACGAGCTCTTGTTCGCTGCATATCAAAATGACGTTTAAAGACGGATGGTAGATGATTTGCTTCAAAGTCGTGTCCACGTTTAAGTAACCGTCTTCTTTGAGTAACCAAGGTTCATCTGCCATTTTGTTAAACACATTTGTAAGCTGATAGAAACTAGCATTTGTAGACAAGCTCAACGATTCTACTCGACATCAATGAATGCAATGGCAGCGATCACTTACTACACTAGTGAAAAACACAAGTCCCTAACACTCCCTGTTTTGCAAAACACTATTGCCAATTCACTACCACTTAACACTCTATTCCATATTTTTCATACGTAATAAATTCACTCAATTTGTTTATTGTTTTACAATATTTCGCAATAATATTGCTTGACAAAGACAAACAGCTGATATGCGCGCTAGCTCCATCTACCGAACTAATTAACAACTAGATTTTCAATTTTAAGCCGCGATAACTAATATTTAAATTGAAATTGTGTAATGTACGAGTATTTTTAAACAGAAAACATATGCAGCAGCCCGTCCGAAGATATTAAATAATTTTAATAATCATGAAACTTCAAAAGTCTGTAACTCAAGATCCGATGAAGGAAACAAACATGCCTGACATGAAAAGAAAGAGAATTTCATGCTGAATATAGACGTGATATAGACTTTCGTCGTCCGTTATTCTATCGTTAACCGTGTATGAGCAGTTTATAAAAATATGAAAAATGAACTAAATTATTTAGTTCATATTTTATATTTTCATGCACCACTCATACACGGTTAAAGATAAAATAAAGTACGATGAAAGTCTATATTCAGCATAAAATTCTCTTTCTTTTCATGGCAGGCATGATTTTTTTTACTACAACGGATCTCGAGTTACAGACGTTTAAAGTTACATGATTATTCATCGAAATTTTGTGTATTTTCAAAAATTTCGATGAATGTAAATTCAAACGTCTGTAACTCAAGATCCGATGAAGTAAAAAAATCATGCCTGACATAAAAAGAAAGAGAATTTCATGCTGAATATAGACTTTCATCGTCCGTTATTCCATCTTTAACCGTGTATGAGCGGTGCATAAAAATATGAAAAATGAACTAAATTATTCAGTTCATTTATTTTCATGCACCACTCATACACGGTTAAAGATAGAGTAACGGACGATGAATGTCTATATCCAGCATGAAATTCTCTTTCTCCTCATGTTAGGCATGATTTTTTTACTTCATCGGATCTCGAGTTACAGACGTTTGAAGTTACATGATTTTTCATCGAAATTTTGTATTATTGAAAATACACAAAATTTCGTTGAATAATCATGTAACTTCAAACGTCTGTAACTCGAGATCCGATGTAGTTAAAAAATCATACCTGACATGAAAAGAAAGAAAATTTCATCGTCCGTTATTCTATCGTTAACCGTGAATGAGCGGTGCATGAAAATATGAAAAATGAACTAAATTATCGTAAATAACTATTAAAAAGATAAAATACAACAGGGGTGACAAAGTTACACAAGAATTTTGATTTATGACGTTTGAAAATTTAAGTAAATGTAATCTAGTACCAATCTTCTAAAACAAAAAAAATTGTAATCGAAATGAAGGCTCTTTCGATACACAATTCGATACCGTTATAACTTCATTATGAACGCAAAATCTAAAAAATCTGTTGTGGCCTGCACAAGACCTCTCGCTATTTCCATATTAGGCTATATGAGTATTGTACATATTTAACATTTCTGGTACAC
Organism: Ophonus ardosiacus; assembly: GCA_943142095.1. Taxonomy (NCBI): domain Eukaryota; kingdom Metazoa; phylum Arthropoda; class Insecta; order Coleoptera; family Carabidae; genus Ophonus; species Ophonus ardosiacus. Next base: position 30,965,265 of record OW964838.1, read on the forward strand.
ACTAAAACACAATTCTTTATACAGGGTGTTATGTAAGTGTTCAACGCTTAACCCATGGTAGAACTGACCCCAAAGATAGTAAATCTGGCAATTTTTGTTTAACATACTTTCTACAAGAACTAGAGGCCTTTAAAACTGACCAATAACGTCATAGTTCAAATAAAAAAGTAAAAATCAATGTGTTCTCTGGAAAAAATATTGATTGTCAATCTTGACAAATTTTATATATTTATATGTTTCTATCATTAACTCTATAGAAAATATAATAATAAATTTAAATGTACCGGATAGAGATTTTAATATTAGTAATAACAAAAATGTTCAAAAAATATTTAAAGATTTTTTTTAAAAAACTGTTACTTCCGGTTGTCCAATTGTTACTAAAATCTAATCAGCTCTTCCCAGGAATGTCAGATTGAGGAAACTGCAGTTAAATATTTTTAAAGTTTTATAGTATTTGAGTAACCGTAGCTCCCACATTCACACACACACATACGGACATCATCGTAAAAATGTTATAATCGGATTATAGGGACCTTAAAACGTGCTTATCCACTAAAATCTGGATATGCAATTTTTAGCATGATTACAATACCTCTCTTAGCGAGAGGTAAAAAATAATTATATTAAATTTCAGTAGTTGAAATCATAATCGATCACAACACTAATAAAACTATGAAACAATGAAACACAGTTTGTTGTTGCTATAAAAATAATATAATTGTTTACAAACAAATAAATAATGTTATTGTGTACATATCAATAATGGCGTTTTACAATTAGTATTTTTAGTTTAAATCGGTGTTTTCTTTGGATAAATAAAGACAAAATATCACAAATGTGTTTCAATAGTGTACAAATCATCAGAATTAATTATATAATCGACTAAAATTATAACTAGCTTTAACAAATCCATATATATAGTGTCAATTGTATTCACTTACATAAACAAATAAATCTAATCTAGATTAAGGAGTTGCAGAATTAAACTAAAATTAAAATATTTAACAACAATTAAATTAGTAGATACCATTATTATTTTGGCTACAAAATGATTGTGTACATGCAATTTATAATTTATAAACTTAATAGTTTCAATTCATAGGTTCTCTCTCCGAAAAAATGGTCAGTGAAAAATTCAAAAATTTCATTGGAGTCTCATAGCTCAGTGTCCGACTATACAGGTTGTTAAAAAATAAGTGTCACAAATTATGAGGGCATATAGCACTGACCAAAATGAGTAAAAAAGGTTTAATCAACATAGGTCCGATCTTCAACTGTTTTTGAGAAAGAGGCCATTTTGTAATAGAATCGAACAAAAACTGTCAAAGATAGTAGTCGAACAAGATTTTGCCTATGCTAGTAAATAGACTATAAAAAACAATAACATTTTATGACACACATTTTTTTTTACTTTCTAATAGTTACGAAGTTAGTTGAAAACTAAATATTAGCCAAGGGCGCCACAACTTTTGTCTTAGTACAATTATTCGATTTTTTTTTTAAAAAAACAAATACATCTAAGATGACCTCTGAAAGGTAAACAAAAAGTCTCATTTAATCAAAGTGGTAACTCTTATAGTTTTCGAGATAGCACAGGTAATCACAGAAAAAACTCATTTTTCACTGCCTTACATCTCGGAAACTATTGAAGATCGGGCCTATGTTGATTAAGCTTTTTTAACACCCTGTATATCGGAAGGCCCTGGGTTCAAATCTCAGCGAGATTCATGAATTTTTCACAAATTTGTTCTTCGTTATTTATATTTTTAAAATGTTTCAATTTTTAAAATTATAAAATGTTGCACTTAAAATTATACATATATTTTTGTCTTTAAAACGATTAAGATCAATAAAGTATTAACAAATTTACATAATAATAGTTATTAATGATATTTATACAGAATGGTTAGTTTTTCATTGTCCAGCTTATATCTGCTGAAATAATAAAGATACAGGAACAAGTGAAATGATCTATAGCATAAACAATTTTTTTCCATGGCTTACTAATTTTCCGGAAAAATATCTTCCTATGATTTTTTAAATGGAACAGCAAAATTCTAAATCAATTTCTTTTTACAATGATGTGTAGAGCCTTGTCTTTAAATTGTGTGTAATAAATCAAATAAAGATTTTTTCCGGAAAATTAGGACATGAAAAAAATAATTATGCTAAATAATACATTAGATTGTATTATACTTTTTTCAGTACTAGCCTATGAACTCACTATTATTTACCTATATTTGACATGAGAAATTGTTTTTCACTACCACTTGCTTGTAACCATGGTAACCTAGGTCAATAATAATTTATTATTAACCTAGGTCTATAATGCAAACTGTCACGTTTCAGTCAAACTCAAGCCTCCAAATCTAAATATTATTTAACTCATTAAACTCAAAAAAGGTGTTAAGTATATAATTTAAATTTGCGACTATAATTTTAAATTGACCTACGCTGCCGCCTCGCCTGGCCACTGAGCTGTTTTGGTGAAAATGTGAAATATTTGTAGATGTAGGATTGAACAAATCACTATTTCTTTGTATTTGTACATACATTTCAATAGATTTATTTAAAAATATAATAAACTAATTACGCTGCTGACTGTAACAGCACAAAAAGTTTTTATTAAATAATTAAATTAAATACAAATCAAGGCTCATAAGTGAGGTTAACAAACCAGCGAAATGAGCGAAACGTCAGATATAAAAATAAATGCAGCCTACTTTGTTTTTGTGAATATTAACAAATTAGTAACGTAACGTAATTATTCATGTCAAAATGATCAATAAAAAAATTCAAATAGGATTTATGTGCTAGTAGTGAAAAAATAGTATATAAACCACGGTTAAGAAAATCATTATTGACCAGGCACCTTGTATCCCTCGGTCTTCGTCCTCGCGTTACAATCTTGGCGCTGGGTCAATAATGGTTATCTTCTCAAGCTTGGCGCATAATATACTATTATTTCACGTAAGAAAATACGAGTAGCGTTGTTTTAGATAGATTTTTTTTTATCAGTTATCAAATAAAATCTACAGTATTAAGTGATGTTTAACCATGTTTTGTTGTAATTTTTGATATTCATGTTTTGTACATTTTTACAGATAAATTTTTTTTTTTTATTGACAGTTTGAATTCACGAATTTAAATTATTTTTTTAATGCATGTAAAAACGGTCGGCTCTCAAGCGCCATCTGCTATTTTCTTATATTTAACTTTTCATTGTACCTTTAGTATTTTAGCAGATAGTATTCAAAAAAAATCCTAATTCGAAGTAGGCTATGAGCAAAAAAACGTACGTCAATTTTAAAGTATTTAATTAAATGTCAATTTGACACAGGATATTTTCAAAAATGTTATCAAAAGAAATATTCTTGAATGGCGAATGGCAATAATCTGTATCCCTTAGTATCTTTCTTCCTTCAAATTACATTTCGCGATCAATGGACCATTTTCATTGTTGATGTGCGCATGCTTGCGTAGTTAGAGTGAGAGATCCGATGTTCCTTGTGAAGTGCGATGTATGCTATTATTTCAACTTCACACTAGTTTGTAACAGCTGACAGTTGTCAAAAAACCTAGTAAAAATGTTGTCCAGCAGTTGTTATTATCCTGATTAACATTAATTTATGTAAAGCAAAGAATAAGCATATAAAATAATACGTCCCCATTCTTTTGCCACTTGTAAACAGTTGACAGTTGTAACCTTGAACTTTATATCAGGAATATAACTTTTAGTTCACAAAAATGTTGGTAGAGGTCTCATTGTAACCTTGAACTTCATATCAGGAATATAATTTTTAGTTCACAAAAATATTAATAGATGTCTCATTTTCAATGAAAATGGTCCATTGTGACAACTTGATTTTTGAATTGAATAACGATCAGACATACGTTTCTGTGTTCATAGCCTACTCCGAATTAGGACGATGAAAAACCAACTATAACTATTAATTTTAGAATTGTTCGCTATATGTTAGTATAATTTAAAATGAATATTTTTTGAGCTATGATACAAATAAAAACAGAGTAAATATCTACCTTTACAATGTTCTATTTGTAAATATAAAAGTTCCAGGTATATTATTATATTTATCAAATATCTTTTGAAATGATTAATTTTGGTGTTAGTTGAGTGATTTATTGTGTAGATGGTGTTGGTGTGGGATCTTGTATAACCTGCGTAGTAGTGCTAGTGGTTGACTCCCTTCCTAGAGAACTGCCCGGCGACTCCGCTGCCTCGTTGATGAGACGTTGACGTTCGCGGTACATGGACACACGGATATTTTCTAGCTGGTGGTAGCGACAGAGTTTGAGCAAAGCGAACACACATAAACCGACCCATGTTGCGAATGAGCCCCACGCTCCAAACTAGAAACACAGATATAAATTACGAGGGGAAGTTTTATATTCGCGGACTAAGCATAAAAAGATTAAAACAACAAAAAAATAGTATATTGTGTTATTAGGAGTAAAAGTGATACTTTGTGTGCAATTGCCCGACTCGCTCCGCTCGTCGTGCGAACTTATATGCTCGCCACACAAAGTATCACTTTTACTCTGAATGACTGACACATCATATTTTTTTCTTCAAACGTACATATTTAAATAAAATAGTTACAACTTGACGTTACAATAATGAGGTATTGCACGATCTTTTTTCTTTGCATTATTTGATAGAAAACTAAAAAATATTTACCCCGTATTTTTATTCAAATTAATCTCTAAAAAGAGACCATTAATAAATAAAGCTACTTTATAATAATAAAGAGTACCTACAAAAACGCTACTTACCACAATTCATCGTTCAATAATAATAAATAAATAAAACGTAATTCCTTTTAATTAAATCTGTCACCGCCATCTGTTAGCATTAGCAAATAATAATTCTCAGTCGGGAATGTTAATGTGACAAAACTTTCAAATGATAATAAATAATAAATAAATAAAATAAACTTTGTTGCATGATTGATGAGAAAAGTTTATTTATTTTATTTCAAATACATGAAATTCATTTTAATAAAGAATTCCGCAAAGAATACGTAACATTAAAATCATTCATGTAGTCTGTTTAGGAATTAGAACAAGATATATGTAGAAACTAATCGCCCTAACCTTAAATTTCTTCCAGCATAGACATTCTTAAATAAATTAAAAAGTCCAAAGTACAAATTCTTGGTCTATGTCCCAACCTCTCAAAAAAGCATGAATATTTAACTCTGTCGTTAATTAATTGAACAATGTATTTAATAGTGTGAATCTGAATGCAGTTAGCTTGATGACAACAATGGTTTAAGGTTAACAACCAAAATTTATACAAAATACATATTTTAATAAATATTTCGGCCAAAAAAATTAATACGTAATGTGTGCGTTAGGTATCTGTACAACGCTCAGTTTTATTGAATATAAAATCTCGCACTGTAAAATAACACCAACCGCATATAAATGTAAATAACTATAAATTCATCATGAACCAAAGGCATAGAATAAACATCTATATAGAAGCGACAGTCAGAGAGAGAAACGAAAATTAGAAAGAGAAAGAGTATGCCAACAAATTTAAAGGGCTAATCGGATTGTTTCGGCATATCTTCGTATCTTACGATTCTTTGTTCTTTTCATTACCTCAACGTGAACATTTTCCGTTAGGGGTCAATAATAAAAGTATATTGAGAAACACAAATTGATTTCTAATAAAAACAAATGTTATTTTTTCAACAACCGATAGGAAAAAATTATTATCATAAGGAAAAACATTATATTTCACGTATTCTGGAATAGCTGTTGTCCCAGCTTGTCACGCCCATGTATTTTAGGGTTATGGCTAATTCAAGCAAACCAATCACGTCTTCTCACTTTTGACATATGTCATTTTGTGAACTGTTTGTGAATTTTAGAAGTGATGTTAGTTTCTAATTAAATGGATAAAATGAAGAAAGTAGAATCGGGAGGACTTGTTTGTTCATATAAAGACTGTATAAATAGATTTAAAAAATGGAGAAAGGGAAATGTAAGTTTTTTTCGTTTCCGAAAGATCCAGACATGTAAGTTATGTATTAAAACGACTACCATATCATGTAAAATGCATATTCATTTAATAAATATAAGTGTAAAATGTGGCTCAAGGCCTGTGGAAGAGAAGATTTGATGGAGAAGGATATATGGGACATATTCATCGAGTCTAAAGTTTGTTTCCCACATTAAAGATATAGAAAATTGTGCATTGTAACAAATTTGTAAAATTCAAGTATTTGTTTAATAAAAATATAATTATGTGATTATTTTATCTGATTTCTTTTTAAATAGTTAATAATATTTAAATTTTAGTACTTTTATGTTCTAATTTTTCTTTTACAATTTAAAACAATTTAAATTTCGAGCGTAAATTTGCCAACAAATTTAAAGTTCAAGGTCATAAACGTAAAATCGCAACAACAATGGTGCCGGAAAAGAGTGTCGCTTTTGTATAAATGTATTCTGTGCCAAAGGCAGATATCTGCAGACTAATCAAAAAGAAATTATGCAGTTGGCAATGCAATTCTGGGGATCTTTTTTATTCCACGGTTTGCCACAAAGTGAAGGCGGAAATACAATTTGACATGTTATTTTGACAATAAATACAAAAAAGGTTATGTCAGAGCAGTGGCCTGAGAGCTAATAGGATTTTGAGTGATTGAAAATGTTTTAGATTACTGCTCTATGAATACTGAAAGAAACAAAAGTACGTGGGTAAGGGAAACAACAACCGTTTTAATAAAAATTGTATTTTTCAAGTATTGCCAAGTGAATCAGTTATTTTTGATCACTCTGTACTTGTGTCAAGTTTGTGCGATGAGTCACTTACGCACTTTATTTGACAGATGTACGGCCGCCAGTTTTTATACAGAGGAGACGGGCTGGGTCGAACAACACGAACGAGCGCCACGTAATTATTAACCGGATGGTACTAACGAGATATAATGTAACTTGACCTATCATAATTAAGTAAATAAGAAATGTGATAGTATTACCTGAGCTGTTCCGAGCTCCACGTGGAAGCCGCTGGTGTCGATTCCATCTGCTTTATCTATCGCTTTACCTGCGGCAACTTCACATCTAAAATGAAATACAATTGTTAATGCGAATGACGTCCGAGCCCAATCGAACGGCTTATATTTTCACCAAATTATAAAAACTACGCAATTGGTGAGAAATTTCTATTATGACAACTTCCTAGGGCCAGTTTTTAAAAAAATCTGTTGTGGCCAGCACAAGACCTTCCGTCAATTCTATGTATTTTGTACAAATCCCATACCAAAAGTTCCTTGGAAAAGATTCTATATAACCAGTAAAATTGTAACACGAATATGTATATACTGCTTTGTACAAATTCCATACCGAAAGTTCCTTGGAAAAGATAAAATTATAACACGACCATAAACGTTTTCCCGTTTTCGTAGTCAGTCGGAGCTATCCGATACATCTGATCGATGACGTCACAGATAAATCACATCCATCCGATTATCGAAGCTTTTATAAACGCGTCAAATCTGTCAGATCTCTCTATGTAATTTGTGATATTTGTTACGGTTCACACAGAAAAAAAATCTGATGTGGCCAACACAAAACCTCCCGCTATTTAATTTTTATTAATGTAAATACATACCTACGTATTTATTAACGCTGCAAACTATTCCATTGCATAAAACTATTGCTTTATTTATTATTCTCTTTTTAAAATGCCACTATTATTAATTTGAAGTGATTAGTTTTTTGACAGTGACAGTTACGAACAGTGACATTCATTTGAAATATGAACAGTGTAACAAAGGAATTGTATTTTTCTTAGGCTTTAGGACTTGTAAAAAAAAATATTTTTATATTTATCTGTAAAATATATAGAAAAAGTATTAATGTATTCCTGTAGAAAATTCAATAATCTTTAATTTTCATAACGACAAAATCCAAAAAAATGGCATTTAATGGTATTTTTTGAAGAAAAACCATTATGAGCTTCAGGTAAAGTGCCATTTCCGGTTATCCCATTTACACCAAAATCTTATGGCTTCTTTTCATATTAGAATAGTGTATAAATACAAGGTTTCAGAATTTTCTGAATGATAGTATTTGAGTTAGAGCGAAGACAAAATTCCTACACATACACACACACGCACATACATACATACATACATACATACATACACACACACATACATACATACATACACACACACATACAGACATCATCGTGAAAATGTTAAATTTGAATTCTAGGGACCTTAAAACGTGGTCATTTACTAAAATCTCAATAAGTGATTTTTAGCACGATCCCTATACCTCCCTTACCAAGGGTAGCGGGAGGTAAAAATAAAACCTGAGTAACTGCACCGCTAAATTTTTAAAATAAATTTTATCTAGCAGTCTGTCCAAATGCCAAACATCTAATTTTTAATGACAGTAACGACTTGTCAATCTTCAAAACTTGTTTAGGAGTAAGCTAACATATTTATTCGTCTTATTTATAATAATGGTAGTAAAATACTATTAGGTCGAACACACGGATGTTACTAATTTTACAATATTGCAAAAGGAAATTTTTGACAACCCATAAACAATTGTTACTGGAATTAAAAATTAGTTGTTTGACATTTGGACAGCCTGCTAGATTAAATTTATTTAAAAAAATTCGCGGTGCAGACACTCAGCTTTTATTTTTTTCTGCCTGAACCGTAATAGATATCACAAATTACACAGAGAGAGAAAAGTTTACTATTGAATGTACCTTTCCGAAAAAAAATAATTTCACATTATCGGCGTGGCCATTAAAAAGTTATGGTCTAATAAATGTTGGGACACCTAAGTTTCATACACTAGTGGTTCACTAATAATAATAAGTATCACCTTAAAAGATGGCTTATTACCATATGAACTGTCATAGAAAATTTCATCCAAATCGTATAAAGCGTTCTGTTATTATAAGCAAAATTTTTTTTTTCGAAGAACTTTGAAGTAGAATTCTGGCTAAATGGTACACTCTCCGCTAGAAGCAAGTCTAGTTAAATCCTCTTATTTTAACCTCAGGAATCTGTAGTTAAGCCATGTCCCCCTAATTGAGAGACACTCTGTATAGAAATCTCTTTCCATTTTATAATTTGGTTGTTGCAAATATAAACCAGCCGAACTATTATAAATTATAAGCTTGGGTTTGGTTATGAAAACTTACGAAGGAAAACGAAGAGTCATGTTCTGGCACCAGACTGCAAAACCCAGGGTGATCATCAGTGCGGATATTATTGTCATCCCGCATAGAAATAAACTCGACACGACGTCAATAAACGCCGACAGAAAACTGCTGTCCGTGCCTTTGTACATATACACTGAGCATCTGAAATAAAATATGTACATGTATGAATATTGTTTCCTACAGAGATAGACCACATTAGTGAAGTTAAGATTCACGTTTGGCGCGAAACCCTAAATCAAATCAGAATGTATGAAGTTCTTACGGAAGCGCATTTTCAATTCATATTATTAAAGTTATTCTGTGTTTCTTAACTACAATTTTGAGTTTTTTACTAACTTTTAACAATACTCTGCTTTCTGTACAGTAAAAGTATAAACAAAATAATAAGTTAAGCATAATTTTGTTTTAAAGAAAGTAGGATTGCAATTCTAAAAAACTAATAAACTTCAGTGGAACTGATATAATTTTTTTTTAAAATAATAGTGTCTATTATATTTTCAATAGTATTTTTGACGTTTTGTTTATGTCGCCGGGCTTTTGCTCAACTTTATCGCCCGCGTGTTACTTTACTGCCCGCAAGGTGTAATCTGTCAGTTTCTGCCCTGGTAACTAAGATGTAAACAAGCAATTTTAATGCAGTTGTATATAAACGTAAATTTTGTATAGAAAAATATTGATAATACATAAAATTTAAACAATAACTTTTATAACAATTTCTGTGACAAAACACGTATTTACATGAAAACAGTTGACAATTATATTAAACACAATAGTATGAACTTGTTTATCTTTACAGCTAGAGATAAAATTATAAACCACCCCCGTATTTTTCATAAATTCTTTCATCTATCTTTAATGCACTTCTGAAATACATTACAAAACACTTACCTGTAAATTTGTATGGCTGAAACAATAAACAACATCAACCCTACAAATATCGTGTAATTACAATAAGCTTGCGAGGCCCAATTAACATTGAATTGCCCATTTGTTTCTTCCCAAATTCCAGTAGAAAATAGTAAACAATGTCCTCTGCAATGAAACAATTATTATAAAACAAAATTTAACAATTGAAATTAAACCTAACCTGAATTCATCTTGGTGTAAACTCATAGGAACGACAATACACAACGACAAAATGCAGGCTACAACATAGCCCGCAATTTGGCACAATAATACTATATTACTTAGCGCCATTGTTGTAACTAATTTATTATTTATTTATTTACAAATATCTCCAATCAAGTGACATTTCACAGCTTGGTGACTAATAATGTCATACTTCCAACCTATAATGGATGCATTGCACAAAGTGAGAGAGATAGTAAAAAATGAGATGTTTTCAAAGCGCAGTTGTTTTTCTGCGCATAGAGATGATGAAATGAAATAGTTGTTTTAAATTCAAAAAGCTTGGTATGAAATCAGATTCCTTAAAATGTTTACAACAGACAAATGCGAATTACTTTACTTCTGTATTAATTTTTAATGAAATTAACAACTTTTTTCTCATTTCTGGGTTCTTCGGAAATCTATGATACGATAATAATTGGGATGACGCATTACAAGAAGCTACGGAACAATATTTTTGAAATAATTTGTGTTTCTTAACGCATTTTACTTCTATTTGTTCCATAGTTTTGAGATATTTTTTGAACTTATAACATTTCAACAACGCTTCACAAACTAAGCACAAGCACAATCATTACATGACAGATAATCCATTGTTGCCAGTTGCGTTTATTATTAAATTTTACTATTGTTTAAAACTTAATTTTGACACAAAATTCATTTTTCTTTATTGTATATATCATATTTAAATTGAAAATTACAATAATTTATTTGTTTTGGCATTATTAGAATAATTTTTAATTAATACAATCTGATTTAATTATATATCAATTATGTGGCAACAGAGCATCATCTCTACAAAGCTTTACAAAAATATCGCTAGATGACAAATTTAATATGACGTCAGAGGGCAATTACTGTGCAATGCATCCATTGTTTAAGTTACTAAACAAGTTACCAAAATAATCTTGAACTCGATATAATTTTAAGGTTTGTTCACAATAAAATTGAAATTAATACTTCATTTCACGTAAGAAAATAGTGAAGGGAATATAGGTGCAGTTTGATCTTGTTGTTTGATTGGATAATCGGGCTTATTGTGTATACTCAAATCGGTAAGCAGCCAATGCACGTCATTAATAAAAATTGAAAAAAGTAACTAGATGTGTGACGTCATGTACTGGTACGTTTATATAGGTTTTAGAATCTTTATGAAAAGAGTTATACAGATTGCATACAATCTTATTTCAAACTATTATGGAACTACAATAACTTAAACTTGTTTATTATGAAGTAACGCAAGCGGTAACTGAACATGAGCGCATGGTATTCCTATATGTTGATTTATAATGAAATGTAACGCAGCACCACAATCAGCAACGCAATAAAAGCATCGCAGAAGATGACCATGTCTCATATTTCTACCTTACTCTGTACCGCTAGCCAAACAGAATTTAAAGTTTCAGTTTTACCACAGAACAGATAAATTGCATCGTTCGTTACTATATCTTTAACCGTGTATGAGTGGTGCATGAAAATATGAAATAGGAACTAAATAATTTAGTTCATTTTTCATATTTTTATGCACCGCTTATACACAGTTAAACTTAGAATAACGGACGATAAATGTCTATATTCAGCATGAAATTCTCTTTCTTTTCATGTCAGGCATGATTTTTTTTACTTCATCGGATCTTGAGTTACAGACGTTTGAATTTACATTCATCGAAATTTTGTGTATTTTCAATAATACGAAATTTCGATGAAAAATTATGTAAATTCAAACGTCCGTAACTCGAGATCCGATAAAGTAAAAAGAAAGAGAATTTCATGCTGAATATATATTTAGTTCATATTTCATATTTTTATGCACCACTTATACACGGTCAAAGATAGAACAACGAACGATGAAAGTCTATATTCAGCATGAAATTCTCTTTCTTTTCATGTCAGGCACGATTTTTTTACTTCATCGGATCTTGAGTTACAGAAGTTTGAATTTACATTCATCGAAATTTTCATAGTTTCGATAAAAAATTATGTAACACCTTAAAATGTATGAAATCATGAAAAACACAAGCTAAATTATAAAAATTAATGAGAATGGAATATTTTTAATAGTTTGAAATAGAATTATTAAAGTATAACTAAACAATAAATATGTAACTTACATTTGTTTCTCCTTTGATTCCCAAAGACGACACACAAAATTTATTATTTTTAATAATTTAAATCGCGATTCCCATAAAATTTATTATTATAAACGTTAGATTAAGACTTTATCTTTGATTTTCATATAAATTTTCTATTCTTCTTGTAAAATTTCGGCAAATATTAATATTTTAAAACGTAAAACGCGATTTTTGCCGAGTTGATATTCGGATTATCAGTGTTGCCACTAAACAATAAAGAAAAAACACTGTATTAGTAAAAATATTATTGAAATATATGAATTTAAACTGTAAAATATTAATATTTAAGTACATAAAGCATTATATTATGTATTTGAAATAAAATAGATTTTTATACTTATATTGTTGATTGGTTAGTATTGATTTGTCCACAAATATGAAACAAATCAAGTCTCAGCAGAAAAAGTTTTAATTGTTATTTTTTTAAAAATATTTTATGGCGTAATAATAGTGAAATAAATTGACGGGTATATCATTTTTTGCTTGCCCGTTTGTTTCGTTCTATACGTTGCAGGGTTCCCAATAAACTTATATGAAAAATCCCTAAAAATATCTAGAAAATTTCTATTTAAGGACGTAAATAAAACGAAATATTTGTGAAAAGCGAATTATTGTATATTTTAATATAAATATTTATTATATATACTTAATTTATTGTTAAGATATTGTGTAGAAATGTCTGACCGAAGTAGAAATCGTTACAGGTATGAAATTTACATGTACATATTTACAGGTTAAATGATATATTTTCATCATAGATCAAATAAATCAAGTCGATCAATCGAAAAACATAAAAGTAGCCACCGTTCCAAATCATCATCCAGTGATGATAACAGTTCATCACATCGGAAACATCGTTCAAAAAGTCGATCAGATCTACCAAAATCCAGCAGAAAAAAATCAAGAGACACATCCAGACATCGCAAACATAAAAATAAATCATCTTCGAGTTCAGATTCAGATTCCACTGATAGTAGCGATTCAGATAAATCAGTAAAATTACTAGAAAAATTAAAGAAAGAACGCCTACGATTAGCAGAAGAGAAAAAGAAGCAAAAAGAAGTGGTCAAAGCTACTGAAACTCCGGAAGAAAAGCGTTTGAGACGATTGATGAAGAAAGAAGCAAAAGAACGCAAAAGGAAAGAGAGAATGGGATGGGATAATGATTATTTACATTATACGAACACGGATAACCCGTTCGGAGATGGAAATTTGTTGTCTACGTTTGTGTGGACGAAGAAATTGGCGAAAGAAGGGCTGATAGGAGCTAGTCGGGAAGAATTAGAGACTAGGAATCGCTACAAACAAGAGGAGAACAAACGAGAGTTAGAAAAGGTGAGAGAATTATTCTGCATTTTTACCTCTCGCTAAGAGAAGTATAGGATTCATGCTAAAATCGTATATTCAGATTTTAGTGGATAAGCACGATTTAAGGTCCATACAAACCGATTTTAACATTTTTACGATAATGTCTGTCTGTCTGTCTGTGTGGATGTTGGAGGGACAATTCCTCAAAAACTATAAGACTAAAGACTAATGGGGTCCTCCACCACTATAAGATTTTTAATATTTAGGCATAAATTACTTTTTATAACACTTCAATAGTTTTGAAAAAAAATGTAAACAATGTTATACGCATTCGAATAAGCTTATAATTAATTTATAAGTCACTCATTTCCCGGCTTTTGCTTACTACGTCACGCTCCCTGCAATAGGAAATTGAGACAATTATAGTATAAGAAAGAGAGAAATATAGTGAAATCATTCCACCATGGCTGCGTTCCAAAATCCTACTCTTATGCCCGTATGCACCAACATCAAATAAATCTTTGAATAGCTTATTCATTCAATAAGAGAAAAATATCGCATCGATACCATAACACAAATGAAGGTATTTGTTCTAGCTGTCATTTTTTGATGCGATATTTTTCTCTTATTCAATGAATAAGCTATTCAAAGATTTATTTGATGTTGGTGAATACGGGCATGAGAGTACGAAATTATTCAAAATCGTTTCAAAACTAATAACCTTACTCTGAGAGTTTACTCAACTTGTTCCAAAACAGCCAGAGTTTACTCTAAAGTGATGTTCTACTTACCTACTAACGAGGCGGGTATAGAAATTACAAAAATAAATTATTTTATTATTTTTTTTAGTTATTTCAAGTTATTTACTAAATGCTATTACCGTAGAATTGAAGATTATATCCAATTTTTATTAGTAAAAGTTGCTGAAAAATTATATTCAATGAATTTTTTACAAGAAAAACTGTTAAAAGCTTGTATAAATGATACTTCCGATTATCCGATATGCACTAAAAACTAATGAGCTCTTCCTACATTAGTATAGAATGGGTATACAAAATTTCAAATTTTTCTGACTGATAGTATTTGAGTAATCGTGTCCACAGGATCTCCACATACACACACACACACACACACACACACACACACACACGCACACATACATACATACATACATACATACATACACACAGACTTCATTTTAAAAATGTTAAAATCGGATTTTGGGGGACATCAAAACGTGCTTATTCACTAAAATGCGATTTTTAGCACAATCCTTATACAGTTGTATTACACTCGCGATTAAAATGAATGTTTAACTCGCGGGATTAAACTATTTTTTTACCTTCCGCTATCCTAGGTAAGGGAGGTATAGGGATCGTGCTAAAAATAGCATATAAAGATTTGTCTGTAAGTATGTATATATGTGTGTGTGTGTGTGTGTGTGTGGGTGTGTGTGTGTGGATCTTATGGACACGATTACTCAAATATTATCAATCAGAAAAAATTGAAATTTTGTATACCCATTCTATACTAATGTGTGAAGAGCTCATTACTTTTTAGTGTATATTGGATAACCGGAAGTATTACTTATACAAGCTTTTAACATTTTTTCTTGTAAAAAATTCATTGAATATAATTTTTTAGCAACTTTTACTAATTAAAATTGAATATAATGGTACAATCTTCAATTCAACGATAATAACATTTAGTAAATAACTTGAAATAATTTTAAATATGAATATATAATAATTTTTTTTCATATATTATCTTGCCTATGCGTCAAACAAAAACATAATTTTAATAACAATTTTCACATATTTAAACAAATGTCATTGTCAGGAAGCAATTACATTAAAATTAATAATGAAACCGTGTTACGGAGAATATAATAGTAAAATGTTTAATTCTAATGAAATTAAGGTTTGTAAAAATAATGTATTTTCCATCGTACATAAATATTAGATGTACAGGATGATCTGATTTAAATTTGCTATTTTTGTAGCACTATAAATTAATATTAATTTACAACTACACATTTACGAAATGGATCATGTACGGCGAAGAATTTACAGATTGCGTTTTAGAGCACCTGGAAGTTGATGCTGATTTTTATAAGAATGTGTGTGTGACGATTTTTCCTTAAAGTCTTTTAAAATATGATACAAAACTACTCAAATTTAGTATTTAAAGCTCATACATAATTTGAAACAACATATTAGATTTTAACCATATATGATAAATCAGATGTAGTATTTAATTTGGAGCTCTAACAAATTTTTGAGGAAAAACAATAAAACATAATCCAAAATTTCGTATTACAGACTTTTCTATTTATTGGACAACAAATTAGATTTTATTTAGTGATACTTTACTTAAAACTCACTGCTATTTTAAACATGGAATTGGCGGGAAATAATTATGAAATTCGCTTTGTCCAGGTAAAAAAACGCCGTCAAGAGCGCGAATTAGAACGTCAACAACGCGAAGAAGAAATGGCTTTGCTTCAACGTAGCAAAGAAGCCGCTCAGTTCGAAGAATGGGAACGCCAAGAGGACCAATTCCACTTGGAACAAGCTTGCCTTCGCTCCAAAATCCGAATCCAAGATGGCCGAGCGAAACCCATTGACCTTCTCGCGAAATACATCAGCGCTGAAGAAGAAGTAGATGCCGTGGAAATGCACGAACCCTACACATATCTAAATGGATTGCACATCAAAGATTTAGAGGATTTAGTAGAGGATATTAAAGTGTATAAAGAGTTGGAACGGGGGAAGAACTTGGATTATTGGAATGATATAACTGTTATTGTGGAAGATGAACTGCAGAAGTTGAGGAAACTGGCCAAGCAGTCGGATTATGAAGCGGCGGTTGGGAGGAGGGAGGGGATTCATCAGTCTGTTGCCACCGATGTTACTTCCGTTTTTAAAGGTATTTTTTTAATGTAAAATTGGAAAATAATCAGAGATGCAGTCATTAGTCCAGTCAATGGAGACCAAAAAAGACCTTTGCCTTACAGAAGGTGGGGAAAAATTATTTTAACATATGTTGTTTGGGTCGAGACGGGGATGAAAAATCCAAATTTGTGACCTTGGGGAGGCTCGGCGTGAGCCGCCATCTTGGATCAAAGGTGCAAAAAATGAGTTTTTCGCTATTATCTCGAAAACAGTGGCACGTATCAAAATTTTACAAGAACACAAATTTAAAGCTCGTTATTTTTTCTACAAAAAGGGTTCTTGCTTTACCTAGGATGAACTCTCAAAGAGTTATGTGCAAAAATAGGTAACCAGAACAACAATTTATGAAAGAAGATTTAATCACTCAAAATATACACAATATTAATTTTTTAATATTCAGTCTAATAGATTTTGGTATTTGTAAGACTTTACATTTTTTGTGGCATCAAAAGAAGTAAATTATCGATGATTTTTAAATAATTTTTGTCAGCGTTTTCCACAAATTCATCAACCACTCTGATCCGGTTGAAGATACGGTACCGCGGTTTAAAAATTTTAATTCAGTTTGGAATTCTCCTTCGTGTCATATTAAACGATTTTTGCTCCGATGAGCGGTTAACGAATTATTAACAATTTAAACTTATATGAAATTTCACTAAAATTTTAAATATCTGCAAATCGGCTTAGTTTTCATTTTGTCTTCTGAAATTTCAGCACGTATTAAATGCACAGTAAAACTTATCTTTAATCGCTTCGTCCCTTGTCCTGTGACGTCACAGGTTCGGAGCAACGACCATCTTGATTTTCACGCTGTTTTAAAATGACATTTAAAGATAACCTAAAATTTATGAAGTAAACATGTCGAAGATATAGACAATTTCAGAATGACGTCACCTGCCCTCCACAGGAGTGATTTTAACCTCACTTTTGAATATTTTTAAAAATTATTAAATTATATATCATGATAAATATCGAGAAATTTTGATTTTGATACAATTCATTCATAAAATTAAACCATAATTTTTACATGGCTCCATCATTGAGTAAATTATGCATGAAATTTATTTCTGACAGCTGCCCCTCAAGAAATTCATTTGTTCTGGATTGATCTCTATTGTTTCGTGTCAAAATAAAGAATAAAATAATATCCTCCAATATATTGAATGTTTCACATGTGTTTCTAACCTTCTAGCATCTAATTTCAAATCAAAAGTGAAAGAAACATCTGATGTAACGTGTAGATAAGTTCACGCCAAATGAAAATTATATTTATAAAAATGAATAGAACAATGTTATATTAATATATTATAGCATATTTGGATATGTAATCCTCAATTTATAGTGTATATATATTTTTCTTTTAGAAATTCTGTGTCCATATAAAATGTCTGTTTGAAATGAGTCTGAACTCAGGTTCGGAACCTGTGACGTTACAACATGGCTGGTTTTTGCAATTTTTTAAATATATCAACCATAATTTAAAACGATTTTATACAACAAAAAATGTAAATAAAAAATAATTTAATCATACTGAACGATAAATTAGATTATTAGCCCATTATGAATATATTAAATGACAGTTGGAGTTTTATTTTCGAGTTTATTTAATTTCGTAGCTATGAATGAGCCTTTAGCTGAAACTCACGGTATGTAAATAACTATTGTGTAGGTAAGACATCATCGCAGTTAGCTGCGTTACAATCCGAAATCGAAGCTAAAATCAGTGGAAAAGCAGACGGCATCGACATCGGCTACTGGGAGTCATTATTAAGTCAATTAAAAGCGCATATGGCCCGCGCTAGATTAAGAGATCGTCACCAGGACAATTTAAGGAAGAAATTGCAAGTTTTGAAGGCTGAACAAGGAGTAGCTAATACAAACATAGAACAAGTGCAACTACAAGTACAACCAGTTGCTACCACCAGCAGCACTGTACAGGTAAAATTTATTTATCACATTTTATCTCTTGCTAAAGTTTTTATTTTCAAGTAACTTGAAAAGTGTATTAAAATATCCGAGTATCAAAATTTAAATTATATTTACATTAAATTAATGAAAAACTTCGAGTATATACTGACTAGAGGCCGCCTTACGGTGTTTGTTTTGATCGGAAAACATACGGAAGCCGTAGAGTATTGCGGACGGCGTATTGAAGCCGTGGTATATTGCAAGCTGCATATTATCTTAATATTTGTACTACCTTTTTTTTACAAAGTAATGACTAATTGCTGCTTTTGAAATATGTAAATCACCTTCATTTCCAATAAATTTCAATCTCGTTACTCTTACGTCATTAGTAACAGGAAACCGAAAAGTTACACTTTATTTAATATACAGTGTGTCCCATTTAGAGGTGCCACCATTGGGATCTCGAGAACTAGAAGAGATACGATGTCGGTTAAATGGAACTTTTTGTGCGCCTTTGGGAGGCCATCTCAGATGTGCTTTTGTTTTTCCAGAAATTCTCATAGGGCACTAGATAATGACGAAAAACTGAATATTGTTTATTTTTTCTTTTTCAAATAACTTCTAAACTATTAGTAATTGAGAAAAACGTTTCAAATACAAAAGATAGATATTTTTATTAACTAACCAGTGGCGTGTGGAATAATTTTTTATATCCGTAAATTTTCGAGATATAACACAAACTTATATTTTTTAAATGGAACCCATATCTGATTTTAGTCTCAAAGAAATAACTATTTTTTTCTCTTTTCAATGTTGTAAGGGTTATTATGTTTCATATTTGTTTTGCCTTCAAAATTATTATTTTTTCCTTATTTTGTATTAAATTTACAATTATTTTAAAAATATTAGTAGATTTCTATTTAGAAATACTCTTTGTATTTAAATAATTTATTTCGTTAGAAAATTTTGCTCAAAACTCGTATAAAACTAATTTTTATAATATTTTGTATCAGGTCGCCCTTGGCACATTATAGTGTAATTTGTAATTATGAGTCTAGAATAAAAATATTAAGTAATAAAGGCATAAAACAAATTAATTCGATCAAATACAATATAATTAATAAAAATAATGTTTTTTTGGGAAATAATAAGAAAGTTCAGGAAAATAAAGAGAAAAATTAAATTTTAGGAGCAAAACAAATATAAAACATAATAATCCTTACATCATTGAAAAGAGAAAAAAATATTAATTTTTTTGAGACTAAAATCTGATATGGGTTCCATTTAAAAAAATATAAGTTTGTGTTATATCTCGAAAACTTACTGATATAAAAATTTATTTCGTACGCCACTGGTTAGTTAATAAAAATATCTATCTTTTATATTTGAAATGTTTTTCTCAATTACTAATAGTTTAGAAGTTATTTGAGAAAGAAAAAATCAACAATATTCAGTTTTTCGTCATTATCTAGTGCCCTATGAGAATTTTTGGAAAAACAAAAGCACATCTGAGATTGCCTCCCAAAGGCGCACAAAAAGTTCCATTTAACCGACATCGCATCTCTTATAGTTCTCGAGATCCCAATGGTGGTACCTCTAAATGGGACACACTGTATACTGTTAAATTTTTAATTTTTAGCTAAAAATTTAATTTAAAATTAGTTTGTAATGTTTGAAAATCTTCATTTTAAATAAAAAGTAAAGATTTATTTTATTATTATTACAAATTCTATTAGTTGTCATGGTAAATGAATTTTTAACAAGTGGGCGAACTGATATCCGACGGAGCTCGTATATCACTGAATTCATAATTAAATTCTCCAAAGAATGAGCAAATAAAAAAATATATGTTCTCATTTAAAATTAAAATAATGGGGTCCCATATTTTGAAAACCTCTGGTCGAAAAAATTATTTTTTCTTTTTTTTAAATTTATTTTGTGAAATAAAAATTGTTTGCCCATTTAACCATCTTTGTATCTCTTATAGTTGTCGAGATAGCAATGGTGGCCACTTAAAAATGCACATCCTGTATATAATTTTCAAAAATTGTGAAACTCCTTTATTAATTTAAACTTTATTCTTCTACAGCCTAAATCAGAAACTACAACTCCACCAATTTCGGACAACGAACACCTTTCATCCGACTCCGAAACGGAGGCCAACGAGCTATTATTTGAAAGCTTCCACGAATATGAACGCGGTCTTTATTCCCCCCCACTTTTAACTTCATCACATTTAGAACCAGGTACACTTGTTACCACCGAAGAAGACGACATCAAACGTTTAGAATTTTCGCGCCGTCAAATTCAAGCAAACACCGGAAGTACCGTTGACACAGCGAGCATTGAAGAGCAACTTTTACAGCGAGAAGCGCGAAAAGGAATGGGAGACGACGAAGCGCAATTTTCTGTTGAAGCCGCGTTAGATAATCATGTTTATCTATGGTCGGATAAATACAGACCCCGAAAACCCAGATATTTCAATAGAGTCCATACCGGGTTCGAATGGAATAAATATAATCAAACCCATTATGATATGGACAACCCTCCGCCGAAAATTGTACAAGGATACAAGTTTAATATTTTTTATCCAGATCTAATTGATAAAAATTCAACGCCGGAGTATTTTCTAACGCCCTGTTCGGATAATCGAGAGTTTGCTAATTTAAGGTTCCATGCTGGACCGCCCTACGAAGATATAGCGTTTAAAATTGTTAACAGAGAATGGGAATATTCGTACAAAAGAGGTTTTAGGTGCCAGTTTCATAATAATATATTTCAGTTGTGGTTCCATTTTAAGCGATACAGATATAGGAGATAATGTATTTTGTGTAATTATGTACGCCATGTTTTATTTTATATAATATGTAATAAAGTTTTATGTGGACAACAAAATCTACTGCCAATTTTATTTTTATTGTAATTAAATTTCATTTTTTTCAGTTATTACCTCTCGCTAAAAAAGGTATTGGATTCATGCTAAAATTCGCATATCCAGATTTTAGTGGATAAGCACGATTTAAGGTCCCTAAAATCAGGTTATAACATTTTTAGAATGATGTATGTGTGTGTGTGTGTGTGTGTGTGTGAATGTCTGGATGTTGGAGGGACGATTCCTCAAAAACTATAAGACTTAAGACCTGTTTAACTATGAATTCCTCAATCTGACATTCCTGGGAAGAGCTGAAAAGGTTTTGGTAACAATTAGACAACCGGAAGTAGTAGTTTCTTAGAAAATTTTTTCTAAATATATTTTGGAAATTTTTGTAATTACAAATATAGAAGAACAGAAAATTCTCCAGCTAATACACTTAAAAATTGTATTATATCTTGTATAGATTTAGATTGTTTTTATTATAAAATGACATTTCAACAGAGAAGTGCAATACAATACTTATATAACATAAATGGCGAGAGGTATTGTGCTGGCCACAACAGATTTTTTTAAATATAAATAAGCAAGTTTACAAAATTATTTTATTTTTGACAATTTAGCATTATAAAACTTATTTATTTAAATCAATATTAACATGTATAATTCACGCCACATAACTTTAGCATTGCGCAATAATAAATGTATAATTCTGTACGACATATGAAGCATGAAGTCACAGTAACTTGGATTAGGAAATTTTCCAATTACTTCATTCACACACGAACAGTGTTTCAAACCTTAGACCAGGAATATTCCTGGGTTAAGTTTCAAACCGTCGAAGACAGTGTTGCCAACCGTACGGTAATTTCATAAAAATGCGTAAGTAGCCAAAAAATAAAATATGATTACCATTTACAACAAAAAAAATATATATACAGTAAAATTTTTGAAAGAAGTCCGATCAAGGCCATCTACGAATTGCATCTATGAATTAAGATTTTGTGCTGTCAAATTTAGTAGTATCTTTTACTTAGTTTTTATGAGGGTACATAATATCTTGTGAACCTCATAAAATCTATGCAAACGACACTACTAAATTTGACAGCATAAAATCTTAATTCATAGATGCAATTCGTAGATGGCCTTGATCGGACTTCTTTCAAAAATTTTACTGTATACATATTTGTATCATAAATAATTTTATAAAAGATTTTATATTTATCTGTACCGCTATTCACTTTCTTTATATTTATAAAACTTAGTTTACGTAAAATTCGTTAGATGGCAGCAGTGGGTATAAATCTAACATAATCTTATAGTAAAACAAGTATAGTTTGTATAAACTTATAAGATCTAAGAAATCGAATTGACATATTTCTGAACTACATGTACACGGAGTAATATTACGCAATGCTAAAGTTATGTGGCGTGAACTATAAAGTTAAAAGATAGTTATACTTCACGTAAGAAAATAGCGTTGGTTTAGATAAGGATATAAATTGTGCCCTTTGATTGGTCAGAATGCTAACCTAGTTCACAAAAGCGAAAAAAATATCACTTGTCAGCTATCAATTATCAAATAAAAACTACAGAATTAAGTGATATTTAACCATGTTTTGATGTAATTTTTAATATTCAGGACTCGTACAGATAAAAATATTTTTATTATCGGCAAAATTTTGTTTGGCGAATTTAAATTATTTATTTAATGCAAATTATATATATGTACACAGGTTATTTCACTACTTATATTTCACAGTAGTATGATGACTCAGCATTATGTTTAGTATTTTTTATTTACAAAAACTGTTTTCCCATGTGAGACGCCTATGTTTTTCTCATAAAATAAACGCTTCAATACATTGCTGATATACCTTATATTTACCGATAAAATAAACTCCCGCTATTTATATCTTTCAATTACTTACTACATTACTATAATGAAGATGCTTACATTGATAAGTGATAATAACTTTATAGCAATTATAATGCAATATTGAAGGTCGTTCGATATCGCAATGTATACATTATGATTACGTAACATTAATGTATACATAAAATTTTAACTGCTATCATATACAATTATTTTTTTCTTATGTTCACTATGTGTGATAAACAAAGATAATATGTTTTCAAAGTGTTTAAAAGTTTGTGAATGATATATGATTTAGTCTTCAAATAGAGATTAGTTTATAATTTAAGTTTAATATATGTAAGTATGTTACGATATTTTTTTTTTAAATTGCAAGTAATATTGTCATAGTTTACAAATGACTGAATACTAATATAAATTTTGCATGAATAGTTCATTATGTAAATTAGAGTAAATAGTGTCCCATCTCGAAAACAATGCATCGTAACAAAAAGTGTGCCGAATAAAAACCTTCATAGTTTTGAGGGGGACATCGGATTCTGACAAAATGCCCCACAGACCTGCAGGGGGGCGGGAAAGGGGGTCAACTTAAAAATCTTAAATGGGAACCCCCTTTTTTATTGCAGATTCGGAAAGAGCGTAAAAAATATGTTGGGTTTATTCGGATACTTTTCTTGTACTTCCAACAGGTGGCACTGTAATCGTAAAATTATGATTTTGCTAGAAAAAAATACCCAATTAATATTGTGTCAATAACTGAATAAATAATGACGTTTATTGTTTCAATAAATACCTAACATGGTAGAAATATCACTCCTGTAGTGGTAGCACGCACTTTAGAATTCTATCATAGAAAGCAGGCGAATACGATTTTACTTTTACGAATCTTGGTAGCATGCACTTTAGAATTCTATATTCATTTTTTGATTCGCAAATTATTGGTGTTTATAATATTAAAATAAAAAATATTATAACAGTTCAGTTGTATATAATAAATATATAAATT
The DNA here is from genome assembly GCA_943142095.1 of Ophonus ardosiacus. Classification (NCBI taxonomy): domain Eukaryota; kingdom Metazoa; phylum Arthropoda; class Insecta; order Coleoptera; family Carabidae; genus Ophonus; species Ophonus ardosiacus. Next base: position 30,989,678 of record OW964838.1, read on the forward strand.
ATATGTAAATTGTCTTTTAATCGAATTGTGGCAAAATAATGACGTTACTTTGACACTTTCGCCTCGAGTCGGTCGCTTGCAGGCGAATATTTTGATACACGCATGCTACCAAATTTTCGCTTCGTGGCGAAAAGTGAAAACAAATGCCTTTTTTGATAGAATTCTAAAGTGCGTGCTACCACTACTGATGTCAGAGATTCTTCCAATTCATTAACAAGTTTAGCGGTATTTCTGATGGATATATGCATTTCATTTTACTAATAATTTTAAATATTTAATTAATAAAACAAGAAAGATTAAATGTACTTCCCAGAAAAAGTTTTCAGAATGTCACTAAAACTGCTGATTTTTGACACTGACATCTATCATTTACAAACTATGTTTATGTTATAAACATTTGAATTTGTCAACTGGTTTCCTTAGTACCTTGGCCTCTGCGATTAGATTATTCTGATTATTCTATATATTACAGTGCCTTTATCTCTAAACCTATAAAATCTGTTGTGGCCAGCACAAGACCTCTCGCCATTTCCATATTAGGCTATAAAAGTATTGTATTGCACTTTGCTATCGAACCGTCATTTTATAACAAAATATTACAGAACCCAAAATATTGTTTTTTATTGTATTTAGCATGTCTTCTGCACACATATAATTCTAATTATATCTATTTTTCATTGTATGAGGAAGTTTCTAAATATCACAGATTCTTCCAATTCGTCAACCAGATTGGCGGTATTTCTGATGGATATATGCATATTAACAAAAATTACCAAAAAAATATATTCAGAATTTTTTTTTTAAAGAAACTATTACTTCCGGTTATCCAATTGTTATCAAAATCTAATCAGCTCTTCCCAGGAATGTCAGATTGAGGAAACTGCAGTTAAATATTTTTTAAATCGTATAGTATTTGAGAAACCGTGGTTCCGTGGGACCTTAAAACCTGCTTATCAACTAAATTCTGGATATGTGAATTTTAGCATGATTCCAATTACCTCTCTTAGCGAGAAATAAAAATGAGCGTCCTTATCATCTAAACATGCCATTTTATACCTTTCTTTATCAAGTGGAAAAATACTATACATAATGCTGAATGGTCTAATGCTTCTGTGAAATATAGTGAAATAGTCAGTTTACTGATATACCTATAGTTTGTATGTAAAAACGGTCGGCTCTCAAACGCCATCTGCTTTTTCTTACGTGAAATGAAATATAACTGAAAATTTTACACTGTCAATTTTTAAATATTTCTGTACTGCCCGTATTCACCAACATCAAATAAATCTTTGAATAGCTTATTCATTGAATAAGAGAAAAATATCGCATCAAAATATGACAGCTACAAGAAATACCTTCATTTGTGTTATGGTATCGATGCGATATTTTTCTCTTATTCAATGAATAAGCTATTCAAAGATTTATTTGATGTTGGTGCATACGGGCATAAGAGTTTTGTCATAAAGTTATATGTTATTGTATGATGTAATAATAATTACTATTTCATTTGATATTGCAGTTCATAAATAAGTGGTACGATGACCCTGACAGTGGCAGCACGATGTTGTTCATCAATATTATCACGACGCACTGCTGAATTTAATAGTTTTCAAGTAGCAGCCGTATGTAATACATCAATTAGAAGAACAATGACTACGCAATTACCTGATATAGGTTAGTAATAATAATACATTACTTTTACCAACACAAAATAATAAACTATGAAGATCCACATACATTAAATTTTCAAAATTCATAGATTGATAGTATTTACTCAAAATTTTAGTTACTCTAGCTAACTATACTGTATTCTCCATTTGAATGGAGTCAATGGAGTTATGAATGGGATGGGGCTTATGATTTCAGCTTTCTTATATTCTGATCTGATTGGTGATATATTTAAGTGAAACAAGTGCCATCTACTGGTCTTCCCAAGAGACTACGGCTGTGTCCGATGTTGCACTTTTATCACCCTAATATCAATCCTAAATTTATATATTCTAAATCTAGTGATTATTTAGGATTTTAGGAATTAGATTTTAGGGTTTTGCAGGAGCACACTTTGCCTTGAAAATGACGCGCACTAATTAAACAAATCATGTTCGTTGCTATAATTTGTGCAAAACGTCAAATTTACTGTCAAAGAATAGCTTCTTAGATTCTATTTTATATTTTATGAAATATAATATTAACATTTACTCTCAAGCATCAAATTGAATCGAATGTATAATTCATTTTTGTTGTTCTAAAGTGTTGCCATACAAACCAGTGGGTGTCATTAGTGTACCATCGGAGTTGTATTTATGTGAAGAAGACCTAAATATTAAAAGCCAAAATACGACATCGGATACAGCCTAAATGCGAAAATGTGACATCGGACACAGCCTAATTATAATTATACTGTATTCTTTGTGTGAATTCTAATTATATCTATTTATTATTCTATGAGGAAGTTCCTTAATGTCAGAGAATTTTCCAATTCATTAACAAGATTGGCGGTATTTCTAATGGATATATGCAGGTTACCTATAATTTTAAATATTTAATAAACAAAACCATAAGAAAGATTAAATGTACTTCCCAGAAAAAGCTTTCAGAATGTAACTAAAACTTCTGATTTTTGACTCTAACATCTGTCATTTACAAATTATGTTATAAACATTTGAATTTGTCGATTGGTTTCCTTAGTATAGTTTAGCCTATTCGACTTACTACATCCCGTTATTCTATATATTATAGCGTCTTTATCTCTAAATTTATAGAAGATATAATAAAAAAATCTGTTGTGGCCAGCACAAAACCTTCCGTCAATTCGATGTATTTTGTATATATCCCATACCTAAAGTTCCTTGAAAAAGATTCTATATATCCTGTTAAATTGTAACACGAACACACTATTTTTTACAAATTCCATATTGCAAGTTCATTTGAAAAGATTCTATAAATCCAGTATAATTATAACACGAATGTACATTCTGTAAATTGCACTTCACACTTCCTCATTCCTATCCAACGCATCTTCTTCACACATTTCTTCCTCTCTCAAATATTCTGCTACACAGTCCTTCCATCTTCTCTTCAGCCTTCCTCGTACTCCCGACATTGAAACTGCAAGTCACTTGCGAAGGACACTCTGTCACTTATGTTACTTTCTGATCCTATACTTTCCACTTTGGTTTTGCACTTGACACTGACATCTGTCAATTAGAATTTTTTGAATATATCTGCTGTTTCCATAATTTTTGCAAAGCAGACTGATTTTTGAAAGTTAATCTCTTTATAACTCTATATTTATTGAATATGAAGGAAAATGTATAATCAAATCGTACAGAGAATAAGATTTTCTTTCATATTAATGATCATAAAATGTCGAAAAATGATATTTAACTGGGTTTATTCCAGAAAAAACTGTTAAGATCATTAAATAAGGGTACTTCCGGTTGACCAATTATAACCAAAATCTAATCAGCTCTGCATATGGTTGTAAAGAAGAGGAATACGAAAGAATCATAATTTTTAGAATTGTAGTTTTGGTATTATCGTCGGAGAAAAATTTGTCACACACACACACACACACACACACGGACACATACACAGACACACACACAGACACACACACAGACACACACACGGACACACACACAGACACACACACGGGCACACACCCACATACAGACATCAATGTAAAATTAGCAAAATCGTATTCTAGGGATCTTAAAACGTGCTTATTCATTAAAAAATCACCACCGAATTTTTTGACCAAAGACAATACCTTCCTTTTGACGGAAGGTAAAAATTAAATGTATCAGATGTAGAATTTTATGTTCTTCAATATTAGTAATATCAAACATTTTCAAAAAATAATATATGGAAGATTTTTTTTAAAACTACTACTTCTGGTTGTCCAATTGTTACCAAAACCCTTTCAGCTCTTTCCAGGAATGTCAGATTGAGGAATTCATAGTTAAACAGGTCTTAAGTCTTATAGTTTTTGAGAAATCGTTCCTCCAACATCCAGCCATACACACACACACACACACACATACATACACACACATACACACACACACACACATACATCATTGTAAAAATGTTAAAATCGGATTCTAGTGACCTTGAAACGTGCCTATTCATTAAAATCTGGATATGTGATTTTTACTATGATTCCAATAACTCTCTTAGCGAGAGGTAAAAAAATCGTGCAATACCTCATTTTTTGACCAAAGACAATACCTTCCTTACCTAAAGGTGACGGAAAGTAAAAAATAATCATCGCATGTTGTAACGTTACGTAGTACTGTTTACATAGTTTTTACTAGCTTTTCTCATTTTTGGACTAATATTTATTTTAATTGTATATAAATAGACTTCAATGTCATTTGGTATTTGCTGTGCCATATGGTTTAATCTTCTCATAAATTTATGGCAAATTTGAAGAAACTTTCATGACATGTCAACAAAAATCATCAAAAACAAAGATAACATTTTTTTAGTGCGTTGACGCTGAGATAACTACAAAACAAATATTAAATCTTAAAAGAACATTAGTTTATTATTAGGAGAAAAAATTCTTATCAGTTATGCTTTTAATTTTTATGACAGACGCTAAATATTTCCAATTTTAAATGTTATAAAAGTGACCCCTGTGGTGCACTCTCCACACCAGCTATGAGTGCCCGTGAGGTGACGCCTGGTAAGCGCCCACACGGTAAAATATATCGTCATCATTACCGATGTCTACATGTGTTGTAGATACTGGCACACCCACAAATGGGTAATATGCCGTGATGATGTATTTATTTATTTATTTTATAAAAAATTGAAACATACGAGGGTTGTACAATATTTATTGTCCCTAATATATAAAACAAATTTATTTTTAAACATAATCACCATGTACCTGAAGACACTTATTTCACCTATGTTCTAACATAGTAATACCTTTTTTAAAAAACTCGGAGTCTTTATCGCAGATGAAGTTCTGAACTGCTTCCATAACAGCTTCGTCGGTTTTAAAATTTCTTCCTCGTATACTTTCCTTTAACTTGAGAAATAAATAAAAATCACTAGTCGTTAGGTCAGATGAATATGGTGGATGTCTGAAATCGACATCGTGAATTGCGGTCATGGAAACAAGACTTTTATGAACTTAAGTGTTGTACTGATGAGACAGAATTCCAAGCAAAACATTTCCTTTTTTCTTTTCTGTAATACAACCACGAATTTTAGCAAATAATGGTTCCTAATATTGACCAGTGATTGTGTGGCCACATTTCAAATAATTAATCATTAAAATTCTCTCAACATCTCAAAATGCAGTAGCCGTAACTGGACCCTACATTTGTGAGGTGGGCAAAATAATCAAATTTGGCACTTCGTTTGACAGATAAACAATAAACAATTCCTATTTTTATAAAGACAATATTTCAAAGCCTACTATGTTAGGGACAATAAATACTGTACAATCCTGGTATAAACATAAGTTTGACTATTTTTCATAGTTTAGTTGTATGATGTTGAGTCAGTTTGTTTAATAAAAATAAAATATTGACACTAATGTCCAGTTGCACCGCTAACACTTAAATTTTAAGCTTGACTTAAACAAAATCGAAATTTTGACAGCAATATTCAATTACTCATTTGACATTTCGTTTTGATACGATTTTGTCAATTTAATGGACACTTAAAATTTAAGCGTCAGCGGTGCAATCGGGCATAAATGGTACATTTTTGGATATTTGTACAGAGTGTAAAAAAAAGACAAGTAAGATATAGTCGTTTAACATGGGTAAGGGATTTGTGCAAAAAACATAGAACTGACGGAAAGTAATGTGCTGGCCACATCAGATTTTTTTACTATATTATTTCTCAAGTTTTGTGTTTTATATATTACATATTTCATTATCATTAAAGGAGTTTTTTAAAAAAATGTTTCATTATTACAAAATAAAATAAAATAGGAAAACATTTAATACGTACCTGTCCTTTCCCATAAATCAAGCTTAAATCCCGAACAGTAGACTTGCTGAGAGACAGAATTTTTATGGTGAATTACCCAATAGATGTCAGTAGTAGCTATGAATATGTTCAGCATAAAGTGTGTAACGATCATAAGATTGACATTTGACACAACTAGATACCAAGACACGTTCAGTTTTATTATACAAACGTTTAATAGTAAAGGCTTATTCACAGCTCCCAAAATAAAAATAAAATTATACATAAAAATAAAAATAACGATATAACCAATAGATTCTTATGAAAGTGTTCACAGCTCTCGAAAATAAAATTAAACATAAGACATAAACAAAAAGATGTGCAAATGTTAAATATTTTACACAAAAATAAGCACATACATAACAATTATCACTTGAGCTGTCAATTTACATTCTGACAAAAGGATTTCAATTTAAATATAATTTAAAAAGCTGTCTTAAGACAAAGGTTCGCATATAAGATTGCGTACAATGCTTTACAAGGTATGAAGTTGTGATTATTGCTTGTTAATAATTACGAATGTATTAAATGTCAGTTGAAGTTTTATTTTCGAAGCTGTGAACACGAGCCATAAAGTCTTATTTATAATGTTATTTATATCTTATTTTCGTAGCTGTGAATGAGCCTTAATAATACTAAATTATATTTTCTAATTTTTAATTTATAATAGAGTGTGAGTGTGTATTTTATTAATTGAATCGTTATTTTCACTGCCATACCTTGAAAACGACATTTTCAAATCAATACAATTAATCTTTAATTATATATCAAAAAGTGTTTGTTACTTAGTAACTTTAATGACATAAGTGATAATTGTCTGAGGACAATTATCAGTGTGAGTTTGTTTTGATTTGTTACTTTCGCACACGTGATCAGAAATACAGGGATTCAATTGGATAATTTTTGTTATTAAAGTGGTTATTGTACATAAAACGTTTGGAAATTCAATTTCTCATTTGTATAAATATTGTTGCAGATACTCCAATAGTATCATTAGAAGAATCCCAGCGGTTTATGAGGGATTGTTTGGTAGCAGTTGGCACCCCTGTCGACCACGCAATTCCTCATGCTGCCCTTCTGGCCGAGGCAGACTACCGAGGTCATTACAGTCACGGTATAAATCGTTTAGGTAACGCCAAAAGCCTATGTCAAGCCGATATGATGTATAGCACGATGTGCGATTGCATAAAAAAGAAGAAGTAACATTTTGTCATACGAAAATAGTTGTGCCGCTAATCCATCGAACAATTTGTCATATGACAATATATCATTAAAATACTTTTTGATGCAAGGAATTATTATTTTTTTTTTGTTTATCTTCTAAATCGTTTTCCATGTTCTTTTCATCATCTAGATCCAACGTTTTGCAAATCGATCTCCAAAAATTAATTTATTGGGAGGTTGTAAGGCACTAAAAATAAAAACTGTCAAGTTACTTATACCGGCATTCCCTGCTTATACCCAAATCATTCAAGCAGCCAATACACGTCATTAATAAAAATTGAATAAAAGTAACTAGATGTCTGACGTCATGTACTAGTACGTTTGCAGAGGTTTTAGAATCTTTATGAAAGGAGTTATACAGATTGCAATCTGTATTATCGACATAGTCATGAACTGTCACATCTATAAAATAAATACTATATTTTCGTCACTGTTCATTTCTATTTAAATTATTTTATAATACCATATAATACTAACCTTATTTATATTTATGTATGCCATATAAATGCAGTAAATAAAAGTGAGCCGAATTTCAAAGAAATAAACCGAATTCTTCTGACTGATTAGAAGTGCTACTTCGGCAGATTCACAGATTTTGTGTTTACGTTAACGGTCACGTTGCGTCGTTGCGTTGCATTTTACATTATTTTATTATAAATAGGCCTTTACAACGCACAAAAATGTTTCAAACACGATACAAATATTTTTCAAATAATAACTTTGACAGTATGAACATACAAATTATCAATGTTGCCAACTATAGCGACAATTAAACCAATAATATGACGTTGATATATGTACATTATTTATATATTATTTATGTCATATACGATAAGTAATGAAATCTACTATTCATCTTAATAATAATTAAATAAGGCTGTACACTTTTTAACGGTTAAAAATGATTAAAATTTTATATCATTTTTCACTATTAGTGATTTTAATGCATTAAGTTTTTACACTAAGTGATGACGTGCATTGGCTGCTTGAATGATTTGGGTATAGTTACTCACAATCAGAATACTATGTTTTTTTAGATGCTTTTAATTCAGAATATTATGCTGCAAAAAATACACATTTTAATACTAATACAAAATACGAAAAAATAGTATACGCACCGCTTCAGAAAAGTGATTTTACTGTACTCGTATGGGCATACTTGTCTGATAAACTGTCACTTTTCTTAACTTGGAACGTAATGTACTATTACCGGAATAGGGGATTTCAGCGCAATCGAATTAAAGGAAAATAGCAAAAAAATACGAATGTATATGCTGAATAACGAATATTAATAAAAAAATGAAATGGTATAATTGAGATATTTCGGAAATAAGGGGTTTTTTGTTATAGCGCTTCGACACGAATATGAATTCAATATATAATATTTTGATTGGCGACCGAAAGACCGCCTATACATACATAACAAATAGCGTGTTAGAAGGTGGGGGTTACTACCAATGGAAGTTAAGAAATTCAAATTCGAAAGGAGGGGCTAACATTCCTGTACTGCAATTTTCAGACAGTTTTTATTTTAACATAAATTTCTTCCATTAAACTTAATAATTTAAATACACCTGTAATTATAAAGTATGTAGACTTATACAGTGTTATAATATTCATTTATTTTTATGTAAATATAACTTAAAATAGCATATATTTCATGAACATTTAGGTCCATGATGAAAACAGTTTGATATAAAAACACATAAATGTGACGTCACGTGAATCTTTTCAAAATTCGGGAGACCATAACTCGCTTATTAATAGGAATTTTTTCAGATGAAATTATAAAAAAATGGTGGAATCCCCCATTAGATAAAATTTTGTACATAATACGTCATGAGAACGTGACATTGTTCGACTCACATAATTTGCAAAACTCGCTTCGTTCGTTTTGGCAAATATTATGTTCGTCAATATCACTCTTTTCATAACTAATTACGTAAATAACTATTAAAACGCTAGCGAAATAATAAACATGACTTTATAAGATAAAATTGAATAAATGATATTAAATTTTCGTATTATTTTTTGCTGCATTGGTGTGACAGATTTTCTCATGACAAAATGTTACTTCTTCTTTTCCATCGTACCGTGCGGCTTCACAAACAGTTTTTTTTTTATTTTTCACTTTTTTAGAGATGTACGTAGACGACATCCTTTCGAAAACTTGTGATCCTTGCGCTGTGCCCTGTATCTTGAACGAAACCCCTGCTACAGGCTGGGTGGATGGCAAGAATGGACTTGGCGCAGTCGTAGGAAATTTTTGTATGGATTTGGCGATGAAAAAGGCGAAAGAAGTCGGCGTAGGAATAGTGGCAGTTAATAGTAAGTCGAAATACATGATCGCCGAAGGTCCGGCAACAACAATATTTCGTTCATTTTGAAAAATACGAAAAAATGTTAATAGCAAAGATTAACTAGACATAGATGATTTTAGTAAGAATTTTGTATCACTTCCGGCTTTAGCGAAAATGGGTACAACTTTAGATCTAACATAGGGAATCGGTATATATATATATATATATATATATATATATATATATATATATATATATATATATAAGTTAAATATCGAGACAATACAAGTCGCTTTTTAAAAAGTCTTTACAATATAAGCTCTGAATACAGACTGACTAACATGCTAGGATTCCTCAAAGAGGGAAACTACATTATATAATTCATCTAAACTAAGCATAATATGATATATATGAAATGGGATAAATGTCTATTCAGCATAAAGTGGCACTGTAACTTATATATACCGTGATAATTTTTTAACGTGAAACATTGGGTTTGTCATATCCATGATTAGGACTTGACATTTGATTGACAGCAATGTATTTGCGCGTTCCATTTAAAATTAATTTGACATTTGACAAGAAGTCAATAGAGGTTAATTTTGTTTAAATAATTATACCTGCTTTCTAAATTAAATTTAGTTGTAGAAAAAATATTGCGTGCACCTTGTGCCCGAGTGGTTTTCTGACTTGGCTAAATTTCTTACAATATTTAAATATAATACTTCTGTCAAATTCATTCCCCATGTGTCATTTTAAATGAGACAGACAAATACATTGCTGTTAATCAAATGTCAAATCATAACTTATAGGAAAATTCAACGGTTACCTATCTGTCAATTGACAAGATGTCATTAGAGGTTAATTTTGTTTAAATAATTATACCTGTTTTCTAAAAATTAATGTGTGCACCTTGTGCCCGAAATATGTTTAGTGGTTTTCTCCGCTAAATTTCTTACAATATTTAAATATAATACTTCTGTCAGATTCGTTCCCTATGTTTCATTTTAAATGGAACGGGCAAATACATTGCTATCAATCAAATATCAAGTCGCAACCATGAATATGACAAACCCAATGTTTCACGTTAAAAAATACTTACGGTATATATATCAACATTTTTTTCGTATTTTTTAAAATAAACGAAATATTCTTATCACTTGTATTTTTGAATAATGTAAAATGGTTGCAAAGTACCATTTGGTAATTGGTTGTAGATTCGAACCATTATGGTATAGCAGGGTGGTATGCACTTCAAGCTGTTAAACAAGGCTTAATTGGGATGAGTTTCTGTAATACGTCACCATTTTTAACGCCCACAAGGGCTACTGATGTAAGTATTACTGTTTCTACTCCTATGCTTATTAAGATTCAGATTTTCATAATGGTACAGATTGTCATTATGATTCCATTAAAATTTAATTACACTAACTATAGACCGTTCAGAAAAATCCTAATTCGGAGTAGCCTATGAATATAGAAACGTATATCTGATCATTATTCAATTTAAAACTCAAGTTGTCAAAATTGATCATGAAATGTAATTTTATTAATTAATATAAATATTAATTTGTGCTTTGTGATGCAATCTATATAACTCTTTTTATAAATATTCTAAAACGCATGTAAACGTACCAGTACATGACGTCACACATCTAGTTACTTCTATTCAATTTTTATTAATGACGTGCATCGGCTGCTTCACCGATTTGGGTATACCGTGAGTATTTTTTTTTAAACATTGGGTTTGTCATATCCATGGTTACGACTCGACATTTAATTGACAGCAATATATTTGCCTGCCCCATTTAAAATGAAACATAGGGAACGAATTTGACAGAAGTATTATATTTAAATACTGTCAGAAATTTAGCCAAGTCAGAAAACCACTCGAAAGCACTAAACATAATTCGGGCATAAGGTGCACACAGTATTTTTTCTACAACTAATTTTAATTTTTAGAAAACAGGTATAATTATTTAAAGAACATTAACTTCTAAAGACATTTTGTCAGTATGACAGATAACCCTTGAATTTCCCTATAAGTTATGATTTGACATTTGATTGACAGCAATGTATTTGTCTGTCTCATTTAAAACATAGGGAATGAATTTGACAGAAGTATTATATTTAAATATTATAAGAAATTTAGCAAACGAAAATCCCTAGGGCACAAGGTGCACACAATATATTTTGTACAACTAAATTTAATTTAGAAAGCAAGTATAATTATTTAAACAAAAATAACCTCTATTGACTTCTTATCAAATGTCAAATTCGTTCCCTATGTTTCATTTTAAATGGAACGGGCAAATACATTACTGTCAATCAAATGTCAAGTCGTAATCATGGATATGACAAATCCAATGTTTCATGTTAAAAAATACTAACGATATACTGCATTTTTCACTGTTTAAAAATAACCTAAGAATCCTGGATCACACGACTAGCTATACCCAAATCATGCAAGCAGTCAATGCACGTCATTAATAATAACTGAATAAAAGTAACTAGATGTGTGACGTCATGTACTGGTACGTTTACATACGTTTTAGATTCTTTATTAAAAGAGTTATACAGATTGCAATTTGTATTATCGACATAGTCATGAACTGTCACATCTACAAAATAAATACTATATTTTCGTCACTGTCCATTTCTATTTAAATATTTTATAATACTAACCTTATTTATATTTATGTATGCCATATAAAGGCAATAAATAAAAGTGAGCCGAATTTCAAAGATATATACGTATATTGCGTTAACGGTCACGTTGCGATTAACATTACTTTATTATAAATAGGCTTTTACAATGCACAAAAATGTTTCAAACACGATACAAATATATTTCAAATAATAACTTTGACAGTAACAGTATGAACATACAAATTATCAATGTTGCCAACTATAGCAACAATTAAACCAATAATATGACGTTGATGTACATTATTGATATATTATTCATGTCATATACGATAAGTAATGGACCCTACTATTCATCTTAATAATAATTATATAAGGCTATACACTTTTTGACGGTTAAAAATGATTAAAATTTTATTTAATTTTTCACTATTAGTGATTTTAATGCATTAAGGTTTTTACACTAAGTGATGACGTGCATTGGCTGCTTGAATGATTTGGGTATACCCGCAACTTTCTCATCCCTCTCTCAGAGTTACACAGAGATACAAGATGGCGCCCGAGTAAGAAACAACCCCCGTAGCGAGGGTGGGATTACGTCACAACATTACTGATAAGTACTTGTCAAAATTGACAAGTGCCCCATTGGTCTATATATATTATTGATTTATAGTCCCAAGCTCTTCAAGGATACTCTGTATTGCATTCTATCTTTTGTAGCCAGCGTTAGGCACCAATCCAATCTCCTTCGCGGCTCCAGGCTCTTCTTCCGATAGCCTTGTTCTAGATATGGCAACCACAGCTGTCGCGGTCGGCAAAATCGAAATGCAGCGACGCAGAGGAGCCCCCATTCCTGGTGGCTGGGCCCTAGATGATAAAGGAAAGGAGACATTGGACGCCGACAAGGCTTATAATGCTGGAAGACTTATGCCCTTAGGAGGAGATGAACTACATTCAGGATATAAGGGTTTTGGATTGGCTATGATGGTTGAAACGCTTTGTGGAATTTTAAGTGGTAAGGAAATATATGTGCTATCCAGACAATCAAGCGGTTTACGACATCGTTTATGGATTTTTGAAATTCTTTGTACATTTTTAAATAAATTTTTCTATTTTGGTTATTTATTATTTACTTTATGAAACTCATTTAAATGTCATAAAGTACTTCTTTAAAGTAGTCAAATCTAATTTCTGTTATGTTGGTAACTATAGGCCATCCATCGAATCAAGCGGTTTACGTCATAAATACAATATCACTAGAAACAATGACGTCATATGTTAAAAAGTTTACATGAGCATGTAAAACGGATTAAAATCTGTGGGTTACCTTCATAAACCCAAATTTTTCTTAAAAACACGTCTGGTATAATATTTTTCCAGCGAAATCCAATTTTATTTAAAATATTGTGAACGATACTGCTTACGCCGTTATAAATACTTCATTCTTGTAGTATATGGAACAAACTATCTAGTATTATGTGAGATCCTTAAAAAAATACAGAATACTACATACCATACAATTTCTCACTGTTTCTTGACTTTGCGTATAGCGTTTGCCACACGCTGTACATATAGATTTAATTTTCAAATTATTACTAACAAATAGAACCAAATATTACCTCAATATTACAATTCAGTGAAAGTAAGAGCCCAGCAATCTATTTTTCATTTTCAAAATAAGTCAATAAATTAACTACAAGCTTTTGAATTTGACATGACAGAGCATTTGACATTTTGACAATGAACAACGAAACCAAAAACAACATGAAATCACAATACACGTTGAAAAGTATAATATAGACATATAATATTTAGTAATATAAATATTCAGAATTACCAATATTAAAAAAATATAATCAAACGTCATTTTGCAAAAATTTACAAAATTTTACTGAATAATAATATATTCAAATATAATTATTTCTGTTAAAGGTGTCAAATACATGATAATAGTAAAAAAAAACCAATAAAATACCGTTAATAAAATATATTTTAAAAAATAAAGAAAATTTCAAAAATCGCTAAACGATGACGTGAACCGCTTGATTCGCTGGATGGCCTATAGAAGACTTACTACTGAAATAAAGTAATAATTTATAAATGATTCAACATTACCTAATAATATTTTCACGATCACGATTCAGCACCTCGCATACGTTTCTACCCCTTTTTGATTTCATTATTTATATATTTTTAAATATCCGATATCCTTTTTGGACATCTAGGCGCTAAATATGGACCATACGTCCGTAAATGGGGCAACATGACAGACAAAGCCGACTTAGGCCAATGTTTCATCGCCATCAACCCGAATTGTTTCGCTCCTGGTTTTCCGGATCGAATGTCTGATCTCATGGACTCTATTCGTCAAATGGAACCCGTAAGTTATTCTCATAGACATTATATATACTATAATTTTCTTGGGAAACAACTCAATTTTTATTTTTTCGTTGGCCGTTTATTAATAGGTTATGTTAATGTTAAAGAAAATAATACATTAAGAACCATAGATACCGCATAATATTGCTGAACAAGTGTAAAAATTTATATGTAAAACGTTACTAACCTAAAAATCATGGAATAACACAATAACACAATATACTATTGAGTGGTTCATTTTTCAGTGTCGCTCTTTTGTATAATTGTTATGTATTGCAGGCAGAAAAAGACAAGCCGGTGATGGTAGCAGGCGACCCCGAAAGATTGCATATGGCGGCAGTTGACAAGGCAGGTGGGGTACGTTATGTCCAAAATCAATGGGATACATGTACCAAATTAGCAACTAAACTTAAAGTCACTCCCATGAAACCTAACAAATGTTAACAATTTTTGTATTAGAATACGTTCAAGTTTAATGAAGGGTTATATCATAGACAAGGAAAAATATATACTGGACCGAGTTTACAATGTTAGGATTTTATGCCAAATAGAATCGATGGGCGCCATAACGAGACGCTAATAGAAAGGCGGGAAATTTAAAAATAGGAAAAATATGTTTTCTGAAACTAACAAAATATAGACATATGTATACCGTAAAGGCTCAAAAAAATCAAATTCAATAATAAAATATATTTGTACATGAATCAAATAGCGAAACAACCTTTGTAAACAAATAATAACCAAAGAAATAAACTTGAAAGACTCTCACTAACAGAAACACAATAGAAATGACAGATTGCTGGGCTGCCAACATTAATAAATAAAATTCACTACAACTGAAGAAAATATTTAATATAATTATTGTAAAAATAATGTAAATTAAATATTGTTCGTACTTTTTATTGGTTGACTGAGCTTTATTATTTTGAAAAGAAGAAATGATGTAAAATACGTATTTTAAGTGACTGCATAGTTACTTTTTTTGCATTATGTTGTAGGATTTACACTAGAATTAGCGTCTCGATATTATTCAATTCGGCACAAAGCTGGACATTGCCACCATGATGGAAACTCTGTCTAGTATATGTCTTTCTTTGTCTATGAGTTATATAGAGACATATTTACCTGCTGCCATCTATTGATATTTTTCCTTAAACTACACGTGACTCATTTCTCAGTTCCTTCAAAATAAGAAAATGGCAATAGCGGCAGAATTCTCAACTAAACGTAAGGTAAATTATTTAATTTAGCTAAAAACTAAATATGCGAACATGTAAAATACAGCTATGAACTACAAAACTAATAGTTTAACAGCTCAACTATATCTAATATAAAAGTAATTAAAGCAAATTTAATATAAAAAACTAATATGAACTAAATTAAAATTTTGTAGAACAAATATCAAAACACAAGTGACAGAAGACAGAACTTTAAATATGGCGATGGTTTGTTTGTATTATCATCTTCCATCACAACTTTTTTCATCAACCGTCTCTTTCTTGTGTGTAATGTAAAAGTATATATCGTCTATTGTAAATACACTTACGTACATAGAAATCAACCACTGCAGTTTTAAATTTAATTATTGTGTTTAGAAACTAGATCCCAGATTAAAATAAATCATTGTTTGAAAGGTAATATGAGCCTAAATTTATCAAGAGTGTTTATTTTTTATCAAACCGATCTCAAAAAGGGCATATTTACCTTATTTACGTGGTTGCTATCACGAGTATAATACAGTTTAGACAGGTTTCTAAGCATTTCATTTTAGAATTTTCCGTTTGAGAACACGAAAGGAATTTTAATTAATTTAGGCTCTTGTTATAGTTATTAACGTCATTAGGCCAATATAAGGCAAATAACGGACGCGGCTGAGGTTTATAATCAGCTGAGTTTTTCGTAATAACATCAAATCTAAACATTTACGAATAATAAAATTGTCCTCTTTCTTTCATACTGAACAATTTTTATGTTGATTTATAAATTCTCCGTGACAATTAAGATGATACTATTTTCGTAGGAACATTTGATTTTTAATTGTAGGAGACTGTTATAAAAAATAACGGCCGCGTTCGTTATTTTTATTATTTCACTTTTGTTTTTAGTCCTGTTATATCATAGTAACAGTATGGTATTACGAAAAAGCGTATTAAATGATCTTTCTAATGGCATATGCTTTATTTTAGTTTCTAAAAAAGAAAAAAAAAAGAAATTCAAAACTGTAAAGAACTATGACCGTAAGCGTATATTAAATAAATACGAATGCTGCATTTATGTATAAATAATGTAACAAAATCAAATTATTATGTATATATTTTTTGTTAAGATATTTTTATTAAATAGGTACATAAGTATAATAATTATAACTATGGTCAATATGTTAATAACTTTCAATAATTAATTATTCTAGGCACTTAGATCCCTTTCAATTGCAGTATATGAGTTATCGTCTGAGAAAAATATGTCACATGCAGATATACATACAAACATCATCGTAAAATTAGTAAAATCGTATTGTAGGGACCCTAAAACGTCGTTATTCATTAAAAACACCACCCATTTTTTTTTACCAAAGTGTACTTTGGCGTAAAAGATTTATTTCTTTTTATTATTTATTTATTTCTAAATTTGAAAACAAGAGTTCTTGTCTGTTAGTCAAAGCCTATTCGTGCAAGTTACAACAGTCATTTGTTTCAATAAAACAAATATTGCATTGTTTCTGTGGAAGTGATTGGTAACCATAGATTTGTTCCTAGTTTTTAATTGTTTTTCAATTAAAATCAGTGCAAATATAATGAAAATATTATAGTAAACATTAATATAAGTGTTATTTTAAATATTGTGATATAAATTTCAATTATGAAAACATTTTTAATAGTGAAAAATAAGAAATGAAACTTGATATTCATGGATGAAATATGATAAGGTAAGGAATTACATATAATTTATTTTATGATTTAACGTTGAAATAATAATATTTATTATTGAATATTAACAATTCACATAATAGTTCAAATTATTGGCGTTTTTTCTGAAAAAAGTAGGGTTAAATTCTTATAAAATGAGTGTAAAATATAATTATCCGAGTTTCGTCAAATTTTTGAAAATTTGCAAACGAAGTATTAACTTTTTTCACAAATACTAAAAAAAAAAACATGAATAATATAGAATAATGGTCTTGTGTGTATGTCCGTATTTTAATGCATAAAAAGATGGTTTCATATATCGTAGTAGATGTCAGCACAGATTATAGAGTGAATACCTACAAATAAACGAATTATTATTGTGCAATGCTATTCTTACGTGAAGAATTACTTGATTTTCAGTAATATCCTTTTGTCGCGTCACATTCTTTCAATTTGGGATAGTCTTGTAACGCTGCATAAAAAACTTCTTCAATCTCCGATCGGAATTCTTCCGTATACTGTTCGCTGGTGATATTAACGCATGCATTTCTATCCAAACCCTTTTGTTGAGTGTAAACGCAAGCAGGTCTATTCCCAGCTGTATATTCATCGTCACAAACTCTTCCAATATTACGCTTTGTTAACCATTCCTCGATTTCTTCAAGACAGGGACATTGAAATGGGTTCCCGCCCAACGATATGCGTCGTAAGTTTTGTAGGTTAAGATGCGTTGGAAAAATCAAATGATTTATTTTATTGTTGTGTAATAGTAGAGTGTCTAGCCATTTGAGCCCACCAGGAAAACTATTGTAAATAAATTCAGGTAATAGATTATTTGATAAGTCTAGAAAACCTAACCTAAAAGCGGTTAAAGCGGAGTAGTCAATGGATTTCATTTTATTGAAACTTAATGTTAAAAATTGTAAACGTTGTAATGCAGCAAACGTTGATTGTTCTAAGTATTCAATGTGATTATGATCTAACCATAATTCTCGAAGTGTACTGCCGCCAAAACCCAGTGGATAAGTTTCGAATCGCTCAATTTTGTTGTAAGATAATGTTAGTTTTATCAAATTTGATAAATTAAAAAACGCTAGTCTTTCTACTCTCTCTATTCCATTGTTGTTTAAAAACAAATACTGTATAGGTGTATTGTTGAAAATACCCGGTTCTATAGTTTGTATTGTGTTTTGTGTTATGTTAACACGTGATATCTCTGGCAATTTATCAAAAAATCCTGGTAAAATCCTTTGAGTGACATTAACCAATGTAAGATTTTTAATTGGTAAATTGTCTTGAAGATTTAGTGATATTTCACGAACATATAAATTATAAATATCGAGCTGTGTTAATTTATTTAGTCCATCAAATGCGCCTGCATCTATATTGGATTTATCTGCGTTTTCAGACTTTATGATCAGTTTTTCTAGGTTAGGCATAGATTCAAATGTATTTTCCGCCAAATGAAGTGGTCTTCCAATGTCGAAAAGTAAATTTGTCATTTTTTCGTTCCCTTTTAATGCTATATCGATTAAAGTTGTGCATATATGTCTTTTGTTTTCTTCGTCATAGTTACAGCAAGATATAAGCAACGGGAACAATATAAACAATACACAGGATTGTTTATAAATATCCATGGTGATTCTAAAACAAAAGATCATGATACAGAACACGGTGTATAAATATATGCTAGAAATGACGAATTCCGATAATTTTGGTACCCAAGTACCTGCAACATCTACCCGAATAGTACCCTTTACCCGTTAATTACCCGATATCCTTTAATTACCCGTTATCCTTTAAGTACATATACATAATGGGCTACTTGCATGGTACTGAAAATCCGATTTCTGTCACTATATACGTAATCTTATATTGAAAATATATATAAAAATATAAATTTTATTTTGAAATAATTATTTGTTTTTTACTAAATTAAGAAAGAAATTTTTCTGTGACGTCTTTATATTGAACTGGGGAGGGGAAGCATGTTTAAGAATATTATCAATAGATGGCATGGCGTGCGAGAGAGTTTTAATTTGAATTTGACATTAGTTCATTTTTCTCTCTCTGGTCTTTCAGATACATTAATTACTTTATAAATAAACACATAGGTAATTACTTGTAATTTAAAATATCGATAGCAAAAAGATAAACTAAAATACCAACCTCCAAACTATTATTGACACGTCAAACAGTTGATCTACATTACCCGCACAAACATACCATTACTATGGGACGGCACCAAGCTTGGCTTTGCGACTATTCATTGGTGCGGCGTAATTCTACGTCATACATGGCGGGAATTCAAATAATCAAATTTCATTATTATTTTTTTGGCTAATTAATAAAAAATTTGCCAAAGGAAAAAATATGGGTAGCAAGTTTTTATCTTCTCTTCAAAAGTATTAAATAAAAATATGGTACGCAAGTAACCCATTCGTTAATTTGTTAATTACCAGTTACCCTTATTATATTAGCAGTTTCCTTTTTAATAAAATTCATGATTATTGTTTACATATATTTGTTAAATAAAAGTAATACAAATAAATAAATATAGGTAACATTTTATTCACAAGTGAATTAAAATTTTTTAAATCACTCTCACAAAATTTTTAACTCAACTCTGCAACAAATAATGCATTTAAAATAACATCAGAAACGAAAATTACTCTCACCACAGTATTTATCAGACATTATCAGCCATTTTCATTATTTTTCATGACACACATGACAGACAATAAAGCTTTTTAAATAGATGACTTGACGTCTATCATTGACGATTGTCATTCACAGCCTACTAACTGACTAGTTTTTGATTTTGTCAAAATTAAATATTAAAATGGTTTTTATTATTATTTCGCCAAAATAAACTTTCTTCTCATGAATAAACATTGTCTTAGCTCACTTGGTGTATAAATATCTATTATTCAATTTTGGTGAAAAACTATTATATTCAATTTTGTCAAAACAAAAAACTAATCAGTTAGTAGGCTGTGCATGATAATCGTCGATGATAGACGTCAAGTCATCTATTTAAAAAGCATTATTGTCTGTCATTTGTGTCGTGGAAAATAATGAAAATGGCTATTAATACCTAATAAATACTACGGTGAGTTTTATTTTCGTACCTGATGTTATTTTAAATACATTATTTGTTGCAGAGTGAGTTAAAATTTTGTGAGTGATTTAAATTTTTTAATTCACTTGTGAATAAAGTGTTATTTATAGTTTGAATTAATAACACTATTCTGGACTTCCATTGTCTATATTTCAATAAAGTTATTACACAACGTTTCGATTGTTGAAGTATCTACAATCGTCATCAGGTGAATACTAACAAACTTAGAGACTACTAGAGCTTATATACTAAATACATAATAATTGTATATAAGCTCTAGTAGTCTCTAAGTTTGTTAGTATTCACCTGAAGACGATTGTAGATACTTCAACAATCGAAACGTTTGAAATATAGACAATGGAAGTCCAGAATAGTGTTATTAATTCAAACGAAACATTATCTCCTTCATCCAAACAAACGTTACTTATAGTTGTTGCTATGGGGTTAATAATGATAGTTTAAAACGTCAAAATTGAATAAATAATATTTAATATAAAATGTTACTTACTGTTAACAATTGTAAATGCAAAATAACTGAATGATTTGCACTCCAATATAATATTCTGCCTTCTTCGTTGGGAATTCAAGATACACTACAAACTGGTTTTTGCTTTGGCGAATGGTGACCTCCTCAAATAAAAATACAAAAAAAATTGTGAAATATGTGATAAGTTATTATTTTATTAAATAAAAAACAAGTTTTACAGATGAGTCAGTTAACGGCTGAGATACAGCGTCTTCAAATACGTAGTGACGATTCAAATTAACATATTTACATAAATACAAACCAAATATGCCTGAATAACATTAATATTATTATTATTGTTATCATTGTATCTATTTTTATTTTCTTAATTGAAAATTAATTAACTATACCTGTAACTGTTGAGATATGAGTCATTATAATTTATAATAAATGCCGAAATACAATCGTCATGTTTAGAAAGTTTACAAAACGCGGACATATTTAAAAATGAAAACCAAATTTTTATCTAAAATAAATATAAAATATTTATTTTTTCAGTGACATCTTTTTGTATGGGTTATCCAGCGAATCAAG
The DNA here is from genome assembly GCA_943142095.1 of Ophonus ardosiacus. Taxonomy (NCBI): domain Eukaryota; kingdom Metazoa; phylum Arthropoda; class Insecta; order Coleoptera; family Carabidae; genus Ophonus; species Ophonus ardosiacus. The sequence continues at coordinate 31,011,311 of OW964838.1, forward strand.
CGGTTTACGTCATCGTTTAGGGATTTTTGAAATTTTCTTAAATATATTTTATTAACGGTATTTTATTGTTTCTTTTTACTATTATCATGGTATTTGACACTTTTAACAGAAATAATTATATTTGGATATATTATTATTAAGTAAAATTTTGTAAATTTTTGCAAAATGACGTTTGATTAATTTTTTTTAATATTAGTAATTTCATGTATATTACTAAATATTATATGTCTATATTATACTTTTCAACCTGTATTGTGATTTCATTTTGTTTTTGGTTTCGTTGTTCATTGACAAAATGTCAAATGCTCTGTCATGTCAAATTCAAGAGCTTGTAGTTAAGTTATTCTTATTTTGAAAATTGAAAATAGGTTGGTGGGCTCTTACTTTCACTGAATTGTAATATTGAGGTAATATTTCGTTCTATTTGTTAGTAACAATATGAAAATTAAATCTATATGTATGTAAAGCGTGTGGCAAACGCTATACGCAATGTGTAGAAACAGTGAGAAATTGTATGGTATGCAGTATTCTGTATTTTTTTTAAGGATCTCACATAATACTAGATAGTTTGTTGCGTATACTACAAGAATGAAGTATTTATAACGGCGTAAGGAGTATCCTTCAGAATATTTTAAATAAAATTGGATTTTGCTGAAAACAAATGACTCCAGACGTGTTAACTTTTAATGAAAGATTTGGATTTATGAAGGTAATCCACAGATCATATTTTAATCCGTTTTACATGCTCATGTAAACTTTTTAACATATGACGTCATTGTTTCTGGTGATATTGTATTTATGACGTAAACCGCTTGATTCGTTGGATGGCCCATAACATTTAGAACCGAGAACAATATCAAATTATGCACGTTATTAATAAAGTTGAATAAAAGTAACTAGATGTGTGACGTCATGTACTGGTACGTTTACATAGGTTTTAGAATCTTTATGAAAAGAGTTATGCAGATTGCATACAATCTTAACTGCAATAACTTAAGGCCTATTTTCCTATTTATAATGAAGTAATGCAAAACATGAGCGCATGGTTTCCTATATGCTAATTTATACTATAAAAATCTGTATTATCGACATGTTCATGAACTGCCACATCTACAAAATAAATACCTACTATATTTTCGTCACTGTCCATTTCTATTTTAAATTATTTTATAATACTAACCTTATTTATACATATGTATGTCATATAAAGGCAATAAATAAAGGTGAGCTGAATTTCAAAGAAATATACCGAATTCTTCTAACTGATTAGAAGTGCTACCTTTGGCAGATTCACAGATTTTGTGTTTGCGTTAACGGTCATGTTGCGTCATTGCGTTGTGTTTAACATTACTTTATTATAAATAGGCCTTTATAACGCACAAAAATGTTTCAAACACGATACAAATATTTTTCAAATAATAACTTTGACAGTATGAAGGAACATACAAATTATCAATGTTGCCAACTATAGTAACAAATAAACGAATAATATGAAGTAGATGTACATTATTTATATATTATTCATGTCATATACGATAAGTAATGAACTACACTATTCATCTTAATAATAATTATATAAGGCCATACACTTTTTGACGGTTAAAAATGATTGAAATTTTATTTCACTTTTCACTATTAGTGATTTTAATGCATTAAGGTTTTTACACTAAGTGATGACGTGCATTGGCTGCTTGAATGATTTGGGTATATATACGTAAGTAGCCCATTTGAAGGTGTATTGAAATGAAACGTAATATAAAAATATGTACATAGTTATATTTAGAGATACAGATACACAGGACTATTTAATTTGCTTGAACGTCGCTGTGAGCCTTCTAGCTTGATCTCGCATATCTTTATCCGTATTAGTGAAGTACTTCATGCCACTTCGTTGATGTGCGTCATCAACGTCTTCATCATCTCCTTTAGGTAGAAGACGTTGGCCTCCTTGGATCATAAGAACGACACCCAAAGGAGATGTGATCAGAATGCTGGCTACGGTCACATTTAATAGTTTCTCCGCGTATTCCATTATGACCGGGTCGTCTATTGTACGAGCGTAGTCTAGGGCCAAAGGGCCTATAGCAGCCTGAAATCATTTACGTACAGTAATATTTATTTTATTATATAGGGTGTGCAACGAAACGCGGAACATAGGAGTTTAACATAGGATTTTAAAAATGTGCGGAAATTGGCTCTCCTATACATTTTAGGGCAAAAGTACAAGAATGAAAAGTTGTTTAAAATTAATTTTTACCTTTAGAAAATAAAATATGGCGTTTTCGTCAAAAATCAGATAGCCATGGAAATAAAACAAATAATACAAAATCTCATTCTGACAGTTTAGTTTAGTGATATTGATGTTACTTGTTGTAATCGTTCAATCTACATTGCATTTAATCCATAAATTGCTTTACTGGACGTTTATGGACCTGAAAGTGATACTTTACTGGGTGAGCAAGCATATTCCAGAGCGAGCCGTAGGCGAGCTTTGGAAGCTTGTGAGCCAGTATAGACACTTTCAGGTCATGTTGGGTATAATATTTTTTTTTGCGATTCTGAAAAAAGAATAAAAATCAGATGTGGCCAACACAAAACCTCCCGCTGTTTAATTTTTACATACATACATAAAATCACGCGTTTCCCAGTGGGTTAGCAAAAACCCGGAAACAATAGTAACAATAAGAAAAGGGATAAGAGTAAGAGCTCAGCTGACTCACTTCACTCTTTAACAACATTCTTCTTTCGCCTTGTCCACAATCATCATAGCATTCATACATAAGAACATATTAAAGTGACCGATTTTCGGTAGCGAATAACCGCATCCGGACCACAATAATAGTTACGCAACAATCATCCTTCGCCACACATTCCTATCCTATTTTTATTAATTTAAATACATACTTACGTATTTACTGTTCCATTGCATAAAACTATTGCTTTATTTACTATTTTCTTTTTAAAATATCACTATTATTAATTTGAAGTGATTAGTTTTTTGACAGTGACATTTACTGTCAGTTACATTCATTTGAAATATGAACGTGTAACAAAAGAATTGTGTTTATCTTAGGCTTCGCGACTAATAAAAAAAATTATTATCTATAAAATATATAGAAAAAGTATTAATGTATTCCTGTAGAAAATTCAATAATCTTTAATTTTCATAAGACATAAAATGCAAAAAATGGCATTTAATGGTATTTTTTGAAGAAAAACCATTATGAGCTTCAGGTAAAGTGCCATTTCCGGTTATCCGATTTACACCAAAATCTAATGGCTTCTTTTCATATTAGAATAGGGTAGAAATACAAGGTTTCAGAATTTTCTGAATGATAGTATTTGAGTTAGAGCGAAGACAAAATCCCTACACATACACACACATACACACACACACACCCACACACACACACACACACACACATATACAGACATCATCGTGAAAATGTTAAAATTGGATTCTAGGGATCTTAAAACGTGGTCATTTACTAAAATCTCGATATGTGATTTTTAACACGATCCCTATATCTCAATAACCAAGGGTAGCGGGAGGTAAAAAATCCAACATAATACACTTACCTGTACGGTAGCTTTGGAGATGTATGTCACTGCAAGGAAAATGGTCTGTTTCATACTGAAACCGCAATGTTTTATGAGTCCGACTGTAAATATAAATCGGACCTACAACAAATAATATACGTTTAGTAACAATCTGAATACAAATTATAGAGATTTTCATTAAATAATAGATATTTACACACCAAGTGAGCTTATGTAATGTTTATTCATGAGAAGAAAGTTAAGCATTAATAAACATTACCTTAGCTCATGTGGTTTGTACAATATTTTATTCAATTTTGACGAAATAATAATAAAAACCATTATAATATTTCATTTTGACAAAATAAAAAACTAATCAGTTAGTAGGCTGAGCATGACAATCGTCGCTGATAGACGTCAAGTCATGTATTTAATAGTATATTATACGCCAAGGTTGATAAGATAATCATTATTGACCCAGCGCCTATTGTAACCCGAGGGCGAGCCCGAGGGATATAAGGCGCCTGGTCAATAATGGTCTTCTCAACCTTGGTTTATATACTATTTTTTTCACTACTAGCACATAAATTCTCTTTGAATTTTTTTTTATTGATAATAATAATTTTAACATGAATAATAACGTTACTTATTTGTTAATATTCACAAAAACAAAGTAGGCTACATTTGTTTTTATCTGACGTTTTGCTCATTTCGCTGGTTTGATAACCTCACTTATGGGCCTTGATTTGTATTTGATTTAATTATTTAACACGTTGACTGCGTTACATATCCCTGGGGTTCTGTATCAATTATTCCATACAGACGGCGGCATTTTTCATGAAATTTTCCTATTTTACAAATCATGTAAATCCTGTAATTTTTAGAATTTTTAGGTGTAACAAATAGCGTTATTAATGTCTTTAGCTAAACTTTGTTTATGTGCCGATTTTTTGGTACATATCCCCGGGGTGCTGTACCGCACTGGAGTAATGTATGATTACTCCTATGCGGTACATAACCCCGGGGTACTGTACAGAAAATGACATCGAAAGGTATTAGATGAATTATATTTACAAGTTAAATCGTATTCGTTATATTAGCTGCAACCTTTTAGTTTTATTTGAACTTGAACTGTGAATGTGTGATGATTCCAGTTTAAATTTTGCTCTACATATTTTTATTATAATGTCGGAACGTAGTAAACAAATAGTTCAAATTGCTATTGAAAGTTTAAAGAAAATTAAAGCAAATGATAATAAAGATGTGCCAATTGACGAAAATGAAGTAGTAATTGAACCTTCAGTAAATATCTTGGAAGAAGTTGAACTGTCAGATCCTTTTAGCTCTGACGATTCATTAAATGATAAAACATACGTAGATTCTTCAGAAGTAGAATCATACTTTTGTGAAACCAGAAGGACCAGGCAGAAAGAGGAGAAGAACATGTAAAGGTTGCTATGAAAAATTAGGAAAAACTTTATCAAGCCGGGAAGCCGATAAAAAATAAGAAGAATAGCAAGTTATTGTGGTGATTGTGATGGTCAACCCGGCTATTGCTTGCCGTGTTTTAATGGAAAACATACCTAAAATTGTAGGTATTATAAAATATTGTAAAGCATAATATTTTATTTAGTAGTACGTAACATGGTTATATGTGAATTAATACATTTTTTTTCCAATATCAATTTTTACGTTTTTCTGATGTATCCTGTAATTTCCTATGTAATAATCACGTGAAGTGAAAACGGTAAAGATGTAAATAAGTTTGTAGTATTATTAAAAGATTTCTGTTATCAAAAGTTTTTAAAATAGTTTTTTATAAATTCCAGACGTAACTAAAGTTAATCATGCATACATATCCCCGGGGATCTGTACCGCTGGAAGAGACAGACTTGGTACATATCTCCGGGGATATGTAACATGCTTATTTTCTAAACATGCTTTTTCGGTGCCGCAGTCAACGTGTTAATGAAAACACTTTGTGCTGTTACAGTCAGCAGCCTTATTAGTTTATTATTATTTTTAAATAAATCTATTGAAATGTATTTACCTACAAATACAAAAAAATAGTGATTTGTTCAATCCTACATCTACAAATATTTCACATTTTCACCAAAACAGCACAGTGGCCAGGCGAGGCGGCAGCGTAGGTCAATTTAAAATTATAGTGGCAAATTTAAATTATATACTTAACACCTTTCTTGAATTTAATGAGTTAAATAATATTTGGATTTGGAGGCTTGAATTTAATTGAAAAGTGACAGTTTGCATTATAGACCAAGAGGCTGGCCGTGTCAACTACATAGCATGACCTTGAGACTTTCGGTTAGTTATGTATTACGACACTTAGCGCTAGTACTGCTTCGTTTGGATTAATTCGTTAAAATTCGTAAATGCTCGGATGTTCGGTGATTTTAAAATCGTAGCGGCTTGGCTGAAAATCATACTGACAATTCAAATTTGAAATTGTATTTTCGTGAAGTGTCATTTTTCATTATTGTGTTATTTTATATTGTGTTTATTTGCTTCTGCAAAATGCCAAGAAGTTATTGTGTGCCGGGTTGTGATGTTGAAAATACAACAAAACATTATTTTCCTATTCAGAAGAAATTTGCAAAATTTGGGTTGAACGAGTAGCTCATCCAAATACAAGGTAGAACAAGAAATGAAATGATTAGAGAACAATTATAATGTAAGTCTGTATTAGACATTGAGCAGAGAGAGCTAGCTTGGTGGGGCCATATGATCAGAATGAACGAAGCTAGACCGGTGAGACAAATATGGATGACAAAATTGGTAGAAAAAACAGACCGAAAGACAACTGGGTTAAGCTAATATTAAAGATCTTGGAGAAAAAAAATACGACGATTCAAAACGCTAGCAAGATGGCAAGAAATACGAAGCAATGGGCGAAATTTGTACACAACTAAATGTATGTGTATAGGTATCCTACCCCTTATGATAATAGGATATCTGATTATATTTTTATATTTTCCTTATGTAATTTTAAGAAATAAATATGCGTTCTATTTCTCGTTAAATACATATTTTGTTGTTTCCTGTTTATTACTATATCAATAAAAAAGAATAAATATATTCTAAATAGTAATGCGGGATGCAGACTATCTCCGATACTACCCGCTATACTGATTTTAGTTATGTCTTACGACACCGAGCGCTAGTGTTGCAGGGCATAATGCCTACTACTTTATCATTGCAGTTGACTATCTTAATAGTATCTGTTGTCTGTGCCAAGAGGTTAATAATAAATTATTATTGACCTAGGTTACCATGGTTACAAGCAAGCGGTAGTGAAAAACAATTTCTCATGTCAAATAAAGGTAGGTAATAGTGGGTTCCTTGGCTAGTAGTGAAAAAAATACTTTATTGTCTGTCATTTGTGCCGTGAAAAATAATAAAAATGGGTGATAATGTCTGATAAATATTATGGTGAGTGTTAAAATTTTGTGAGAGTGATTTAAATTTTTTAATTCACTTGTGTATAAAGTGTTACTTATAGTTGTTGCCATGGAGTTAATAATGACAGTTTAAAACGTCAAAATTGAATAAAAATATTTTAAAAATTTTGGTTTTGTGTTGATTCATACCACTGTGCCAAAAAGCATGATGACTGTCCCGATGAGTAGATCGTATATGTTAAGCCGTTTAAAATCTATCTCCATTCCTATTAGGGCGAACGCTACGGGCTCAAAAAAACTCCATACCAATTTGAAATTGTCTCGAACTGGATTCTATAAAAACACCATTATTTATTACAGTATGAATATGTCATCATCATTACAGCAGTGGGTAAAGCTTCGTTCAGATAGAGCTTAGTGCAGTTGTGGCGTAGTTGTATTGCAGAAATATTGTATAGTGACAGTAAACGCAAGCGGTCACATTCAGACTTTCGTGGTATTGCAGTTGTATTTCAATGCAGAAGCACAGAATACATTTATACAGAAGCGATACTCGTTGTTGGCACCATTGTTGTTGCGATTTTACGTTTATAACCTTGAATTTTAAATTTGTTGGCAAATTTACGCGCGAAATTTAAATTGTTTTAAATGGTAAAACAAAAATTAGAACATAAAAGTACTAAAATTTTAATTTTATTAACGAATTAAACAGAAATCAGATAAAATAATCATATAATTATATTTTTATTAAACAAATACCTGAATTTTACAAATTAATTTTCTCTATCTTTGATGTGGGAAACACAAACGTCAGACTCGATGAATATGTCCCATATATGCTTCTCCATCAAATCTTCTCTTCCGCAGGCCTTGAGCCACATTTTACACATAATTTATTAAATGAATATACATTTTACATGATACGGTAGTCGTTTTACATAACTTACATTTCTGGATCTTTTGGAAACGAAAAAAACTTACATTTCCCTTTCTCCATTTTTTAAATCTATTTATACAGTCTTTATATGAACAAACAAGTCCTCCCGATTCTACTTTCTTCATTTTATCCATTTCATTAGACACTAACACCACTTTTAAAATTCACAAACAGTTCACAAAATGACATATGTCAAAAGTGAGAAGACGTGTTTGGTTTGCTTAAATTAGCCATAACCCTAAAATACATGGGCGTGACAAGCTGACACAACAGCTCTTCCAAAATATGTGAAATATAATGAGTTTTTTTTTATAACAATTTTTCCTATCGTTTGTTGAAAATATAACCCCTTACGGAAAATTTTTTCGTCGAGATAATGAAAAGAACAAAGAACCGTAAGATACGAAGCAGGAGATATGCCGAAATAATCCGAGTTTACCCGATTAGCCCTTTAAATTTGTTGGCATACTCTTTCTCTCTCTAATTTTCGTTTCTCTCTCTGACTGTCGCTTCTGTAAACATGTTTATTCTGTGGCAGAAGCTTGCAAGATTCAAACTTGTGCACTGCACTACCAACGCTACGATGCAACGACCAGTCAAAACGGGGCATATTATTTGAATCTGTAGGTAATGTAGAAATCCGAAATGTCATTATACTATATGTGATTTCTTTTTGATTGTTGGGCCTACCATTGCTAGTAAATTGTCAAAATAACTTAATGACCTTGTATATGTATTTTGTAGACGCATTTCGTTTAACAGGTTATGGTAGTCTTGTGAATATTTTTTTTATATATTGGACGAATCCACCAGCGACGACGTTTTGTTTTTCCTTTCTTCAATAATAGTACTGCTGCACATGCTATTAAATAAGTCATATTGGCTCAAGAAACATTGTTATTTGACTTATTGAATATAAGTTATAATACAAATTCAGTAGGCGTGTCTACCCTGCATTTCAAATACAACTGCTGTAATTTTCTATGTGAACGATACTTTCACACTACAATACAAATGCACTACCAACACTGCACTGCAATTGCGCTAAGCACTATTTGAATGGAGCTTTTTTCAAGCGAATTAAGTTTCCATTTGATATACATAAGTGTATACCCAAATCATTCAAGCAGCCAATGCACGTCATTAATAAAAATTGAATTTTAGTAACTAGATGTGTGACGTCATGTACTGGTACGTTTGCAGAGGTTTTAGAATCTTTATCAAAGAGTTATACAGATTGCAATCTGTATTATCGACGTGGTCATGAACTGTCAAATCTACAAAATAAATACTATATTTTCGTCACTGTCCATTTATATTTAAATTATTTTATAATACTAACCTTATTTATATTTATGTATGCCATATAAAGGCAATAAATGCCGAATTTCAAAGAAATATACCGAATTCTTCTGATTGATTAGAAATGCTACCTTTGGTAGATTCACAGATTTTGTGTTTGCGTTAACGGTCACGTTGCGTCGTTGCGTTGCATTTAACATTACTTTATTATAAATAGGCCTTTACATCACACAAAAATGTTTCAAACACGATACAAATATTTTTCAAATAATAACTGACCGTATGAACATACAAATTATCAATGTTGCCAACTATAGCAACAATTAAACGAATAATATGACGTTGATGTACATTATTTATATATTATTCATGTAATGTACGATAAGTAATGAACTGTACTATTCATTTTAATAATAATTATATAAGGCTATAAACTTTTTGACGGTTAAAAATGATTAAAATTTTATTTCATTTTTCACTATTAGTGTTTTTAATGCATTAAGGTTTTTACACTAAGTGATGACGTGCATTGATTGTTTGAATGATTTGGGTATAAATATATTTTTTAACAAAGTAACTTATTATTTTGCACTTACTGAAATTAAAGAATGATTTTGAATTCTGAGACCATTTTGTAATATTGTTGATATCAAATACCTTTAAATGTAATGTTACAATTTGAATGTGCTGCCATCTATTATCACGTAGTAAGATGTTCAATTTATTTGACGTATGTAGATAAAATGTAATACTGTAAACTAGTCCTTTGTTGACTGGCTTAACTGGTAAAATCTAAACTGTAAAACCGCCCCGGGCCCTTACGTCACAAATTTGGCAGCGTTTCAAACGTAGTAAAATGTTTTCATGCATTTAAAAAAAAAATGGAAACATATTTAAACATTTAGTTAGTGTTTTCATGAATGTATTGTAATATATTTTAGTGTACTAGTGTTATTTTTCATTATTTTGATTATGGTGGAAACCCCTATTGAGTTGATAGTTTTATAAATTTTTGTCATCAGAAGTATTTGGAAATATTGCATCATTAATGAAAAGTGGTCCCAAGTTTGATCCTTGAGGGACCCCAGATGTATATTTATATTTACATATCTCTGCCATCCAAGCTTCCTCCATCTCAAATTGGCGAAGAAAGCCGTGGTAAAATTGCCAATAATTCCGGCGAAAGTTAATTTAAGCGTGTCGAATCCGAAGAGCGCCAGCAGGCTGCAGAACGAGATGAAAATGGTCCTATTGGTTGTTACGTAAAACTGCAACAATCATCCGAAACGTATCGGCACCGTAAACAGTTAACAGAGAGCGATGGTACATTACGTCAACGTCGTGTGGGATGAACCAGCCTATCAAACCCAGGCCTATGCCGTACACCAAGCCCAAACCCAGTTCCATCGGGCCTTGCCAAAGCTTCTTTATTTTTTCATCTGTTACACACACATACACACACAAATATTATCTACTATAGATATTAAAAAATAATAACACTTGACTGTTTCACAAGATTCAGTCTCTAAATTTTAATATCTTATTTAAACTGTTTCACCAAGTATTGCCATCTTATTGTACTTTTATTATTTGGCTAGCGAAGCTCACAGCGTTCTTGATAGATGTCTCTGCATGTAGCTACTTGCTTGTGCAGTCACCTTATCTTTTTGGGATGTTTATTATCCTTTTACTCAGCCGACTCAATGCCTCCTAGAGGCGTCAGTACACCGCACTGATGAGCTCCAATAAGAGCGAAACGCGTCTGTGGTTCTGGCTAAGTGAGCCAGTCTCGGACAAATGACCGAGAGGTTGATTTTGATTCAGAGACTGAATCTTGTGAAACAGTCAAGAAGTATTATTATTTTTTAATATCTTATTTAAACTGTTTCACCAAGTATTACCATCTTATTGTACTTTTATTATTATCTATTATAGTCTGATTCACGAAGGATGACTATTATTCAAGGTCATTTGTTGAACAATTCCCGTTCGAAATAGTTCACAATATTCATGGTTATTTTCTGAAATTGCTTTGTTAAAGCTTTTGGACATTATTACGGATGTATTTTAAGTATATTACTTATTAAAACAGACACGTAATACACTGTAGCACAAGTCACAAATACTTAACGCAGAGAAAACTGACAACCAAGTGACAATAGTGACAGAATCGATATAAAATTTAATGCAAACATTGTCATGCCAACGTATGGTATAAAAATCAATTACAATTATTTCGAATAATTTTATATTCCGTATATACGTTTCTTAATACTAGTATTTTTTTTCTTCTGTATTTGAAAATAAATAATTTTTACAAGTTATATTTCATTTTATAAGGTTTTTTTCAGGTCGATGACGAAGTTTTCTGCCTTTTCATGTTCACCATATCAAAATATTCAGTAAAATTGTATAATTTTCATTTTGTAGTGTCAGCTGTCAAACGTTAGGAAATTCTTAGTGATTTGGGCTTCGGAAAACAGATTCCTAACCTTAGATCATATAACTTCTAGATACGAGAAAACATATAATCCACAGTGCAAGACAGTGATATGCATAGGATTAAGAGAGATGGAATGAGAAATTATGTAAGAGTAAAAGAGATGAAAGACATTTTCTCGATAGCGTACTGCGCAGAATCATAACGAGTCATTTCCCGTTGCACGTGTGTCTCAAGTTAGTTGTCATCCGCTTCATTTGAATTTGAGACGCTGGTTGTGAAGGATTATATGGCACCTGCACCTACGTCACAACATGGCGGATGATCAGCTGATCTCGGGCAACCAAGCTTCAGTTTAACATTGCGTCTTATGCAGCGAATGTGTTTTCTGTACAAGAAATTCAGTTTTTCCTAAATTTATACTTACATGCTATTTTAAAATGTAATTAGCCATAATTAAAGATAAGTGTATGAATTATTTACTAGTAAAACAAAGCAGTCCTATTTATAAATTTAAAAAATATTACATTGAAATAAGTAGCTTGTAGCATCAGGTTGTATTATATTCATTTGAATTTGTATAAGTTTTTTTTATGTGTATTTTTAAATGAAAATATGAATATTGAAATTAAAATAAATTGAATTATTAGATTTTTTAATTTATAAAGAAAATTAAATTTGATATATATATATATATATATATACAGGGTGTCCCATTTAAGGTACGAATGCATTGGTATCTCGAGAACCGTAAGAGCTACGATGTTGGTTAAATTAGACAAAAGTTGCCCCATTAGGAGGCTATTTTAATGGTGTTTTGTTATTTGCGAAAAAATGCATAGGTCACTAGATACAGGTGAAAATGTAAATTTAGCGATTTTCTTTTTTTGCTTATAACTTTGTTATATGAAATAATACGAGATTCTGGTTTGCACTTTCTTAAGGCACTTTTATATTTCTGAATTTTACTTGACAATAGTAGATTATTACGAGTAATAAACGAACTTTGACAACGAATGTAACAACTCAACATATCATATTTTGCTACTATTGTCAAGTAAAATTCAGAAATTCAATTGTTGCACTTTTTTGTTGCTTGTTGTTTCCATAGCAGTCTTCGATTTACATTTTTCAATTTAATTTTAGTATAAATAACAATTTTTATTAATTTTTCTGGTAATTATAAAAATGAATTATTATTGTTTTATATCATTGTAAAGCTAAAAAAAATCTTTATCTAAAAATGCCATAGCTTAATATGACCTCCATATGAAAAATAAAAGTTGCTATCAGTAACTCGTAAATGGTTAGATATAAAAAAAAATTGAGTACTTCTGCAAATTCACCATACAAAAGTGCCTTAAGAAAGTGCAAACCAGAATCTCGTATTATTTCATATAACAAAGTTATAAGCAAAAAAAGAAAATCACGAAATTTACATTTTAACCTGTATCTAGTGACCTATACATTTTTTCGCAAATAACAAAACACCATTAAAATAACCTCCTAATGGGGCAATTTTTGTCTAATTTAACCAACCTCGTAGCTCTTACGGTTCTCGAGATACCAATGCATTCGTACCTTAAATGGGACACCCTGTATATATATATCTTCGAGTTCATTTTTCTTATTGTCATATTGTGTATTTTTATTGTATATAAATGAGCTTATTGAGTTTATACGTTAAAAATTTATCTTTGGAAGCCAAAGTACGTTAAATCGATAAATTTAAGTGGATACATAATGTGGATCGTTATATATTGACATTTTTTGACGAGGATTATAAATGCCTTTTAACAATCAATATGAAATCAATAATAACCTATCTCATTTTTAAACCTTTGTGAGAAACAGACACAAATATATATATTTTTCCTGTTACTAAAAAAAAACTTCATTCAAAATTTGTAATTCTGTCATTTAAAAAATATTTTTTCATGTTTTTTATATATATTATTAAAGAAAATTACATATATTTAAATATTCATACAATATGTTCCTATCCGATTATGTTTAAATTATTTTATATGCAATAAAAGTATACACAAAAAAATAGGATTGGGTTAGTTTAATTTAATAATTTGGAACTCATTAAATAATAAGAATGTCCTGACTTATTTTTTACGGAAAACACTCCTCATAAACTCACTTTTACACACTCTAATCAGTTTTTCCCAAATAAAACAATAAGTGCCGTAAAAACACAATAAAAGCTTACGGCACGATATTTCTCCGTAAGACACAATGCAAACTGAAGGTTTGGTTGACCAAGATCAGCTGGTGGCCGCCATGTTGAAACGTCACGTGCAAGTGCCCTATTACGCTGGTCATTTCTTATGAGTTTGCGCGCTGTGCTATCGTGAAACTCTATCTCTCTCACTCCTACGCATATCACGCTACGCGTATCTATAGGTTATATGATCTTAGTTCCTAACTAATTCCTAAATCAAGGTAGGCAATGCTTAGCGGTTGGTGAAAACGAAATTTTGCTAGGTAATGCCTATGTGGTGTACATCGGATACATAGGCATTACTTAAATTTTAGGAATCGGTGATGAAATCAGCCAATTAACATTTAATAAAAACTAAAATTGACCCCTTATACATACCTTGTGTTTTTGCGATAACAAACCCATATATCAATCCAAAATAAATAATACTTATAATCGTGATTAGTATACAAGACGCATTGGCCAACGTATGGACGCCATTAACATTTCCATAGCCTTTTTCTTCTAGGGTGAACAGACAGGGTATAACTATAGCTGGAGCCGATGCACACATCACTATTCCAAGAAGTATAGACCAAAGCCATGGGAGAGATAAGAAGAAATACGACAAGATGCAGTCGGCAAGGACTTCCACCATTAAGGGAAAAACAGACACCAAAACGAGGATGACCCACATTCTACGCAGAATCCCGGGGTCGAGGTTAAATGCAGCTGGCAGTAGAATGCTGAATAGCGTCATTTTCCTGAAAGTATTAATTTTTGAATAAAACAAAATGATGCTGGATGCACACCGAGCTAACAAAAACGTTACTAAACAAAATGTTTTGCGACATACTTAAATACTTTGTTTAATATTAAAACACAAAACACACTGACTGATCAAAAACGTTGTTAAACTAAACGTTGAGACTTTATAGTCTATTTGAGAATGACTGGCAGTAATAAATCATTATTTGCAAGAGTAGTATTGGATTTTTGCCAGCAATGCGGCAAATAAAACTACCAGAAAAATCAGTTGTAACTACACTAGGATGGTCAAAATAAGCCGCACGCTTTGTACCTGGAACGAAACTTACTTGTCAAACAATAGAAATGCCGTCCGATAATCCCCGTCGGACTGTGTCATAGACGTAGATAGGATTTGTAGAGTGATCTGTTTATACATTTACTAAAAATAAAAGTTTTTAATATTTAAATATAACTTTCTCAGTCATTATTATTATATTGCATACATTTAATATTTACATACATACATTCAATATTTACATTTTTATTTGTTACATACTAAAATTTATACTTATTTCATGTGTGTTGTCAAGATATTGGTACCTGTCATATTTCTATTAAATATACATATTACATTACATATACTTATACCGGGAGTTTATTTTATCAGCAAACATAGGGTATATCATTGCCATAGTTACGGTATGAATGTTTGACAGCAATGTATTGAAGCGTTTATTTTATGAGTAAACATAGGCGTTTAACATGGGAAGCAGTTTTTTGTAAATACAAAGTGTTCGGCTAAAAATCAAGACATGCTATTGAACATAATAATAGTATATTACATCTTGTACATTATTTAATATTAATTACTTTAATAATATTGCAATAAATTACAAAAATTGTCAAATAAATAATTGTTTCAGTTTTTTATTATGCAATATGAAGTGATTTCCAAATGTATCCGTGGCGCAGTGGTCATAACACTAGCGTCTAAAATTTTTGTTGGGGTTCGATTCCCAATTGGGGTAATTATTTTATTTTTTTGCATAAAAATTGTTGAACTTTTAAATATCAGTTTATATTTCCATATTACAATAATTTGAAAATAATAATAAGATTGTAATAAATAAAGAGAAAATGATTGAGAATAATTGATTACAATAATCAAAATATTGATGTAATAACAATGCATTGTATTTTATTTGATAAATACAGTAAAGACTTAATATTTGCACAAATTTATTATATTTCAGTTATTTTTATTAATATCAAAGGAAATACAATGCATTGTTATTGCATCCATATTTTGATTATTGTAATCAATTATTCTCAATTATTTTCTCTTTATTTATTACAATGATATTATTATTTTCAAATTATTGTAATATGGAAATATAAACTGATTTTTAAAAGTTCAACAATTTTTATGTAAAAAAAATAAAATAATTACCCCAATGGGGAATCGAACCCCAACCAAAAATTTCAGACGCTAGTGCTATGACCACTGCGCCACGGAGACATTTGGAAATCATTTCATATTGCATAATAAAAAAGTGAAACAATTATTTATTTAACAATTTTTGTAATTTATTTCAATTTTTGCAATATTATTAAAGTAATTAATATTAAATAATGTACAAGATGTAATGTACTATTATCATGTTCAATAGCATGGCTTGATTTTTTTTGTATTTACCAAAAGTTGCTTCCCATGTTAAACGCCTATGTTTACTCATAAAATAAACGCTTCAATACATTGCTGTCAAACATTCATACCGTAACTATGGCAATGATATACCCTATGTTTACTGATAAAATAAACTCTCGGTATATTTATACATAAATTATTAAAAATCAGAATCAGATTCTGAATCTTGTCCTACTGAAATTATAAATGGCTCGATGGTCAAGTTTGCACATTTGGTCTTCTTCCTTTATGACATGTTGAATACAGTTTTTCCAATTATCGGCAGTCACATGTTTTAATGCATCCATAAAAAGTTTTTTCACATTGTCCAATTTAAAAGTGGTGTTGTTTCGCGCTACTTCACCTTTAACTTGAGCCCAAACTAATTCAATTGGATTGAGCTCGCAGTGATAGGGCGGTAAACGAAGGACAGTAATACCGCGATTCGCTGCCATATCATCAATAACATGATGAATAAATTTATGTCTATGTAATTTAGCTATAGCCAAAAGCTCAGTTTTGACAATTCCCATCTCAAAATCAATATTTTTTGACGATAGCCACTGTTCTATGTCATGTTTTCTCCACGCACTTGTTGGAAGTTTTTCACTTACTCGCGAATGATAACTGGCGTTGTCCATAACTATGACCGAACCCTGAGGTATCAAATCCAGCATCTGTTCAAAATATTCTTCAAAAACATCTGCATTCATCTCTTCATGATAGTCTGCAGTTGATTTTGAGACCATATTTTACATTATATTCAGGTAGTTTCATCTTAATTATTTAAATGACTTTACCTGACCCTGAAAAACAACTTAGACCTAAAACTATAGTTCTCTACCGAATTTAGTCATTTCGACTATCCCTGTGCAAACAATTATTGGCGCGCCACTGGAATGTCTTTGACAGAATGATTTATTACTGCCAGTCATTCTCAAATAGACTATAAACTATAATAATATAATAATGAATACCTATAGGTACATACCGCAAATAAGCGCAAACTACTAGGTACCCTTTGCTGAAGTTAAGGTATCCGACATTCTTTAGTATAATGCCCATTACCATCATTCCTAAAATGGGAGGTACTTTAATTAGGCCTACCAGCATTCCGAAGGCTTTCGAAGTTGTAAACAAAACCTGCAGACAATGAAAACTAGATAAAATTGTAATTCTGGAAAATAATTATTAGTACATGAAGGTTATGAATAATATATAATATATAATAATCCTGAGGGAACCTCGGGATTATAATTCGCGAGGACAATAATGCTCTTCATAACCGTGATGTATATATTATTTTTTTCACTACTAGACACGGGGAGTTTTGCTTTTGATAATGCAAGACATGTGCACGAGTGTTTGAGCAAATAGGATCCAAGCAACGAGCTATAAGTAAATATAGAGTGGCGGATGAGCGCTGCTGGCCGTACACACTTGGACGCCATGTCTACTATAACCTGCCAGGCAGGTTGCAGCCTACCACTAATATTTCTGAATTATTTTTAACGAAATAATTTACCTTTTATGTTAGAATTATAAATATAAATAATGCAATTTGTGGCGAAAAGTTTTATTCTGACATATATCATATTTCGAAATAAATAAATTAATACATATTTAGTTTCACAGATATATAATATGGATGATGTGAAACTATTGACAAATTAATATAATTTAAGAATTTTTACTGTGAATCCTTATTTTGTTATAATATTTTACGATAATAAATAATAATTAATATGAAAAATGTAACTGCATTAATACAATATATTGAAAAAGTAGCAAAGTAGGTAGATAGATACATAAAAACGAAAATAGTGAAAATTAAATTATATATTTTATTATGACAATAATAACGTATATAAAAAATATAACATATAAAAGACAATAACAAAAACATATTCTTTAAATAAAATAAACAAAATTGTGAAAATAATCACTACATATATGAAATAGAAAATAATGTTTTTATTGATCTTTAAATATGATTGTTTTGGTCAAAAATTGTCGAATGTTAGTTCCTTGAATATCTGTAGAAACAGTCCTACTATTTACACAAAAAATTGATTACCTATAATAATTGTTCTTGTATTTATTTTAATTACAACAGAAATTTTTGTTTCAATAAAGAAAATTTGATTGTAATAATAAATATCAGTAATTACATAAAAATAAATTGATTATATTCGTTGTTCGATTATCATATTATTATAACTTTGAGTTAAAATTTTTGAATATAAAATTTACCTGTGAAACGACTTGCAACTATTTCTAATTTGTCTGTTTCCACACTGAGGAACGACACACTTTGCGGGCATTTTTAATAAATAGTGCAATAAGCGCTGAGAAAAACAACGTATAGCGTCTGAGCTGAGCGCTCAGTAATGGTAATGGCCGCCGACCTAAGCATTCAACTGTGTACGGGTAAAGTACGCGTTCAGCATGCGATGCGCCACTCTATATTTACTTATAGCTCGTTGGATCCAAGTATGACCTCCGCAGTGACCTCAATACTATTGAGGTCACTGGACCTCCGTCTTTGAGAAACCCCGCCCTAACTAAGAATATACTTCTTCGGGTGTGTCGGATCTGTTCGGTTGCTGTTCGGATTACGTTCTAATTTCTTTATTTTTATAAAATGAGAAAAAAGTGAAATAAATTAAGTGAAATCATTTATTTTATGTCTCTAATAATGAATTATAATATTACAATTTAAATATACATTATTTTGTAATTTGTTTAACAATTTTTCGTGGTTTGTGAACCACTGTTTGTTTACTTCTGGTATATCCACATTACTACGTCACAAAGCAGATTTAAATTCGCACCTTAATATTTCGCTTATTTGGAGGAATTTTTAATTCGGACTTTCACATGTGGTCTTATATTTTTATGTATTTTAAGAAATTTTTTTAAAAAAAATGTCGTGGAATAGCCTATTATAAGAATTAGTTACGAAATTTATTCCATTTTATTGGCAACTGACTTTAAGCAATATGACATCTGGTATCATTTTCGGAACTATCGCTGATTGGGTTGTATAAACATTAATTTACCAAGGGATTATAATTCGCGAGGACAATAATGCTCTTCATAACCTTGATGTATAATATCCTATTATTTCTCATTAAATTAATGTTTATACAACCCAAGACTAAGTTGGCTTATGTATTTATTTATATTTATTTAATAAGGGTGCGTGTTTTATTACGTATAGTATCTTAAATTTTATAAATCTTCGGTGATGTGAACAACTCGATAATATGTCATTTATAAAATCCGTTAGAAATATATATTACAAAAAGTAACAACAAATTAATACCCCAATTATGGTCTTCTCTTTAAGAATTATAGAATTTAAGCTTAAAGAGTTGTCTTAAAGAGATTCTTAAATAATTTAACGAATTCTGATTACGATCATTTCAATTTAATTTCTTAAATTCGAAATGTCATTTGTAGAGCAGCTAACTTCATTTATGTTATGTTGACATTTAGGTTAGAAAATAAAACATATTAATCACTGTTTATCACATCAAAATATGGAAAATTTTCACCGTAGCTCATGGTAAATAAAATATATCACGTATTCACGTTAATAACTAGTTAATAAATAATAAAAATCGTGTAAGACATGCCAATATATCTACTGAACAATATGAAGAGTTATGAGTTATGGAAAGTGATACTGGGTGGTAGCATTAACAAGTGATCAACACGTTAAAGGTGATTAACTAGGAAATGACTAGTAGTGTTTTAGCGCTATAAATCGTTTATGGATTATTTTAGAAAAGGATACTTCAAATAGCAGTTATAGAAAAATTAATTGTCCGTAACTTTTATTTGAAGTATTTTTCTTTAAAATAATCCATAAACGATTGACAGCGCTAAAACATTGCTAGTCATCTCCTTCTTAGTCTTCTCCTAAAACCATTCATGCTACCACCCACTGTGTTTAGAACGGGAATAATAAACCCAACATTACCTCCCGATTACATTGAAAAGATATGGAAAGAATTAGCTATGAAATTAAATTATAACTTTGTTTAAAAGAAAGTCATTAATAAATTTATTTTCGAGATATTCGAAAGGATTCGTAGTATCCCTTAATATTCTTCTTTCAACTCTCATTTCATTCCTACATAAGAAAAAAAAATTAACTTGCAAGATTATAGGAATATGTTTTTTTTACCTTTCATTATCTTCATTTAACAATAAAAACACAAAAATTGGAATATTTTCCATATTTTGCTTGGATTTTTGATTACAGAAAATTAAATTAAATTTTATAGCCAGGTTTTTGTCACTGTAAAATTTATAGAAATATTTAGTAACTAAATATTTAAAGCCATGACCATAATTGTCTTCAAACTTTAACTCTTAAATTCTAAAGAGTTAAAGCGTAAATATTTAAAGTTATGTCCATAATAGTTTTCTTAGTAGGAAAGGAACTATTTAAGACCTATTTCTGAGTTAAATGAGATAAAGAATACAAAATAAGTACTTAGTTTTGGTATAACTGACCAGTAGCATAACAGGTTCGCTCGTAGGCCCAAAATATTCTGCGGAAATCGAGAAAAATATCAACCACATCAGGATAATCGCTATGATGACTGAGAACATTTGTAGTATTTGAACAATGTCACAGTTGGCGGTCAACCATTCTCTGCATGCGGTGTTTTCTTCGTCGGAGCCTGAGGACCCCGCGGTCCCTACTCCGGGGACTGTCCCCTTTTGATCTTGGGATTTCATTGTATTTTATGTACTGTCATATTCACGTTGACAAACCGTCACCGTACGGTCAAAACAAATATGAGAGTGCTTGATTTTTTTTTATTATTTATGGGACAGAGTGGAATTCGGTGCTTATTTTTCAAATTTTTCTATCCGGGAGAGCCACATCCTAGAGATGGCAGCACTAATGACCGACTTATAGGGAAAACATTATATTTTACGTTTGTGCTAGTTTTATTTTGATGCTTTGTTTTGAGGATATTTTGTTATTTTTAAATGAAATTAAATATGTTTATCACAATGTCAGATGTGCGGCCTATGGTCGAAGGAGAAGCAGTATATAAAGGAAAATAAGATTCAAAATTGAAGTTATCTGCATGTTAACTACTTATTTAATTATTTTTAGCTGGACATACTTGTGCGGATATAAGACAGATAAACAGAATAATATAGAAATAAATGGACTGTGTGTTTAAACATCTAATTTGAAAGGGGCTCATCATTCAATCGTAATAACATTAAATATAAATGCACATCAAGTTCTTTGTTTTGAACGTCTTCTTCTCTTGCTGTTGCTCAACTTCTGGTATTTTTATAGTTTGTTCTTCTTCTCTATCTTTTCTATAAACAATTTAAAATAAATATATAATATTAAAGAATAATAGTTACTATTTACAGGTAACGTCTCTCTATTTTTCTTCTCTGTACAGGGATTTTGTCGAATTTTCTTTAGGTAATTTTTGGCTTGGTTTACCATTTCTTTTTAATATTTTTCTATTAATATTTACAAAAACAATCTAATAATATTTTGAAGCATAAATTTTTATAAATACTTATATAGAATAAAATCGCTTAGGTAAAAAATGTTGTGAACACACGTTCATGAACGGTGATATGTCCTTTCCGATTTTTAACGCGATTTTCCACTTATTTTTTAATATTTCTCTTTTTGGGAAATAATGAACGGAAATGTCAGCACTTGTATAATTATTGCACTGCGGTACAGAACAATATTTCTTCGATTTGCTGGTCATTTTTGGTTGCTATTTACTTATAATCCTATATGACAGCACAACGTTTTCCCTACAATTTATATGTTTTATTTTGCCACCAGATGTCAGACACTTTGTTGGCTCTTGCCAATACTTGCCGTCAAATAATTATGGACTGGAGATTTCTACACTGATGCCAATTTTTTTAAGTGTCTACCTGTACAAATATCTGTAATCTATCAATGTCATTTTATATTCTGACATTTTCGTTAGTACTTGCGTGCGCTTTTTATTCCCAATCCTATAAATTGCATTACATTTAGACTTATAACACATATTAGCCACATAAAAACAAACAATAGCATAGGGAAGTAATAATTTTCGTAGTACCACAACGTATCGTAACGTGCCGTAACGAAGAAAGATGGCGATCTTTGGGATTTTTATACGTTAGAGCACGATACGTCACGTTACGGCATATATCTACTATTTCCTATTACAATTATTTAGAGATAATGATAACTTTGTATTAAGATACTACAGCTTTCAATACTTCTTCAACAAAATGGACATTGCAATATTTCATGTAGTATATTACGGTATGTATATTTGTATACCCACCGTGAGTATTTTTTAACGTGAAACCAGAAACATTGGATTTGTTATATCCATGGTTACTTGACATTTGATTGACAGCAATGTATTTGCCCGTTCCATTTAAAATGAAACATAGGGAACGAATTTGACATTTGATAAGACGTCAATAGAAGTTAATTTTGTTTAAATAATTATACCTGCATTCTAATTTAAAATTAGTTGTAGAAAAAATATAGTGTGCACCTTGTGCCCGAATGGTTTTCTGACTCGGCTAAATTTCTCACAATATTTAAATAATACTTCTGTCAAATGTGTCATTTTAAATGAGACAGACAAATACATTGCTGTCAATCAACTGTCAAATCATAACTTACAGGGAAATTCAAGGGTTATCTGTCATATTGACAAGATATCATTAGAGGTTAATATTGTTTAAATAATTGTACCTCTTTTCTAAAAATTAAATTTAGCTGTAGAAAAATACTGTGTGCACCTTGTGCCCGAAATATGTTTAATACTCTCGAGTGGTTTTCTGATTCCGCTAAATTTCTTACAATATTTAAATATAATACTTCTGTCAGATTCGTTCCCTATGTTTCATTTTAAATGGAACGGGAAAATACATTGCTGTCAATCAAATATGAAGTCGTAACCATGGATATGACAAACTCAATGTTTCACGTTAAAAATACTCACGGTATAACAATCAATACATTATTATTATCATTGTATACATTTTTAACAATTATTTGTCAAAATAACAATAGAACTGTTAAACAATGTGTTGTAAAATGTTTTTTGCACATCCGGGCGTAAAAGTCGGACAAATAGCATTCTTTTAACCCGGCAGCGGGCAGGTGAAAAAAAATTACAAATTTGGGCAGGTGGGGTGTGACAAACCCCAATTTAATTTTAATTTTATGAAACATCCGGTAATTTTTTTTTAGTTATTGTTAAATTTGTTGGTGTTTTAGAAGTTCCTTGTTCAATGTAAATAAGAAACAATAAAATTATTTCATTATTTATGTAAAAAAAAAATAGAACTTATAAACACTCACTGAAAATATTCTTTGGCATTATATTATAAAAACAAAGAAATATATAAATATTACAAACAAAAATAAATAATATTCTTAAACTTGAAAAGTGAACCTATGATCTAAAAAGGCATTTACTAAGTTGCTTTTAGGTACAGAGAAGTTATGAAGATTCAAATATGCTGCACTTTCCACAGTAAAATTTCGCGTGCTCTACATATATAAATATGTTTGGCGTAACTTGCCGAGGTATTTTCTTTTTCTATCTCTCGCCCTAAGAGATTCTATGCAGCGACCTTGCTTTGAATTTAATTTTTTGTGCGGTGGTTATTCATTGTTATCATCACAAATTTTATTTATTGACTTTCTCTTCAGTATCTATTTCTTTCCACCTGGCCAACAAATGCGCCTGATCTTTTTCAAAATATGATATACTACACTTAGAAAAACTAAATAAAATTCAGTAATATATAAAAGATATATAAAATGTACCTTGAAATTTCAAAATAAGTATATTCGTATCTGTAAACTTCAGAGAATTTTTGTTACGTTTATGGACAGGTGGGGTTTAATACACCCCACGTCACTTTAATTTGATGATACTCTTTCTGCAATTTAGTTTGAGACTGAATCCTGTTGCGTATTGACAGACCAATATATTTGCGGAAGGTAGATGGCTAGATGATTGTGTACGGCCGTTATTGCAAAAATGGCGACAATTATAAAGTGACTGGGGTGTACCACACCCCACCTGCCCGCTGCCGGGTTAAGGGCGAAATGACACCTTTTTTCGCCCTAGAACTTTTCATGCCCAGTTAAAATAATTACTTTGTTTACTACTTGTTTGACAACGTACATATGTCAAATAGACTACTATGATCTGAATTTGATTTGAACATCGTTTTACTTTGATCACGGTGAAGTAACACTACTCAGGATGTGCAAAAAATATTGTATGTCTTACGGGCGAAATATATTTTGGCCTTAGGTGCTACGCGTCGATCTTCACTCTTGCATCGCGGGCCAATATCTATATCATTTCGCCCTTAATACAGAAATTTGTTCCTTTAATGTCGTCGGACTTTGAAGGGACCCTAAAACTCGATTTTAAAGCTGTATTGTTCATCAATTTACAACAATCATTTCACATAATAAATCTTGTGATATTTGTTGTAAAACTTGTGTAAATTCATCAATGGCACATCCTTCGAATATTATAACACTAATTGGTTCTTTGTCGCCCCGTTTTTCAAAATAAAATAGAAGATTTCCTTTCAAAATGAATCCCAACCTTCCCTGACCACAGGTGTCGTCGATACAGCAAATGCGCTCAAATTATTTTCCCTTATTTCATTTTCTATATTTATAATATCTTCACAACTCATTAAGATTGTAACATTCTATTAAATAATGATTTACAGCACTTCAAAACTTTTGCCAAAACTTGGTTATATGTGGTTAGAATCTGGTTAAAAGTCAAAATAAACCAGTAAACAAAATAAGCATAAAAATTTATTTTATTACAAATATATGATATAAAGTTATATATACTTAAATATTAATATTTTACAGTTTAAGTTATTATATATCAATAATATTTTTGCTAATTCAATGTTTTTTCTTTACAGTTTGGTGGCAACCCTGAAGCAATTCAATCTTCCGTCCGTGCCAGGTATTCCCTGGTCCGTGCAACGCTGACAGTTGAACGACGCTACTTCGCGCAGTCGTGTTTGGTATTTTAAAATATTAATATGTGCGGAAATATTGCAAGAACAATAGAAAATTTACATGAAAATCAAAGGTAAAGTGTCAATCTAATGTTTCTAATAATAATTTATACGGGAATCGTAATTTAAATGAGTGAAAATAATAAATTGTGTACCGTCTTTGGGAATCGTCGAAGCAGCAAATGTAAGTATTAGTTGTTTATTTATATTTAAATAATTCTAAATGTACTTCAAACTATGAAAAACATTCCTTTCGTAGTAATTCTTATAATTTAATTTGTATTTCTCATGAATTCATACATTTTAAGGTGATTAGAATATCATATAAATGTGTTTGTATTTATTTCTCAAGCATAATTTCGATAACAAAATAGCAAATTTTGTATGTAAAATATACAAAAATGTCTATATTTTACATTTAAATACATATATTGCTATTTAATAGTTATTTTCCATATAAAATCCAAGATTTAATTTGTTAAAAACCGTCTCAAACTTGTACGTTCCGTAGATTGTTGCATGATAGCAAACTTCGGAATTCGCATACATTGGTCTTGGAAAATTTATTTCTTTACATTTCATAAATATTATTTTAATAGTGAAATATTGTTGTATATTGTTGCAAATTAGCAACAATGGTAAGTTTAAACAATAGTTTAACTGTTTTAATAGTTATTTTTGCTGATAACATGTTTTATTATTGAAATATTTGTATTTTAAAATATTGTTTTTCTTTGTTCCAGGGGCGTACCGGAGCTGTTTTGGGGATTGCTGAGCTGTGTTCATCAATGTAAGTCGTTATAATATGTGCCTCTCTTCACTGTCGCTTTTTTGCTATTTTTTTCAGCTTAACACAAAAGTAAATTCATTTTTCTTCTGAAAATATGGTTTATGTTGTTGAATTTAATTCAAATAATCATATTTTCTTCTATACTTCTTTTCCGGGGCACATTGTGAATGTATATCTATGTTATTAACATCGGGCGTCGTTCCTCGTTACATTATCGTAAATAAATCGGCGAAACTTATAGAAATAATTAACTTTTCTAATTTTTTGAATTAGTTTAACTGAATATCCGTTCGTTCAGTGATAGGTTTCTTCCCCAAAAAATTGTATTTGTTTAAATTAATATTTAACCAAGTACAGTTTACAATACAGGGTTCCAGTGAAGTTTCCAAGGCGTGTAAAGGCTGGTTTAAGCCTTTGATTCTACAACAGGGCTTTTCTAAAGCTAAAGGCTTTAATAACTTTAAGGCCAATCTACAACCACCAGAAGGCAGCAAATAGTTAGAATTATTTTAGTTATTCCAGTCGCGATTAATTTTTTACTAATATTACATTCAAATTAAATTCATTTGCATTTTAAAGTTAGGATAAAATATAATTAAAGTTTCGTCGATACTTTTTCGGGTTCGGATCAGTTTCCGCGATATTTAAGGACAGGGTAGCTTAGTTTTTATTTGAAGTGTCTACCCTATTATTTAATTTAATAATTTACATAATTAGTTATTAAATAATTGACTAGAAATGTAAAATACTCGGGTTCAAAACTATATCAAAAATTTGTTGTATTTTTTTTAAATAGACTTTTTTTAAGTTCATATTCAAAAGTGTTCAATAGATACAGTAAGAATATATAGTGTGTATTTATTACTGTTTAGAGTGGTTTGCTACTCTTATATTTCAGTGTTTATTAATGGGTCTTCCACTAGACTAAAAAATTAAAACTTTGGGTCATTTATTTTAAAATTTGTTCTTAAAACTGTGTGATAGGGATTAACAATGTTTAAAAAAAATATTAATTATTAAAATATTCTAGTTTTTAATGCCATTAACATCTACGTCACACATCCACTCTATTCCAAATTCTTATTACTTCAAGCCTTATTTGAAAGTAAAAGATATGTTGAATGACAGGCTGCCAGTGGCAATGAACAGAATATTGTATAATATACTTAATTTTTTTTTAAATCATTTTTATTAAATTGTTTATTATCCATATATATTTCCATTTATTGACCACGAAAATTGTGATCTATTCTAAATTTTTATTAATTTCAATCCTTCAGCTATCGCATTTTTATAAGTGAAAGAAATGTTGAGTGACGTAGCTGCCAGTGGCATTCAAAACGTGAACTATTGTATTAAAAAATTTAAAAAATAGTGGAGGACCTCATTGTATAATTTATTTAAAAATGTACACATATTTTAATATTTAAATTTATTAAATTTTGATTCAATAATTTTATTAATTTTGTAGTAAATAATTAAAGAATGGACACTTCATTTAGAAAGGAAACTACATTTATCAATGATTTATAGCACCGGCTGTAGATCGTAAAAACATTAGATTTTTCGCGATTTCAGGTAAAGAAAACATCAGTTGAAGAAAGAAGAACCCTCTTTCTAGTATGCCCCTGTTAGATTAAAATCAATTTCCCAAGAACGATTGGGACCCATTGGGCAAACTTGGTCGTTCTTTTCGCTGCTCCTCTCTGGGATAGGGCAGTGGGGCCTCTGGGAAGGACGCCTGTACTCACACTACGGGCCGCCGGACTGAGTAACCCCCTGTACTGATTCCCAGTTTTTGAAGTAGATATAAATGCATGCATTTTTGTACCGTGCGGGCGTTTACCAGGCGTCGCCTCACGGGCACCATCGCTGGCATGGAAAGTGCACCACAGGAGGCACTCTTATGCCATTCAAACAGATACACTAAATTATAGTTAGATTTAATTAAATTTGCAGTTGAAGTTTAAGTTTACAGTTTTAAATTGGTATATCATTACTTGCGGTTAAATTTTCAATTTGCAGTTTAAAATTAGTATAATTGGTTCACTTGCATTTTAAAGTATTAGTTTGCAGTTTAAATGATTACAATTACATAGTTTATTTACAGTTTTAAATAGTTTCAATAAGTTTGCTTACATTTTAAAATATTAGTTTATAGTTTTAACTTATTAAATAGTAGTTACACGCACTTGCTTTTGTATTAATTTTGCAAAAACACACACACACATTCGCAAAATAATATATCTATTGAAGTTAATAGATATATGAAGAAAATTCGTTTTTAGTATTCGCGTTAGCTTTTGAATAATTTTTCCGTTCGTCGCCGCGACTTCGTCCGTATATATTGTTGATTTCTTATGTATTTATGTATGTATTTTATATATTTATGTATGTGTGTTATGTATATTATGCATTATGGTTAGGGCGTGAGCAGTTTCAACGGGGCCTCTTGAGCTAACTTTTCCCTTTCAGGTGCACGGCCGTTGGGCGGTTGGGCGTCTAGCGGTATTTGCATGTTGTGCCCCTTTCCTTTCTCGCTGCAACTAAAGTTGTGGGCTTGAAAGAGCGTTAACCGGGCTTGGGTGCTTACTCACGAATGCTCCGGTTTCTTTGCACGATAAGCACTCAAGTTCCGGGGCCTGGTCTGCCACACTCGCGGTGGTGCGAACCTAGCCATTTCGATGGCGGAGGAAGACCCTAGGAACGTACACACTTTACACAACTCAACACCGTCGTTGAGTACACATTGTTAGGTTCCCTGATTTTAATATGTATATGTATGTTTACTTTTCAGTTTTATCAGGAGGCCCACATCATCATGTATTTATTTATGTTTTTCATTTGTATGTATTTACTTGTATTTCTTAGCTAAAATGTTAGGTAGGATGTATAAAAACAATAATTAATAATAAATTATCTAATTGCGGTAAAATATAACTTAAACTGCGTCGAAAACGTCGAAAATTTCAAATAAACTTCGAAGAAATAATGTACATTTTCTCTTTCAGGATTTCCACATCTTCATAAATAGTTGAAGACAAATATTAACGACATTTTTGTTACAGATTTCTGGACATCAAAAGTAGATTTTATATTTTCTTTCTAATAAAAAAATGTTTCGAAAACTAGGAGAAATAGGGACTCGTGGTGTTCATATTTGAATTCAGGAGTGTAGTTTTCAAAAGAAAAAGTTAGTTTCAGAATTTCAGGATAGCTGAAACATATTTAAATACAACGTTTTCTATATAAACTCTATCTACTGTTCGTAGGTTGCGCTCTATACTACATTAAGAAATTAGTACACTACTTTTATGCTCTTAGTAGTGAATAGTGGAACGCAGCCAATTTTCATTAGTTCAGCGTTTTCTTGCGGGATGGCGCTAGGTGTTTAACAGTTGAAAATGTTATCTATCATCTATCAGAATATTTGTTATGAAATTTTGTAAAATAAACATGAAGTAATAAACTTGTGTTAAAAATACGTATATGATTTTCTTGTAGTACTAGACAAAATAAATTTCAAAAGTAGTTTTTTAAACTCTGAAGTCACTAAATTAATGACTTTGGTTGTTAAAGACGTTCGAATTAATAAAAATTTAGGCCAGAAACCAAACAAAATAACAATTACAGCAATGATTTCGATTTTATAAATAAAAAAATCGACCGTTTATAACAACATTTGCACACAATTTTAACAACAATGAAACAACAATCAACAACATGGCATGTATTTTAGTTTATGGCCGTGCATATTTACAACATTTCAGCGATATTGTTACGTTCTGAAACACATCTTGACGGCTCTGTTATACAAAATGATCGGACAATACTCGTTAATATAACACTTACCGAGGCTAAAATTAAAGGTTTAAGATACGTAGAGCATAATTTAGAATCGTGTTTAGGAGAATTAAACTTTTCTGTAACAACTGAAACCTATTTAGTAGCTCAGGGACATCTTTCAGTTAAAATCGAATATATTGTTTCAAATTATGTGAGTTTCAAATACAAAAGTTGAAAAGTTTTGCATCATATTTTAATATATTTTTTCAAGAAAATCTGTTCAGAGCTTCAAGTAAAGTACCACTTCCGGTTGATCATATATAGTCAAAATCTAATATGTTGTTTCAAATTATATATGAGTTTCAAATACAAAATTTTAAAAGTTTTGCATCATATTTTAATATATTTCTTTAAAAAAATCTGTTCAGAGCTTCAAGTAAAGTACCACTTCCGGTGTATCATATATAGTCAAAATCGCATATGTTGTTTCAAATTACATAAGAGTTTCAAATACAAAATATGAAAAGTTTTGCGTCATATTTTAATATATTTTTTCAAGAAAATCTGTTTAGAGCTTCAAATAAAGTACCATTTCCATTTTATCATATATAGTCAAAATCGCATATGTTGTTTCAAATTATATATGAGTTTCAAATACAAAATATGAAAAGTTTTGCGTCATAGTTTAATATATTTTTTCAAGAAAATCTGTTCAGAGCTTCAAGTAAAGTACCACTTCCGTTTTATCATATATAGTCAAAATCGCATATGTTATTTCAAATTACATATGAGTTTCAAATACTAAATTTAAAAAGTTTTGCATCATATTTTAATATATTTCTTCAAGAAAATCTGTTCAGAGCTTTAAGTAAAGTACCACTTCCGGTGTAGTCAAAATCGCATATGTTGTTTCAAATTATATATGAGTTTCAAATACAAAATATGAAAAGTTTTGCGTCATAGTTTAATATATTCCACTTCCAGTTTATTATATATAGTCAAAATCGTATATGTTGTTTCAAATTACATATGAGTTTCAAATACTAAATTTGAAAAGTTTTGCATCATATTTTAATATATTTTTTCAAGAAAATCTGTTCAGAGCTTCAAGTAAAGTACCACTTCCGGTTTATCAGTTTTAGCAAAAATTTTATGTTATATTTTACCGTTCCCGAGATATTAAATAGTTGTTTCACTTTTACCTATCTCCTAACTACCAGTATAATACAGTGTGTTGTCACCCAGATATGCTACAGACATAACACTATGTTTCCCAGTAAAATTTACAGTAAAAAGAAGAATTTATTAGAATGAAATAGTTATATATTATTATCTCTGTCTTACAAAAATCAAAATTTGGAAGTGAGTGTTCACTCCTGTCTTTATTATTCTGTGTCATGTTTTCTCTGCCTTACATTATACTTGTCTCTCTCACACAAACAAATAAGAACGCGTCGTTTAGTGATTGACATCGCGAACTTTTAAAGAAAATTGAGATTTTTGTATCATTATATTTGATTTTTTTTGACGAAACAATGGATGACTCTTTTATATTGTAGGTGAGACCTGATTTTTTTGCAATACCTCTCGCCATCTAATCACAGTGTAAAAGTAATACTAAATTTTTTCCAATATACCTGCCGCTTATTATAAATGGAGATAGAGAAACAGGGCCTCTCGACAATTTAAAATGTGAATACAGCAGCAGTACCTCTCGACAATTTAAAATTATGTTAAAATGATTAAAGTTGTACATTGGCGCCATGAACAAATAATTAAAATTACGTAAATTTATCTCCGATTAAAAATTATAATTTAATATTTTTTTATGTCTGAAGCACAAGCCTTTTGTCGGTTGTTACGTCATTACCAAGTATTAGATAACTAATTATTTTAAAAATTATACCTCCTAAAGTAGTAAACAGTCATTTACAATTTGTCTTTCATAGTGAAAGGATGGTTGTACTCTTCTGGTTTGCTGGACCGTGCTCGACCATTCCTTTATTTTTTTTTTTATATTTGTAATTCGTAGTATTGAATCTGTGGTAGTTACCTCTACCCTTAAAATAAATTGTAAAATTTTAGAATTAAATTCGTTAAATTAAAGTGCGCCTAGATCAATCCAGGGCCCAGAAGGACAACATGGGATACTCATATTTGCATAACGGTAGTTTGGTAAAATGTCCAGGTTTATCCTGAGCCAAGGTATGTGAAAATAAACTACCCAGCAAATTGAAAGTTTATAAATTTTTAAAATATTTTAGGTCAATAACTTGGCATTTTCCTTAATCTAACAATTGCTGTACCCGTAATGTAGGGTATAAGGCAAAACAATACGATATAAATACAATACAATGAATTGTACAACAATTCAAATTTTAATATTTTAAAATACATTACTTGTACTAGTGTTATATTACTATAATTATGTCTCATAGATTGTTGACATGGATTTTCCCATTTATTTATTTAAATATACTAACTATCAAATAAAAAATAAGGTAAATGACACACTCAACAATGGGTAATAACCAGTAATGATATAATTATTTACTATTAAACAGGCTTGTATAAAATAAAATGTGATTTCAACTTTAAATAAATATAAAACTAAGTACAATGTGGCATATAAAGGAATGACAATGTGTGAGTGATTGGTAAGCGAAATCTTGCTCTATAAAATTGCCCGGGAATTTTTATACTGTAAGACTAGCTTTAAGGTAGACATAAGTTAGCTTAGGATAAGTTAGTTATAAGATAGGGCGCCATACTTGTACTCAGTTTTTTTCTTCCATATTAAACAATAAATAGTTATTTATTAATAAACAATTATTTGAATATGTTTATATAGTAATAACTTGGGAAAATCCTGTCTGCAAAAAATGTTTCATTTTGAATTTTAATATTCGATAATACCAATTCATTCTTTTAATTGAAATATTTTCCTATAATTTTTACTGTTATTGTATGCGTATTAGTTTTGGGTTCAAATCCCGCACTCAACAATTGTGAAACAGGAAATGTTTTTGACCCAATTTTCTAATAAATAATTTTAATTTTTTTACAAATTCAGAATAACGTATTTAATATTTATTTTGTTCAATTTTGACGTTTTAAACTGCTATTATTAACTCCATAGCAACGACTGTAAGTAACTGTTTATTCGCTAGTGAATTAATAGTTTATTATGCAACAAGTGTTTTAATAGTCATTATACATGAGTTGCATACACTATTTTTTCTATGACTGCTCATAATAATTAAAAAAATAAACAATAAACCGTCAAAATTGAATAAATAATAATGATCGTAATGCATTTTTATTTTGTCAAAATTAAATTCGTAATTGTTGTTAAACTATTTTGTCAAAATTGAATAAAATATTGTATAAACTACGTGAGTTAAGAATATTTATTCATTCGAAGAAATTAACCAACTCGCCCTTACGGGCTCGTGGGTTAACTTTCTTTTCGTGGATAAACATTATCTTAGCTCACTTGGTGCATAAATATCTATTATCGAATACATATATATTTTACTATATTATATACTTTTGCAAACTTACATTTTTAAAGTGTTACCTATTACAATTTTGCTGGGAAGTTGCTGTACATTGCAATGAATGTTCAATGATTAATAAATGAGAATATAAAAATAATTAAGAATGAAAGGTGTGAGTGAGTGTGGATCGTATGTATGGGTAAAACAAAAAAAAATACGAATAATAAGAAAACAAAAACCAATTTTTATTTATGAATGATCCCCTGAATGTTTTGTGTGATTGAGGTTTATTTAGTATTGATCAATATTTGATAAGAGACATAGTACTTCATAGTATTCTAACAATAATATTTTGCAATATTTATAAATCTTTGAAAGAAAATTTTGAATCTATTTCATTCAATTGAAATGAGATTTTCTGAGTCTTAAGAGAAAAAATGTCACACCCAATTAGGGGTAAAGAACATTATAATAAACAGAGATTTTGCATTTATACAAATATTAAAATTAAAATGAATTGAATAATAAGTCAAATAAAAACGTTCATTGCAGTACAGCCTAGTTAAGTTTAGTTTAAGGGGGCGCGTCGTCATCCTAACTTTAACTTTTAAATCTAACTTAACTTTCGTCCCGGGTGAATTTGCTCGCGTAACCCGGCATAAGGTCCGGGTCGCTAACTTCCGCATATCCCGGCATGAGGTCCGGATCGTTTCCGTTCCGTTGACATCGTACAGGCCAGGGTCCTTTTGGACCTGGATATTATCGTCCTTCTAGACTCCGTGGGATATAATCGTCATCCTAACTTTAACTTTTAAATGGTAGATTTCATGCCGGCATGAGGTCCGGATTATTTTAGTTTTTTATTTTTTTATTTATTATTAGCTCGTGTAATCCGGTATGAGGTCCGGATCGATTAGGCCAGGAACCCAGGACCTGGACAACGGGGGACAACGAGGGATCGAGAAAGGAGCAAGTCTTCAAGGCGAATTAAAGACGCGAATATATTCGGAATTTGTCGCGAACCGGGTACGGGAAATGTTGAATAAATTTTTATAATATTGATTTTATTTTTTGTTGTACCGGTTCATATTTTTTTAAACTGTAGTTCGGGGTTTGCAGGGTTAATTTTTGGCATAAATTCGTTCACGAAAATAGATTTATAATCCATATATTTGGGGTGAGATTTTGGGATTGTTCATATTATATTATCTTATATTATATATGCTCGTATATAATATAAATATGATATAATATATTTATTTTGTATGTTATGCTTTTTTTTCTAGGGCACTGAGTATTTGGCGTGCCAGTATTTTTAATACTGTGCAATGAATACTCATCAAATTCCGCCGAAAGTCTCTCGCGGGCATGAAAATGTTCGGTGGACTTTACACATGGTAAAAAAGAACTTTGTTGCAGATTACTAAAATTAGTACCAGCAGCTAATTTGGTAATCACAATGAAGATGTTTTTTATCGTGAGGTGAGCAACCCTCGTCCAAGAAAACTTACCCTCCTATATAGATTGCACGGGGTCGGTTTTCGCGGAATGGGGAGGGCGCGGTCGTAGGTCCAAACACTGTATGGAATATGACGATGAGCAATAGTTTATTGGCGTATGCATATCAGTGGTTGGAACGCGCTTGGCCCCAGCAGGCCGCGTCCGTGAACAAGCCACAAATAGGTTCATTTCATCTCATTATCATTTTTGTTAGGGTTTCAGGCGCGGGCGATTCTATTTATAGTTGATATGAGATCGTTAGGGTTTTGTAGGACACCCCAGTCGTGATTTAGGCCGGGGTGGCTCTGTCCTCAACTCCTTTGAATCGCAGGAGGTTTGGACAGGGTTCCCTGCCCACGTGGAGAGACCTTGTCGTGGTGGCAGGGCTTAACCATACCCAAATTGGGGTGGGACTAACGTCTCCACAAATTATCGAATTAATCTATGTTTCTGTTTAATATATTCACAAAATAATTATTTTGGCACATATTAATTCGATAATTTTTATTTAAATGAAATTATTTTAATAAATGAACAAATAAAATATTAATTCTTGCGGAATATAGTTATAAAATCTGATGACCTCCGACCAATTCCATGTTTAAAATAGCAATGATCTTTAAGTAAAGTATCACTTCCGGTTGATCTAATTTGTTGTTCCAATAAATAGAAAAGCCTGTAATACCAAATTTTGGATTATATTTAATAACATTTTTCCTCAAAAATCTGTTAAGAGCTTCATGTAAAGTACCACTTCCGGTTTATCAAAGTCAAAATCTAATATGTTTTAAATTATATTCGAGTTTTAAATACCAAAGTTTTGGATCATATTTTAGTAGATTTCAAGGAAAAATTGCCACAAACATTATTGTAAAAAATAGTAAAAACGTGTTGTAGGGCCCTAATTAGTGCTTATTCACTAAAAACTCCCTATTGAATTTTTGGAGCGAAAACGTTACCTCCCTTATCTATGGTGTGGCGGGAGGTAAAAATACATAATATATGTAAAATAAACTAATACAAAAATTGTCAATTTAGTAATTTTTCCAGAAAATAGCCCAATTTAAAGCAGCTGATGTTCCTTTAGCCAGATCTTCTCTCGTGCATTCCTCTTCTAAGTTGGCGCACGTGAGCAGGTGGGTAATTATTTGTTCTTGACTACAATGACATAAAGTGGGTTCTACATGGTACCCCCAGTTGTACCTATGTATTTCATATTTTCCTACTTGACTTCATAGGCGATTTAAAATTTTCCAAATGGACCATTTTTGGTCATTATCTGGTGGTGGTCTTTCATCTTTTGCAAATAAAGTAAAAAGAAAATTATGATAAATTATTTAACAATGAATTTAATTCAAGCAATTTGAAATAAAATATTAGATATTTTTATGCATGAGGATTTTGAATGTGTCTTTGCTTATAACACAAAAAATATGGGTTGGACACTTTAAATTTAAATATTAAAATATATTTTATCTTTTAAATATCCTAATTTTTATTTATTTTGATTGTTACAGAGTTCTATGCAGTATGGCCGATACACCTTTCGAATGTACCCTCATGAAACCTGATTTCTTCCAGTATCATCGTTGGAGAATGAATCCCGAGACGTGGAGAAGAATTTCCTGAAAAAAATGCACCCTTATGCCCTCCCCATAAACCCTATTTTAAAGGTATTTATGCTCATTGTCATCTACTTATCAATAAAACCAAATTAATTCATAATATTTCTTGTATTATGTTATTATTTATGTATAATTTCCGGTAAAAATTGATGTACGCTGTTGTATGATGAATTTAAATTACAAATTATTATGTAAGAATCTTAAATTAATAATTATTTTCAAGGAAATGCTCTTCATCCATTCAAAATTGATAGGATTTTATCGTATTCGAATTCTCCCTGTATTTCCACCAATCACAAGCTTCGTTATTTTTGCCAATTACAATCGTTAGTTTCACCAGATCACGCCGTAAGCGTCAACTTATTTACGTGTTAAATTTGTGAAATGGACTTGGAGCAGTTGAATTCGAATGCTTAGCTGTAGTTTGAAAGGTAAATTACTTGATTTTCTAATAAATTTAAGGACAAAAATCTTGACGTAACCTTACTTACATCTTCAAGTTCTATTTATTATTTGTATATTGAATTTATCATAAAACAGCCTTAATACATGTAATATATTGTTGCATTTAACATTCTTTTACATTAGTAAAGTATTAATAGGTACATTCTTATACGACGCAGAATGTCTAACCTTGCTCTTTGAAGGTCGTACATGATTTGCAACTTTCAGTATCATATTTTTAAGAATTTAAACGTAAAATCGTGTAGTGTATATATCTAGCTGCAGTTTGAAAGGTATATTATGTAATTTTATAATAAATGTAAGGACAAAAATCATATTGAAATATCTAATGACGCTACGTACATCTTCAAGTTCTAAATGTACATTTGTATAGGTATCAGATTCATCATTAAACAGCAGCTAATAGATTTTTACATTTGAGTATTTTTAATCTTGCTTTTTGAATATCATATACGACTTTATAGAAATGTCCATAATGTTATGTAATGTTTATCTATAGAGTTGTGCAAAAGTTTTAAGCCAAACAGATTTTTAAACCATTATCATATATTGTAAAGGTGATACAACAATGAAACAGTGATATTAATAAACATAAGCATTTGTGCATAAAATATGTTCCTATTATAAAACAGAGACTATGTAGGTAAATAAAATTATGTAGAAACAAAATAATTTCTAGTGCTATGAAAAAATATGCGTATTTCAAAACAACTAATAAATCTGTTCAGTCTTACTTTGTTATCCATATTTAATAGTTTATCATCATTCCTTTTGATACAATCACTGCAGAATACTATCGAGACATTGATTTAATTAAATTTGTGATACTGTCTTGTGGTGTACATCTTGTCATTCATTTTCTAAATGGTTCTACAATTCAGGCTTGTTTTTCTTTTCCATCGCGGATGTTTAACTTCTGGCTTAAATGTTTTATTGGATTTAAATTCGGAAATTAGGGTGGTCAAAGAAGAATTTGGACTTTTATTGACCTAAAAATTAGTTTATTACTTTAGATTTTAGTTTAATTATTTTATCTGTTCGCTTTGTTAATTTACGGGGGTCTATTGCATCTTATTTTGTCAGCTAATGATTTTGGCAATGTATATTTGGTGATAATTCCATTTGCTGTGCTTTTATCGATCATTAGGAAGTCTGCTATCTTACGAGAAACTTCTCCTTGTCGAGAAAGGTTTATTGTGGATTCTCGTACCTAAAAGTGGGTGTATTTCACCAATTTATTAGACAATAACAAGTTAATATTGAATTGTGTATTATTTATTTGTAAGTATTTACATTATATTAGAGTTTGGATTACAGTAACCTATATAACTACATTTGTGTGTAATTTGGTGAAAAATATAACCTAATATTGTGATAGTGAATATGTGATAGTGAATATATCAGTATTATATTATAATTGCACTACTTTATTTCCTATTTATACAGTTTTTTTCTAAGACATAGTCACAGTATAGCAGTTAGTATATTCAAATTAAACATATATTTGTTTAAAAAACTTTGTGTTAAATTATTGATCTATTTTTAATTGTATCTCTCTGTATATAAATCTTTGCATCACTATTATTTATTTGAAAGTATTTACATAGGTATATTAAAGTAATCTATATCTCGATAAGTCTTAGAAAGAAAATGTTAAACATTATACTCGCAAAAATCTGTAATATTATGTAACAACTTATACGATACAATTTAATAAATATTTGGCGATATATATTTCATTATTTATTTATATAAGTCCTCATAAAATAATATCATTACAATATGTAACACAAATAAAATGTATTATACATATGACCAATAAAAACAGTAAAAAAGAATACAATATCTCAATTCAAAAACCTATTTTCCTATCCTCAAAAATTGCTTTCCAGCAACCAGAAATTCACCAAAATACGAACTAGATCATCAAAATGAGATCAGCAGGATATGAAAGATTTACGGCCTATATTCGAGAGCACCGCAAAGCGATCGTCGATCTGCAACCTGCATTAATGATTTTAGCGCCTAAATTTCAACCTAGTGCACAACAGATTACAAAAGCAAGTAGCCTACATGACAAAATTTCTAGCCAGCAAAATCCGATCCGCGAGCACCAGCAAGGCTTCTGGTCGACAAAATCGCAAAAATCGTGTAAAATCGACGTTTTAGAGCCGTAGCGGCCGAGAAGTAGCACTTTACTGCCGTTACGAGCATTTTTCAGCTCTCAGACGGATTTTCAGCCAATCGCAAGGCATTTACCCACCAAAATTCAGAAATCCATCGATCGCAATAGTGTTGCTAGGCTTCTGGCTGACAAAATTTAAAAAATCGTGTAGATTCGGCGATGTACAACGTGTAGAAAGACTACTAGTCACGAAAACGAGAATTTGTGAGCTCTCTGGCCGAACGGAATGTATTCACTCACAAAAATTCAAATTTCTGACAATACGGTAGGCTGTAGTAAGGCCTGGTGATCGAATCATGAATCTCAGGTCTCCCACCACAGATTTCTAGCTATGTATAATACTGGCTGTCTGTTGAATTTAGTCATTCGTGCAGCGGGAGCGTTGGCGTCCTACCGGAGACTCTTTGTCGTGAGGTTACGTAATCACGTCTATATGAAGCTATATACAGGTTTCTAGAATTTTTTTGCTGGCTAGGCCCCAGGAACCAGCGGAGCGATCCGATCCTAGCTCCCAGCAACCCGCCTAGCACCCACGTGCTCGCCTTCAGCTCGTAGCCTAGGCGCGCTCGTGGATGGCTAGGGCGGGTTGCTGGTAGCTAGGATGGGATGCTCGGCTGGTTCCTGGTGGCTAGTAAGCGGGATTCGAACCTGGATCTTTAGGATGGGAGATTTTTGTTGGTCGTCGTTCTGGTTGTGGATCTATAGGCTGTAAAATGGTTTCTAAGCGGGATATGAACTTAGATCTTTGGATTGCATTTTTTTTGTTTTGGAAATAGGGTGTTAGAATGAAATATTGTATAGTATTATCTGTATTTATTGCTCATAAATATATTACATAATGGTGGACATAATGCATTGCTATATTTTGCAAAGATATTGTTTTAATACAGAGATATATGCGATTGACAATTATATACATAAATACATGTATCTTGATCTGTAACACTTTGAAAGATGATATTTGATATATAAGGTTTGTTTTTAATTATATATATGAGAACATATGATATAAATTCTTTATTATGATTCGTTGAAATATACAAGTAGGCTAACATATATGATTGACAACAATCGATCGATTAATTGTTGAAAGAACTTTTATAAGCATAATTTGTTTTAACAAATAGAAATAATAGAAGACATTAATTATGTATAAGATGATCATATATTTATTTATAACAGAAAATCCTTACAAAGTTTTTCCCTAACACTTTTTGGGTATTGAAAATATATTCTAAGTGTAAAATAATATATTTTACAACTTCAAAATGAATGTCTCTCTTGTTATAAACTTTTGGGATTCAAATTCGAATTCGCACATAGCTAAAAGATGTATTTAAAATATGTAAACTAAAGTTTAAACAAAATGAAAAGAAAATTTTGATGGTTTTTTTTAAATTCAATTGTTGAAAATGAAAATGAAGTTTAAAAAGTTTTCAATCATGCAAACAGTATATAAAATATATTTGAACTGTATTTGTTTTAAATTGTATCAAACATGTAAATGTTAATATATTGATTAACTCTGTGGAATCGAAATATGAGGCCCAAAACTTTGTGATCTATATAAATAGGGATAATGTATCAATTTATCAGTTTAATATCTTAATTAATGCATTTCGAAATTTAAAATGTAATGTTTTTAATTACGTCGAAACTCTTATTACGTCATTCTTACAGGAGAGACAATTATTTTGTGATACAGTTTTAAATTAGAAGACTTGGTACACAGATGATTTGAAAACAAAATGTTTTATTATCTTTTTCAACGGACGTAGAAAAAGTGTGTGTGTAAAGTATCATTTTCCGCTCTAGATATACAAATAACTATTTTTCAATGTGCAAATATGTTATTAAGTGTATTTTAAATATAATAATACAAATTAGGTTTCTTCTTACTATGTTTTATTTAGAACGAACAGAGTGTTAGATTACATGTGTACTCGTATGTATGTAGGGGATGCAAATGATGGTACAGAAAAATAGAGCTAAGTCCCAATTACTTATATAGTTTCGAGATATTGAATTTTTAAAGTTTGAAATATGTACCATGTGTATAGTAATTTTAAAATTAAATACTTCAAGAACTAAGAGTGATAGCAAATTATCCTAATCTTATTTTTATTTGTTGGATTATTTTCTATAAGTAAACGAAATTTCAGCACTTTGGAATCGCTGAAAACATTTTCAGCAATGCTTGTTTCACAACAGGTATATCTATTGACAATAGTAATTTAAAAAAATGAGTATATGAAAAAATAAAGGAAAAAACGACTTGCATTTTCAAAATTTAGTTGTAGATGGTTATTTCGTATATTTATACAAAATTTAAAAAGTTTTAAATTGCTGAAAATTTTTTCAGTAATCTTTATTTCAAAACGTGTTCATGTTTATTAAAAATAGCAACTTTGAAATTGAATATCACGAAAACTAAGAAAAATAGCGTCTCGTACTTTTTAAATTTGTATATAGAAAGTAATTTTCTATATGTATAATTTTAAAATGTTTCAATTAATGGAAAAGAAAATCAGTAATGTTTATTTAAGATGTGTATATGTTTATTGAAAATAGTAACTTTAGAAATGAATATCACGAAATTTAAGATATATAGCGACTTGTACTTTTCAAAGTGATATTAAGGAATTTATTTGCTATATGGTAAACTTAATTTTAGAATATATGGATTGCTGAAAAAGTTTTCAGTAATGCTAGTTTCAAGACGAGTACATCTCTATTGAAAATAGCAAGTTTAAAAATTAATATCTCGTAAACTAAGAAATAGCTATTTGCACTTTTCAAATTTGGATGTAGGAAATTATTTTGAATATGTATAATTATTTTCCAAATGTATGAATCGTTAAAAAAAAATCAGTAATGTTTAGACTTGGCTCTTTCGTTTCTTGTACCCTTCAAATCATATGTACGTAATATGTGTTTGTGATGTATGTGAACCTATCGTAATACGCTTTGAGATGTTGAAATATAATTATGAAAATGTATGAGTGTTTTCGACATTCGTTTATGAAGTTTTTATTAGTAGAGTAGATGATTTTACACATTAAATGGTTATATAACTTAAGTACTGTATAGGTGTGAGATGGTTTTATTTATTTATTTACATAAATTTGATAAATATGACTTGGGGTGTACAAAATCCATGTTGGGGTTGTTTTGGGGTGCGATGCTCTGCAACAGGGTGACCATCTCCAATGCGGAAATCAGGATTCATGAACTGCAACTCTCTCGGGTACTTCTGCAGTATCGTCTGTTTAAGGGCACAGCTTATATTTCTGCAACAATAGAAAATATACTCGAAAGCAACAAATTTAAATTAGTGGTTAATGGTCATAGAAAATAATATGATTTTATTTGTAGAGTATTAAGAATTATTGCAAGTATATATAATTATTATTTAAAAAGATATATTAATGCCAAAGAAAGTGCGAGATATTCAATATTACAAAAGAATGAATAAATATTTCAATCGATCAATTATAGATTTTAATGCATAATGTGTACGATATTAAAGTATTTTAATAATGAGGTATAAGTTACGTATTTTGTCGTATTATCGTACACGTTCATAATTACGTATATATGGAACAAAATATATGTAGTAAAATATATAGGACATACAATGATATGATATATTAAATTATACACAAGATTAACACAATTCATGACAGATGTTTAACATTAGAAAACATTTTTTTCAAATATCTTTGTCGTAAAAGTATATGGGGCTTTATACATAGTATTTACAGAATAAAATGTTAGAAGATTGTATATGGTAGAAATATTAAATAATTATCAATTAATGCAAACTATTTTCGGTATAATATGAACAATTATTTAAATATAGCTTATATCTTGTATCTATATTAGAATAATCCCTCCAAATTAATGGTTAATATTTCAAATGAAAATGCAACTATGTATGAAGTATTATAATAACAAAAAAAAAACTCACTTTGAATAAATGAAATCTATGGATATAACTCCAAGTCCTCCAAGTATCCTAACATCCTCTCCGAGCACCAGGAAGTTGTCCTCGTGGTCACGATACACCAGCACACTACACACACGTCTTTACACTAGCACTGTAACAAACAAACTGAAAGAATTAATCCATGTAATAGTTAGGGTGTTAAATAATTTACCCCGTAGAAATAAAAGTCAACAATTTAATAGTGAGTCATTATAAATAATAATTGCTTCTTATGTATTATGTAATTCGTTCACGGTGTTTTGAATTTTATGAATGTAGAAGTAGTGCGAAAAAAATTTGAGTACACAAAATACAAAATTACAATTTTTTTTTTTTTTAATTAAATATGTGTGTTCTTTTCAGATGCAGCCGTGTGAAAAGCCGACATCCTGGTGTTGCAGACTTAGCAATTTGGAGTCCCGACATTGTAACCTGAAGCACTTAAGAATGGTGAGTTACATTGTAGTAGATATTTCTTGTAATCTCGCCCATGGGGATTAGCTGATAAATCTTCGTTATAATGAAGACTATCCCTGTAAAATTAAATTAAACAATGTAATACTATATGTAGTCTAATAAAAATCCGACCATTTTCCCTTAATTCGGACACGCTGATTAAGGGAAAAATTTTCCCTTAATTCAAACACGATGTTTATGGGAAAAATATTGAAAAAATTCTCTAGGCCTTATTTCCAAACTAGAAATTTTTATTTTAAATGGATATTGACAATATTTTTTGACTTTGACGGCCTATAACTAATGAACGGTAAAAGGTACATTGACGGGCTTAGCGCCATTCGATTCTATGGACTTTTCTACATATGTTTACCAATTTTGAATAACCATGTCTAGCTAGTATAGTAAGAGTAAGCAAAAATGAAAAAAATGGTAACTAAACAATTCAGTAGTCCACTAAAAATCCGACCACCTGTGTTTAAATGAAAAGTATCATTTTCTCTTAATTCAAGCATGCTGATTACGGAAAAAATAATGAAAAAAATCTCTAGGCCTTAGTTTCTAAAATAGAATTTTTTTATTTTTAATGCAAAATTGGCAGTATTTTTTGACTTTGACGGCCTATAACTAATGAATGGTTAAAGATACATTAACGGGTGTGCCGCCATTCGATTCTACGGACTTTCCTACATATGTTTACTAATTTTGAATAACCCTGTCTAGCTAGTATAGTAAGAGTAAGCAAAAATGAAATTGTAACTTTAAACAGTTCAGTAGTGCACTAAAAATCCGACCACTCTGTATAACTTTAAAATGAAATTATTGAAAAACTAAGTGAAATAATTGTTTTCTACAGCTACGTAATGTTGCAGGAATTCGAATTGCTGAAAAAAATTCAGTCATGCTTGTTTTAAGATAGCTAAATTATCTATTGTGTATACCATGATAAAAATAAAATAAATTAAAAACTAAGTGAGATAGCGATTTGCACTTTTCAAATTTGGATTCCGGGGGTTGTTTCAAATATGTATACATAGTTTTAGAAATTTGAATCGCCGGATACAGAGTTAAATTTCAGTAGGAAATATTTGAACTTAGTTTTTTTGTTTTTCTGTACCTTTTAAATAGTATGTATGTATGGATGTATTGTATGTGAATTTCTTATATAATGAACAGTAAAATTTATGACAATGAAGATATATGT
Source organism: Ophonus ardosiacus (assembly GCA_943142095.1). NCBI lineage: Eukaryota > Metazoa > Arthropoda > Insecta > Coleoptera > Carabidae > Ophonus > Ophonus ardosiacus. The sequence continues at coordinate 31,056,184 of OW964838.1, forward strand.
GTTGCATAATGACATGAATTGATTATGTGCCAATTTTTCTTGCCATATATTAGTTATTCAAGTACTTAATGTTTAGGAGGATAACTTTTATTTATTTATTTACATAAATCTTACAAATAAGTCTTGAGGGGCACCAAAACATGTAGGGGTGTCTTCAGTGTTATGCTCTGCAATAATATGATCATCTCCAACGCTGAATTAGCATAGATATCCTTCTGCAACTCACTCATATCCTTCTACGGCTTGACCAGGACTGTAATTCATATCTGTTACATGTTTCTGTAACAATAAAAATATAATCGAAATAATATTTGGATTAGTGGTTACAGATAATAATATGGATGAACTTGAACTGTTTCAATCGTTTGTAATTATTAAAAATAAAATACCTAATATGAAAGTAAGTGAGAAATTCAATATTGAAAAGAATATTTAAATTTTTAATTATTTAAATATAAAACATTTGTAGTAAAATATATAGTGGTCCAATAATATATGATATGTGTATATGGTATTAGCACTATAAATAATTCTAAATTAACTCAAATTCTTTTCCACTCAACATCAATTATAATTCAAATATAAAGTATATATACACCCGAAATAGTCGTTAGAAATAATGGCTGATATATCCAATAATGATTACTAAAAGTAGTTTAAAAATATAAAAAAAAAAACTTACTATGAATAAATTATTTCCCTAAGTATAAGTCCAAGTCTTGAAGATGTGCAAAAGTCCTCTCCAGGCACTAGGAAGTCGTCCTCGAAGGCACAGTACACGAGCACACCACACGTCTGTTCACTAGCACTGTAACAATGAAACTGACAAAATTGATCTATGTAACAGTTAGGCATTAGATAACAATAATAAAAAAAAAGTCAACAATCAAAATAATGAGAATAAATTATAGTTGTATGTATTACATAATTTTGTAGTCGCTCGTACAATTTTTTTTAAATTAATATTTGTGAACAAGATCTATGGATTACCCGCGAAATATAATTTATGAACTTTAGGGTTGAAAGAAAGGGTGTTACTTTTTAATTTTGAAAAATTCAAAATGTTGATATTTGAGAATAAATGATCTGTTTAAAACCGCTATAACAAAAAATCTTGTATGTACGTTGTGAAATGAGTGTTTTAGGCACTTGACGTGTTGTAGCACACGCTTACTCTCGTGCGTATAAATTTCACGTCGCGTGTCTAAAACTATCATTTCGTAACTTATTACAAAAATAGTTATTAAAAACTAAGTGAGATAGCGACTTGCAGTTTTCAAATTTGAATTCAGGGGGTGTTTTTCTATATGTACGCTAAGTTTCAGGAATTCGAATTACTGAAAAAAAAAATTCTGTCATGTTTTTTTCAAGATAGGAAAATGTATTTTCTGTATACCATGATAAAAGTAAAATATTTTAAAAACTAAGTGAGATAGTGCCTTTCAGCTTACAAATTTGAATTCAGGGGATGTTTTTCTATATGTACACTATGTTTCAGGAATTCGAATTACCGAAAAAAAAATTGTCATGTTTGTTTCAAGATAGGAAAATGTATTTTGTGCATACCATGATAAAAGTAAAATATTTTAAAAACTAAGTAAGATAGTGCCTTTCAGCTTACAAATTTGAATTCAGGGGATGTTTTTCTATATGTACACTATGTTTCAGGAATTCGAATTACCGAAAAAAAAATTGTCATGTTTGTTTCAAGATAGGAAAATGTATTTTGTGTATACCATGATAAAAGTAAAATATTTTAAAAACTAAGTGAGATAGAGACTTGCAGTTTTCGAATTTGAATTCAGGGGAATGTTTTCTGAATGTACACTAAATTTCATGAATTCGAATTGGAAATTCCAACTCAAAGTTTGTGAAACTAAGTGAGATAGGAACTTGTACGTTTCAAATTTGATTTGCACATGCATCTTTATATACATAAGCAACGTTTAAAAATTGTTGAAATGTTGACAAATATTTTTCTATAGGATATTTCAACTTTACATATTAATATGAATAGAAAAGTGGTATTATTAATACAAACACAAAGTGCAGATACAATAAATAAGTTATTACATTTATAATTTTATTAATAAATCATTTCTTTTTGCAGATCATCAAGTTTTCGACGTTCCAGTGGTAAGAGACGCAGACATCGCGACTTGGAGAACCCGTTCGTGTGTCTACAGTATCCTGGGGCTTCTCTCCGGACCTGGCGGACATGATTTCGTTGTTGGATCAGGGAACCTTCCCCTGCGGTATCGTGAAGTCGTGAACCGGTTCGCCTGATCTCCGTACTTGAAATTCTATGAAATATAAATGTGAGAGTTAAACTGTATATTCCACTAAACTTTGTCATGCGTTATTTCACATTCTTATTTATTACTCCTACATGGTTAAAGATAGCAACTTGCACAATGAAAATTTGGAATCTACATAAAATTCTCTGTAAGATACGTCTGATTATAATTTTTAACTTCGATTGGTTTAGGAGTTACGGGGCGTTAAATTGCATGTATTTTCGTCAAATTTTCTCTGTGCACTTGTTTCATATTTTCATTTATCACTACTACAAGAATAAAGATAGTAAATAGGGAAGTAAAAATTTATATTTTACATAAAATTCGTTATTGGCAGACACATTTGTTTTGTGTTCAACAACTTAGAAGAAATGTAAATGTAATATCAAAGGTTCATACTTACCTATGGTGAATTTCCATAATATATCATCCGCTGTTGTATCATCACTGTAATATATCATCATCGGCGATTTTCACAGATTAGAATACACTTTGTAGTAAATATTACGTAACACTTACTCCAATTAGAATAAATTGTATAACACTTAGTATTAGTAAAACAATATAACACACTTTTACTGACAATTATACACATTTTAATAATAGGAAAGACTTTTTTTTATATATACAGCAACTGTATAGTACACTAACTCACGACACAATATAATTTTGAATAAGGATTAAACAATGAACACTAACGGAAGGACAGAGTCTTATGCAACATTTTAAATAATATCTAAAATTATAAGAAGCAGAAATACGTTGTATAAGTAAAAATGAATTATGAATATTTAGATTTTATTGTAAATAATAATATATACATGAAAATTTAAATTTAGTGTACTATTAAATTATTAAATTTAGATTTTTTTAAAAGTTTAAACAAAATGACAATTATTTAAAGCTATTTAAATATTTATAGAGTAAATCTAACACTTTTAAAAATATAGCGAACTATACGATGTAAATAGAGAACGATTTCAATAAAAATTTCAAACTTTTTCGTTGCTATATGGCACTACACGATTATTCACAAGCACACGATGTTCACTTCACCAAAGACTGAAAGGAACTGAAGTCATTATTCTAAAACCATAATATTAATATTATCACGTAATACCCCCACTCTAATTAAGTGTTTATTTATTATATCTTTTGTACTTTGCCGCCCAAATAAACAATGTTTATGTTTGTTTACAAGTTCTGTGAAGGGCCTAGTACACCCAGCAATAGGATACGGTGACTACAGCACTGGATGATGATAATATATGACTTTTTATAAGAATAAATAAATAAAATAGTAGTTTTCTTACCTTTCCTATGTAATCACAAAAGGGGCAGGGAATTTTCCTATGCTATCTTTTAGTATTAAGTTCTCTAGGTACGAAAATAACTATCCGATAGGAGTCCGCCCTTTTATAAAGGGCTAAGGGCTTATTTGAGCCCTTAGGGAAAATTTGACCACGGATTTCATTTATGCAGCTCCAAGTAGGTTTAACAACACTTGTCCGGATTTTCTAGCTCTTTTAGTTCAGGAATTAGCGCAGGCCCTTCGCCACAAACTTGAAGGGCAAATATATTGTAAACCAAAGGGTTTTTATCAATTCTGTGCAAGCCAATGGAAAGCGCGGGTTCGAATCCCCCCGATTCGCTATTTTCCGGCCCTTTAGCCCTATAAATGGACGAATTTAAATGTTAGTCCCTTTAAAAAACTTTAAGGGCTCATATCTCGAAAACGGCTGGGTTTTCAGCGTTTCCCTTAAAACGCTGTTCCTTAGGGGAATTCGAATGAGTAATATAGGGTCAAATTACATCATACCAAAATTTAAAGGGCGTAGGGCAAAGTTTTTTATAATAAGGGTTTTTGAAAATTTTTGAACATTTTTTGATTTTTTTTTGTTTACATCAAAATTTTATTATTTATTTTTTAAGCTCTATAAGCAATAAAATAACCATCCGTAGAACTCTTTCTCATTTTTGTTCCCCGGATACTATGGAAAATTATCGACTCAAAATGCGACACTTTAATTTAAGTAAGAAATGCTTTATATCTCCTAAACTACAAAAGTTAGAAAGGCCGGACAATGTTTTTTTTTAGACTAATTACGACCCGTAGAACACGAATCCGGTCTCACATTTAAAATATGAGAACTCTTCTCATTCCTGTTATCCGGATACCATCAAAAATTTTCGACTCAAAAACTGAGTACATTCAGGTCATTGACCCCAAAAATTGGGTTAAGAAAAGTGTTGTAGCTCGTAAACTACAGAAGTTAGAAGGGCCGGACAGGGTTTTTTTTAGACTAATTACGACCCGTAGAACACGAATCCGGCCTCACATTGAAAATACGAAAACTCTTTTCATTCCTGTTATCCGGATACCATCAAAAATTTTCGACTCAAAAACTGAGTAAAATTGGGTTTAAAAAAAGTGTTATAGCTCCAAAACTACAAAAGCTAAAAAGGCCGGACAGGGTTTTTTAGACTAATTACGACCCGTAGAACACGAATCCGGTCTCACATTTAAAATATGAGAACTCTTTTCATTCCTGTTATCCGGATACCATCAAAAATTTTCGACTCAAAAACTGAGTAAAATTGGGTTTAAAAAAAGTGTTATAGCTCCAAAACTACAAAAGCTATAACGGCCGGACAGGGGTTTTCAGACTAATTACGACACGTAGAACACGAATCCGATCTCACATTGAAAATATGAGAACTCTTTTCATTCCTGTTATCGGGATACCATCAAAAATTTTCGACTCAAAAACTGAGTAAAATTGAGTAAAATTGGGTTTAAAAAAAGTGTTATAGCTCCAAAACTACAAAAGCTAGAAAGGCCGGATAGGGTTTTTTAGACTAATTACGACCCGTAGAACACGAATCCGGTCTCACATTTAAAATATGAGAACTCTTTTCATTCCTGTTATCCGGATACCATCAAAAATTTTCGACTCAAAAACTGAGTAAAATTGGGTTTAAAAAAAGTGTTATAGCTCCAAAACTACAAAAGCTATAACGGCCGGACAGGGGTTTTCAGACTAATTACGACACGTAGAACACGAATCCGATCTCACATTGAAAATATGAGAACTCTTTTCATTCCTGTTATCGGGATACCATCAAAAATTTTCGACTCAAAAACTGAGTAAAATTGAGTAAAATTGGGTTTAAAAAAAGTGTTATAGCTCCAAAACTACAAAAGCTAGAAAGGCCGGATAGGGTTTTTTAGACTAATTACGACCCGTAGAACACGAATCCGGTCTCACATTTAAAATATGAGAACTCTTTTCATTCCTGTTATCCGGATACCATCAAAAATTTTCGACTCAAAAACTGAGTAAATTCAGGTCATTGATCCCAAAAATTAGGTTAAAAAAAGTGTTGTAGCTCGTAAACTACAGAAGTTAAAAGGGCCGGACAGGGTTTTTTATATTAATTACGACCCGTAGAACACGAATCCGTCGTCACATTTAAAATATGAGAACTCTTTTCATTCCTGTTATCCTGATACCATCAAAAATTTTCGATTCAAAAACTTAGTAAATTCAGGTCATTGAACCCAAAAATTGGGTTAAGAAAAGTGTTGTAGCTCGTAAGCTACAGAAGTTAGAAGGGCCGGACAGGGGTTTTTATACTAATTACGACCCGTAGAACACGAATCCGTCGTCACATTCAAAATATGAGAACTCTTTTCATTCCTGTTATCCTGATACCATCAAAAATTTTCGACTCAAAAACTGAGTAAAATTGAGTTTAAAAAAAGTGTTATAGCTCCAAAACTATAAAAGCTAGAAGGGCCGTACTAGTTCTATTAGACTAATTACAATCCGTAGAACACGAATGAACATAAAAAATTTCCCATGTCTTATTTCTCTTATAAATGTTACATAACTACATCCCTGACTCTTTGTTGTGGTACATCCCCCTGAAATAAATGACGGGTTGTTAAATAAAAATGTATTGGTTTAAGAAATATTTATTGTTTATTATGGTCATAGCTTAAATTGTATGTATTCTTATTTGTATTTTATAAACAAATATGCTTAGAGATGTTTAAATAATAGTCTGTATTAATTTTACTTGTATTTGTAATTCACATTGTTGTATTTCATGTAACTACCCTTAATGTACCTTGTAAATAAATAATATACTTACCCTTATCCTGAAAAATTAGAAATAGGGATGTTTAAATAATAGTTTGTATAAATTTTGCTTGTATTTATTGTTTATTTGCACTTTACATTGTTGTATTTCATGTAACTACCCTTAACGTACTTTGTAAATAATTAATATACTTACCCTTGTCCTAAAAAATTAGAAATAGGAATGTTTAAACAATAGTTTGTATAAATTTTACTTGTATTTATTGTTTATTTGTACTTTACATTGTTGTATTTCACGTAACTACCCTCAACGTACTTTGTAAATAAATAATATACTTACCCTTGTCCTGAAAAATTAGAAATAGGAATGTTTAAATAATAGTTTGTATACATTTTACTTGTATTTATTGTTTATTTGTATTTTACATTGTTGTATTTCATGTAACTACCCTTAATGTACAATATATTACACAATAAAATATAAATTAAGATATAATTTGTTTATTTTTTACCCCTTTACTATCCCTACACGTATATAGTTCTTAATATGGCCGCTAGAGGGCAGCACCTATTAAAAATATGTTTGCGCCTAAAATATAGGCAACCAGAAATACTGCCCTACTTTGAACATACATACGTACATACATTATTTTAGGGTTATACCTAATGGGAATTTAACACATTAATTATGGGACGTTTAAAAATTGGACGAAAAGGCTCTAAAAAAAAGATGTATACCTATAGGGAATTTAACACATTAAATATGGGACGTTTACTATGGGAATATTAGTCTCTGAAAATAGGATGATACATGAATGTTTGCAATACGGATTGGAATCTCAAGATTGTGTGGAGTTTATTAAGTCTGAATAGATTCTTATCTACTACACAAGAGTCGTTGTGTCTTCTATAATAGTATTTAAATCCTATTTCTAATATATCTAAGTACTAAAGGCATCAAAAATTAGGTATGTACACAAATGAAATTTTTTTGATTGATTTTATACTCATAGTTGGAACGTTTGTGAATATGTGCTGCACCCTGGTGGCCGTTTTAAAAACTACATACGTGTGGGGACTTAGAAAATAAAAATCAATTTTTAAACAATAATATATTTGTATTATATCAAAATTACAAGACTTTTTCTTATAAAAATTAAAGTTTATTGCAATTACAAAAGACTGTTTAACATTATAATAAATTGTTATTAGATTTGTTGACAAATTTAGTAACAATTGTGAACAGAATTATAACACAAAAGAAACTTAAAAGACACTTGTGTTTGTAAATTCTGTTCATAATTATTTCTCACTAAATTTGTGTAACAAATTTGGTGACAATCTTTTAACGTTGTCAAACAGGCTTTAGTTGTAAGTTAGAAATGTGTTTCAGAAAGTAAAACTATCATTATTCTGATTGTAAATATTATAAACTATTCTACATCTTTATTTTGTAATATAAGTTACTTTTATTACAAAATAAAAATGTAGAATAGTTCATAATATTTACAATCAAATTGTAATGACAGATATACGTTGTAAAACACATTTCTAATTTACAACTAAGGCCTGTTTGACAACGTTAAAAGATTGTCACCAAATTTGTTAAACAAACTTAGTGAGAAATAATTATGAACAGAATTTTCAAACACAAGTGTCTTTTAAGTTTCTTTTGTGTTATAATTCTGTTCACAATTGTTACTAAATTTATCAACAAATCTAATAACAAATTATAATAGTGTCAAACATGATTTAGTTATAAAACTAAAATGTTTGTTCCCAAATAAAATTATCATTATTATAGTTGTATTATATTTGTTGTTAATTATTTTGTATCTTTATTCTGTGGACTGAATAAAGATGCAATAGAATTGAACACAAATAATATAACCATAATTTTATTTGGTAACAAACATTTCAGTTTTATAACTAATACGAAAGTCTACATTTATATTATTTAAGTTTTAAAGTAAAATGAAACTATATTACGTAGAGTTTCGTTTACAATAGTAATTTAACAAATGAAATCTTGGTGGTCCCTAAATAAGATTCCTTGTTCCCATTTTTAAAGGTACAAAGATTTCTTATTCAGTTGAAGACCGTTTGACATTAAAATAAATTGTTATTAGATTTGTTGACAAATTTAGTAACAATTGTGAACAGAATTACAACACAAAAGAAACGTAGAAGATATTTGTGTTTGAAAATTCTGTTCTTATAATTATTTCCCAACTAAGTTTGTTAACAAATTTGGTGACAATTTTTTAACGTTACCAAACAGGCTTTAATTGTAAAATTGAAATGTTTGTTACCAAGTAAAATTATCATTATTTTGGTTGCAGATATTATAAACTATTTTGAATCTTTATTTTGTAATAAAAGTAACTTCTATTACAAAATAAAGATACAAAATAATTGATATTTACAATCAAAATAATGATAATTTTGCTCGGTAACAAACATTTCAATTTTACAACTAAAGCCTGTTTGACACGTTAAAAAATTGTCACCAAATTTGTTAACAAGAAATAATTATGAACAGAATATTTAAACACTAATGCCTTTTACGTTTCTTTTGTGTTATAATTCTGTTCACAATTGCTACTAAATTTGTCAACAAATCTAATAACAATTTATGACAGTGTCAAACATGATTTAGTTATAAAACTAAAACGTTTGTCACCAAATAAAATTGTCATTATTATAGTTGTATTATTTGTTGTTAATTATTTTGTATCTTTATTCTGTGGACTGAATAAAGATGCAATAGAATTGAACACAAATAATATAACCATAATTTTATTTGGTAACAAACATTTCAGTTTAATAACTAATACGAAACTCTACATTCAAATTATTTAAGTTTTAAAGTAAAATAATACTATATTGTAGAGTTTCGTTTACAATACTAATTTAACAAATGAAATCTTGGTGGTTCCTAAATAAGATTCCTTGTTCCCATTTTTAAAGGTACAAAGATTTCTTATTCAGTTGAAGACCGTTTCCGAAACTTTATATTAATATTATATATTTTGTTACCACCCAAACCTCCCACTTACCAAAATATATAATATTTATTAATACAAAGCTTCGTTTACAATACTTAAAATCTAACTTTGGCCTGACCGCTTCTAAATACTTCATAATAATTACAATTTTTTACTAAAACTACCTACTTTACAACTAAAGGAACATGGGTATTAATTTAAAATAAACGCAATAAAAGTTTGTTTTATTGTACATACATTTTAAACAAATGAAGAAGAATCCATGGTCTGCGTCTCCAATCGGCACTGCAATCTTGAAGATAGTGGCGGTGGGGAGTTTTTTTTTTTAACTTTAAAACTATCTTAGAACTAAAAACAAAACCCTTTATTTAATAAATAGTATATATATAAGGGAAACACCGCCCTCTAATGCCAAACCCACGTTCCCTTATATATATACCATTTATTAAATACAGTTCCGTGTACAATAATACTTATAATCTAACTTAAATTATTGTAGTTCCCCCCCAAATTAAATTAGTGAAGTGCGCAAAAAACCCTATCTTACGTTAAAGATCTATTTCAAAGAAAAACAAATCTAAAAAAGCCTATCTTACGTTAATAACGATTTCAAAGAAAAGCAAGTCTAAAAATGTCAAGTTACGTTAATTTTTCTCTCTCTCTCTCTCGAAAAGCAAAAACAACCCTTCCTACTTATATCTAAGCTATCTTATATCTACGCGAACTATCTTATATCTAGATTAAAGTAAGCTAAAGGCGTGTGAGAGAGAAAGAGTACGAGCTAAGCAAATGGTGAGAGCGCCGTGGCGTCGAACGCCGTTGTTGGTTCTCACGGAAGTTTACGAGGGGGTTAAGCCGACCCCACGCGATGCAAAGCATTTACGGCCTACAAACCGAACTAGGTAGAGAGCACGGCAGCAGTCACATGTAACTACCTAGGGTGCACGCCAACCTACCTAGCTACTCCCGGAGACATTCGCCCGCGCCTCTCGCGGATACCCTATACCGAACGCGGTTATTAACCCGTGTGCTCAACAAAGTTAATTCAAACAAAAACTTTACCTATTCGTTGCCATTACCATTAAATAATGATTACATTACGTTGCCTCCGGATGAGGAGAGCACATAAGGCCATAAGAAAGCTTTCTGTGTCAACTATGGATTAATGTCCCTAGAAACATTCACACAAGTGTGAAGCGATCCACCATAACAACAGGATTCACATGACGGTGCGTTGTACATATCAGTCCACTCAATTATGGCTATCGCGCACGAACCCTACCTACCCAGCCCCTCTGACCGTGTGAAGTTAATTGAATAAGGAACCCGAACACCCACATCAAAGTTTCGAATCTGTTACCTCCTTCCTGACTCACTCATCCATCCACCTGCAAGCATCCCCCGATACGTCCGGTATTTTCTTTTCCCAAGCACTCTCCCTAGCTACCGACTGGGTAAGCCACGCGTACGGTTACCGCTGCAACCGTAGACGCACGATTTTAGGATGATCGCCACGGACTGCACTTCAAATTAATCAATTTATTTTTAATTTTTAAAGAAAACGCGTGTTTGCTCGACGGCGCGATGAGCCAAGTTTAATTAAAACCTGAAAATACATTTCCAAGAATTTAAAACTATAGTATTCCTCACGTACGAAAGGCATTGCGCAAGTTCAATTCGCTTTATAATCTGTGCTGACATAAAACTATCTTTTCCTGCATCAAGAAATGCACAAGCAACCACTAAAATGTTAAAACACACGTTAATGTATACGAACTATGTTGATTATTTCAAATTATTTCCTAAACAGAGTTACAACAGACGGTTGCCTTATGAACCGATTCTATAAACTGTGACAAAAAAAAAAAAACTACTTCAATTACGTGTCTAACACTTTATTGTGCGCAATGCCATTCTTACGTAAATAATACTAACAATTATAAAGCTACTATTATTTTAATCTTCTAGATGTCCGATTCCTGAAAGACAAATGCTAATCAATTGTTCCCAGATATTAATTTTATTGATAAATAGTCGATATTTCAATTTCAAATTGTTTGGATATCATAAGGACATTTATTAAAGTTATATTTAATTTACTACAGTACTAAAAACTGAATTTGAGTACTAAATAATATTTAGGCTTATAGTCATATTCCTTTGACTATAAGTTCTCATGGTTGAGTATGAGAACAAAATAATAATAATGCATAGTCATATTCCCTAGACTATACGTTCTCATGGCTGAGTATGAGAACCAGATGATAATTAGGCATAAAATCATATTCCTTTGACTGTAAGTTCTCATGGTTGATCATGAGAACAAGATAGTATTTTATAAACGTTACATCTACGAAAAAAATAAAGTCTCATACCAGTTCATCCATCGATGGCCGCGTACGTCGAAGATTTGTCTGGTGCTCAGCTATCCTTAAAGTTGCAAACTAAAGAAGCTTTTGTAAAACTGCTTCAGAATATCTGCAGTGTTGAAATCCATAGATCGAAAGTTGTATTAAAATTTGTCGAGTTTCTTGACGCATCAGACCAACAAAGGTCTTCCTATTAAATATTAATTATTAGTTTGTGGTATTCCTTAAACCATTTAAAAAACCGTTGGATACAATTTCGTATGGCAAACGAGTATTCATTACGCAAAACACTTGTACAATGCGATAATTTATCCAACAGATTTAAATGGTTACAAATACATTTGAATTTTTCTTTAATTTGACATTTCGAAAGCACATTTCATAAAAAATAGTACAGAGAAGGCCACCCAGTTACTACACTCAAACAACGTACGATAAACATTCATATATTAACATTTTATACTTCATTTCACGTAAGAAAATAGGATGAGAAGATTTGATCTTCTCTATGAACTATTATAATGACAACAGAAATATAAAATAATAAATAATAGTATTAGCCAATAACTAGATTTGAACTAGTTAATTTTTTATTCTAATATTCAACTCATAGACTTTAAAGTATTGTTGCATTACCAACAATATTAGCTGTTCCAACAAAAAATATTGACAACAGAAATATAAAATAATAGTATTGTCCAAAAACTAGATTTGAACTAGTTAATTTTTTATTCTACGATTCGACCCGTAGACTTTAAAGTATTGTCGCATTACCAACAATATTAGCTGTTCCAACAAAAAATATTGACAACAGAAATATAAAATAATAGTATTGTCCAATAACTAGATTTGAACTAGTTAATTTTTTATTCTACGATTCGACCCGTAGACTTTAAAGTATTGTCGCATTACCAACAATATTAGCAGTTCCAACAAAAAATAACGACAACAGAAATATAAAATAATAAATAATAGTAATGGCCAAGAACTAGATTTGAACTAGTTAATTTTTTATTCTACGATTCGACTCGTAGACTTTAAAGTATTGTCGCATTACCAACAATATTAGCTGTTCCAACAAAAAATAATGACAACAGAAATATAAAATAATAGATAAATATAAATAAAGCATTGGCCAATAACTAGATTTGAACTAGTTAATTTTTTATTCTACGATTCGACTCGTAGACTTTAAAGTATTATCACATTACAAACAATATTAGCTGTTCCAACAAAAAATAATGACAACAGAAATATAAAATAATAAATAATAGTAATGGCCAAGAACTAGATTTGAACTAGTTAATTTTTTATTCTACGATTCGACTCGTAGACTTTAAAGTATTGTTGCATTACCAACAATATTAGCTGTTCCAACAAAAAATAAAGACAACAGAAATATAAAATAATAAATAATAGTGTTGGCCAAGAACAATATTTGAACTAGTTAATTTTTTATTCTACGATTCGATTCGTAGACTTTAAAGTATTGTTGCATTACCAACAATATTAGCTGTTCCAACAAAAAATAATGACAACAGAAATATAAAATAATAGATAAAAATAAATATCCACTTACATTTGGTGATTTCTTGCTGTCTGAACCGCTGGGATTAAATTCTCTGTTCTTTTAAATATGTATCTGAACATTCTGAACCGCTAGGATTCTGTTCTCTGCTCTTTTAAATTTGTATCTCGACTCTGGATATTATTTCAAATGGTTTGGAACACTGCAGATTCGATGATTTCTTCTGTAAAGAAAATATTTCATTGTAATATACAATAAAATTATCAATTCGATTGACATTAGTATATTTGATAAAGAATATTAGCAGATAAAAATAATTTATAGTTGAAATATTGTTTAAATTTATTATTATTGATGATTTGCAACAATATGAAATCCCAAATATATGCACTTTAAATGAATAAAATTACACTTACAAATCAAGTCCATCTATTGCTCGTTTTAACCTTCAAATTTTGCTATATATTTAGTCAAAAATACGAATGGATACATCACTGACAACTTTACTAATCGATTTTTGGGAAAAAGATGAATAAATTCACAAATTTTCAGAATAATTACTGAAGTAATTCAACTTTTATGGATCAAAGTACGTAGACAAAACGAAAACAAACAACGTGTAGAAAATGGCGATTGTAGAAAGTTGTTGTACTATCCAACTTACATAACATTAACTCTGATTTCAGCGCCAAAATGTTCGAACTAAACACCGACAGATTAATAATAAATTCTAATTAGTTTTCATTTAAGTGCGTCAATGTATCTTTTACCGTTCATTAGATATAGGCCGGCAAAGCGAAAAAACCATCAGAGGTTTCTAATCAAAATAAAAATTTCTATTTTGGAAACTAAGGCCTAGGGATTTTTTTAATTAATCCGTAATCAACATGCCTGAATTAAGAGAAAATGATACTTTACATTTAAATACAGGGTAATCGGATTTTTACTCGGATAGTGACTATTTGAAGTTACCATTTTTTTATTTTTTGCTTTGTCTAACTGTACCGGACGGGTACGACAATTGAAAGTTTCAACACATATGTACAAAAGTTCATAGAATCGAATGGCGCAAAGCGCGTCACTGTATCTTTTACCGTTCATTAGTTATAGGCCGGCAAAGCGAAAATACCATCAGAGGTTCCTTATTAAAATAAAAATTTCTATTTTGGATACTAAGGCCTAGGGAATTTTTTAATTTTTTTCCCGTAATCAACATGTCTGAATTAAGGGAAAATGATACTTTACATTTAAATACAGGGTGATCGGATTTTTACTCGGATAATGACTATTTGAAGTTACCATTTTTTTATTATTTGCTTTGTCTAACTGTACCAGAGGGGTACGACAAAAGAAAGTTTCAACACATATGTACAAAAGTTCATAGAATCGAATGGCACAAAGCGCGTCACTGTATCTTTTACCGTTCATTAGTTATAGGCCGGCAAAGCGAAAAAACCATCAGAGGTTTCTAATCAAAATAAAAATTTCTATTTTGGATACTAAGGCCTAGGGAATTTTTTAATTATTTTTGCCGTAATCAACATGTCTGAATTAAGGGAAAATGATACTTTACATTTAAATACAGGGTGATCGGATTTTTACTCGGATAATGACTATTTGAAGTTACCATTTTTTTATTATTTGCTTTGTCTAACTGTACCAGAGGCGTACGACAATTGAAAGTTTCAACATATATGTACAAAAGTTCATAGAATCGAATGGCGCAAAGCGCGTCACTGTATCTTTTACCGTTCATTAGTTATAGGCCGGCAAAGCGAAAAAACCATCAGAGGTTTCTAATCAAAATAAAAATTTCTATTTTGGATACTAAGGCCTAGGGAATTTTTTAATTATTTTTGCCGTAATCAACATGTCTGAATTAAGGGAAAATGATACTTTACATTTAAATACAGGATGATCGGATTTTTTACTCGGATAATGACTTTTTGAAGTTACCATTTTTTTATTATTTGCTTTATCTAACTGTACCAGAGGGGTACGACAATTGAAAGTTTCAACACATGTACAAAAGTTCATAGAATCGAATGGCGCAAAGCGCGTCACTGTATCTTTTACCGTTCATTAGTTATAGGCCGGCAAAGCAAAAAAACCATCAGAGGTTTCTAATCAAAATAAAAATTTCTATTTTGGATACTAAGGCCTAGGGAATTTTTAAATTATTTTTCCCGTAATAAACATGTCTGAATTAAGGGAAAATGATACTTTACATTTAAATACAGGGTGTTCGGATTTTTACTCGGATAGTGACTATTTGAAGTTACCATTTTTTATTATTTGCTTTGTCTAACTGTACCAGAAGGGTAAGACAATTGAAAGTTTCAACACATATGTACAAAAGTTCACAGAATCGAATAGCGCAAAGCGCGTCACTGTATCTTTTACCGTTCATTAGTTATAGGCCGGCAAAGCGAAAAAAAAACAACAGAGGTTTCTAATCAAAATAAAAATTTCTATTTTGGATACTAAGGCCTAGGGAATTTTTTAATTATTTTTGCCGTAATCAACATGTCTGAATTAAGGGAAAATGATACTTTACATTTAAATACAGGGTGTTCGGATTTTTACTCGGATAGTGACTATTTGAAGTTACCATTTTTTATTATTTGCTTTATCTAACTGTACCAGAGGGGTACGACAATTGAAAGTTTCAACACATATGTACAAAAGTTCATAGAATCGAATGGCGCAAAGCGCGTCACTGTATCTTTTACCGTTCATTAGTTATAGGCCGGCAAAGCGAAAAAACCATCAGAGGTTTCTAATCAAAATAAAAATTTCTATTTTGGAAACTAAGGCCTAGGGATTTTTTTAATTAATCCGTAATCAACATGCCTGAATTAAGAGAAAATGATACTTTACATTTAAATACAGGGTAATCGGATTTTTACTCGGATAGTGACTATTTGAAGTTACCATTTTTTTATTTTTTGCTTTGTCTAACTGTACCGGAGGGGTACGACAATTGAAAGTTTCAACACATATGTACAAAAGTTCATAGAATCGAATGGCGCAAAGCGCGTCACTGTATCTTTTACCGTTCATTAGTTATAGGCCGGCAAAGCAAAAAAACCATCAGAGGTTTCTAATCAAAATAATAATTTCTATTTTGGATACTAAGGCCTAGGGAATTTTTTAATTATTTTTCCCGTAATAAACATGTCTGAATTAAGGGAAAATGATACTTTACATTTAAATACAGGGTGATCGGATTTTTACTCGGATAGTGACTTTTTGAAGTTACCATTTTTTTATTATTTGCTTTGTCTAACTGTACCAGAGGGGTACGACAATTGAAAGTTTCAACACATATGTACAAAAGTTCATAGAATCGAATGGCGCAAAGCGCGTCACTGTATCTTTTACCGTTCATTAGTTATAGGCCGGCAAAGCGAAAAAAAACATCAGAGGTTTCTAATCAAAATAAAAATTTCTATTTTGGATACTAAGGCCTAGGGAATTTTTTAATTATTTTTACCGTAATCAACATGTATGAATTAAGGGAAAATGATACTTTACATTTAAATACAGGGTGATCGGATTATTTACTCGGATAATGACTTTTTGAAGTTACCATTTTTTTATTATTTGCTTTATCTAACTGTACCAGAGGGGTACGACAATTGAAAGTTTCAACACATTTACAAAAGTTCATAGAATCGAATGGCGCAAAGCGCGTCACTGTATCTTTTACCGTTCATTAGTTATAGGCCGGCAAAGCGAAAAAACCATCAGAGGTTTCTAATCAAAATAAAAATTTCTATTTTGGATACTAAGGCCTAGGGATTTTTTAAATTATTTTTGCCGTAATCTACATGTCTGAATTAAGGGAAAATGATACTTTACATTTAAATACAGGGTGTTCGGATTTTTACTCGGATAGTGACTATTTGAAGTTACCATTTTTTATTATTTGCTTTGGCTAACTGTACCAGAAGGGTACGACACTTGACAGTTTCAACACATACATATGTACAAAAGTTCATAGAATCGAATGGCGCAAAGCGCGTCACAGTATCTTTTACCGTTCATTAGTTATAGGCCGGCAAAGCGAAAAAAAACATCAGAGGTTTCTAATCAAAATTAAAATTTCTATTTTGGATACTAAGGCCTAGGGAATTTTTTAATTATTTTTCCCGTAATCAACATATCTGAATGAAGGGAAAATGATACTTTACATTTAAATACAGGGTGATCGGATTTTTACTCGGATAATGACTATTTGAAGTTACCATATTTTTATTATTTGCTTTGTCTAACTGTACCAGAGGGGTACGACAATTGAAAGTTTCAACACATATGTACAAAAGTTCATAGAATCGAATGGCGCAAAGCGCGTCACAGTATCTTTTACCGTTCATTAGTTATAGGCCGGCAAAGCGAAAAAAAACATCAGAGGTTTCTAATCAAAATTAAAATTTCTATTTTGGATACTAAGGCCTAGGGAATTTTTTAATTATTTTTCCCGTAATCAACATATCTGAATGAAGGGAAAATGATACTTTACATTTAAATACAGGGTGATCGGATTTTTACTCGGATAATGACTATTTGAAGTTACCATATTTTTATTATTTGCTTTGTCTAACTGTACCAGAGGGGTACGACAATTGAAAGTTTCAACACATATGTACAAAAGTTCATAGAATCGAATGGCGCAAAGCGCGTCACTGTATCTTTTACCGTTCATTAGTTATAGGCCGGCAAAGCGAAAAAACCATCAGAGGTTTCTAATCAAAATAAAAATTTCTATTTTGGATACTAAGGCCTAGGGAATTTTTTAATTATTTTTGCCGTAATCTACATGTCTGACTTAAGGGAAAATGATACTTTACATTTAAATACAGGTGATCGGATTTTTTACTCGGATAATGACTCTTTGAAGTTACCATTTTTTTATTATTTGCTATATCTAACTGTACCAGAGGGGTACGACAATTGAAAGTTTCAACACATGTACAAAAGTTCATAGAATCGAATGGCGCAAAGCGCGTCACTGTATCTTTTACCGTTTATTAGTTATAGGCCGGCAAAGCGAAAAAACCATCAGAGGTTTCTAATCAAAATAAAAATTTCTATTCTGGATACTAAGGCCTAGGGAATTTTTTAATTATTTTTGCCGTAATCAACATGTCTGAATTAAGGGAAAATGTTACTTTACATTTAAATACAGGGTGTTCGGATTTTTACTCGGATAGTGACTATTTGAAGTTACCATTTTTTATTATTTGCTTTGTCTAACTGTACCAGAAGGGTACGACAATTGAAAGTTTCAACACATATGTACAAAAGTTCATAGAATCGAATGGCGCAAAGCGCGTCACTGTATCTTTTACCGTTCATTAGTTATAGGACGGCAAAGCGAAAAAACCATCAGAGGTTTGTAATCAAAATAAAAATTTCTATTTTGGATACTAAGGCCTAGGGAATTTTTTAATTATTTTTGCCGTAATCAACATGTCTGAATTAAGGGAAAATGATACTTTACATTTAAATACAGGCTGATCGGATTTTTACTCGGATAATGACTATTTGAAGTTACCATTTTTTATTATTTGCTTTGTCTAACTGTACCGGAAGGGTACGACAATTGAAAGTTTCAACACATATGTACAAAAGTTCAAAGAATCGAATGGCGCAAAGCGCGTCACTGTATCTTTTACCGTTCATTAGTTATAGGCCGGCAAAGCGAAAAAACCATCAGAGGTTCCTAATCAAAATAAAAATTTCTATTTTGGATACTAAGGCCTAGGGAATTTTTTTGTTATTTTTGCCGTAATCAAAATGTTTGAATTAAGGGAAAATGATACTTTACATTTAAATACAGGGTGATCGGATTTTTTACTCGGATAATGACTTTTTGAAGTTACCATTTTTTTATTATTTGCTTTATCTAACTGTACCAGAGGGGTACGACAATTGAAAGTTTCAACACATTTACAAAAGTTCATAGAATCGAATGGCGCAAAGCGCGTCACTGTATCTTTTACCGTTCATTAGTTATAGGCCGGCAAAACGAAAAAACCATCAGAGGTTTCTAATCAAAATAAAAATTTCTATTTTGGATACTAAGGCCTAGGGATTTTTAAAATTATTTTTGCCGTAATCTACATGTCTGAATTAAGGGAAAATGATACTTTACATTTAAATACAGGGTGTTCGGATTTTTACTCGGATAGTGACTATTTGAAGTTACCATTTTTTATTATTTGCTTTGGCTAACTGTACCAGAAGGGTACGACAATTGACAGTTTCAACACATATGTACAAAAGTTCATAGAATCAAATGGCGCAAAGCGCGTCACAGTATCTTTTACCGTTCATTAGTTATAGGCCGGCAAAGCGAAAAAAAACATCAGAGGTTTCTAATCAAAATAAAAATTTCTATTTTGGATACTAAGGCCTAGGGAATTTTTTAATTATTTTTGCCGTAATCAACATGTCTGAATTAAGGGAAAATGATACTTTACATTTAAATACAGGCTGATCGGATTTTTACTCGGATAATGACTATTTGAAGTTACCATTTTTTATTATTTGCTTTGTCTAACTGTACCGGAAGGGTACGACAATTGAAAGTTTCAACACATATGTACAAAAGTTCAAAGAATCGAATGGCGCAAAGCGCGTCACTGTATCTTTTACCGTTCATTAGTTATAGGCCGGCAAAGCGAAAAAACCATCAGAGGTTTCTAATCAAAATAAAAATTTCTATTTTGGATACTAAGGCCTAGGGAATTTTTTTATTATTTTTGCCGTAATCAAAATGTTTGAATTAAGGGAAAATGATACTTTACATTTAAATACAGGCTGATCGGATTTTTACTCGGATAATGACAATTTGAAGTTACCATATTTTTATTATTTGCTTTATCTAACTGTACCAGAGGGGTACGACAATTGAAAGTTTCAACACATATGTACAAAAGTTCATAGAATCGAATGGCGCAAAGCGCGTCACTGTATCTTTTACCGTTCATTAGTTATAGGCCGGCAAAGCGAAAAAACAATCAGAGGTTTCTAATCAAAATAAAAATTTCTATTTTGGATACTAAGGCCTAGAGAATTTTTAAATTATTTTTCCCGTAATCAACATGTCTGAATTAAGGGAAAATGATACTTTACATTTAAATACAGGCTGATCGGATTTTTACTCGGATAATGACAATTTGAAGTTACCATATTTTTATTATTTGCTTTATCTAACTGTACCAGAGGGGTACGACAATTGAAAGTTTCAACACATATGTACAAAAGTTCATAGAATCGAATGGCGCAAAGCGCGTCACTGTATCTTTTACCGTTCATTAGTTATAGGCCGGCAAAGCGAAAAAACCATCAGAGGTTTCTAATCAAAATAAAAATTTCTATTTTGGAAACTAAGGCCTAGGGATTTTTTTAATTAATCCGTAATCAACATGCCTGAATTAAGAGAAAATGATACTTTACATTTAAATACAGGGTAATCGGATTTTTACTCGGATAGTGACTATTTGAAGTTACCATTTTTTTATTTTTTGCTTTGTCTAACTGTACCGGAGGGGTACGACAATTGAAAGTTTCAACACATATGTACAAAAGTTCATAGAATCGAATGGCGCAAAGCGCGTCACTGTATCTTTTACCGTTCATTAGTTATAGGCCGGCAGTGTTGTATAAAATACTTGAAAATACTTATTTCAAATAGAAAATACAAAATACTAAATAAAAGTATTTCATATGTTTGGTAAAATACAATAATTTTTTTAGTATTTCAAATATACCAATATTTCAAATACTTTCAAGTATTTCAAATATTTTTACTTTTAATTATTTGAAAATAAATAAGATATGGTAGGGTATTGTAATTTCTTTTTCGTATTCAACTTATTCGCATATTTACATTAATATTAAAAAGAAACTCCTACATTAACATAAGCTAGTATTTATTTAAGAAAAAAATTAGAGAATTATTGGATGTTATATTACTATACTTGCCGTCAAATAAATACGGACTGGAGGATTTCTACACTGTTGCCAATTCCATTGGTAATGTTGAAAGTGCTAACTTGTGAAGAAGCAACAACACCGCAGGGCAAGGGACAGGGTGGGGAGAAGGGAAAAATTGAGCATTCGTCTATACTTATTTGACGGCGAGTATAACAGATGACACACGACGGAGGGCTTCTATTTCAAATACATAAATCGATTTCAAATACTTATGTATTTATACACAAAAAAGTATTTCAATTAAAAAATGTATTTCAAATATTGGAAAATAGTATTTCATAGAAATAATAGTATTTTAATGTATTAAAATATAAAATACTTGTAAAAAGTATTTGATCTAAAAATACAAAATACTGTTATTTTTAAGTATTTCAAATAATGCCTTAAAATACTTTATCTAATTCAAATACTTATTTCAATTACTTATATTTCAAATACTATACAACACTGTAGGCCGGCAAAGCAAAAAAACCATCAGAGGTTCCTAATCAAAATAAAAATTTCTATTTTGGATACTAAGGCCTAGGGAATTTTTTAATTTTTTTCCCGTAATCAACATGTCTGAATTAAGGGAAAATGATACTTTACATTTAAATACAGGGTGATCGGATTTTTACTCGGATAATGACTATTTGAAGTTACCATTTTTTTATTATTTGCTTTGTCTAACTGTACCAGAGGGGTACGACAATTGAAAGTTTCAACACATATGTACAAAAGTTCATAGAATCGAATGGCGCAAAGCGCGTCACTGTATCTTTTACCGTTCATTAGTTATAGGCCGGCAAAGCAAAAAAACCATCAGAGGTTTCTAATCAAAATAATAATTTCTATTTTGGATACTAAGGCCTAGGGAATTTTTAAATTATTTTTCCCGTAATAAACATGTCTGAATTAAGGGAAAATGATACTTTACATTTAAATACAGGGTGTTCGGATTTTTACTCGGATAGTGACTATTTGAAGTTACCATTTTTTATTATTTGCTTTGTCTAACTGTACCAGAAGGGTAAGACAATTGAAAGTTTCAACACATATGTACAAAAGTTCACAGAATCGAATAGCGCAAAGCGCGTCACTGTATCTTTTACCGTTCATTAGTTATAGGCCGGCAAAGCGAAAAACAACAACAGAGGTTTCTAATCAAAATAAAAATTTCTATTTTGGATACTAAGGCCTAGGGAATTTTTAAATTATTTTTCCCGTAATCAACATATCTGAATGAAAGGAAAATGATACTTTTCATTTAAATACAGAGTGATCGGATTTTTACTCGGATAGTGACTTTTTGAAGTTACCATTTTTTTATTATTTGCTTTGTCTAACTGTACCAGAGGGGTACGACAATTGAAAGTTTCAACACATATGTACAAAAGTTCATAGAATCGAATGGCGCAAAGCGCGTCACTGTATCTTTTACCGTTCATTAGTTATAGGCCGGCAAAGCGAAAAAAAACATCAGAGGTTTCTAATCAAAATAAAAATTTCTATTTTGGATACTAAGGCCTAGGGAATTTTTTAATTATTTTTGCCGTAATTAACATGTCTGAATTAAGGGAAAATGATACTTTTCATTTAAATACAGGCTGATCGGAATTTTACTCGGATAGTGACTATTTGAAGTTACCATTTTTTTATTATTTGCTTTATCTAACTGTACCAGAGGGGTACGACAATTGAAAGTTTCAACACATATGGACAAAAGTTCATAGAATCGAATGGCGCAAAGCGCGTCACTGTATCTTTTACCGTTCATTAGTTATAGGCCGGCAAAGCGAAAAAACCATCAGAGGTTTCTAATCAAAATAAAAATTTCTATTTTGGATACTAAGGCCTAGGGAATTTTTTAATTATTTTTACCGTAATCAACATGTCTGAATTAAGGGAAAATGATACTTTACATTTAAATACAGGGTGATCGGATTTTTTACTCGGATAATGACTTTTTGAAGTTACCATTTTTTTATTATTTGCTTTATCTAACTGTACCAGAGGGGTACGACAATTGAAAGTTTCAACACATTTACAAAAGTTCATAGAATCGAATGGCGCAAAGCGCGTCACTGTATCTTTTACCGTTCATTAGTTATAGGCCGGCAAAACGAAAAAACCATCAGAGGTTTCTAATCAAAATAAAAATTTCTATTTTGGATACTAAGGCCTAGGGATTTTTTAAATTATTTTTGCCGTAATCTACATGTCTGAATTAAGGGAAAATGATACTTTACATTTAAATACAGGGTGTTCGGATTTTTACTCGGGTAGTGACTATTTGAAGTTACCATTTTTTATTATTTGCTTTGGCTAACTGTACCAGAAGGGTACGACAATTGACAGTTTCAACACATATGTACAAAAGTTCATAGAATCGAATGGCGCAAAGCGCGTCACAGTATCTTTTACCGTTCATTAGTTATAGGCCGGCAAAGCGAAAAAAAAACATCAGAGGTTTCTAATCAAAATTAAAATTTCTATTTTGGATACTAAGGCCTAGGGAATTTTTTAATTATTTTTCCCGTAATCAACATATCTGAATGAAGGGAAAATGATACTTTACATTTAAATACAGGGTGATCGGATTTTTACTCGGATAATGACTATTTGAAGTTACCATATTTTTATTATTTGCTTTGTCTAACTGTACCAGAGGGGTACGGCAATTGAAAGTTTCAACACATATGTACAAAAGTTCATAGAATCGAATGGCGCAAAGCGCGTCACTGTATCTTTTACCGTTTATTAGTTATAGGCCGGCAAAGCGAAAAAACCATCAGAGGTTTCTAATCAAAATAAAAATTTCTATTTTGGATACTAAGGCCTAGGGAATTTTTTAATTATTTTTGCCGTAATCAACATGTCTGAATTAAGGGAAAATGATACTTTACATTTAAATACAGGCTGTTCGGATTTTTACTCGGATAGTGACTATTTGAAGTTACCATTTTTTATTATTTGCTTTGTCTAACTGTACCAGAAGGGTACGACAATTGAAAGTTTCAACACATATGTACAAAAGTTCATAGAATCGAATGGCGCAAAGCGCGTCACTGTATCTTTTACCGTTCATTAGTTATAGGACGGCAAAGCGAAAAAACCATCAGAGGTTTGTAATCAAAATAAAAATTTCTATTTTGGATACTAAGGCCTAGGGAATTTTTTAATTATTTTTGCCGTAATCAACATGTCTGAATTAAGGGAAAATGATACTTTACATTTAAATACAGGCTGATCGGATTTTTACTCGGATAATAACTATTTGAAGTTACCATTTTTTATTATTTGCTTTGTCTAACTGTACCGGAAGGGTACGACAATTGAAAGTTTCAACACATATGTACAAAAGTTCAAAGAATCGAATGGCGCAAAGCGCGTCACTGTATCTTTTACCGTTCATTAGTTATAGGCCGGCAAAGCGAAAAAACCATCAGAGGTTTCTAATCAAAATAAAAATTTCTATTTTGGATACTAAGGCCTAGGGAATTTTTTTATTATTTTTGCCGTAATCAAAATGTTTGAATTAAGGGAAAATGATACTTTACATTTAAATACAGGGTGTTCGGATTTTTTACTCGGATAATGACTTTTTGAAGTTACCATTTTTTTATTATTTGCTTTATCTAACTGTACCAGAGGGGTACGACAATTGAAAGTTTCAACACATATGTACAAAAGTTCATAGAATCGAATGGCGCAAAGCGCGTCACTGTATCTTTTACCGTTCATTAGTTATAGGCCGGCAAAGCGAAAAAACCATGAGAGGTTTCTAATCAAAATAAAAATTTCTATTTTAGAAACTAAGGCCTAGGGAATTTTTTAATTATTTTTCCCGTAATCAACATATCTGAATGAAGGGAAAATGATACTTTTCATTTAAATACAGGCTGATCGGATTTTTACTCGGATAGTGACTATTTGAAGTTACCATTTTTTTATTATTTGCTTTGTCTAACTGTACCAGAAGGGTACGACAATTGAAAGTTTCAAGACATATGTACAAAAGTTCATAGAATCGAATGGCGCAAAGCGCGTCACTGTATCTTTTACCGTTCATTAGTTATAGGCCGGCAAAGCGAAAAAACCATCATAGGTTTTTAATCGAAATAAAAATTTCTATTTTGGATACTAAGGCCTAGGGAATTTTTTAATTATTTTTGCCGTAATCAACATGTTTGAATTAAGGGAAAATGATACTTTACATTTAAATACAGGGTGATCGGATTTTTTACTCGGATAATGACTTTTTGAAGTTACCATTTTTTTATTATTTGCTTTATCTAACTGTACCAGAGGGGTACGACAATTGAAAGTTTCAACACATGTACAAAAGTTCATAGAATCGAATGGCGCAAAGCGCGTCACTGTATCTTTTACCGTTCATTAGTTATAGGCCGGCAAAGCGAAAAAACCATCATAGGTTTTTAATCGAAATAAAAATTTCTATTTTGGATACTAAGGCCTAGGGAATTTTTTAATTATTTTTGCCGTAATCAACATGTTTGAATTAAGGGAAAATGATACTTTACATTTAAATACAGGGTGATCGGATTTTTTACTCGGATAATGACTTTTTGAAGTTACCATTTTTTTATTATTTGCTTTATCTAACTGTACCAGAGGGGTACGACAATTGAAAGTTTCAACACATGTACAAAAGTTCATAGAATCGAATGGCGCAAAGCGCGTCACTGTATCTTTTACCGTTCATTAGTTATAGGCCGGCAAAGCGAAAAAACCATCAGAGGTTTCTAATCAAAATAAAAATTTCTATTTTGGATACTAAGGCCTAGGGAATTTTTTAATTATTTTTGCCGTAATCAACATGTCTGAATTAAGGGAAAATGATACTTTACATTTAAATACAGGGTGATCGGATTTTTTACTCGGATAATGACTTTTTGAAGTTACCATTTTTTTATTATTTGCTTTATCTAACTGTACCAGAGGGGTACGACAATTGAAAGTTTCAACACATGTACAAAAGTTCATAGAATCGAATGGCGCAAAGCGCGTCACTGTATCTTTTACCGTTCATTAGTTATAGGCCGGCAAAGCGAAAAAACCATCAGAGGTTTCTAATCAAAATAAAAATTTCTATTTTGGATACTAAGGCCTAGGGAATTTTTTAATTATTTTTGCCGTAATCAACATGGCTGAATTAAGGGAAAATGATACTTTACATTTAAATACAGGTGATCGGATTTTTTACTCGGATAATGACTTTTTGAAGTTACCATTTTTTTATTATTTGCTTTATCTAACTGTACCAGAGGGGTACGACAATTGAAAGTTTCAACACATATGTACAAAAGTTCATAGAATCGAATGGCGCAAAGCGCGTCACTGTATCTTTTACCGTTCATTAGTTATAGGCCGGCAAAGCGAAAAAACCATGAGAGGTTTCTAATCAAAATAAAAATTTCTATTTTAGAAACTAAAGGCCTAGGGAATTTTTTAATTATTTTTCCCGTAATCAACATATCTGAATGAAGGGAAAATGATACTTTTCATTTAAATACAGGCTGATCGGATTTTTACTCGGATAGTGACTATTTGAAGTTACCATTTTTTTATTATTTGCTTTGTCTAACTGTACCAGAGGGGTACGACAATTGAAACTTTGAACACATATGTACAAAAGTTTATAGAATCGAATGGCGGAAAGCGCGTCACAGTATCTTTTACCGTTCATTAGTTATAAGCCGGCAAAGCGGAAAAACCATGATAGGTTTTTTATCTAAATAAAAAATTCTATTTTGGAAACTAAGGCCTAGGGAATTTTTTAATTAATTTTCCCGTAAACAACATGTTTGAATTAAGGGAAAATGATACTTTATATTTAAATACAGGGTGATCGAATTTTTACTCGGATAGTGACTATTTGAAGTTTCCAATTTTTTATGCTTTGTGACAATGCTTCGTCTAACTGTACCAGAGGGGCA
Source organism: Ophonus ardosiacus (assembly GCA_943142095.1). Classification (NCBI taxonomy): domain Eukaryota; kingdom Metazoa; phylum Arthropoda; class Insecta; order Coleoptera; family Carabidae; genus Ophonus; species Ophonus ardosiacus. The sequence continues at coordinate 31,083,438 of OW964838.1, forward strand.
AGACAATTGAAAGTTGGAACACATAAGTACAAAAGTTCATAGAATCGATTTCTAGTAGTAAGAATAGGAAAGTTAATTTTCAATCAGGTTATTCAATAACAAAATAATATTCATTCATTATAAACAATTAAAAATTTAATTTCATATGTTCAAATAATAGTATAAAAAATTTACATTCCTATTCCTATCTTTAGCTTAGAAGTCTACATAATATATTTTTATAATCACTTACATTTTCTGAAGATTTCGATCTAACATCGCCAGTCTATCTCTGCAAGCAGCAATCATGAAATGAAGAATCACCTATTTCGATGATGTCTACTGCATCTGAAATAATTAAAAAAGTATTAATTAAAATAAATATCGCTGGCAACCATTACTATACCTTTATAAAAACGGTATATACTTTTTCAGAACAATCTGTGGCATGAAAAATGCATTTTCATCAACGATATCTTATATTTACTTCAAATTATTTTTGATTTATGTAAACTCTGAATTATTATTATCATTTTATGCCAAAATCATCATATTTGTAATTGCTATGAAATAATTAATCGTAACAATACCATATGTGGTAAAGAGGAATAAATATATAAAAATCAGCACATATTTCATCATAAAATTACAGTAAAATATCAAATAAGTTATTATTTTTCAAGAAACAATACATAATTTTTATTATTTTACCTTTCATTCAGCTTTGATGAGAAAAAACTTGTAACAACGCTAACACAATTGCAAAAGATGTTTGAGTATGTTCAACAAACGATTATGGTCGTACAAAGTACTGAATGGCCATAATTTTTACACAAAAGGCACTATTGACTAGCACAATATTGTAATTTAACTATTATCACTTTACTGTAATTAAATTAAATGCAGATTATGATTTTTTTCGACGGACTGACGCGGATTCAACGGACACCAAACAACAAGTGAAACAAACATGGCCGCTGCGTGATAGGCGTCTGTTTTCCATTACCAGTGGTGTAACATGCACATTTTAGACTCCCGCAAACAATATTTTTGAGTTAAAACCCTTCCTATGTAATTTTTTTGGGCAGTGTATAACTTTACCTAATATTTTAAACATTTTTGGTGTTCTGGGCCTTTTTGGGTGATTTCTGCTCAATAACAAAGCGGGTTTTATAGGTGTTGATGGCACGCCATTGGACCGCGAGGTCAAAGTACACATTTCAAATTATATCAATGGTCGCGTTCAGCACCTCTCATCGCTGGCATCGCTGACCTCCGACGTTTGACGAACACAATGAATGGACGAATGTAATTGGTCCAGCAATTGCATTCGGCAATCATCGGCACGCAGCGGTGCTCATCGCTGCCAGCGCTGTCGGGGTGCTGAACGCGCCCATTAATAAAATATTAATATTTTGAATAATTTAATTGCTAAACATTGCATAGTACTTTTAAATTGTCATATATCAAGTTTTATTTTTGTGTAAATGACAATATTTACTTAAAATAAGTTAAAATTTAAGATGCTTTCCAACCTTCTCCCAAGAATATTAAATTCTTTCTTGAAAATTTTGTTAGAATTTGGTTGAAATGCTCACAGGATTTGGACATCTATATTATTATATATACATATGTTTTCACTTCTTACGGTCTTAAGCAAACACAATTTTACTATTTATATACGGGGTAATCGGTTTTTTATTGGGGCAATGAATACATAAAATATAAAGACACCATTTTTCTTTATATTTGCTTTGTTTAATTGTACCAGGTGAACACGACAATTGAAAATATGGATACACATGTAGAAACGCCCGTAGAATCGAATGGCGCAAAGCCAGTCAATGTATCTTTTACCGTTCATTAGTTATAGTCCGCCAAAGTAAAAAAAAAAAACCTTGTGAGATTTCTGATCAAAATAAAAATTTCTATTTTGAAAACTAAGCCCCAACGATTTTTTTCATTATTTTTCCTGTAATAAGCGTGTTCGAATTTTTATGCTACGAAAGTATAATTGCACTAACAATATTAGCTGTTCCAACCAAATAAATAAATACATTTTCTCCGTCTGTTAAAAAAGTTCACTTTTTACCTTCCGTCACCTTCAGGCCTTACCTAAAAGTGACCCCTAATAAAATTGGAGAAAGCTGAAGAAGAAAGAAGGAATTGTCAAGTACAATTTTCATAGTGTATGTTCATGTTATAATTTTATTGGATTTATAGAATCTTTTCCAAGGAACTTTTTTATAGCATATATCCATTTTTATTTTAATACCTTTATTTCAAAATATTCACATGATTGTTCAAATACTCTAAAAATGCGTAAACTTACGAAACATTTTCTTTACAGTCAAATAATATTACTACCAAGTTTATATCTCTACCCATTTTTGAATTATTGCCCCAAAAGTCAATATACCCCACATTTAGATAAAAACTTCGAAATTTTTAAAAATCTAATTTTATGTTTAACCAAAAAATGGGTTGAGATATGAATTTGGCGACATCACCATTCGATTCTACGGACAAAAATACATAAGTATAGCAACTTTCATAATTTTGTCCAACCGGTTCATTTTTTATGAATAAAAGTTTGAAAACCCCTGAAAAAGGCCAAAATCTGAAAAAATCGTAAGGGGGTACACATTAGATTTTTGCGATTTTTGGCCATTTACAGTTATTTTACTTTAGAGATTGTATGCGGTGTACAAAAATTCTGAAAATTGGTGTACTTATATAATTTTGCCCGTAGAATCGAATGGTGTTGTTGCCAAATTCATATCTCGATCTAGCAAAACTTTAAATCTAAATATCTCGAGAACGAAAAGAGATATCGACCTGCGGTTTCAAAATTTGCAATTAGCGCATTAAGAAATATCTAGATACATAACAATTAATTTTTTGAAAATTTTGAAGTTTTTCTCTAAATGTGGGGTATATTGACTTTTGGGGAAATAATTAAAAAATGGGTAGAGATATAAACTTGGTAGTAATATTATTTGATTGTAAAGAGAATGTTACGTAAGTGTACGCATTTTTAGAGTATTTACATATGAGTATTCATAATGCGGAGAAGGGGAAAAAATGAGCATCCGTCCAGTCTCATTTGACGGCGAATATAGTATATAGACAGGGCTCGTCACTTGTTCGCTAAAAGTTCGCGAGCAGCTAGCGAATTTGTTGCGTACGCGCTTTTAGATATGCTTTGGTTAAAAAAATATATTAATTGTACTAAGTTAAATGCTGCCACAACCTGACCAATATTTAATATTCAATAATATTTTTTTTTTTAATTCTAATAATTCTATGTATGCCAGGTACTTTGTACGCTACTGAATTTGATACATAATTCTGGCTGTAAATACGGATCATCATAACATTTTATCACCAATGCTACTTGCTTTCAAGACTTTTAAATAATTTTTTAATAAATTTATAAATATAAACAATAATCAACGACCGCAATAATTATCAAAAAATCCACTGTTATTGCCAGATATCATAAATGTTGCATATAATTGCATATTCTATACATATTGTTTAAATTTTGTGGACAAAAAATCCTTGACAAAAATTTCTGTTTGCGACATCTATAAAATTCTGTCTGTCCATAATTTATAGACCGTGACATACAGTCCGTATGTTCAGCGATCCACTTTCAAGAATATTTAACAGTTTGCTAAAACTGTTTTTCGCAAAAAAAATCTTAGTCACAAGATATTACATGAGAAAATGTTCTTTGATTTTCTGTTTGCTAATTATGTTTCTTACAAATCAATTAATGTCTATAACAGTTACTAATAATTACGTAATTGCCAAAATTATTATCTATTTTTTAATATTTAATCATGGCTTTTAATTAAATTGAATTATATAAATCTCTAACGAGAATGTATTGTTTCAAATTCAAAATAATGGACTAAGGTTTTGCTCTTCAATTAAAATCCAAAGTTATTAAACGGTAAAAAAATAATAAAAATAAAACTTATCCTACCTTATACACGAGAAGATCCGCTAGGTCGCGATGTCTCCTTTCCTCCATTTGCTCTATTATTCCTTTGACTGTAGGGCCCCATTTACAACAACATCTGTTCAAACAATTTCTGTTTCAATCTGTAATAAAATATAGAGAAATAGTACGCAATATTACGATATATTACTCTTTTAATCTCACACATATTTGCTTTTTAAAACAATTTACAACACTGTAATATTATCTGTACTAAAAAAAAAAACGATATACTAAAAAACTACTATCAATGTAATATGTTAAAAAGTTATTAAACGATAAAAAGTAATAAAAATAAAACTTATCCTACCTTATACACAAGATCCTCCAAAGAGCGATGTTTGCCCTTTCCTCCATTTGCTCTATTAAGCCTGATTTATGGATTGGACAGAAAAGAATGGAATAGAATGACGTCACTTTTGTGTCACTTATACATTAAATTTCTAAGTGATTTGAATAACGTCGGTTCACAAGCAAAACACATTGTCATTTTTTTTCAATTACGACTTATTCACACTATGTCATACCTTTCTTGCAGTTCTATCGTCTGATAAATTCCATTAAGTTCTATCAAAACTGGTTTTATCATTATTTTCATTATATTGTTTATAAGTCCCAAATTACGAATTTTACTCAATTTTCTCAATACTAATACTTTTGACAATGTGTTTTGTTTGTAAACCGACGATAATGTCATTGTTTGTTTTTGCAATATTTCTGCTATAAAATATAATATTTCTGCAAAAGAACTGTTACCTACAGAAAGTTTTTACGTTAAAGCAACGAAGTCACACGAATATTATCGGAGCAAGCTGAATGGAATAGAATAAGAAATAAAATTTGGTTATATCCTATTCCATTCCATTCTGTGCAACTATAAATAGTTACATGCATTTACATTTGTTTATATTTCTATTCCCTGTGCTATTTCATTCCTTATTCTATTCTGTGCAATCTATAAATCAAGTTTTATTCCTTTCGCTTTAGGGCCCCATTTACAAACACATCTATTCAAATAATTTCCGTTTCAATCTGTAAAAAAAAAATAGAGAAATAGTACGGAATATTATGATATTACTCTCTCAATCTCACACATATTTGCTTTTTAAAACAATTTGTTACACTTTGTAATATTATCTGTACTAAAAAAAACTCCATATACTAAAAAAATTACAATCATCATATGTTCTAACTTGTTTCTATTCTTGAAAACGATTAAAACAATTTTATTTTTTATGTAGATTGTACGCTTTGCAAATGAGCTTAACTAATTCCATCCACGTTAATTAATCTAATATAAAGCAATGTTAGTTCTAATAATTGCAATACTCAAAATTTTCTAACAAATTATTTTATGTAGATTGTAATTCGTAAAAAAATAAACAATATTCACATAAATATATTGAAATAAATATTACCGGCTACAAATCAAAATTATGTAACATGTGCTTACATTTCGAGAATAAATTCTTTGGCCAGGCATATTCTACATTTTTAATAACAATGCTTTTCTCTGTTCATCATAATCTTATTCTGTTGTTGTTTGTTGTACACTTGTCCGCCAAAACACTTTTTGAGATCAACAACCTGTTGAAGTTGAATCAATGTACACAAATCCACAAAAATTCCACCCGTAATTTTACCAAATATAGTTAAACACCATGATATACTATCACAACAAGCATTTTCTTTATTATTTTCACTATAAAACTATCATAAAATATCAAAAACGCTGTTGAAATATCTTCTGTCGTTGAGAAATGCTAAGCGTCTTCTTGAAGAAGCCCTACTCTGAGTGGACCGCGGTAGACGCGTTAGGCTCACCTGATTGGCTATAATAACGACGCCTGTGATTGGTCATAAATGCCAGCGTTCGAATGCAGCTTCGAAGTATGAAATATTCTATCAATTTTGCGCTATTTGCCTTCAGTTATTTCGAATATATTTACAAATATAAATACCTGAATGATTATTTCTGACTTAAATTCGTTAAATTCATCATTCAACAGTATTTATTAATAATAAAAGAGTATATTAATTATTTATTAAGCAAATAAACTTGGAAAATGGACCAAATATACAACAAAAATAACATATTTTCCAAACATTGACGATGTTATCATAAATATAAATAAGTGGCTGGCATAAGAAGAAAAGGAATTTATTTTTCACAGGCATCGAAGCCCTTTTCAACGATATCCAAATGTATTACTAACATTTTCAGAGATTATTTTGAAAAATAAAATTGCTTTAAACGTTCCAGTTGTTTTTTTCTATGTTAGGTATGAAAATACGTTAAATGACCTTTGTATATGTTTCAAATTCAAAAGAGAAACGAATTTAGGATGCAAACTATATAGGTGTATCACAATTTCGATACAAACATAAAGGCCTAGGTACCTATAGTATTATGACTAAAATGAGTTAAAAAAATTTAAACATTGGTCCTACCTTCAATAGTTTCCGATATATAAGACGGTGAAAATCAATTTTTATTTCGAAAACTATAATAGTTACGACTTGGATTAAATGAGACTGTTTGTTTACCTTTGAAAGATCATCTTAAGCCGCGCACAGACCAAAATGAACTGTTTGCTATTTATTCGCGAGCAGTTTAAGAACTATGCGAACAGTTCACACAACATATTTGAATTAAGGACTCATGTTCGTCGTGTGTTCGGAAAAAGTTCCCGCTTGAAATTAGCAAAGAAAAAAAATTGTCAAAATGTTAATATCAACGAGTGAGAATCATTATAAAATAATCGAGAAAAAGAAAAAACAAAATAAACGTAGAATAGACGTTGTTGGTGAATGGTTAATGAATAAGCACGTTTGATGGTCCCTAGAATACGAATTTCCTATTTTTGAGATGATGTCTCTCTCTCTCTCTCTCTCTCTCTCTCTGTGTGTGTGTGTGTGTGTGTGTGTGTGTATGTGTGTGTGTGTGTATGTGTGTGTGCGTGTGTGTAGTTAAATATTATTTTTTGTCATTTTGTTTTATAAATATTAAAGAAAATGCTCTTCTCTAAACGGTTTGATTATACAATTTCCTTCATATTCAATAGATATAGAGTCAAAGAATTATAAAGAGATTAACTTTCAAAAATCAGTTAGCTTTGCTACTTATCATGGAAACATGTGATATATGCAAAACATTCTAATTGACAGATGTCAGTGCCAAGTGCAAAATCAAATATGGCAAGTATAGGATCAAAATGTCGGGAGTACGAGGAAGGCGAAAGAGAAGATGGAAGGACTGAATCGCAGAAGACTTGGGAGAGGAAAAACTGTGTGAAGAAGATGCGTTGGACAGGTATGAGTGAATGAGAAGAGTAAGAAACAGTGACCCCTAATAAAATTGGAGAAAGCTGGAGAAGAAAGAAAGAATGGGGGATTCCAGCTCAATCGAATTAAAGGAAAATAGTAAAAAATACGATTGTATATGCTGAATAACGAATATTAATGAAAAAAAATGAAATGGTATAATTGAGATATTTCGGAAATAAATGGTTTTTTGTTATAGCACTTCGACACTAATATGAAAATATTTTGATTGGCGACCGAAAGACCGCCTATACATGCATAACAAATAGCGTGTTAGGAGGTGGGGATTACTACCAATGGAAGTTAAGAAATTCAAATTCGAAAGGAGGGGCTAACATTCCTGTACTGCAGTTTCCAAACAGTTTTTATTTTAACATAAATAGTTGATATAAAAACACATAAATGTGACGTCACGTCAATCTTTTCAAAATTCGGGAGACCATAACTCGCTTATTAATAGGAATTTTTTTACCGGATTTTCATCAATAGTCTTAGTTTTCCTAATATTTTCAGATGAAATTATAAAAAAAAAATGGTGGAATCCCCTATTGTCAAGTGCAATTTACATAGTGTATGTTCATGTGTTTTTATTTTATTGGATTTATAGAATCTGTTCAAAGGAACTTTTGGTATGAAATTTGTAAAAAATAGTATGTGTTCGTGTTATAATTTTATTGGATACATAGAATCTTTTCCAAGGAACTTTTTTATAGCAATTATCCATTTTTATTTCAATACTTTTATTTCTAAAAATTCACACAGTTGTTCAAATACTCTAAAAATGCGTACACTTTCGTAAAATTCTCTTTACAATCAAATAATATTACTACCAAGTTTATATCTGTACCCATTTTTGAATTATTGCCCCAAAAGTCAATGTATCCCACATTTCGATAAAATCTTCAAAATTTTCAAAAATCTAATTTTTATGTGTCTAGATACGAGATATCGACCTATCGAAAATTTGGAATCAGCGCATTGAGAAGTATCTAGATACATAAAAATTAGATTTTGACTTTTGGGGCAATAATTCAAAAATTGGTAGAGATATAAACTTGGTAGTAATATTATTTCATTGTAAAGAGAATGTTACGTAAGTTTCCGCATTTTTAGAGTATTTATATGTGAGTATACATAATGTATATGCATGCGATAATTTTATTGGATTTATAGAATATTTTCCAAGGAATTTTCTGTATGGAATTTGTAAAAAATTGTATTATGTTCGTGTTACAATTTTACTGGATATATAGAATCTTTTTCAATGAGCTTTTGGTACGGGATTTGTACAAAATACATCAAATTAACGGAAGGTCTTGTGCTGGTCAAAACAGACTTTTTTCTTTAAAACGGATTTATAAAGTATGTTTTTTAACACAATAAAAATGTGATAAAAAGTACACTTTTTTAATGCAAACGCGTGAAATAATGAAAAGTTATGGCAGTAACACTTTTTTATTTGTACGCATATAAAAATTTATGCAACTTAAGTAAAAAATGTCTTGTTTCACTCACAGGATTTGACGAACTCGCCTGCGGCTCGTTCGGTCAAACTTTCCTGTTCATGAAATAAAACTATACTTTTATTCTTGTTGCATGAATAACAATAATAACAAAAAGAATACAAGTTAAATGAAACGCACTGTTGTGGGCTGGTTTTTCATATTAGCGTAAAGCAACAATAAGATATAAATTAATTATGAAATAATATAAGCTACTACTTTTCCTGCAACTATTTGATAAATAATAATACGGATATGTTATGGTTTTATTGTAATCTCAAACTAATATTTTCCATAAATATGAAATAAGAGAAAAAATAAATATCCACTTACCTTTGGTGATTTCTTGCTGTCTGAACTGCTAGGATTCTGTTCTCTGCTCCCTTCAGATTTATAGTTCGACTCAGGATTTCATTTCAAGTGGTTTGAACACTGTAAATTCGCTGATTGTGTTCTCTGTTCCTTTTGAGATTCTACTGAAAAGAAACTAATTCATTGTAATATACATGCTAGGTGTGGCAATTAAATAACAAGATTTTTTTCCGGCTTCCCTGTAAATTTGGCAACATTGCAAGTTATGTCATATTAATTTGTCATCTTCCCTCTATCTACTGTTAATATTTCAGGAGAATTAACCAAACCGTTCGGCAGTAGCCTTTGATTGAAATTAACTACTTTCTCGTACTCCGTCGGAATTATGTTAGTGTCAATATGAAATTCTGTGTGAAACTTAAAAAATCCGCTACAGAAATGTACGAATTGTTGAAGAATGTTTATGGTGATGAGGGTCTATCTAGTACTAAAGTTTTCCAGCAGTTTAGAAGATATAAAGAGGGAAGAAAAGAGATCGGAGACGATTGACGTCTCGGTCGTGCACTGACGTTTCTTTTTTCGAAATGCGAGTGATTGTTCACATGAATTGAGTGCCTGAGGGGCATTTCGTTAACCAAGCATATTACAAGAAGGTTTTGATAACCTTTCATGCACAGGTGAGAAGAAAGGGTTGAAATGTGATGGATTCTCTATGAAGACAACGCTTCGTCTAACTGTACCAGAGGGGTACGACAATTGAAAGTTTGAACACATATGTACAAAAGTTCATAGAATCCAAGCAAAGCGCGTCAATGTATCTTTAACCGTTCATTAGTTATAGGACGGCAAAGTGAAAAAACTATGGAAGATTTCTAATAAAAATTAAAATTTCTATTTTGGAAGCTAAAGCCCAGAGATTTTTTTTTATTATTTTTCCCGTATTCAGCATGTCCAAATTAAGGGAAAATGATACTTTTCATTTATATACAGGGTGATCGGATTTTTAATCGACTACTGTCTGAATTTCCCATTTTTTTGTTTTTTGCTTCGTCTGACTGTACCAGTTGGGTACGATAATTGAAAATTGAAACACATATGTACAAAAGTTCATAGAATCGAATGGCGCAAAGCGCGTCACAGTATCTTTTACCGTTCATTAGTTATAGGTCGGCAAAGTGAAAAAACTATGGGAGATTTCTAATGAAATTAAAAATTTCTATTTTGGAAACTAAAGCCCAGAGAATTTTTAGATTATTTTTTCCTGTAATCAGCGTGGTCGGATTAAGACGATATTAAAAATACCCCATTGTTAGAATGGCGCTTACGTCTTTATGAGATCATTGTCCTTGATATTATCATCATTACTGATAACTGTGTTGATTGACACACCCACAAACCGTAATGATTTATTTATTTATTATCAAAAGAGAAAAATGAATTTATTTAGCATGACCTACATTAGAAGATCTCAGCTACTCGGTATCTCTGTAATCTCGTACTCAACTACTCGGTATTTCTGCAAACTCGTTTTCAAGTACTCGGGAACTCGGCAATTTTCATTCGCCTGCAAATTAACAAATACATAAAAATTAAATTGTTGTTTGCTATTGAATGCATTTTAATCAATTTCTAATAAATAAATTACTTAAAAACATTTGTTATTGTTTGAATTTTAGTTTGTTACCAATATGCTTGCTATGAAATATTCAATAATTTATAAAATTGTACACAAAGCTTAACTATAATTATGAAACATTTTATTCTCAAACAAACACATTATCAACTTATATAACCATTAATGAAGTTGGGAGGTTATTTAAACTTACGATTGTTATTAATTTGCAACAGTAGTTAACAATATTTCACTATTAAATAATAATATATCAACAATAAATGCATTTTTAGCAGCAAAATAAAATAGATATTTGCTTGAAGACGGCAGCTATACAAGTTACAAGTAAGAACATTGCAGACGAACACAAACGAGTTTAATTTGGAATGCCGACCGTAATTATGCTTGATTTTGTTAATTCAATGCAGATAGAAAATTTATTTACAAAATAAAAAGATGAACTATAAAATACAATTATTCATGAATATTCGAACGTAAAATTTTATATCAATAAAAATGATACCAAATTTAGTTACGGAAATACCTATGGGTATTTAATTTATAATAGAAATACACAAAGCTCAGATTCAATGATTTCTACTGAAAAGAAAATAATTCATTGTAAAATACAATAAAATTATTATTTCGAATGATATTTGTTTGTATGAGACAGAATATTGTTGAATAACAATAATTATTATAGTTGTAATTAAAGCTTGAACTTGTGAAATAAATTACCACGTAATTTTTATAAGAAAAAGCTATTAATATAGTTAAAACATTGTTTAAACTTACGATTAGATAAATTATCGAAAACAATATTTCCAATACTTTCAAGCAGGTAAGAAAATAACTAAAATTCTACTTACATATCAAATGATACTTTTCATTTGAATACAGGGTGATCGGATTTTTAATGAACTACTGTCTAGTTGAATATCCCATTTTTTGGATTTTTGCTTTGTCAATTGAAAATTGAAACACATGTACAAAAGTCCATAAAATCGAATGGCGCAAAGGGCGTCAATGTATCTTTAATCGTTCATTAGTTATAGGTCGGCAAAGTGAAAAAACTATGGTAGATTTGTAATCAAAATAAAAATTTATATTTTGGAAACTAAAGCCCAGAGATTTTTTTTATTATTTTTCCCGTATTCAGCATGTCTGAATTAAGGGAAAATGATACTTTTCATTTGAATACAGGGTGATCGAATTTTTAATGGACTACTGTCTTTTTGAATATCCCATATTTTGTATTTTTGCTTTGTCTGACTGTACCAGATGGGCACGACAATTCAAAATTGAAACACAAAAGTCCGTAAAATCGAATGGCGTAAAGCGCGTCAATGTTTCTTTAACCGTTCATTAGTTATAGGTCGGCAAAGAGAAAAAACTATGGGAGATTTCTAATCAAAATAAAAATTTCTATTTTGGAAACTAAAGCCTAGAGAATTTTTTCGTTATTTTTCCCGTAATCAGGATGTCCGAATTAGGGGAAAATGATACTTTTAATTTAAATGCAGGGTGATTGGATTTTTACTGTACTGCAGACTATATGAAGTTTTCATTTTTTTGTTTTTTTGCTTTACCTAACTGTACCAGTTGGGAACGACAATTGAAAATCCATACATATATGCACAAAGGACCATACTTATAGGGACTTTTAAGAAAAAGTAGCACATGATACAGTTTTTCTTTAAAAGTCTATTCGTTTGTCTCTCTTGCACTCATGCCAATGTGCGAGAGAGAAAACTTTTCAAGTCACTTGAAAAGAAAAACTTGATCGTGTGATGCACGCTTAAGATTGCTTGATACAAGGGCGAATAAATTATTCATGATTTTTAAAATTATGATAATTGTATATTAAACTAAAGATAAGTTGTAAAAATCAATGTTCCAAATGCTTTCAAGTAGATAAAGATTTAAAAAGTTAGCATAATCACAGACGCCAAAAAGTAATTATTAAAATTACTTAATATAATTTATATTATTAATTATGGAAATAATCGAACAATTAAAATCGCTGGAATCTCACAGACTCTATGCCTCCATTGCAAAGTTAAATTTGTTTGTAAAACAAAGTATTAATTCCCATTCTACATAACAATTTTAGAAAACATATCTTGCTATATGTCATTAGAACGACAAAATGTCTAATATTAATAAAAATTGGCGATAATTTATATTAGTTATTACCTAAATCATATATTAACTAAATAAAATTAAATTAAACCGAGTCGGCCAACTAATATGCGACGGGGTTCGTATTTATGCATAAACAAACTCAAATAAATATGAAAAAAATAATAATTACACTTACCTTTTGAGGTTAATCCAGGACCAGTGTAAAACGAACAGCAAATAAAACTGGTAACAAACAGCGTGTTAAAATTGCAACAAAATTCTCAGCAACTATTATCGGCTCGGCATTGTTGGTAAACATCAATAAATGTTCTTATTTCACCAAATGTTACTCAACAACACAATGTTCCTTAAAAACACACGTACACTTTCTCAAATTCATCATAAAATGTTACTAAAATATCGTAAACACTATTTAAATAATTATTTGTGTTGATAAATACCCAGTTACGTTCAATGACCACGAAATAACTTGGAATCTTGTGCACAATTACCACAACGTGAAAGAGATGGCGCCTTCGCGGAGCAGCGCAACATGAACTCATCGCGAGCTGATTCTAGACTGAATCATGGAGTCGCTCGCTCAACTTACATTAGAGGACGTGTGTTGGAGAGAGACAGGAGATACCCAACGTCAGATTGATGATGCATGATTTGGAATTATCAATTATCATTAAATGATAAATAATCTTTATAAAAACATGCCACTTTATATGCTATTCATGAAAAAGTACTTAAAACATTTGTAGATTTTAATATTTCCGAGAAATCGGCGAAAATTCAACGACTTGAAGTTGGAACTGTCAGCTGTTAACCAAGAACATTGTTAATTGTTGATTGTAGTTATTGTTATTGGCATTGTTTAAACATTATTGTAATATGTTTTTGAATAAAAATGATCCTTATTAATCCTATTTTAATATTCCATGCTTGCTTTTACTGTAATTAATAATAAATTGTTGTATTATGCCAGAGTTACATAATACCTTTACCAAGTATTTATGTATTTGTTTTAATAACTTTGCAATATATTTTTATCAAAAAATGATGCTTATTATTCTTATGATAATATTGTATAAACAATTTTTCTTTATTTATTTGTAAATTGTCAAAATTAGCAATGTTTTCATTATTCGCGAAAAAATTCGAAGTAGCTGACCTCTACAGCGCCAATTGCGAACTAGAGAAAGAAGGAAAACTTTGGTTTTATCATTTGTGCATGTATGAAAAAGTTGCTCTAATTTTAATTGTTGTTATTAGAATATATTTTAAGAATTGTTTTTATTAGATCTAGTATTTTATTAAGTTTGTAAATAATAGTGTACATAAGTTAATGGTTTTAGTGTAAAACGTTTTTAATGAAGGTTAAGAGTGACATTGTCAAGTAAATCTAAGCGGTATTGTTCGGTTCCCCAGTGCAATAATTATAAATCAGATTCTATAAGTATTCATTTCTTTCCAAAAGATCCTAAATTATGTAAAAAGTGGGCTATTGCACTTAAAATCGGTAAGCCAGTTAGTAAATGTATGACAGTTTGCTCTGATCATTTTCTGCAGTCAGACTTTCATCCAGGTAAGAATAATAATACATTATTTGTTACAAAGAAGTAAATAAATATCATTTATTAAAATAAACTATAAAATATTGACTGCTCATAGTTACTCAAAATTTTAGTCACCCTAACTAATTACCATGGCTACCATAAAAATACATTGGAATGATTAAAAAACAATTGAATTTGTTATTTTAGTCATATCTTAATCACCCCCGATTACGGGCCACTTTTTCAATCTTCAGTTAAAGTTTTAACTGGCAGTTAAATAAACAAAATCGAAACGAAATGAAATATCAAATGACAGATTTGTCATTGCAGTCGATAATCCGATTCAATATTGTTTATTTAACTGCCAGTTAAAATTTTAACCAGAGATTGAAGAACTGGTCCTAAGAGTAAATACTACCAGTCATTGATATTAATATTTATTTCTTAATACAGAATTAATAAAAAAATAAATACCTATTTACGTGTAATAATACAGCAACTATGCGTTTGCATTTTCCTCCTAACCCGGCCTTACAAGTACATTTGCCTTGTAAATTTGGCTTTAATAACACTTCAATAAAGTGTGGAGCTCCATTTAAATTGATCGTTTGAAGGCAAAATCCAAAAACTGTGTTTAAATCAGTGTTCTTCAAACCGCACATGGTTGCATGGCCTGCTTTATACACAGCTTCTCCTTCCTTTATTGGTCTTGAAGAACCAATGTAGTCAAAAATATCACTTAGATCAATATTCACTTTTTCCATTTTGCACTTTTTGCTGCACAGACACTGGATACTTATCTGTTACAGATTTAAATAACACTGTCAACTGACGTTACAGGTATACGCGTGCATCTGTTTTCCTTCTTTCGTCTCCATTTTGTCGCCGCTCGACCTGACATCTATAGCTAATTTTTTTCGCCTATAGATTTGGCTCCGGGAATAGGGGCACATATTGAACTATTTCATTAAATATGTCTATAATTTATTAGTAAAAAATCAATACTCAAACATTGTTTCACATATTTCCAATTACTAGATTGCCCTAATTGTTACAAAAATGTAATAATTTCATTCTAAATGTTATTGCAAAAAGAGCTGATTCCCAAGATGTTACTGTTTCAAAGTATATATCTTTAAAAATATAAAATATTTGGAACTATATATTGTTGTTAAATAGTCTCAAATACTTGTAAATTGTTGTACATTAACTTTTATTGATATATAAATAAAAATATGTACGCAAAATACAGTTTAAGATATGTACAAAACCTAATAAAATGATTCCAGAATCTTATGTTTAATCATCGTTCTTTTGGAAGAATATCATTATTTCTTGAATAATAAACTTATTTTTTTATCAATTTATATTATAACACATTCTACAAATATATAATTTGTTGTACATTAACCTTTATTACGTTGCTGGAAAATGTTTCATTTTAAATGATGAATTATTTTTCTATTAAGAACTCTGATAAAAATGCAAATGCATGGTTTAACTTTGAGACTATTCGTGATGAAGAAGAACCAAGAAGAATAAACACGTTTTAGGATCCCTAGAATACGATTTTACAAGTTTTACGATGATGTCTGTATGTGTGTCTGTCTGTGCGTCTGTGTGTGCGTGTCACACCAACATTACAATTCTAAAAATCATAATTCTTTCGTATTCCTCTTCTTTACATCCATATGAGCAGCTGATAAAATTTTGGTTATAATTAGAGAACCGGAAGTACCCGTATTTGAAGTTTTTAAGTACCACAAAAAAATTAGTAAAACCATTTTTGAATAGCGATATAAATACCATTGTTGATAAATGTTACATTAAAAAATGGACCATTCAAAATACATATGTATACCAAAATTTATTAAAATATTTAAACAAACGGCCATTTAATTCAAAAATTCTTAAAGGTCGTTGACCCTAAAAAAATTACAGTTTTAAACCTTTTTTGCTAGGCTTAAACCACACGTACAATAATTCTGAAAAATTGTACACTTGTATTAAAAAATACATAGAATTTAATGGTAGAGTCAACAAGTTTGTATCTATACCCAATTTTGGGTAACAAATATCTACCCATTTAAGGGTTGAAGATACGATTCTAATTTTATCAAAAATCGATTCCGCGGGTCAAAATATATACGTATACTAATTTTTGTTTATTTTCTACAAAGGATATACTAAATATTTGAACTTGTATTTGCCCTAAATTTCAGAAATCTTGTCGGCGTCGGACGCGTAGCTTGCGCACTAAAAATTCAAAGATTTGCGGTAAAATTCAAAGTCTGTTTGTTTGGAATTTCTTGAACAAAAAAATTTGAAAATTGATACTCTTATGTAAAAATATGCGTAGAATCTGATGGTGGAGTCGAAAATTGTTTATCTATACCCAGTTTTATGTGGTGAATATCTACCCATTTAAGGGTTGAGGGTACGGCATTAATTTTAATAAAAATCGATTCTTTGGGTCATAATACATACGTTTACTAATTTTTGTTAAAATATTGCAACTGATAATTTAGAAATATCCAAACAAAATTTTCAAAGGTCATTGACCCTAAAGGTGTAGGATTCAGAATCTTATATTACTGTAATTATACTAATAGTACAATAATTCTGAAAATTTGTATACATGTACAAAAAAATATGTAGATTCGAATGATGAAGCTGACGTGTATGTATCTCTACCCACTTTTGGGTAGCATATATCTACCCATTTAAGGGTTGAAGATAGGTTTAATTTTATTAGAAATTGATTCCTCGGGTCAAAATTCATATATCCAAAAATTTGTATCAAATTCTTTTGAGTGGTCCAATTTTAATTGAAGCATTTATCAACAATGTTATTACATATATCGCTGCTCAAAAATGGTTTTATTAATTGATTTATGGTACTTAGACCAATTAAGCAAAAATTTTGATAACTGGGTTCTTTATATAAGAAAGTTCGTAGAATCTATTGGTGCTACAAAAAAAAATCCAGCTCCACCCATTTTCGGGTGGTAAATATACACCCATTTATGGGTAAGGGATATGGGTTTAATTTTAACAAAAGTCGATTCCTCGGTCCAAAATACATATGTGTACCAATTTTCATTTGAATATTCTTAAGAACACAAAAGTTATTCGTTTTCATGCTCATGTTAAAAAATATGGGTTTCATAAATCTTTTTACTGGGCTTAAGCCGACTAGTACAATAATTCTGAAAATTTATAAACTTATATAAAAAAATTCGTAGAATTTAATGATCAAGTTGACAGGTTTGTATCTCCACCTAGTTTTGGGTAGCGTATATCTACCCATGTAAGGGTTGAAGATAGGGGTTTAATTTTATAAAAAATCGATTCTTAGTGTCAAAATACATATGTGTACTAATTTTTGTTAATTTTCTGCAAAGGATATACTAAATATTTGAACTTGTATTTGCCCTAAATTTCAGGAATCCTGTCGGCAGCTGATGCGTAGCTTGCGCACTAAAAATTCAAAGATTTGCAGTAAAATTCAAAGTGTGTTTATTTGGAATTCCATGAATAAAAAAAATTGAAAATTGGTACATTTATGTAAGAATATACGTAGAATCTGATGGTGAAGCCTAAAATTGTTTATCTTTACCCAGTTTTGGGTGGTGAATATCTACCCATTTAAGGGTTGAGGGTACGACTTTAATTTTACGAAAAATCGATTTTTTGGGTTATATAAAATATGTTAACTAATTTTTGTTAAAATATTGCACCAGATAATTTAGTAATATCAAAACAAAATTTTCAGAGGTCATTGACCCTAAAGGTGTATGATTCAGAACCTTATATTACTGTAGTATAATAATTCTGAAAATTGGTATACATGTATAAAAAATATGTAGATTCGAATGGTGAAGTCGACAGGTTTGTATCTCGACGCAGTTTTGGGTACTATATATCTACCCATTTAAGGGTTAAAGATAGTGGTTTAATTTTAACAAAAATGAATTCCATGATTCAAAATATATGTGCACTGTAATTTTTATCAAAATATTTTGAATGGTCCAGTTTTAATTGTAACATTTATCAACAATGGTATCTGAATCGCTACTCAAGAACGGTTTTACTAATTTATTTATGGTACTTAGACCAATTAAGCAATTGCAGACTGTGTTGTTTATATAAGAAAGTACGTAGAATCAAATGATATTATAGAAATATTACATCTCCACCCATTTACGGGTGATGAATTTATACTCACTTTTTGGTAACAAATGTGGATTTAATTTTATCATAAATCGATTCCTGGGGTAAAAGTACATATTATGTGTACCAATTTTCATTCAAATATTCCTCAGGATACAAAAGTTATTCAAGTTTTCATGCACATGCAATGTGTAGTTAAAGTTAAAGTATATATATATATATATATATATATATATATCAAATATACAAATACAGTATTATGTAACTTTTAATTGTGAGTAAATATCTTCCAATAAACTTTTTTAAAAAATGAGAATTAAAGCCGTTATTTAATAATTTATAAATCAATAATTCCAATAAAATATTGGTATAGCCACCTATTGACAAGAATTATAAACACTGGTGAGACTTTTATCTTATTCATTTTCAGAAATTATTATCTCAAAACAGGAACGTTAAATACAAAAAAAAATTCAAATAAAATTTGCTCAAAATATTCTATTTTAATTATTTATATAACAATCTTAATTATATAGTTTGTATTTTTTGAGATATAAATGTTTAAATAAATAGAACATTTTCTCAAGAACTATACGTAAATAAAATAAATTATAAGTTAAAATATATTTAGAATTAAATAATAAATAGAATTTGTTAAACAAATTATTTTGTACAAAATTTTGTTTGGGGGAAATAAATTGATTTTTATTTTTATTCATTATCTCTGAAATGAGTACGAATATAAAAAAAAGTTTTAAACAAACTACCTTTTATTTTTAATTAGAAATATTTTTTCTTATGACAAACTTGGGCGAAATGTTATTAGTTTGGCCAAAAAACGGATTTTCTCAAAATTATTAATACCAAAACAATACTGCTGCTGTACTCTATGATGAAACTAATGAACTATATTTTTATGTCGTGTTGTAAGAAAGTACGTTGGTGTATCATGTAAATGGGAGAAAATCAATCATATCGAGAAATCAATTAACCAATCAAGTTCGCGGAAATGTGTATGGGAGCCAAGCGGGAAAAAATTTGTTTAAACAAATGTCATTTGATTATTAATCAAATGATAGATGGAAAACTTGTTAAATTTATCATTTTATATAAATTAATAATTAAAATATGGTTTGATACACGATTTTATGTTTATTATAATTAAAATATTGTTTTCTTTGTCAATTATATTTCATGTTTCTTATATCTGCAGCAAGATGGCTCCACGTGTATTGTAGCAAAACTGACCTTCATAAAATCCAGGACTGTAATTAAAAATTATTGTCTACAGAACATGTTTAACAGTTTTTTGGGCCAAAATTTATATGTATTTCAACAAGGATAAGACAATAGTTTAGAAAAAATACAAAATAAATGATCAAACTTGTTTATTTAAGAATATATACTGAAATATTGATTAGCAGAAAATTTCCTGAATACGTCTTGTGTGATAGCAACAAATTATTTATGGAATGTAAAATATGACTGGCGCTGGCGCTTAAATACCATAAAATGTACATTGGAATTTCTTCAAAATTTGACTACATACAATAATTTTTCAATTAAATATTGTTATTATATGTAATTTAGAGGTTAAATAATATAATATTGTACATATTATCCATTTTTTATTATAATAAATACCATATTTTGTTATATACTTTATAGAGTGTACAGAATAAAAGTATTTCATTGTTTATTAATTTTATATACAATAATTGTTAACTATAACTTATTATAAACATTATGCTAATAATACAGTTTACAGAAATAAACATATAATACAAAATAAATAAATATTATTATGTATAACACTGACATGGCTCTTACATTTTTTTGTTTTTATTTTTCTTCACTAAATTTTCATAAATAGTTAATGTGTTATACATCAGAAGATTCAGCACAAAATTCTGAGTATAAAAATATAAAATTTATAAATTATAACTATAACATAACGCTAATATCTTGTACACTTAATCTGACATTCTTGGATTTTTTTCAGTTACAATTTTCAATACAAAATTTTCATTAAAACTTAATAAATTATACATCAGCAGATTCAGTGTTAAGCACTGAGTAAAATTATACTAAATACTTGTACTAAAATATTAATGTAACACTAATATTATCCATCTACTCTTATTAAAGGTTATTTATCATTATTTTGTTGTTTGATGTCATCTGTTTGTATTTTGTCTTCTTTGATTCGTCTCACATTCTTCGTCTACCCAGAAACAACCCCCGGAGTTTAGTCCTGCGATATTTCATCCCTTAAACAACAATATTCTTCGCTAGATAACTCCAAACAATTGTGATGTTTGCATTTAATAGGATCTTGTAATCATCTCATTTGGAATTCTATAAAAAAACTTATACAATGATAATATTAATGCTATGTATTGATTATTATATACAAATATACATACCGTAAAATAATACACGTAATATTGCTATGTCCATTTGGTTTAAGAGGCATTGAAAGCTGAAGCATCTTTGCAAAAATCTATAAAATGAACCAAAAGTGTTGTTATTAAATTTGTAATAATTAAAGTGCAAAACAAGCACTAGTAAAGTATTGTCTTCGCCAGATCTTCTGCAGTGTTATGAGAACTAGTTATTTTAACTGGTTTCATCTAAAAACCAGTTTTTCAAGTCTAGTACTTGTTCTCAAACCGGTTTAAATTTAATATTTGATGTCAAATCGGTTTTCTTTTCGATACTTCCTCGAAAACCGGTTTATTTTATATATTTCCTGAAAACTGATTGCCTGCACCTGAAATACGATTATTGTTCGTATATCCATTGTTTAAACAAATGTTTTCTTACCAAATATAACTTTGCAATAAAACAAAAAATCTTAAATATTATTGTTTCCCGTTCTTCTCAAGTTGTACATTTGTTATTAACAATTGCCCATCAGATGCCATTTGACGTTAAAGGTTATAAAATTGTTATTAACAATTAACAAAACATTGGTTGTTATTAATTTCTAACACATGAAACTGAAAAATATAATCATACGTAATATAACAAGTGATATGATTATCATCGATGATATTTTCGAGTGAAACCGAGTTGCAGATTTCACGAGTCCGAAGGACGAGTGAAATGTGCTGCTTCGGTTTCACGAGCAATATCTTCGATTATTAATCATGTCACGAGCTTATATTTAATGAGAGAATATAATGAATTTTTGTTAAAATTAACTGTCAATGTTGTAAATAAAGAAAACAAATCCCTTAGTAACGAATGTAAATAAGGTGATAATTTCTTTGTTTTTTATCATCGCTGTGATAGACATGTAACTAGGGAAATTCTGAATCTTGATTGACGGTAAACATGTCACGTGACTAATGAATTATATTCTCAAAAAAATATAATTAAATAAATGTTTGGATTGTTTATTAAATAAATAAATAGTAGTTCCACGATATTGACACAGATGTCACTACCAATATCGTTTTGAGCTAATGAAACACAAATATATCGATTTTTTTGTTTAAATCAATAATACAATCATATTTAAAAATTGTATTGTTTAATAAATGTTATTAACATTACATGTTTCAAGATTTCATTTGTATTAAATACATATTTTACTGAATCATTATTTTATACCAGATAATTTATAAAATATCGATTTATTCATTAGTACAAGACATAAGGATCTTTTTTACAAATTTATTTAAAGTTATTGTTCTAGTATAAATTAATTTTAATAGAGATATATATTTTGACCCAAGGAATAGATTTTTCATAAAATTAAACCTTTATCTTCAACCCTTATATGGGTAGACGCTTACCACCCAAAATTGGGTAGAGATAAACAATTTTCGACTTTACCATCAGATTCTGCGTATATCCTTACATAAATATACCGAATTTCAAGTTTTTTTATTAAAGGAATTCCTAATAAACACACTTTGAATTTTACCGCAAATCTTTGAATTTCTGTGCGTAAGCTACGCGTCGGTTGCCGACAAGATTCCTGAAATTTAGGGCAAATACAAGTTCAAATATTTAGTATATCCTTTGCAGAAAATTAACAAAAATTGGTATACATATGTATCGATTTTTGATAAAACTGAAACCATATCTGAAACTCTTAAATGGGTACATATACGCTACCCAAAACTGGGTGGAGATACAAACCTGTCAACTTCAACGCTAAATTCTACGTGTTTTTTAATACAAGTATACCAATTTTCAGAATTATTGTACGAATGGTTTAAGCCATAATAAGAAAACTATTTAAAATGGTTTAAATACAAATAAAATATGACACTTATACTCCTAGATTAAATTTTTTATGGCAGGTGGCACCATATGTAAAATCCACCCACACAACCTTGAAATTCTTTAATTTTTCCAGTGCAGACGCCTTCTTTAGGGGGTCTGTTTCTTTAAATGCCCCCAAATACTCATATAAATAATACATGGCAAAAACTTTGTACCGACAGGCATGGATTGGAATGTGTAATATTGCTCGATCGAAAAATCAATAATATTGATCATGCGCAGTAAATCAAATTGTTTTTTAATGAATGGTGCGTGAGAGTCACCATATTTTAATGAGCGATGTGTGGCCTTTTTGAAGAATGATTTAGTAAAAATTAATGAAATCGATTATATACGGTATATTAAATTGAAATATTAAGTAAATAATACCAAGTAATATGTGGACAACTAATATTTTATCAATTGTTAATAACAATTGTTATAACCTCAAATGACAGATGACAACAATAATGGGTAAACAAATGTACATAATTGGAACTGAAAACAAAAGTAATTTATTCAGTTTTTATTTTGTTACAAGGTGATATTTGGTTCGTAAACGTTTGTTTAAACAATGGATATGTAAATAAATTGTATTTCAGGGCATGAAACCAGTTTTTCAGTAAAATAAACCAGATTTTGAGCGAGTATTGAACTTGAATAACCGGTTTTGGAAGAAACTGTTCATAAAAACTAGTACCGAAATCGGTTTTAATAGAAACTAGTTAGAAAAACCGGTTTTCAAAACAGGTTTAGAGACAACAAGGTTTATTAGCTTTTACGTAGAGCTTCAGGCAATAATTTTTACAAATTTAGTAACAACACTTTTGGTTCATTTTATAGATTTTTGCAAAGATGCTACAGCTGTCAATGCCTCTTAAACCAAATGGACATAGCAAAATTATATTACGGTAAGTATATTTGTATAATAATCAATACATAGCATTATTATTATTATTATCATTGTATAAGTTTTTTTACAAAATGCCAAATGAGATGATTGCAAGATCCTATTAAATGCAAACATTACAATTGTTTGGAGTTGTCTAGCGAAGAATATTGTTATTTAAGGGATGAAATATCGCAGGACTAAACTCCGGACAAAGACAAAATACAAACACATGACATCAAACAACAAAATAATGATAAATAACCTTTAATAAGAATAGATGGATAATGTTAGTGTTACATTAATATTTTAGTACAAGTATTTAGTATAATTTTACTCAGTGCTTCACGCTGAATCTGCTGATGTATAATTTATTAACTTTTAATAAAAATTTTATGTTGAAAATTGTAACTGAAAAAAAAAAATCTGTTGTGGCCAGCACAAAACCTTCCGTCGATGTATTTTGTACAAATCCCATACCAAAAGGTCCTTGGAACAAATTCTATATAATATCATGTAAAATCGAACACGAATACATACTTTTTTTTTACAAATTCCATACTAAAAGTTCATTTGAAAAGGTTCTTTAAATGCAATAAAATTATAACATAAACTACACTAAAGGTGGATACAGACTACGCTGACGTTTCGTGTTAACACGCATTATGTTGCATTATGACGTGTTAAATTAAAATCTAATTCATTATGCCTTATGGGAATGCTCATATTGTTCTGATGTGTTGTCTTCTGACGTGTTATTGCATCATATAACATCAGACGCGTGTTTGGACGTGTTATACGATTTCCAAACTCCCAGATTTTTGTCAGACATCAGATCGCGTCAGATGAGAATGTATAGCATTTTCATAATATTTTTGGTTATGTTTTTAACTTTTCATTATTTTTTATACGAGAGAAAGATTTCTTTGCCATAAAATAGGTAACTATATTTGAAAATACGGAAATAAATATTTATTTTATATGAATAAGTAATTAATTATTAAAAATAAATATTTATTTATACAAATTAATTGAAATTTAACACGTTGACTGCAGCATTGGTCGCCGGGGACCAATAACTTGCATTTGTCTAGTGCGGCACCATTTTTCATAAAAATTGGTCTCCGGCGATCAATGCAAGTTTGATTGCACATCACAAGTAGTATCGTGTTAGTTTTAAATAAAATAGTGAACGAGACGCACATACTATGGGTAGTTGAGAAAAATAAATATTACCTTTGATTAATAATAATCAGGAACAACAAAGAATTAAAATAAATAAAGAAGCAGAAAATATGAACAATTTACCTAAAATGAACCTGTCGTTATAAATATGTAGTACCTAATTAATTGTATTTCAAACATTTCTATTTAATTGTATTTTGAAATTAAAATTAATTAGTAATATCATAAATATAGAAAATTTGTCAATTTTTTTCATACGGTGCATCAAAACGTCAGAACAATGTGAATGCTCTATGTGTTTCTGATGTGTTATGTTGTGTTGTGATGTATCGTGATAACACGTGTTAACACGAAACGTCAGCGCAGTCTGTAGCTACCTTAAGTAATGTCCTTCCATCTTCTCTTTGGCCTTTCTCTGCATGTCACTTGCGAGTAACAATATCACATACCAATTTTAGATCCTATACTTTTCATATTTGGTTTTGCACTTGCAACTGACATCTGTCAATTAATTTTTTTTGAATAATTATGTCAGCTGTTTCCATAATAAATTGCAAAGCAGACTAATTTTTGAAAATTAATTTCTTTATAATGCTTTTAATTTACATCTATTGAATATGAAGGAAAATGTATAATTAAACCGTATAGAGAAGTGTATTTTCTTTAATATATATAATAACAAAATGTCAAAAAGTAATATTTAACTGCGTTTTTTTAAGAAAAACTGTTAAAAACTATTGAAATATCAACGACTACTTTGTTATAACTGTTCAAACATAATAGTATGCGTTGTAAAACAAATATATGTAAGTAATAGTTGTAGACAGGTGTCAATCAATAATAGAATTTTTCATAAAAATAAATACTGTTTCCCCAAATATAAAAGTGTACGTATATTTATTCAATTTCTTAATACTCAGCATTCCACCAATGCAAAAGGTTATGGGCCCAGTATTGCCCGTTGAATATTAAGAAATTGTAAAATCTGTGGTAAAGCAGAAAAAATGGAGAATATGTTTTTGAACACTGGAGCCGGTACTAGTGCCCAGAAATTAGAGGGAAGCAGGAATTGGGGAACTTGGAAGTTCCAAGTCAAGGTATTATTAAAAGCTGCGGAAGTGTATGATGTCGTTGATGGATCGGAACTACTGCCAAAAGATTCTAAAGACAAGGCTGTTTGGTTAAAGAAAGATGCCACGGCACAAGGTGTAATTGTGACCAGACTTACAGAAAAGGTGATGTCACAGGTCATCAGTTGTGAGACAGCCTGTGACATTTGGAAAAAGTTACAAAACATATACGAACAGAAAGGTGAACTGTCGTTACACTTAGCCCAGCAAAAATTCTTTACTCTACAGTACACCGAAAATGAGGAGGTGTCAACATTTATTGGTAAAGTCGAGGAAATTGTATCGCAGTTAAAATGTTTAGGCAGCGAAATACCCGAAAATATGGTAGCAACAAAAATTATTACATGTTTACCAGACCACTTCAAGCATTTTATTTCGGCGTGGGACTCGGTACCAAAAGAAAAGCAAACGCTAGTAGAATTGTCAGCTAGACTTTTGATAGAAGAACAGCGCTTCAAAAATAAAGAAGATGAAGAGAAAATTGCTTTATCCGCTTTGAAGACCGATAGAAAATGCTTTAAGTGCGGCAAGGCAGGGCATTATAAAAAGGACTGTAATGAAATCAAGAATAATGTTAAATTTTGCCATCATTGTAAAAGAAGAGGACATTTAATAAAAGACTGTTGGTTTAAAAACAAACATAAGAATTTTAATAAAAGTAACGCTTTGTCGGCAACAAAAATACAGCACAAAGGTAATGAATGGATAATGGATAGTGGAGCTTCAGACCACATGTGTCACGATACAAAGTTATTTAATAATTATGAAGCATTAGACAGACCTAAAGACATTTTTATAGGCGACGGAACCATAATTAAAGCGTTAGGTATTGGTACTGTCAACTTAAAAGCGTTTAATGGACAAAATTGGATAGACAGTACATTATACAATGTACTACATGTGCCAGACGCTGGTGTAAATTTATTTTCAGTAAGCGCAGCCACAGACAAAGGGTATGAACTAAAAATGGACAATGAAAAGTGTCTATTTATTAAAAAAGATTCAAAATTCGTAGCTGCGACTGCTTACCGTAATAATAAATTATATATTATGAACTTTAGATACAGTGATAAATCATATGCGACGGTAGGTCGGTTAAATGTTGAATTGTCAGAATGGCATAATAAAATGTCGCATCAAGACATTGAACAAGTAAAATGCATTCTAAAGAGATCTGAAATAGACTACAAGATGGGCGAAGAATCAACATGCGTATCCTGTCTAAAAGGAAAACAACATAAATATCCTTATCTGTCAAGTGTCAACAAATCACAACAACCAGGGGAAATGATACATATGGATTTATGTGGGCCGATGGAAACCATATCGTTAGGGGGCTCAAGATATTATTTAATGATAAAAGATGATTTTTCAAGATTTAAAACTGTATTCTTTCTAAAAGCTAAATCAGAAACTGTAAGTAAAATCCGAAAATTTATCAAACAAGTATATGTAAATCCAGGACATAAAATTAAGGTCATAAGAACAGATAATGGAAAGGAGTTTATAAACAACGAACTAAAAGAATTGACAGATAGCATGGGAATTATACATCAGACTAGTGTAGATTACACGCCTGAACAAAACGGATGCGCCGAAAGAGAAATAAGAACAATTACGGAAGCGGCTAGAACTTTATTGTTGTCAAAAAATTTCGAAAAAGAACTATGGGCAGAAGCTGTTAACACGGCTGTATTTGTATTAAATAGAACAGGGAAAAGCAGAGTGAAAAATAAAACGCCCTATGAACTCTGGTATAACAAAGATATTTACGACATTAATAATTTACAAATATTCGGATCTCAAGTGGCAGTCCATGTTCCGAAACAAAAAAGAAGAAAGTGGGACTCCAAATCAGAATTAGGCTATTTCGTTGGCTACAGTGAAACTACAAAGGGCTACAGAATATACTTTCCCGAAAAAAATGATGTTCAAATAAGAAGAGAAGTAATATTTATAAATGAAACTCAACAGAAAGTAGCGCTAGAAGAAAGAAATATAGAACAAAGTGGGAGCAATATTTCAGATGTAGAAGATAGTATGAAAGAAGAAGAAACTCAGAAAAGAGAAGAACAAAATTGCAAACAACAAGAAAAACTAGACTGTGAGGAACCAAGAGAAGAAGGAGAATGCCAAAATTCAAACAAAGAAAATCAAGAAATACCAAGACGTCCAGTAAGAGAAAAGAAGAAACCAAAGTGGTTGGATGATTATTACACGAACTTTATATCAAACGAAAATGAACCAATGACATATGTTGAAGCCATGGAAGGTGAAGACAAACAAAACTGGTTAGAAGCCATAGAAAACGAGTTGAAAACTTTAAAAGAAAATAATACGTGGACAGAAGTGACAAGCGTTCCAGAAAATACAAACATCATTTCCAGTAAATGGGTTTTCAAGATAAAGGATAATGCCGGTAAAAAACTGTATAAAGCACGCTTAGTAGCCAGAGGTTTCGAACAGACTAACTGTGATCTGGAAGTTTATTCGTCAGTGGCAAGTTTAACAACCTTTAGAATGTTTATGGCAGTGGCAAATAAAACGAAGCTGTTTGTATACCAAATGGATGTTGTAGGTGCTTTTCTACATGGAGATATTGACGAAACGGTGTATGTGAAGATCCCAAACGGTGGTGTATGTAAGTTGAATAGATCTCTATACGGTTTAAGGAAATCTCCAAAATATTGGAACCAAAAATTTGATGAATTTATGTGTAAACAAAACTTCGTTAGATCCAGAAACGATTTTTGCCTATACTCTAAAAACAATATGTATGTTTTAATATATGTAGATGACTTACTAATCTTTGGATCTAGTGAAAAAGAAATAAATACGTTTAAGAGACAATTAGGAGAAAATTTTAAAATGAAAGATATGGGTTTAGCCACCAACTATCTAGGTATTAATATTAAACAAAAAAGAGGTATAACTATTATAAATCAGGAAAAATACCTATTAAAAGTGTTGGAAAAATTCGATATGTCAAACTGTAAGTCTGCAAATACACCTATTGATCAAAATTTTAATTGTGATTTACTAAAAAGGGAAAAGTCTGAAAGTCCCGAAATTGAAAAGAAATGTAGACAACTTCTAGGCAGTTTGATGTATGCTGTTTGTGGTACTCGACCTGATTTATGTATAGCTGTAAGCCTTTTAAGTAGATTCCAGCACTGTGCAAGTGAAATGTTATTAAAAACTATAAAAAGAGTGTTACGTTATGTAAAAGGAACCTTAAAATTCTCTTTAGTTTTTAATAGCATGGACAATAAAGCAATACAAGGATTTGTAGATGCAGATTGGGCAGGGGATACAAACGATAGAAAATCCACATCAGGATATTTGTTTAAAGTTTTTGATTGTTTAGTTTCGTGGAACTCTAAAAAGCAGTCCTGTGTATCTCTATCGTCTACACAATCTGAATATATAGCTCTTTGTGCATCTATAACTGAAGCATGTTGGCTCCAAAATCTTTTACTAGACTTTAATATTTTGGATTATAAAATGATAGAAATATTTGAAGACAACCAGTCGGTAATTAAATTAGCATACAATAATGAAAATAATAAACGGTTAAAACATTTAGATATAAAGTATCATTTTATAATAGATAAAATTAAAGATCAGAGCATTAACTTAAAATATATTAAAACCGATGATAATATAGCAGATTTGTTAACAAAACCTTTGGGTAAAACGTTGTTCCAGAAATTTAGATATTCAGTTTTATTAGAATAATTCTTGCTTTATTCAAAGGATTTGTGTTTTGTTTATTTTTTACGTTGCTTGTAAATAACAAAGTATTTGTTGAGGGAGAGTATTGAAATATCAACGACTACTTTGTTATAACTGTTCAAACATAATAGTATGCGTTGTAAAACAAATATATGTAAGTAATAGTTGTAGACAGGTGTCAATCAATAATAGAATTTTTCATAAAAATAAATACTGTTTCCCCAAATATAAAAGTGTACGTATATTTATTCAATTTCTTAATACTCAGCATTCCACCAATGCAAAAAAAACTTCAAAAAAGGGTACTTCCGGTGGATCGATTATAACCAAAATCTAATCAACTCTTCATATGGATGTACAGAAGAGGAATACGAAAGAATTATAATTTTTAGAATTGTAGTATTGGAGTTATCGTCGGAGAAAAATTTGTCACACACGGACATACATACACACACACGGACACACACACACACGGACACACACACACACACACACACACACATACATACAGACATCATCTCAAAAATAGTAAATTCGTATTGTAGGGACCCTAAAACGTGCTTATTCATTAAAAACTCACCACCGAATTTTTTGACCAAAGACAATACCTTCCTTACCTAAAGGTGACGGAAGGTAAAAAACGAGTATGTCAGATGAAATGTACAAGGTATTAGCGATATATTATAGTTATAATTTATGAATTTTATATTTTTATACTCAGAATTTAGTGCTGAATCTTCTAATGTATAACACATTAACTTTTTATTAAAATTTAGTGAAGAAAAAAAAACAAAAAAATGTAAGAGCCATGTCAGTGTTATACATAATAATATTTATTTATTTTGTATTATTTGTTTATTTCTGTATACTGTATTATTAGCATAATGTTTATAATAAGTTATAGTTAACAATTATTGTATATAATATTAATAAACAATGAAATACTTTTATTCTGTACACTCTATAAATTATATAACAAAATATGGTGTATATTATAATAAAAAATGGATAATATGTACAATAT
Source organism: Ophonus ardosiacus (assembly GCA_943142095.1). Lineage (NCBI taxonomy): Eukaryota > Metazoa > Arthropoda > Insecta > Coleoptera > Carabidae > Ophonus > Ophonus ardosiacus. The sequence continues at coordinate 31,114,276 of OW964838.1, forward strand.
TATATTTATTTAACCTCCAAATTACATATAATAACAATATTTAATTGAAAAATTATTGTATGTAGTCAAATTTTGAAGAAATTCCAATGTACATTTTATGGTATTTAAGCGCCAGCGCCAGTCATATTTTACATTCCATAAATAATTTGTTGCTATCACACAAGACGTATTCAGGAAATTTTCTGCTAATCAACATTTCAGTGTATATTCTTAAATAAACAAGTTTGATCATTTATTTTGTATTTTTTCTAAACTATTGTCTTATCCTTGTTGAAATACATATATATTTTTGTCCAAAAATCTGTTAAACATGTTCCGTACGCAATAATTTTTAATTACAGTCCTGGATTTTATGAAGGTCAGATTTGCTATAATTCACGTGGAGACATCTTGCTGCAGATATAACAAACGTCAAATAAAATTGACAAAGAAAAACATATTTTAGTTACAATAAACATAAAATCGTGTATCAAACTTAATTTTAATTATTGATATATTTAAAATGATAAATTTAGCAAGTTTTCCATCTGTCATTTGATTAATAATCAAATGACAATTGTTTAAACAATCCACGAACTTGATTCATAAGTTTCATCATAGAGTGCGGTAGCAGTATTATTTTGGTATTAATAATTTTAAGAAAATCCATTTTTCTACTAAACCAATAACATTTCGACTAAGTTTTTCATAAGAAATAATATTTATAAATAAAAATAAAAGATATTCTCGTTGAAAACTTTTTTTATATTCGTTTTAATTTCAGAGATAATGAATAAAAATAAAAATATTTTTTTTTGTCACAAACCAAATTTTTTACAAAATAATTTTTGTAAAAAACTATTTATTATTTAATTCTAAATATATTTTAACTTACAATTTATTTTATTAACGTATAGTTCTTGAGAAAATATTTTTTTATATATCTCCTACCCAAAAATGGGTATATATTGACCATACGAAAATAGGTGGAGATGGAATTTTTTCTATAGCACCATTAGATTCCACGTACTTATATAAATATCCCAGTTTTAAAGTTTTTCTTAATCCATAAGTACAATGAATAAATTTGTAAAACTATTTTTGATAAATGTTACAATTAAAACAGAACCATTGAAAATATTATTGTACGTATGTATTTTGAATCAAGGAATCGATTTTTCATAAAACTAAACCTATATCTTCAACCCATAAATGGGTAGATATTTATTATCCAAGACTGGGTAAAGATACAAAAATGTCAACTTCACCATTATAATCCACATTTTTTTGTACATGTATACCAATTTTCAGAATTATTGTACTATTGGTATAATTACAGTAATACAAGATTCTGAATGCTAAACCTTTAGGGTCAGTGACCTCTGAAAATTTCGTTTTGATATTACTAAATTATCTCTTGTAATATTTTAACAAAAATTAGTAAATATGTGTATTATGACCCAAAGAATCGATTTTTCGTAAAATTCAAGTCGTATCCTCAACCCTTAAATGGGTAGATATTCACCACCTAAAACTGGGTACAGATAAACAAATTTAGACTTCACCATCAGATTCTACGTATAATCTTACATAAGTGTACCAATTTTAAAAATTTTTTCTGAAGGAATTCCAAATAAACACACTTTGAATTTTACCGCAAATCTTTGAATTTTCAGTGCGCAAGCTACGCGTCAGACGCCGACAAGATTCCTGAAATTTAGGGCAAATGCAAGTTCAAATATATAGTATATCCTTCCAAAAAAATTAACAAAAATTTGTATACATATATATTTTGAACCGAGGAATCGATTTTTGATAAAGTTAGAGTTGTATCTTCAACCCTTAAATGGGTAGATATTTGTTACCCAAAACTGGGTCGAAATACAAACCTGCCGACTTCACCACAAAATTCTACGTATTTTTTAACATAAGCATACCAATTTTCAGAATTATTGTACAACTGGTTTAAGCCATAATAAGAAAACTATTTAAAATGGTTTAAATACAAATAAAATGACACTTGTTCCTAGATTAAATTTTTTATGGCAGGTGGCACCATATGTAAAATCCACCCACACAACCTTGAAATTCTTTAGTTTTTCCAGTGCAGACGCCTTCTTTAGGGGGCCTGTTTCTTTAAATGCCCCCAAATACTCATATAAATAATACATGGCAAAAACTTTGCACCGACAGGCATGGATTGGAATGTGTAAGATCGCTCGATCGAAAAATCAATAATATTGATCATGCGCAGTAAATCAAATTGTTTTTTAATGAATGGTGCGTGAGAGTAACCATATTTTAATGAGCGATGTGTGGCCTTTTTGAAGAATGATTTAGTAAAAATTAATGAAATCGATTATATACGGTATATTAAATTGAAATATTAAGTAAATAATACCAAGTAATATGTGGACAACTAATATTTTATCAATTGTTAATAACAATTGTTATAACCTCAAATGACAGAAGACAACAATAATGGATAAACAAATGTACATAATTGGAACTGAAAACAAAAGTAATTTATTCAGTTTTTATTTTGTTACAAGGTGACATTTGGTTCGTAAACGTTTGTTTAAACAATGGATACGTAAATAAATTGTATTTCAGGGCATGAAACTAGTTTTTCAGTAAAATAAACCAAATTTTGATCAAGTATTGAACTTGAATAACCGGTTTTGGAAGAAACTAGTTAGAAAAACCGGTTTCAAAACAGGTTTAGAGACAACAAGGTTTATTAGATTTTTCGTAGAGCTTCAGGCAATAATTTTTACAAATTTAGTAACAACACTTCTGGTTCATTTTATAGATTTTTGCAAAGATGCTACGGCTGTTAATGCCTCTTAAACCAAATGGACATAGCAATATTATATTACGGTAGGTATATTTGTATATAATAATCAATACATAGCATTATTATTATCATTGTATAAGTTTTTTTACAGAATGCCAAATGAGATGATTGCAAGATCCTATTAAATGCAAACATTACAATTGTTTGGAGTTGTCTAGCGAAGAATATTGTTATTTAAGGGATGAAATATCGCAGGACTAAACTCCGGGGATTGTTTTATGTAGACGAAGAATGTGGGGCGAATCAAAGAAGACAAAACAAACACATGACATCAAACAACAAAATAATGGTAAATAAAACAAAAAAATGTAAGAGCCATGTCAGTGTTATACATAATAATATTTATTTATTTTGTATTATTTGTTTATTTCTGTAAACTGTATTATTAGCATAAAGTTTAAAATATGTTATAGTTAACAATTATTGTATATAATATTAATAAACAATGAAATATTTTTATTCTGTACACTCAAAAAAGTATATAACAAAATATGGTATTTATTATAATAAAAAATGGATAATATGTACATTATTATATTTATTTAACCTCCAAATTACATATATAAGAACAATATTTAATTGAAAAATTATTGTATGTGGTCAAATTTTAAAGAAATTCCAATGTACATTTTATGGTATTTAAGCGCCAGCGCCATTCATATTTTGCATTCCATAAATAATTTGTTGCTATCACACAAGACGTATTCAGGAAATTTTCTGCTAGTCAATATTTCAGTATATATTCTTAAATAAACAAGTTTGATAATTTATTTTGTATTTTTTATAAACTATTGTCTTATCTTTGTTGAAATGCATATAAATTTTGGCCCTAAAAACTGTTAAACATGTTCTGTAGACAATAATTTTTAATTACAGTCCTGGATTTTATGAAGGTCAGATTTGCTGAAATACACGTGGAGACATCTTGCTGCAGATATAACAAACGTCAAATAAAATTGACAAAGAAAAGCATATTTTAGTTATAATAAACATAAAATCGAGTATCAAACTATATTTTAATTATTAATTTATTTAAAATGACAAATTTAACAAGATTTCCGTCTGTCATTTGATTAAAAATCAAATGACATTTGTTTAAACAATTTTTCTTCCCGCTTAGATCCCATACACATTTCCGTGAACTTGATTGGTTAATTGATTGATCGTTGAACGTACTTTCTTACAACACAACATAAAAATATAGTTCATAAGTTTTATCATAGAGTACAGCAGTAGTATTGTTTTGGTATTAATAATTTTGAGAAAATCCATTTTTTGGCCAAACTTATAACATTTCGCCCAAGTTTGTCATAAGAAAAAATATTTCTAATTAAAAATAAAAGGCAGTCTGCTTGAAACTTTTTTTATATTTGTTTTAATTTCAAAGAAAATGAATAAAAATAAAATCATTTTATTTCTTGCAAACAAAATTTTTTACAAAATAGTTTTTGTAACAAACTCTATTTATTATTTAATTCTAAATATATTTAAACATATAATTTAATTTATTTACGTACAGTGCTTGAGAAAATGTTTTTTTATTTAAACATTTATATCTCTAAAAATACAGACTATATAATTAAGAATGTTATATAAATAATTAAAATAGGTTATTTTAAGCAAATTTTATTTGAAACTATTTTCTACTTAACGCCCCAGATTTGAGATAATAATTTCTGAAAATAAATGAGATAAAATTCACTACGTCCAACCAGTGTTTATAATTCTTGTCAATAGGTGGCTATACCAATATTTTATTGCAATTATTGATTTATAAATTATTAAATAACGGCTTTATTTCTCATTTTTTAAAAAAGATTATTTGAAGATATTTACTCACAATTAAAAGTTACATACTACTGTATTTTTACATTCACATAAAATTAATTGTTTTTTTGGAAATATTGATTCAAAAATTACTATCTCGGTATCCCATACATAAAAATGGGTGGAGATGGAATTTTTTCTGTAACACCATTAGATTCTCCTTACTTTCTTATATAAATAACCCGGTTTTCAAAATTTTTGCTTAATTGGCCTAAGTACCACAAATAAATTAGTAAAATCATTTTTGAATAGCGATATATGTAAATAACATTTGTTGATAATGTTACAATTAAAAATGAACCATTCCAAATAATTTGATAAAAATTACTGTACATGTACATATGTATTTTGATCCGAGGAAATGATTTTTAATAAAATTAAACCTATATCTTCAACCCTTAAATGGGTAGATGTATACTACCCAAAACTGGGTAGAGATACATACACGCCGGATACACCATTCGAATCTACATAATTTCTGTACATGTATACCATTTTTCAGAATTATTGTACTACTGGTATAATTATAGTAATAAAAGATTCTGAATCCTACACATTTAGGGTCAATGACCTCAGAACATTTCGTTTTGATATTACTAAATTATCTCTTGTAATATTTTAACGAAAATTAGTAAATATATGTATTATAACCCAAAGAATCGATTTTTCGTAAAATTAAAGTCGTATCCTCAATCCTTAAATGGGTAGATATTCACCACCCAAAACTGGGTACAGATAAAAAAATTTAGACTTCACCATCAGATTCTACGTATATTCTTACATAAGTGTACCAATTTTCAAATTTTTTTGTTAAAGGTATTCCAAATAAACACATTTTGAATTTTACCGCAAATCTTTAAATTTTCAGTGCGCAAGCTACGCGTCAGACGCCGACAAGATTCCTGAAATTTAGGGCAAATACAAGTGCAAATATTTAGTATATCCTTTGCAGAAAATTAACAAAAATTAGTATACCTACGTATTTTGACGCGAGGAATCGATTTTTTTATAAAAATAAACCCCTATATTCAACCCTTAAATGAGTAGATACACGCTACCCAAAACTGGGTGGAGATACAAACCTGCCGACTTTAGCATTAAATTCTACGTATTTTTTAATACAAGTTTACCAATTTTCAGAATTATTATACTATTAGTTTAAGCATTTAAAATGGTGAAAACCTTAAATTTTTGTGGTCAACGATCTTAAAGAATTTATTAAATGAAATGGTTATTTGTTTAAATATTTTAATGAAATTTGGTATGCATGTATATTTTGACCCATGGAATCGATTTTTTATAAAATCAAAATCGTACCGCCCGCCAATTAATGGGTAGATTTTCGCTACCCAAAAATGGGTTGAGATACAAATTTGCCGATAGAGCTGTTGGATTCTACATACTTTCCTATATAAATATCCCAATTTTCAAAATATTTCCTCTGCTAGTCTAATAGCTATGAATAAATTAGTAAAACAATATCATTCAAATATAAAGACAATAATAAAAATTTAAATAACACTGTTCTCAAATTTGAATTTTTTAAGACAGATAGCAGCACTTCAAATTGTTTAACTTTTTCCAGTGCAGGCGTTTTCTTTAAGGGACTTTAATTTAATGTGCATTTAAATACTCATATAAACAATATTCCCATTGCAAAAAAATTGTATCGACAGGTATGGAATGGAAACAACCTTCAAACCCTATACACATTTTCTCGAACCTGATTGGTAAATTGATTGATCGATTTTATTGATTTTCTCCCATTTACACGATACATCAACGTAATTTCTTACACCACAACATAACAAATATAGTTCATAAGTTTCACCATAGAGTACAGCAGCAGTATTGTTTTGGTATTAATAATTTTGAGAAAATCCATTTTTTGGCTAAACTAATAACATTTCGGCTAAGATTATCATATGAAAAAATATTTGTAATTAAAAATAAAAGGTAGTCTTGTTGAAACTTTTTTTTATATTCATTTTAATTTCTGAGATAATGAATAAAAATAAAATCAAGTTATTTCTTGCAAACAAATTTTTTTACAAAATAATTTTTGTAACACACTCTATTTACTATTTAATTCTAAATAAATTTTAACTTATAATTTATTTTATTAACGTATAGTTCTTGAGAAAATGTTTTATTTATTCAAACATTTATATCTCTAAAAATACAAACTATATAATTAAGATTGTAATATAAATAAATAAAAACTATTTTTTATTTAACGCTCCAGTTTTGATATAATAATGTCTGAAAATAAATAAGATAAAATTCACAAAGTCCAACCAGTGTTTATAATTCTTGTCAATAGGTGGCTATACCAATATTTTATTGGAATTATTGATCCATAAATTATTAAATAATGGCTTTATTTCTCATTTTTAAAAAAAGTTTATTTGAAGATATTTACTCACAATTGAAAGTTACATATTACTGTATTTTTATATTCATCTAAAATTAAATATTATTGGAATTATTATAGGTACCTACCTATTATAAAAGTGTATGGATGAATTTTCATTTTTTGGTCAATAAAATTTGTATTTCTGTACACATTTGAACTAAATTTGGTACACACCACGACAAATATATGCGGAATCTAAATATAATGCTTTCATATATTCACCGTGAGTGGTATTAACAGAAAAAATTGGAAATATTCATGTTTTTATCTGTCGAACTTACACGGAGTTTTATGATATTTTAACTATGTTTATTCTTACTGGGGTTTACTATACAGTTAAAATAATGTGTATTAATAACAGTAGAGTTGTTTACAATACATAAAACCACTCCACAGTTTGTATATTTATTAGAACTGGAACAACAGTTTTGGATCTTGAAAATTTCAGATATTTATGCGTCATTCCTTCGTATTTTAATCGTTTGCCCCAAAAATGGGTATAGGGGTTTAAAATGATGTAGACTTTGATTTTTATATGAGAAAACCTGGTTCGATTACGTAAATCTATCTAAGTCTCAAGATTTGTTGACGGTTGTTGCAGATACTTGACCATAACCAACTATTTCTATTCCCAAATCTCTCATACGTGAACAGATTGAACTAAAAATGGGTATACACGTTCAGAACGATAGATATTTGAATTTTTATACCAGAAATCCCGGTTCGAAAATGTAAATATGCCAAAAATTAACCTAAATATAGCAGAAGTTGTAGAAGGTGTTTTTGATCCAAAGCAATTCAAACTCACTTACTTCCCATCCTCTTATAAATAAGTCAAACCCTAAAAATGGGTATAGATGTTCGAAATGATGCCTATTTTGATTTTCATACCAAAAAACCTGGTTTGGTTACATAAATAACCACTTTGAGAGTCTGTCTGTTGTGTTGTGGTTCCATCCAGTAGTTTAAGGCTCAACTATCTCATGCACCCAAAACTGGGTTTTATGGGCTACCACTTGGATGGATTGTTTGGAATGATGTCTATTTTAAGTTTTGTATGCCAAAAGTGCTTTAGATTGAGGAAAAAGTACTGGAATTGTAAATAATAGGGCATAAGACGAGATATTTCCTTCATTATTTTCGTACCCTAAATTATGTTTTTAGGGTTTGCGGCTGCGACTAGTTTATTAATTTGGCCTGCATTTTAGATTTCTTATGCCAAAAGGGCCGTAAATTGTGTACAAATGTATAATCAACGAAATACCTCCTAATCTGAATAGCATTGCGAGATGGAAATTCGTTGATTTAGGGTATTAAATCAATAAATAGGGGTTGAAAACTTATCATAATATGTTTTTATTATTATTTACCGTCGTTTTAGGGTGTAAAACATGTGTATAGAGCTTTAATTAGTTCAGAATCATTATTCAAAAGTAGAAATGTCAAATCCTAGCCTCGAAAGTTTGGAGGCTATTTTCTCCTATTAAAAAAAATATAATCGCAAAAGTAAATATACCATTAGAATCAGCAAAAAATAGCACATCTTTTTAGCATATTAATTGATTTTTAGAATAAAATTAATTTTCGCTTTAATTTCCGATTTTCAGTTGTTTATATTCGTCTGGTGCGCTGCGACATGCGTGCGTCGGTTACTTCTCTTTTCGTTGCGTGTATGCAGTCAACGACGTATGTCTGATCGGGTTTCTTAGTACTTGCAAAACCAGTATGTTTCTGTTTGTTTTGAGTTGTTAGTCAGTAGTTTTAGTGTTTGGACGTATGTCCGATGGCTCCTCAAAAACAATTATTTTATTAATTAATAAATAAAATATTAAATAAAACAATTGTTATAGTGAGTAATTAACAAATATTGATTGGAATTTATATATTTGGGTATGCAAATTAAAGTTTTTATCACGGATGTTTGCATTGTTGTAATAAAGGAATTACAAGTGAATAAAAAGTGTTTAGATATTAATAATTAAAGTGTTTTGTAGACAGTTAGTGAACAATTATAAAATATTAGTGTTCAATTAGTGACAATTGCTCAACAATGTGCCATGTGCCGGGTTCAAGACATCAGGTGCGGATTTCTTCTCTTCCAAGCAGTTTTTCACAGCAGTTGGAGCGGTATTCCGGGCTTTTCCAAAGGTTTACATCATAAAAGGGTAGGAAATATTTTGTTAGCCATTTGCCTTCCAGCACATTTACTAAAATGTAATTTTTTTCTCCCAATGGTTAGCTACTAGTTTTAGAAATTTACTAACCCATGTTTTACAGCCTAATTAAATTTATTTCACAGCTAATCTTTTCTTTCAGCTCTCTTTCAGCTAGTATTAAATTATTTTCGTAGTCTTTCAGAGGTAGGGAACTTTAGATTAGTCTGCCGCGCAGAGCCTGAAGTCATGTGTGCCAAGCTGAAGACGCGCACCATTGCGATCAAAGAACATCGGAATTAATAATTTTTCTTTCTTAATTTCAGTTAAGCTAGATATAATTAGGTTAAGGAATTTTGAATGCTTGTAAAAATTTCCTGTCGTACAAATACAAGTAAGTTTTAAAGGTTTTTGAATGTTTTGGACAAAAATCGTACGATGTTTGGAATTTTTACGGTGAATATATATACCTATTTGTTCATTTAAATAATTGTTATTATTTTAATTTTAAACAATTGAAATATTTAATCAATATTCTTATTTAGTATATTTGTTGTTTTACAATTAATTCGGTGCTTTGTTAATAAATGATTCAACAATTAATATTTTTGTGTTAGTATCTGTTGTTTAATATTTATGGTATATATTTCACACCCGCTGGAAGGCAAAACCTTGTTATATTTTGGATAATTACCTATATTTACCCTCCGTGAAAGAGCCGTTAAGAGGCTAAAGCGATTAACAATGTTTAATTTTATTAATGACTACTTTTTGCCATCAAACAATAAACGTTTTAATAATTTATCAATTTTAAATTCAAATATTTCACTATTAGTCATTTTCCCCCATATATTAATAAGTAAATAAATAAAGATAACTGTTTTAATAACATTAAAATCATTTTTAATCTAGAAAATATTAATTTTGATTGTATATTTCACAGCTGTCACTTTGACATTTCATTTTATTGTTGAGTAAAGGTATAATATATTTAATATTGGACATTGAACAATAAATAATTTAATAGTTTATATTTTATTAATTTCAACAATTGTAAAGTTAATCATTATGGCTAATTAACGGCTCAAAACCCAGATGCGCCCCTAAAATTATCCAGGGTGTAAACAAGGGGTACCCATTTCTTTTATATTGTTGTCTTTGAAGTGCACCCGTGTTTAGGGACAAAGCCCTGCAAATTAGTTGCGCCTTAGTTTTAAGTTAGTTTTACGATTCCGCGTTTTACGATCGGTCGTCGGCAGGCATTAAATGGCCCCGCGAGGCTTTTGCGGGCTCTTGTATTACAGCCCTAGAGCCAGAATATTTATTTATGCTGGCACTAGGGTACGACTTTACGTCGGTGGTAGTATCCAATGAATCGGAATTTTGCTTTTCGTTCTCGCGATTTTCAGGAAATCAGGATAAACAAATTTGCTCTTATTGGGTTCGATTCCCGAAGGGGTAAATATGACAATACAAATATTAGGTTAGGTTAAGTCTACTATTTATAGGGTTTAATTTTCAAACAGAAGTATTAGGTAGTTTATAATTAGGGACAAATATAATGTGTTATAGGCTCTTCCAAAATGATTGATCGAATTAACATAATCCTAGGTTAAGGGTTGCATTGTTAAGGCATGTTTAGATAAATTACAAGTTAAATATCGAAATATTCATTTTACAATTCGCCTAGTGATTTTGAAAAAGCCTGGGCGTATTATAAAAACACTGATTTTACAATCTGTGTACATTAGATGTATACAGGTGTTTCATGTAACAGTACAAGGCTTTCATACTCCGAAGCCTTTTACTGTTACATGAAACACCCTATATTTAAGGTGTCCATGATAATTCATGACATAGATGGTTAACATGGAACAAGACAACTGCGCCTGACAATTAATTGTTGGGCCCTTTATTTAGTTTTAAGTTGCGCCTTTGCGGGTACGGGACCGGCACTGTATTTATATTTATGTATGTTTCTTGCGCCTTGCCACCCCTAGACGCTAGTTTCTACGGGGTGGCCCATTATTATAAAGTTTCAGCTCATCAAAAGTTCTCGCCTAGAAGTCGTGCTAACGTCACGCAAACTTAAGTCCTCCTAACGTGAGGCAAATATGTGAATAGACTTTGAAAATTATGCCATTATATTGCAAAAATATATATAAAAAATAATATTTAATAGGGAAAAATAATAAATACATACACACACACATATACACACACACGCACACATGTTATTTATTAAATTATGCCATATTATTGAAAAAAAAAGTATGATAAATTAATATTTGATATAGAAACAGAAGTAAACACACACACATACACACACACACACACAAATGTTATTTTTCAGTATGAATTCAAGATGGACCGAAGACCATTTCAAAACCACCCTAAACTACTCGGACATTGAGAAAACATCCCTTAAGGATGAATGGAAAAGTATGTCAAATTTAAATACAAAATTATGATAAAATACTAAAATAAATATTTATTTATAGATAGAAAATAGAAGAACCCTCAGGTACTGCAAGTATATGAAGAAAATATCTGCGTCCCCAAACAAAGGTATTAAATTAATATATATCTCTCCCAGAATAATATAATACAATAATTTTATTTTTTTACAGGAAGCATCCACCGATCCATCCTATTTTGATGAATCCCCCCCTATTTTGAAGAATCCCGCCTCCCCCAAATGAAATGTTATATAAAAAAATAACATATGAAATGAGTCTACCATTTATTTCTTTAATTATTTAATTATTTCAGCTCTTATATTATTTATAAGTGTGTATTGATTGTCATATTTCAATGTAATTGCACTACACATAAAAAAATACATAGCACAATCACAAAATAGTAGATTAAAATAATGGCATCGTTTTCGAAGTCTTTGCGCCCTAAATATAAGAAAAATCGGTTCGCGATTACGTAATATAATATTGGGTAGTTAACAATTAATGAACTCATAACAGTATTTATTGCTTATCCTATTACTTTTTCGTTTGAATTAATAATTATACAGTATGATGAATGGGGTCCTCCACCATAACAATCAATTATAACATGGGTCATTTATATTAAAAATAGGCCTTAAAACGTTATGAGAATGTACGTAGGGGTAGGGACTGTATAATAGGGACTATTAAATTTTAAAAAAGTTAGTAGTTATTAAACATTGCAAGTAAATGAAATACATGTTTCAATCTATGATGCTACGCCAGATAAAAACCACGTGCGTTTACATGAAAGTGAAAGAAATGGTGAATGAAATAGGCTGCCAGTGGCAATCAAACGTAGGGAAAATGAGCTTAACATCTACGTCATACAATATTAAAAAATTAATACGGCCTAATGAATTACAATTAATGACCAGTTGCACCATCGGCAGTTAAAAGTTAAACTTAGTTTTATTCAGTTAGCCAAATAAATTGATGTTAATTCTTGATGAATATTTTTACAGTGTGAAATTGAATTGACTGACCAAGTTTAAATTTTAAATGTTAGTGGTGCAACTGGGCATAAGACTTTTTAGAGCTATAGATCGCTCTCATTTAGATTAAGTATAATAAAGCTATAATGGAGGATCCATGAAAAAATGTAGATATCTTTAGAGGATTTCAGGTGTTGTTTAGATATGTCGGCCTTTTAAGGTGTCTATAATTCTATAATTAGAAATTATAGAGAAAGATCACCTTAGGAGGATTTCAGGTGTTATTGTATTATTTATATGTTGGCCTTATAAGGTGTCTATAATTCACACTTTTCACAAAGTATTTTAAATGTAAATTTATACCTATTTTTCATAGTAATAAAAAGATAATTAATAATTTGTTATTAATTTCGTAAATAATTGCGATAGTTTATTACATATATAGCTGTATGAACTTTGATGTTACATCCTGTTTCAAATCAACTGACTTTCTCAAAATATTACACAAATTTTAATAATTATGCCCGGTTTCGTGAAAGTCGAATAGAATCTTAATCAACGACTATATTTTAATCGCCTTGTTAAATACGATATTTTATTTCATGATAGATGATTAGCTTAATCGGAGTGTCGAAGCGCCGGTTAATTTTATTAGTGAAATTTGGCTGTTTAAATTTTAACAAATTAATTAATTACACATTGAATTGCCTAAATATTTCACTGTTATATAAAATATAAATTAATTTATTAACGTTAAGGTAAGTTACATTATTATTATTTAAATTTTAAAGCATTATAAAATATCAGGAGAAAGTACTGACAGCATTGACGATTTTATTGATTTGATCCTTTTTCTTTTTTGACATTATTATTAATGTAAAATGAATTTTTTGACATTTTTGACTTTGTCAAACACAGATAATAATTGTTATTTTGTTATAATACTAAATACCAAAAAAATATCGAAAAATCCCCAGAATTTGATTTACTGGGTCGATTATTAAATTGATTCAAGTTAACAAATGGATTAGTTTCAAGAAATGCTCAAGTAGTTTAATAAGTGATTACAGTTAACAAGGCAATTAGTTAATCATTGATTTAATATACTTTCATGAAACTAGGCAA